>LR999894.1:11905492-12540656 GCA_905220335.1 Noctua pronuba
TAGAACAAAAAAAATCGCGATGACGGGGAGAACCAGTGCCTTACGACTTCGTTGAGGGTATTTTTACACCCATCATGTACTGGCGCGAACGGTAGCAGTTGGTTAAACTTAGATGTATCTTGTTTGATTGGCTATAACCCCTTCTCACCGAATGAGGTATACGGAATCATTACTAAGCGGATTTCACGCATACCAACAAAATACCTGTATGATTCGATACATCAGTGGAGCTGCTGAATACTGCGGCAGAATTGCTACCAAATGTTCTGGCGGGGGGTGCATTTAAAACAATCAAGTTGTCTCTGCTGTATAAAGATAAAGGCAAGAAGAGTGATGAAAACCAATTATCGGGCGGTCTATCATTACAGGAGTTGCCAAGGTCATTGAAAAGGGACTACTTGGCTTTCTTTAAAAAACTAATTGCCTCTCCGACCTACAATATGCCTACAGAAAGAGACGTTACACAACTTCCCTTGCACGTGTGGTCATCTGCCATGTAATGCTAGCTCAAGAGGGAAAACAGCAGATAGCAGTGCTCATCTGTGACCTCTCAAAGGTTTCGATGTCATGGACCACGGTGTGCTGGCTTCTTAAAAGGAAAATCACAGGTGGTGATAGGCGACGGCGGAAAGGTAAGGTCCTTGTCCTCGCTCAATGACCTGTAGTAATAAGTGAGGCCCATGTCTTTATGTACCTAGACATTGTGGCTGCGGTGGTGTGCGCTCAGTCGATGGAAAGACCACAAAAAAGACTCAACTTAGCGGTGGATAAAATTAAGAACTGATACAAAATAAATGGCTTTTTTTTTGGATGGGAAATCATCAAATAACCGCCGAGGACACGGCGGAGCTCCGCCCAAGCGGGGCAGACTTCCACGGTGTGCTCCACCGTGCCCTCTGGACGATCCTCGCAGTGGCAACACCCGTGCGTACTCTTCGGAATCACAGAGCCGATTCCGAAAATTCTTTCAGTAATGAGAAGCCACATTATCCCTGAGTGTCATAGGCTATATTTAAAAAGTTTCCGTGGCATAATTTCAGACGATAACGCAAACGAAACCGCAGGCAAAAGCTAGTTATGTATAAAACTCACTTCTATCCATTGCTACGATTACAAAATTAAAGAAAAGGTAGTGGTGAGCACTAAGCACGCCTAGCTAATGTGCCTTAGTCCTAAATTCGATTTAATTCCTCAGAAAGCCCGTGCCTGAAGGATCGTCACTGCCCGAGTGGCCTGCAGCACAGGCGAACAGGTCACCACACATGGTGCTGGATGAGGAAGTGACACTAGGAGGAGTGTTCTTGGAGGATCGCATTCGCTTTTGGGAGGATATCTATCAGAAACATTACTGGGACGCCATACCACCATGCAGTGGGACTGATAACATGGCGCCGAAGAATATATTTTCTTTATTTGTTTTGTGCCTCCTTTTTGTCTTACTAAACGGATTTTAGTATAATAGAGTTAATCTTTGGTCTTCTAAAATGTATTTGCGTAGCACACATTCAATGGCAAAGCCGTTCGTTCATGAAGACAAACATAAAATGAAGCAATTGATTAAGAATTTCCTTCAAAATCGTTCGCATTGGGATTGCAAGTGTGTTTCGCAATTAGGATGCTTGTCACTTGTATAGACGAACTTATAATGGCTTAACCACTATTAGGTAAAATGTTATCTAGTCATGAAACGACGGTCAAGTGACAGTTATACAAGCATCATATTACTGGACAGTTACATAATTTCAACCTTATTGGTAATGTTTCATTTTACGGGGAACTGTTGCCAAAAGTGGTACAAAACATTACGGAGTCGACATTTCAACTAACAAGACATTGTTTTTCTGACTGTCCCGGAACGAGGGTTATGATTTTACTTGTGAACAAAGATTTAAGTCGTTGATAGATACGATTTTGAGTATGAGAGAGCGAAACAATAATATTCATATAAGATATCTATATTACATACAGGGTGTAAATAGACCCTTCACGAAGCCGTTAACCAAGCATTCTGTACATCAAACTAAGTAAACCTACACAAAAATTATTGCAGGGAAACAACTTTTTTTTTTGGGGTGAAAAATAACCTTTTACGGTAAAACTCAATGTAACGCATTCGAAACATTGTGCTTATGGATGCATTGAATAGTTAACGGGTCATGGAGGCATTTAAAGTAAAGTTATATCCTTAAAAAATTGTATTTAAAAAAAAACTTGTGAAAAAGTTGGAACTTTGACCCCCAATATCTCCGTAACTAGAAGGTTCCCAGGTATGGTCTAGAACAAAAAAATGATCGCATTGACGGGGAGAACAAGTGCCTTTCGGCTTCGTGAAGGGTCTATTTACACCCTTTATAATAAGACAGTAAAAAAACTTTGTCTGTACATTGAATATATTGAAAAAAAAAATTGAGGGGGGTTTAGAAACAGTAATAGAGAACGAATCCAAAAAAAAAATTCAGTCTCTTTGTCTGTTTGTTTGTACACGCTAATCTTCGGAACTACTAGACGGATTTGAAAGTTTTTTTTTGTTGTATAGGTATTAAGTTTGGGCAACATATAGGCTATAATTTATCTTGGAAACTTGAACACCTGATGCAGAACCACAATAGAATAGCTAAACTATAAGAGATACAAAAATGGTAACATTGCAAAAATTGTTCCACGTGATGAGCATTTTCTGCTGAGAGAATAAATTTGAAGATCTGGAACACCTGATGTGGAACTCCAAGAGTCCAGCTACACTATAACATATATAGGAATGACGTCTTAGCAAAAATTGTTCAATCCGATGACCACTCTCTGTTGATTTATAAAAATCGAAGATCTGGAACACCTGTTGTGGAACTCCAAGAGCCCAGCTACACCATAACACATATAGGAATGACGTCTTAGCAAACATTGTTCAATCTGATGAGCACTCTCTGTTGATTTATAAAAATCGAAGTTCTAGAACACCTGTTGTGGAACTCCAAGAGCCCAGCTACACCATAACACATATAGGAATGACGTCTTAGCAAAAGTTGTTCGGTCTGATGGGCATTTCCTGTTGACTTATAAAAATCGAAGATCAGAAACATCTGATGTGGAAATCAAAGCTATCACTAATTTCACTGTATAATTATAAAATAACATAAGCTGGGAGTACCTCCACGCGGTGAAGGCGGTAACAGTTTAGGACTGATATTCGATGACGACGGTATATCATTGAAAATTTGACTCTACTGGACTAAATCGGGCTTATGTTATTTGAGTGTTTTAGACTTTTTCCACTTATCTTCGTGACACGGTAGCCTACCCGGTAACGCAGGGGAGCAGTCACTTAGTTTTTAATTGATCAGGTATCTTCACAGTAAAACTATAACCATGCCTAGAAAGAGGTCAAATCTTTCCCAATGTTCCAAAGGAGCTAAAAGATTGAGGATCATAAGATCCCAAGAATCTACCGAAGAACGTCAGGAGAGACTTGATGCTGTTCGAGCACATCAGGCTGCAACTCGCTCCGTGGAAACCTCTTCCTCTCTTCTCTTCTCTTCCTCTTGGATAACGAAGCACGCTTGCGTTCTCAGCGTATTTACGCATCTACATCCAGCTCTTTAGAGAACTGTGAAAAATATGATGCGCGACTGACCGCTGATCGTGAACGTCATGCATTGTCTCGCGAATCAGAGACGTTCACGGATAGAGAATTACGTTTGAGTTCCAAGCGTATAGATCTACGCATCTACTTCTAGGTCTCTAGAGACAAGTGGGGAACGTGATGCGCGACTGACTGCTGATCGTGAACGTCACGCATTGTCTCGCGAGTCGGAGACGTTCACGGATAGAGAATTACGCTTGAGTTCCAAGCATATCTACGCATCGATTTCTGACTTACAAAAATGAAAGATATGGAACGTCTCGAATCGTCTCGCGCATCCCGTTGTTTTCCCGTCCCCCTCTTAGAATTCGACATCAGACGTTTCAGATCTTCGATTTTGACGACCCCGTTGTCGCTGGAACAGGATCCGCGTACTAAGTCGCGGGCAGAAGCTAGTTCGTAAATAAACTCAACTGCGTCTCTGTAAAAAAGTATTTTATTTATTGTTTTACAAGATTGTTTTATAAAGTAAGTATTAACTACTTTACAAAATTTTACTTTACCTTTAAATAAAGAAACAACATTCAAAGCTAATAATTTCACGAATATCGTCTCCTTTAAATCCTTCAGGTATTTTATTTAATACTAGCTGTGCCCGGCATGCATTGCAATGCACCTTTTACCCTACCTACCCCACCTACCCCACCTCAGTGATAGACTAGGCTGGCGTGCGGTCTACTCTATTACCGGGGTAGAAAGTATCCCATGTTCCAACTTAAGTCATGGTCTACTTGTATGCCCATCAAAATCCTTTCAGCCGTTTAAGCGTAAAACGTCGTCACGTAGACGTCACAGATTTTTGAAAGAAATTAAAGAAGATACTGATAATTCAAGTTTATCCTTGAAATATTTAGTGTATGAGGAATTGATGAATCATCAATGTATCAAGTAATTACGACCTGATTATCAACCATATCACATAAATACGGTAGATAAAAAAAATACTCTGATAAAAAATAAAATAAATAGCCTTTGTGTTTAGATTTTTGTTAGAAGTAGTCGAACTGTAACTATGAAGTGGTGGACGTGTGTGGTTCTTTTCTGTGCGACGGCTGTTCTGGCTGATGACGACTGGCTGGTTGTGAACACTGCGCAAGGGCCGGTGCGCGGGCGCAAGCATTCCAGCGGAGCGCTGTACGAGTTCTACAACATAGCGTACGCCACAGCGCCTACAGGCGTCGACAAATTCAAGGTGCTTAAAATTATTCCTAAATGATTACGTGTGACACACGTGTCCGTACATAATCTGTACGATTTATTCCTTAATTAATCACATGACACATTAAGATAAAACGTGTTACTATGTCTCTTTTATGGGTGTAAAAGTACCCTTAACGAAGCCGAACGGCACTTGTACTCCCCATCATTGCGATCATTTTTTTTGTTCTAGACCCTACCTGGGAACGTTCTAGTTACGAGATAATGAGGGTCGAAGTTCCAACTTTTTCACATTAAAAAAAAAATACGAGTTTTCATGTAGTAACTTTACTTTAAATACCTCCACGACCCCCGTAATAATCCTTCATCACAATGTTCTGAGTGTGTTACATTGTCCTACCGTACCGACACCTCTTATAGCAGTATTATCATAATCTTACTTGTGTGGGAAAGAGATGCAGCTGGACGTCCTGCACAGCGCCATCTCTTTCCCACACATAAGTTAGAAAAGAGCCATACTTACTGCAATGTGAGATAGTGGCACAATCCTAGAGATATAATGCCCTAGCGGGCGTCAACTCACATGTACCAATTCTACCGTGAGTAAGTATCCTCTGCCCATATAACACTTATACATAATAGTACCAGATTCGAGTGCGTCGACTATATCAGTTTAGAAAAGGATAGATTTTCTCCTTATCCTTACTTTATCTATTATAATTATTATCATTTCTAAATTAATGTTCGTACTGTATATCATCATAAAAAATCGACATCGATGGATTATTTATACCTTTTCAGTTAGCATTTTTGGCTTGGGTGGGATTTTGTTTTTTTTTTCACTTATCTTAAACCTAAGTCCAGTCCAGTCACACAAATCTGAACATAATAATGTACTTTCAGGCACCTCAACCACCACCAGAACGGACGGATCTGTTTGATGCAGTCGGTGAAGTGGGTATCATATGTCCACAGAACGCAACTATTGCTGGCGTTATTCCAGACCAAGTGGTGATGCAAGAAGATTGTCTAATTGCCAATGTTTTTGTACCCGTCACAACCGAAGGAAAGCTTTCAGTCGTCGTGTTTGTTCATGGAGGAGCTTACATATTTGGATATGGAAGATGGCTTAAAGCGACACAGTTAATGGAGCAGGAAAAAGATTTTATCCTGGTCACATTTAACTACCGTGTCGGCATTCACGGGTTCCTTTGTCTCGGCACCGAGGACGTACCGGGCAATGCTGGCATGAAGGACCAGGTGGCGCTGCTGCGCTGGGTACAACAGAACATCGCTAGCTTCGGCGGTAACCCTGATGATGTCACTCTTGCTGGTAACAGTGCAGGTTCTGCATCAGTGGATCTACTTATGCTATCTAAGTCAGCCGAAGGATTATTTCACAGAGTCATACCTGAAAGCGGCGGTAATCTTGCTGCATTTGCAATAAAGAGGGATCCTCTTGAGAATGCCAAAAAACATGCCAGAGCGCTGAATCCTCTCGCTATGGTAGACGACATAAACGCTTTAGAACAATTCTATAAGACAGCTTCAATGGACTCATTGACTGCTAATTTGTTTGAAGATAGAACTGATTCTACTTTCATGTTTTCCCCATGTGTGGAGCGTGATACAGACGGAGCATTCCTGACTGAATCTCCTCTGAGTATACTAAAGAAAGGCAACTACAAAAAGTTACCTACGTTGTATGGATTAGCTCAGATGGAGGGTTTGTTTCGTATTAATTTCTTTGACATTTGGAAGAATAAGATGAATGAGAAATTTTCAGATTTCTTACCAGCTGACCTAGAGTTTGAATCTGATGCAGAAAGAGAAGCAGTAGCCAATAAGGTTAAAGCATTTTATTTCGGCCTCAACCCAGTTGGTGACGACCAAGTTTTAAAATACATCGATTTCTTTACGGACGTTATATTTGCTTTCCCTATACTTTGGGCTGCGAAGCTGCAAGTAGAGGCTGGCAACGATCAAGTATATTTGTACGAATATTCCTTTGCGGACGATAATTCTACCAAAATACCTTACACTGACAGGACAGGAGCTGATCACTGCGCTCAGACATACGCCTGGATGGACAACCTAGGTGAACAGAATAGAGATGAAAGTCTCGATACCCCGGAATATAAGAAGATGAGGAAGGTAGTCCGTGAAATCTGGCACAACTTTATTAAAACTGGGTAAGCATTCAATCTTTCAGCATCTCAATGTTTTCTCAATTATAAGTCTAAACTACTCGTAACATTATAAACAGAATGTTCCTTTTAACTAGGTCATTATGCAGAAACCCAAATCTATTATATTAAAATCTGAATCTATCTGGGATAGGCGTACGGTATGCCAGATAGATTCAGATTTTGTCTGACTGTACCAGTTAAAACAATTACACTCTGTATAAAGAGATAATGTTTGGAAGTACGGAGTAATCTTCTGAACTATTGATTTGATTTCGAAAATTCTTTCACTAATATAACGCTACATTATCCCCGAGTGTCTTATGCTATGTATATCTGAAATGTTCCCATAACGCGAGCGAAACCATGGGCAAAAGCTTGTTCATTATATTTATAGAAGATCACTCACTTCTATCCACGGCTACGATTACAAAATTAAATAAAAGGTAGTGGTGAGCACGCCTAGCTAATGTGCCTTAGTCCTAAATTCGATTTAATTCCTCAGAAAGCCCGTGCCTGAAGGATCGTCACTGCCCGAGTGGCCTGCAGCACAGGCGAACACGTCACCACACATGGTGCTGGATGAGGAACTGACATTACGAGGAGTGTTCTTGGAGGATCGCATTAGCCTCTGGGAGGATATCTATCAGAAACATTACCGGGACGCCATACCACCACAGGCACCACACAATGGGGCTGGTAACATGGCGCCGAAGAATATATTTTCTTTATTTGTTTTGTACCTCCTTTTTTGTCTTACTAAACGGATTTTAGTATAATAGAGTTAATCTTTGTTGTTCTAAAATGTATTTGCGTAGCACACTTTCAATGGCAAAGGCGTTCGTTCATGAAGCAAACATAAAATGAAGCAATTGATTAAGAATTTCCTTCAAAATCGTTCGCATTGGGATTGCAAGCGTGTTTCGCAATTAGGGTGCTTGTCACTTTTATAGTCGAACTTATAATCGCTTAACCACTATTAGGTAAATGTTATCTAGTCATGAAACGACAGTCAAGTGACAGTTACACAAGCATCATATTACTGGACAGTTACATAATTTCAACCTTATTGGTAAAGTTTCATTTTACGGGGAATTGTTGCCAAAAGTGGTACAAAACATTACGGAGTCGACATTTCAACTAACAAGACATTGTTTTTCTGACTGTTCCGGAATGAGGGTTGTGATTTTACTTGTGAACAAAGATTTAAGTCGTTGATAGATACGATTTTGAGTATGAGAGAGCGAAACAATAATATTCATTCGTAAATAAACTCAACTGCGTTTCTGTAAAAAAGTATTTTATTTATTGTTTTACAAGATTGTTTTATAAAGTAAGTATTAACTACTTTACAAAATTTTACTTTACCTGTTAATAAAGAAACAACATTCAAAGCTAATAATTTCACGAATATCGTCTCCTTTAAATCCTTCAGGTATTTTATTTAATACTAGCTGTGCCCGGCATGCATTGCAATGCACCTTTTACCCTACCTACCCCAACTACCCCACCTCAGTGATAGACTGGGCTGGCGTGCGGTCTACTCTATTACCGGGGTAGAAAGTATCCCATGTTCCAACTTAAGTCATGGTCTACTTGTATGCCCATCAAAATCCTTTCAGCCGTTTAAGCGTAAAACGTCGTCACGTAGACGTCACAGATTTTTGAAAGAAATTAAAGAAGATACTGATGATTCAAGTTTATCATTGAAATATTTAGTGTATGAGGAATTGATGAATCATCAATGTATCAAGTAATTACGACCTGATTATCAACCATATCACATAAATACGGTAGATAAAAAAAATACTCTGATAAAAAATAAAATAAATAGCCTTTGTGTTTAGATTTTTGTTAGAAGTAGTCGAACTGTAACTATGAAGTGGTGGACGTGTGTGGTTCTATTCTGTGCGACGGCTGTTCTGGCTGATGACGACTGGCTGGATGTGAACACTGCGCAAGGGCCGGTGCGCGGGCGCAAGCATTCCAGCGGGGCGCTGTACGAGTTCTACAACATACCGTACGCCACAACGCCTTTAGGCGTCGACAAATTCAAGGTGCTTAATTATTCCTAAATGATCCGTACGTAATCTGTACGATGTATTCCTTAATTAATCACATGACACAATAAGATAAAATGTGTGACTCTGTCTATAATGGATGTAGTACCCTAAACGAAGCCAAAAGGCACTTGTTTTCCCCATCATTGCGATATTTATTTTGTTCTAGACCATACCTGGGAACTTTCTAGTTACGAGATAATGGGGTCGAAGTTCCAACTTTATCACATTTTTTTTATAATTACAAGATTTTCATGTATTAACTATACTTTAAATACCTACACGACCCCTTACAATGCATCCGTAAAACGTGATTTTTCACCTCAAAAGTCGTTTCCCAGCCATAATTTTTTCGTATAGCTACTTAGTTTGATGTACAGAATGCTTAGTTGACGGCTTCGTGAAGGCCGTTTACACCTGGTTATGAAAACCAATGTAATTTTTATTCTGTTTATAAAAACAGAATCATCGATTCAGAATCGTTCATTTTGAAGTACAAAATCCTATAAGGCCTCTTTCAGGCCCCAGGTTGTGAGTTCAAATCCGGGCTAGTACCAATGTGACTGTTCAATTCATATGTACTTTATAAGTTTATTTGGACTTCACTGACTGATCTTTGAAGAAAATCATCTTGAGAACCTGGCCTAAAAATTAATATCAATGCTCGAGCAAGATCAAACTGGCATGTTTGGGTAGAGGACGCTAAGCAAACAAATAGGTCCAGGCAGCCCACCGCCACCTCTTATAGCAGTATCACAGATAATATAATTCTAGCAGTATTATCATAATCTTACTTATGTGGGAAAGAGATGTAGCTAGATGTCCTGCTTAGTGCCATCTCGTTCCCATACAGAAGTATAAATAAAGTTATACTAACTGCTATGTAAGACACAAGCCCAGGGAAATACTTAATGCTCTAACGGGCCTCAACCCACATGTACCAATTTTACCGTGTGCAAGTATCCTCTGCCCATATAATTATACCAGTTTCAAGTGCGCCGACTATGCCAGTTTAGAAAACGTTAGATTTTCTCCTTATCCTTCCTTTATCTGTTGTAATTATTATCATTTCTTAATTAATGTTCATTATCATCATTCATACACATCATCATAAAAATCCACATCGATGGATTGTTTATACCTTTTCAGTTAGCGTTTTTGGCCTGGTTGGGATTTAGTTTTTTTTTAAATTATCTTAAACCTAAGTCGAGTCCAGTCACACAAATCTGAACATAATAATGTACTTTACAGGCACCTCAACCACCACCAGTATGGACGGATCTGTTTGATGCAGTCGGTGACGAGAGTATCATATGTCCACAGAACGCAACTATACTTGGCATGTATCCAGATAAAGTGGTGATGCAAGAAGATTGTCTAATTGCCAATGTTTTTGTACCCGTCACAACCGAAGGAAAGCTTACAGTCGTCGTGTTTGTTCATGGAGGAGGTTTCTTAATGGGTTATGGAAAATGGAATAAAGTGACACAGTTAATGGAGCAGGAAAAAGATTTTATCCTGGTCACATTTAACTACCGTGTCGGCATTCACGGGTTCCTTTGTCTCGGCACCGAGGACGTACCGGGCAATGCTGGCCTGAAGGACCAGGTGGCGCTGTTGCGCTGGGTTCAACAGAACATCGCTAGCTTCGGCGGTAACCCTGATGATGTCACTCTTGTTGGTAACAGTGCAGGTTCTGCATCAGTGGATCTACTTATGCTATCTAAGTCAACCGAAGGATTATTTCACAGAGTCATAGCTGACAGCGGCGCGAATCTTGCTGCATTTGTAATACAGAGGGATCCTCTTGAGAATGCTAAAATGCATGCCAGAGCGCTGAACGCTCTCGCTGTGGTAGACGACATAAACGCTTTAGAACAATTGTATAAGACAGCTTCATTGGAATCATTGAATGCTGATTTGTTTGAAGATAGAACTGATTCTACTTTCGTGTTTTCCCCATGCGTGGAGCGTGATACAGACGGAGCATTCCTGACTGAATCTCCTCTGAGTATACTAAAGAAAGGCAACTACAAAAAGTTACCTACGCTGTATGGATTAGCTCAGATGGAGGGTTTGTTTCGTATTCTTTTCTTTGACATTTGGAAGAATAAGATGAATGAGAAATTTTCAGATTTCTTACCAGCTGACCTAGAGTTTGAATCTGATGCAGAAAGAGAAGTAGTAGCCAATAAGGTTAAAGCATTTTATTTCGGCCTCAACCCAGTTGGTGACGACCAAGTTTTGAAATACATCGATTTCTTTACGGACGTTATATTTGCTTTCCCTATACTTTGGGCTACGAAGCTGCAAGTAGAGGCTGGCAATGATCAAATATATTTGTATGAATATACCTTTGCGGACGATAATTCTACCAAAATACCTTACACTGACATGACAGGAGCTGATCACTGCGCTCAGACAGACGCCTGGACGGACAACACAGATGAAGCCAACAGAGATGAAAGTCTCGATACTCCCGAATATAAGAAGATGAGGAAGGTAGTCCGTGAAATATGGCACAACTTTATTAAAACTGGGTAAGCATTCAATCTTTCAGCATCTCAATGTTTTCTCAATTATAAGTCTAAACTACTCGTAACATTATAAACAGAATGTTCCTTTTAACTAGGTCATTATGCAGAAACCCTAATCTATTATATTAAAATCTGAATCTATCAGGGATAGACGTACGGTATCCCAGATAGATTCAGATTTTGTCTGACTGTACCAGTTAAAACAATAATTACACTCTGTATAAAGAGGTAAAGTTTGGAAGTACGGGGTAATCTTCTGAACTATTGATTTGATTTCAAAAATTCTTTCACTAATATGACGCTACATTATCCCCGAGTGTCTTATGCTATGTATATCTGAAATGTTCCCATAACGCGAGCGAAACCATGGGCAAAATGAATAGGTAGTGGTGAGCACGCCTAGCTAATATGCCTTAGTCCTAAATTCGATTTAATTCCTCAGAAAGCCCGTGCCTGAAGGATCGTCACTGCCCGAGTGGCCTGCAGCACAGGCGAACAGGTCACCACACATGGTGCTGGATGAGGAACTGACATTACGAGGAGTGTTCTTGGAGGATCGCATTCGCCTCTGGGAGGATATCTATCAGAAACATTACCGGGACGCCATACCACCACAGGCACCACACAGTGGGGCTGGTAACATGGCGCCGAAGAATATATTTTCTTTATTTGTTTTGTACCTCCTTTTTTGTCTTACTAAACGGATTTTAGTATAATAGAGTTAATCTTTGGTCTTGTAAAATGTATTTGCGTAGCACACTTTCAATGGCAAAGCCGTTCGTTCATGAAGACAAACATAAAATGAAGCAATTGATTAAGAATTTCCTTCAAAATCGTTCGCATTGGGATTGCAAGTGTGTTTCGCAATTGGAGTGCTTGTCACTCGTATAGTCGAACTTATAATGGCTTAACCACTATTAGGTAAAATGAAATCTAGTCATGAAACGATGGACAAGTGACAGTTACACAAGCATCATATTACTGGACAGTTACATAATTTCAACCTTATTGGTAAAGTTTCATTTTACGGGGAATTGTTGCCAAAAGTGGTACAAAACATTACGAAGTCGACACTTCATACACTTCATCAAAGATTTAAATAGTTGCATATCGATGGGGCCTTCAATATACAGAGATGTGTGAGCTCACGCATACTACATGGAACGATAGATACGATTTTCAGTATGTCAGAGCGAAACAATAATATTCATATATCAGTCATTGAAACAGAACAGTCACCATCTTTTGAGGCGGTCCGGTGAATCTAACGACTCAAATCTTTCGTTGTATTTTTTTTATTTATCCTATCTTATTAAAATTGTATCCTAAATTCCTAACTAACTTAACTATTTTACTTGCGCTATAAGTATATTATAAGTTAGTGTGTAACTACTTGCATAACTGAAAATTCCATTAGTGTGCCAATTATTTGAAGGTACACCTAAAACACAGGCTTCTAGCTTAGTTTAGGAGGCAGAAATTCACATTTTGATATGTCTTCACTGAACAACTTTTTTCACTGTGCGTTGTGCACTTGGTCATCTTTAATTATTAATATTTTAACTATAACTATTAATATTTTTACTGGGTGTATTTTACTGTTTTTATATGGTTTTATTTTATGTCTTATAGCATCGTTTTGGACTTGGTCTGTAATGTTGCAATAATTAGTTGTAAATAAATAAATAAATGTAAGTCTTTTTTTACTTGTGTACAAATAAATTAAATTTATATTATTATTTATTTATTCATACTTATTGTTGTACCTACAAGGTACTTTACGTACAACAATAAGTATGAATAAATAAATAATAATATACTCCCGGCCACCGTAGGCGCGGGCCTGTGGATCGTGAGTAATGGGTTAGCTCACCGTCCGTCCGTCTTATGACGACAGGCCGTGTCGACGGCGCGTTCGTGTTCCACGCGCGCCTCAAAGAGATGTCAGCAACCAGGAAGGGGCCATGTGGGAGTGGGAGGGAGTGTCAGACTCTTACTGACTAAAACCCATCCATGTTCCTTCATTGCCCTTTGTGTTCCAGGGCCACGGTATCTCTTTCGAACAGTCCCGCAGCCCCGGCAGGCATCGGCCCTTGCCCCTTCCTTTTTGCTGACATCTCTTTGAGGTACGCGTGGAACACAAACGCGCCGTCGACACGGCCTGTCGTCATATGACAGACTGACGGTAGACGGTGAGCTAGCCCATTACTCACCCTCCATAGGCCCGCGCCTACGGTGGCCGGGAGCCACCACGTGGCCCCCGAAACCCGGGGCGTCTCCCGCAACGGGTGGGACGTGAGATCCTTTCCCTCTCAAGTCCCGCCACCTCCTTCGCTAGCATGACTGCTTCGCAGAAAGAGGTGACGGCTTCCCATTCCCTCTAGCTCCGGACCATGGCTTGAACCAGGGCCGGGCGCGAGAGGTAGCCGCCGCCAATCGCCGCTACGAGGACACGGTGGAGCTCCGCCCAATCGGGGCAGACTTCCACGGTGTGCTCCACCGTGCCCTCTGGACGATCCTCGCAGTGGCAACACTCGTGCGTTTCCTCCCGCCCGATTCGGTGCAGGGACCTCTCGAAAGAACCGTGGTAGGTGAGGACCTGCGTCAGGCGGAAGGTGAGGGCAAATAAATGCCTTGATACTCAATACAACCAAGACCTGATATTTATATTATATACAGATATATTATATAGAGGTAAAGTTTGTAATTTTTGAATGTAGGAGATAATCTTCGGAATCACAGAGCCGATTCCGAAAATTCTTTCAGTAATGAGAAGCCACATTATCCCTGAGTGTCATAGGCTATATTTAAAACGTTTTCGTGGCATAATTTCAGACTATAACGCAAGCGAAACCGCAGGCAAAAGCTAGTTATGTATAAAACTCACTGCTATCCATGGCTACGATTACAAAATTAAAGAAAAGGTAGTGGTGAGCACACCTAGCTAATGTGCCATATAGTCCTAAATTCAGAAAGCTCGTGCCTGAAGGATCGTCTCTGCCCGAGTGGCCTGCAGCACAGGCGAACAGGTCACCACACATGGTGCTGGATGAGGAAGTGACACTAGGAGGAGTGTTCTTGGAGGATCGCATTCGCTTTTGGGAGGATATCTATCAGAAACATTACCGGGACGCCATAAGATATTCGTAAATAAACTCAACTGCGTTTCTGTAAAAAAGTATTTTATTTATTGTTTTACAAGATTGTTTTATAAAGTAAGTATTAACATTGGTTTGTACATTTCATGTATCGAACCAAGCCGGAGTCTAGAGTTAAAGTTCATTAAATGTTTTTACAGTGTTAAGTAACACAACAAGTACTCAACATTTTACTAGTTTTAATTGCCAGTCAGCAAAACGCTCTATTGACGACATTCGAGCAATTTGTGCTTGGTCGGATCTTGTAGCCCTCCAAGAGACATGGCTTCTTCCCCATGACATATTGATGTTAGGAACCATTAGTCAAGACTTTGAATTTACTGGTAAGTCAACGGTTGATACAACCGTCGGACCGTTAAGAGGAAGGCCGTATGGGGGAGTGGCCATTCTCTGGAGGAAAGGCTTGTTTCAGTCAGTCTCTGTTTTGGACTGTGGTAGTAAACGGCTTGTAGCCATAAAGGCAGCCATAGGCGAGCGCTCTTTTCTTGTTTTTTCTGTCTACATGCCTACGGACTCGCCAGAGAATTTGACCATCTTTACTAATGTATTAAGTGAGATAAATGCCATTGTAGCAAGTTATGATGTTCAAAATGTTTTTATATTGGGAGATTTTAACGCGCACCCGAAACAAAACTTTTACAATGAATTGTCGAACTTTTGTACAGACCAGTCATGGGTTTGTACCGATATTGAAATCCTAGGTGCTGAGCAAAATCACTACACATTTATTAGTGATACGCATGGGTGTAGGAGATGGCTCGATCACTGTGTGGTATCTTTATCAGCTTGGCACACTGTTGTGGATGTAGGTATTAAAGAGGATGTGTATAACTCTGATCACTTACCCATCTATATAGAATAATGTGATTTGAGTATAATAAGGTCAAAACTGGTGACTCAGACAGTACCCCGTAGTGCGATTATATGGGGTGGAAGAAACTGTTCTGAAATTGATAGATACCGGTTCTTATGCGGTAGTAAATTGCGAGATATCGATTTCCCCCAAGAATTTACGGAGTGCAGTCATGGGTCATGCAGCTTGGCTGAACATAAAGTTATTTTAGATAAGTTGTATGATCAGATTGTGAACGTTCTTAGTGAGGCAGCTGAGCAATCTAAAGAGACCAGTGACTTTGGGCCTCACAGAAAACATCGATCTCTATGTGGCTGGAATAAACATGTGCGCGATGCTCATAGCGAGGCTAGGCTTAATTTTAAAACCTGGGTAGAACATAAACGACCAACTTATGGTTATGTTTATGAACAAATGCGAGAGGCTCGAAAAGTTTTCAAAAGTCGCTTGAAATGGTGCCAAAATAATCAAGAACATATTAAAATGGGCATAATAGCTGAACAACGAGCCACTAAGAACTTTGGCAAATTCTGGAGATCCACAAGCAAGTTGGACGTTAAGCCTGGCCTGGCGGTGAGTGTGGAGGGGAAGAGTGATCACGGGGATATTGCAAACCTGTTTATGACACATTTCCAGGTGCAATCTCCCCTTGGTCCCTCAGTTCCTGCTGAAGATGCCGAATATAGTTGTCAGGCAAAGGAGTCATTTATGCACTTCTCATCCAAGCAAGTTAAAAGAGTCATACAGGGCATGAGCAAAGGCAAGTCTCCAGGTCATGATGGACTCAGCATTGAGCACTTGAAATATGCAGGAGTCCACATGCCGAGGGTCTTGTCATTGTTCTATACGATGTGTTTACGTCATTCGTACTTGCCGGTAAGTTTTATGAAGACTCTTGTGGTTCCCATCGTTAAGAACAGGGTAGGGGACATTTCGAATGAAGGGAATTATCGTCCGATTTCCTTGGCTACGATTATGGCTAAGGTGTTGGACAGTATGCTTGACTCATGTTTGAAAACTATTTTAAATATTCATGACGCACAGTTTGGGTTCCAGCCTGGACTATCAACTGAAACTGCTATCCTGAGTCTCAAGCATACTGTTCAATATTATACCGATCGTAAGACGCCGGTGTACGCCTGTTTCCTTGACCTCTCAAAGGCCTTCGATCTCGACTCCTATGATGTGCTTTGGGACAAGTCGAGGAGCAGGGGTACCCCTGCTGAAATACTGAAAATCTTCCAGTTCTGGTATGCTAATCAAAAGAACCAGGTAAAGTGGTCTAACACTCTCTCTCCAGCATACAGATTGGAATGCGGTGTGGGACACGGGGGTTTGACATCCCCTAGGCTTTTCAATCTGTATATTGATGGCCTCATCACCGAGCTCAGCAGCATGACTGTTGGATGTCGAATAAATGGAGTGAGCGTCAATAACATCAGCTACGCGGACGACATGGTGCTGCTGGGCCCGACTGCTGGGGCCATCAGGGAACTGCTCAAAGTTTGTGAGGCTTACGCTGCCTCACATGGACTTATTTATAATGTCACCAAGAGTGAATATATGCTCTTTAAGGCCGCTGGTAGATGTCCGGACTCTGTTCCAGATATTATAAAGTTGAATGGGCTCCATTTAAACAAAGTATCCAGCTTTAAGTACCTTGGACATTTTATCACCGACGACCTTAAGGATGGTATAGATATTGAGAGGGAGCGTAGGGCACTAGCGGTCAGAGATAACATGCTGGCACGTAGATTTGCTCGGTGCTCTGACCTAGTAAAAATTACTCTTTTTAAGGCTTACTGTCAGAGCTTTTACACGAGCAAGCTATGGCTCAGCTATACTAAGAGATCGCTGGATGTCCTGCGTGTTCAATATAATAATGCTTTCTGGATGTTGATGCGACTGCCCCGGTTCTGTAGCGCTTCAGGAATGTTTGCTGAGACCCATACGGGTGGCTTTCATGCCATACTGCGTAGTATGGCATGAAAGGCCGTTTTTTGGCCGTTTTTTTGCGTAAAAAAACGGCATCGCTGCTGTGCAGAGTGCGGAGTAGTCGCAACTATATCCTGAGAGCTGTGGCGGAGAGCTATACGCCAAATATCAGGCATTTTGTGCGGAGATTGATTAGGTAGGAAACCTGCCTGGTCTTCCTTTGCTATTGTCCCTTGTTTTAATAATAAAATTTTATATCAATGTTACTAACATTAGAATATAAGCTGTTTGTAATACTAACAAAATATGGATCACTGTTATCCGAAATAAATTAATTTTATTTATTTTATTTATTTATTTATTTATTTATTTACTTACTTACTTTAAGTAATAAAGAAACAACATTCAAAGCTAATAATTTCACGAATATCGTCTCCTTTAAATCCTTCAGGTATTTTATTTAATACTAGCTGTGCCCGGCATGCATTGCAATGCACCTTTTACCCTACCTACCCCACTTACCCCACCTCAGTGACAGACTAGGCTGGCGTGCGGTCTACTCTATTACCGGGGTAGAAAGTATACCATGTTCCAACTTAAGTCATGGTCTACTTGTATGCCCATCAAAATCCTTTCAGCCGTTTAAGCGTAAAACGTCGTCACGTAGACGTCACAGATTTTGAATGAAATTAAAGAAGATACAGATAATTCAAGTTTATCCTTGAAATATTTAGTGTATGAGCAATTGATGAATCATCAATGTATCAAGTAATTACGACCCTGTTATCAACCATATCACATAAATACGGTAGATAAAAAAATACTCTGATAAAAAATAAAATAAATAGGTAGCCTTGGTGTTTAGATTTTTGTTAGGAGTAGTCGAACTGTAACTATGAAGTGGTGGACGTGTGTGGTTCTTTTCTGTGCGACGGCTGTTCTGGCTGATGACGACTGGCTGGTTGTGAACACTGCGCAAGGGCCGGTGCGCGGGCGCAAGCATTCCAGCGGAGCGCTGTACGAGTTCTACAACATACCGTACGCCACAGCGCCTACAGGCGTCGACAAATTCAAGGTGCTTAAAATTATTCCTAAATGATTACGTGTGACACACGTGTCCGAACATAATCTGTACGATTTATTCCTTAATTAATCACATGACACATTAAGATAAAACGTGTTACTCTGTCTCTTTTATGGGTGTAAAAGTACCCTTAACGAAGCCGAAAGGCACTTGTACTCCCCATCATTGCGATCATTTTTTTGTTCTAGACCCTACCTGGGAACGTTCTAGTTACGAGATAATGGGGGTCGAAGTTCCAACTTTTTCACATTTAAAAAAAAAATACTAGTTTTCATGTAGTAACTATACTTTAAATACCTCCACGACCCCCGTAATAATCCTTCATCACAATGTTTTGAGTGTGTTACATTGTCCTGCCGTATAGCAGTATGGCACCTCTTATAGCAGTATCATCATAATCTTACTTGTGTGGGAAAGAGATGCAGCTGGACGTCCTGCACAGCGCCATCTCTTTCCCACACAGAAGTTAGAATAGAGCCATACTTACTGCAATGTGAGATAGTGGCACAATCCTAGAGATATATTGCCCTAGCGGGCGTCAACTCACATGTACCAATTTTACCGTGAGTAAGTATCCTCTGCCCATATACTTACACATAATAGTACCAGTTTCGAGTGCGTCGACTATATCAGTTTAGAAAAGGATAGATTTTCTCCTTATCCTTACTTTATCTATTATAATTATTATCATTTCTAAATTAATGTTCGTACTGTATATCATCATAAAAAATCGACATCGATGGATTATTTATACCTTTTCAGTTAGCATTTTTGGCTTGGGTGGGATTAAGTTTTTTTTTCACTTATCTTAAACCTAAGTCCAGTCCAGTCACACAAATCTGAACATAATAATGTACTTTCAGGCACCTCAACCACCACCAGAACGGACGGATCTGTTTGATGCAGTCGGTGAAGTGGGTATCATATGTCCACAGAACGCAACTATTGCTAGCGTTTTTCCAGACCAAGTGGTGATGCAAGAAGATTGTCTAATTGCCAATGTTTTTGTACCCGTCACAACCGAAGGAAAGCTTTCAGTCGTCGTGTTTGTTCATGGAGGAGCTTACATATTTGGTTATGGAAGATGGCTTAAAGCGACACAGTTAATGGAGCAGGAAAAAGATTTTATCCTGGTCACATTTAACTACCGTGTCGGCATTCACGGGTTCCTTTGTCTCGGCACCGAGGACGTACCGGGCAATGCTGGCATGAAGGACCAGGTGGCGCTGCTGCGCTGGGTTCAACAGAACATCGCTAGCTTCGGCGGTAACCCTGATGATGTCACTCTTGCTGGTAACAGTGCAGGTTCTGCATCAGTGGATCTACTTATGCTATCTAAGTCAGCCGAAGGATTATTTCACAGAGTCATACCTGAAAGCGGCGGGAATCTTGCTGCATTTGCAATAAAGAGGGATCCTCTTGAGAATGCCAAAAAACATGCCAGAGCGCTGAATCCTCTCGCTATGGTAGACGACATAAACGCTTTAGAACAATTCTATAAGACAGCTTCAATGGACTCATTGACTGCTAATTTGTTTGAAGATAGAACTGATTCTACTTTCATGTTTTCCCCATGTGTGGAGCGTGATACAGACGGAGCATTCCTGACTGAATCTCCTCTGAGTATACTAAAGAAAGGCAACTACAAAAAGTTACCTACGTTGTATGGATTTGCTCAGATGGAGGGTTTGTTTCGTATTAATTTCTTTGACATTTGGAAGAATAAGATGAATGAGAAATTTTCAGATTTCTTACCAGCTGACCTAGAGTTTGAATCTGATGCAGAAAGAGAAGCAGTAGCCAATAAGGTTAAAGCATTTTATTTCGGCGTCAACCCAGTTGGTGACGACCAAGTTTTAAAATACATCGATTTCTTTACGGATGTTATATTTGCTTTCCCTATACTTTGGGCTGCGAAGCTGCAAGTAGAGGCTGGCAACGATCAAGTATATTTGTACGAATACTCGTTTGCGGACGATAATTCTACCAAAATACCTTACACTGACAGGACAGGAGCTGATCACTGCGCTCAGACAGAGGCCTGGATGGACAACATAGGTGAACAGAATAGAGATGAAAGTCTCGATACCCCCGAATATAAGAAGATGAGGAAGGTAGTCCGTGAAATATGGCACAACTTTATTAAAACTGGGTAAGCATTCAATCTTTCAGCATCTCAATGTTTTCTCAATTATAAGTCTAAACTACTCGTTACATTATTAACAGGATGTTCCTTTTAACTAGGTCATTATGCAGAAACCCAAATCTATTATATTAAAATCTGAATCTATCTGGGATAGACATACGGTATGCCAGATAGATTCAGATTTTGTCTGACTGTACCAGTTAAAACAATTACACTCTGTATAAAGAGTTAAAGTTTGGAAGTACGGAGTATTCTTCTGGACTATTGATTTGATTTCGAAAATTCTTTCACTAATATTACGCTACATTATCCCCGAGTGTCTTATGCTATGTATATCTGAAATGTTCCCATAACGCGAGCGAAACCATGGGCAAAAGCTTGTTCATTATATGTATAGAAGATCACTCCTGCTATGCACGGGTTCGATTACAAAATTAAGGAATAGGTAGTGGTGAGCACGCCTAGCTAATGTGCCTTAGTCCTAAATTCAATTTAATTCCTCAGAAAGCCCGTGCCTGAAGGATCGTCACTGCCCGAGTGGCCTGCAGCACAGGCGAACAGGTCACCACACATGGTGCTGGATGAGGAAGTGACACTAGGAGGAGTGTTCTTGGAGGATCGCATTCGCCTCTGGGAGGATATCTATCAGAAACATCACCGGGACGCCATACCACCACAGGCACCACACAGTGGGGCTGGTAATATGGCGCCGAAGAATATATTTTCTTTATTTGTTTTGTACCTCCTTTTTTGTCTTACTAAACGGATTTTAGTATAATACGTAATCTTTAGTCTTGTAAAATGTTTTTGCGTAGCACACTTTCAATGGCAAAGGCGTTCGTTCATGAAGCATTTCCTTCGAAATCGTTCGCATTGGGATTGCAAGCGTGTTTCGCAATTAGGGTGCTTGTCACTTGAACAGTCGAACTTGTAATGCGAAACAATAATATTCAAATATCACAGTCATTGAAACAGAACAGTCACCATTTTTTGAGGCGGTCCAGTGAATCTAACGACTCAAATCTTTGGTTCTATTTTTACATTAGCTCCTAAAACACAGGCTTCTGGCCTAGTTTAGTAAGCAGAAATTCGCATTATGATAAGTCTTCACTGTACAACTTTTTTCACTGTGTTATGTAAGTTTTTTTTTCTTGTATACAAATATTTTTTTGTATTATTAATTATTGTACCTACAAGGTACTTTAAGTTACTGGTTTTTGTACGGAATTTAAGTCTACGTTGCATTAAATATACTTAGTTTTATAAATGTGTGCAATCTTCTTTTTTGTTTACCAATTATGCAAGGTGTAAACGGACCCTTCACGAAGCCGTCAACCAAGCATTCTGTACATCTAAGTAACTCGCAACGCAAAAATTATTGCTGGGAAATGTCTTTTTTTTGGTGGGAAAAATCACGTTTTACGGTAAAACTCAATGTAACGCACTCAAAACATTGTGCTGGCGTATGCATTGAATAGTAAACAGGTCATGGAGGTATTTAAATTGATCCTCAAAAACTAGTATTTTTTTTAACTTGTGAAAAAGTTGGAACTTTGACCTCCAATATTTCCGTAATTAGAAGGTTCCCAGGTACTGGCAGCATTGCCACGTTGAATGACAATGCAAATTCATTGGCCAAAGAAAGAGCCAGCCCTCCTTCTGGTCACGCGTAGTGCCGACCAGTCGGCGAGAGATTTCTTTAAAAAGGGGACAAATTAAGACGCAGCCTCCCTCCTGGTGGTGCCCTCGCAAAACTGCAATTACCATTAAGATTGGTTGTTATTACCATTATTTACGCCGCTTGAGCAGCTGCAGCAGCAGCGCCAGCACATCCCGTCGCGCAAAATGAGCAAAATTCAAAAATGATTTTCTTTTAATAACGGTTTATACCATGAAATAAGCAATTTCATCAGTTTTGGTGGAATTTTTTGTCTTCAGTAGTTCAGGTGGTCTTCACTGTGACTTGCAAAAGCAAATCATGTTTTATAATCTTCTATACATAAAAATAAATACAATTAAAGTGTCTGTTTGTAATGTCAGAATAACAGCTTTACACTGAATGCCTATACGGTACCTATAACAAAATAATTTGTTTTCTGTCCGTCTGTTTGTTTCGAATATTCTCCAAAACGGCAGGACTTTTACTGCCAGTTAGCTGATGTTATAAGTAGTAAATGAGGCTCAAATAGGGAAGTGTTATTTTTATTATAATTTCATGAGGACGAAGGTGGCAGGCATCAGCTAGTAATAATATCCTATTATACGGGGTGTAAACAGACCCTTCACCAAGCCAACCAAGCATTCTGTACATCAAACTAAGTAACTTTACGCAAAAATTATTGCTGGGAAACGACTTTTTTTTTAGGGTGAAAAATCACGTTTTATGGTAAAACTCAATGTAACGCACTCAAAACATTGTGCTGATGGATGGATTGAATAGAACGAGGGTCGTAAAGGTGTTTAAAAAATCTTACATCAGAAACATGTATTTAAAAAAAAACTTGTGAAAAAGTTGGAACTTTGCCCCCAATATCTCCGAAACTAGGTTACTAAGGTTCCCAGGTATGGTCTAGAACAAAAAAATGATCGCAATGACGGGGAGAACAAGTACCTTTCGGCTTCGTTAAGGGTCTTTTTACACCC
This sequence comes from Noctua pronuba, assembly GCA_905220335.1. Classification (NCBI taxonomy): domain Eukaryota; kingdom Metazoa; phylum Arthropoda; class Insecta; order Lepidoptera; family Noctuidae; genus Noctua; species Noctua pronuba. The sequence continues at coordinate 11,928,890 of LR999894.1, forward strand.
TTTATAGAGGTAAGGTTATAATTTTGAATGTAGGAGATAATCTTTGGAACCACAGAGCTGATTCCGAAAATTCTTTCACTAATGGGAAGCCACATTGTCCTGAGTGACATAGGCTATATTTAAAACGTTTCCGTGGGATAAATTCAGACTATAACGCGAGCGAAACCGCAGGCAAAAGCTAGTTATGTATAAAAGAGCAAGTGTAGATGACTAATCAATAAATTTTTAAATAACAATTCAATAAATGTAATCAATTAATTATATCAATCTTGAACACTATATATAGACTAATTTATATAGTAAAACATTGAATTGTAAAGAATCTCATACTCGTAACGATGGTGTGGCGGACTAGTGTGATTCTGTTGTGCGTGACGGCTGTTCTGGCTGATGACGAATGGCGGACAGTGACAACAGTGCAAGGACCAGTGCGCGGGCGCAAGCACCATAATGGGGGACTATACGCCTTCTACAACATACCCTACGCCACAGCACCTGTGGGCGAAAACAAATACAAGGTGATGAAAGTGAATTCGAATTGTTTAATTATTTGTCATCATCGTCTATGCCGAAGCTGTGGGCCAGTCTTGCTCAGCCTTTGACTTGACTGTCACTTCCATGTCAGCCTAAAACAGTCCACTGCTGGACATAGGCCTCTTCAATCGCACGCCACTTAACTCGATTATCGGCAACTCTCATTCAGTTGCTACCAGCCATCCTGCGAAGATCGTCGCTCCACAGAGCCTGAGGGCATCCCACCTTAGGCTTGCCGATTCACGGACTCCACTTAAGAACACGTCTGCCCCAACGGTCATCAGTTCTCCGGCTAATATGGCCGGCCCATTGCCACTTCAGGCTACTTATTCTGTGAGCTATGTCAAAAACTCTGGTTCTCTGTCCGATCATCTCGTCCCAGAAGTAATCCCTCAGAGAGACTCCAGGCACAACCCGTTCCACAGCTCACTGAGCGACCTTGAATTTATGAACGACTGACAAACGTAACAAAGTGAAATGATTTTTGTAACTCGTTCATTCACATCATCATTCTCCTTGCCCTTATCCCAATTTATTTGAGGTCGGCGCAGTGTTCTTCTTCCACACTTCTAACTCTTCGTTCTTTAACAAACACTGAATAATAATTTTTCACTCCAGGCACCTCTCCCACCGCCAAATTGGACGGAATCATTTGATGCCAGCGATGACAAGAGTATCGTATGTCCACAGCCCGTTTTTTCGAGTGACATGATGCCAGACACTATACACATTAAAGAAGACTGTCTAAATGCTAATGTTTTTGTGCCCATCACCACTGAGGAAAACCTATCAGTCCTTGTGTATGTGCACGGGGGTGGTTTTGTAGCGGGCTTCGGCAACTTTTTTAAAGGAACGCAGTTTATAAATAAAAAGAAAGATTTCAACATGGTCACGTTCAACTATCGCTTGGGTGCTCACGGGTTCCTTTGTCTCGGCACCGAGTACGCACCAGGCAATGCAGGCATGAAGGACCAAGTGGCGCTGCTGCGCTGGGTGCAAAAGAACATCGCAAGCTTCGGCGGTAACCCTGATGATGTCACAATAGCTGGCTGCAGTGCAGGTTCTGCATCAGTGGACTTACTAATGCTCTCTAAGTCAGCCAACGGATTATTTCACCGAGTCATACCTGAAAGTGCTGGGAACCTTGCTACATTCACAGTCCAGAGGGATCCTGTTGAGATTGCCAAAACGTATGCCAGAGAGCTCAATAAATTCGCAATTGTAGACAATATAGATGCTTTAGAACAGTTTTATAAGACAACTACATTGGAAGTTTTGAATGGTGGCGAGTTGTTAAATAGAACTGATTCCACTTTCGTGTTTGCGCCGTGTGTGGAGCGTGATACAGACGGAGCATTCCTGACAGAATCTCCTCTGAGTATATTACAGAAAGGCAACTACAAAAAATTGCCTTTCTTATATGGATTCACTAACATGGAAGGACTGTTGCGTTTTGGGTTCTTTGAAACTTGGAAACATTTGATGAATGAAAAATTTTCTGATTTCTTACCAGCTGACCTGGAGTTTGAATCTGATGCAGAACGAGAAGAAGTAGCCAAAACGATCAAACAATTTTATTTTGGCGACAATCCTGTTGGTAACAACAATGCTCCAGAATACGTTAATTTCTTTTCGGATGTCCTTATCACTTATCCTATGCTTCGGGCTGCGAAGCTACACGCCGAGGCTGGTCACAGTCAAGTATATTTATATGAATATTCGTTTGTGGATGAGAACCTTATCGTTCACCCTGACGTACACGGAGCTGGTCACTGCGGTCAGTCGTTTGCTTGGTTGGATAACATGGATGGTTCAGATGAGAGTCTCTCAACTCCTGAATACCAGAAGATGAGGAAGATAGTACGTGACCTTTGGCACAACTTTATAAAAACTGGGTAAGCTACGCTATATTGTCAATAACAAAGATTAATACAAAATAAATAAGCGTTTTGTTTGTTAGAAACTGTTAACAAGCGCTCCACATATCTTCACGTTCTTTTAACTTTTTAGGAAACCTGTACCTGAAGGGTCATCGCTGCTCCCATGGCCTGCAGCAGGTACGAACAGGTCACCACACATGGTGCTGGATGAAGAGCTGAAATTAGGTGGAGGGCTCTTGGAAGAACGCACTCGCTTCTGGGATGACATCTATCAGAGATACTACCGAGAGGCCGTGCCACCAACACCGACCAAATCACGCGTTGAATTATAAAATAAAATCCTGTGCCACCAAGCAGTAGGCCTGGTAATACGGTGCTGACGAATATATAATTTATTAACGATCTTACTAATACGGGGTGTAAACAGACTCTTCACCAAGCCGTCAACCAAGCATTCTGTACATCAAACTAAGTAACTTTACGCAAAAAATTTTGCTGGGAAACAAAATTTTTTTTTGGGGTCAATAATCACATTTTACGGTAAAACTCAATATAATGCGCTCAAAACTTATTTCTGATGGATGCTTTGAATAGTAAACGGACCATGGAGGTAATTGGAGTAAAGTAAGAACCTTAAAAAGTAGTATTTGAATAAAAACTTGTGAAAAAATTGGAACTTTGACCCCCAATATCTCCGTAACTAGAAGGTTCCCAGGTATGGGCCAGAACAAAAAAATGATCACAATGACGAGGAGAACAAGTGCCTTTCGGCTTCGTTAAGGGTCTTTTTACACCCTTTATATGATGATGGTTTACAGAATAGAGTTTGTTAGTCGACATTGTTGCGACTGTGCCGTTGTATAACTTCGATAGCAAATGAAAACTTCACTGATTGTACTTTCTGTTTATTGACTAAATTGTAACAGGCCAATGTCTGTACATTGAAGATATTAATAAAAAAATATATTGGGGTCTTTATTAGAGCAACAGAAGCCAAAACAACAGTTTTTTTTTAAATTATGTCTGTCTGTCTGTCTGAATGTTTGTACGCGCAACACGCAAAAACTACTGCATGGATTTGAACGCAGTTTTCACCGCTATACTGCTAGATGCCATATACGGGCATAAAACGCGACCAAGGTGACCTTGAGATAGTGTAGGGCGCACGTACGCCCTGTGACGTCTTGTGAGAGGGACGCCGAAAACAGTAATAGAAATGGTAAGTTATGGTAAGTCATAAGGTTGCCTGTGTGTTGTGAAGAAGAGCAAAGTTGCAGAGAAATTACGAAAAATTATATTAGAGACTGCACTTCCCTCACTTGTAACCGAGGGATGAAAATAAAACAGTGCATTTAAAAGTATTCATTCAACAGTTGAAATAATTATGATGATGCTCCTAAGTAACAAGTCAAAAGAGTGTCCTTCGTGGAAAATTCTGAAAAGTAATGAAATAACAACCAAACTCAAAACTCAAACTCAAAGCATTTATTTCAATTAGACCATAACAGGCACTTTTGAATGTCAGAAAAACAAAGAAGGCGAAGCTACAGTCCCAGACACAAGGCATAATAACTTGTGAAAGTACTGTAGTTGCCCATTCCAAAGCGTAGATCTCTATGGAGAAGAATGGGCAAGAAACTCCATGGACACTCTTTTCAATCAAAATATTTTTACAAGATCTTGGTTACATCATTCATGTTGAGATAATACATATATGTGAGAACGATGTAGAAAGATGTGCACATTAAGAGCGTCCAGAGTAAAAGATTAGATCAACAATTTAAAAACAAAGTAGTTAGAATAAACCATGGCAGCTAAGAGATGACCAGTCCCAACTGACAGCGCCCGTTCACGAACATGACGTATGGATCAGCACCATTCAACTCAACCATTTTGAAGGGAACCGAATGATCCGACACACCCGCCACCATCAGCGAGACATTTGAGTGAGCATGACATTCTCTCAACCGCCAGGGCAAATTCGAGTCAATGAATGATAACTAAATGTAAATGGTAGCTTTACAGTACATAGTAGTCACACATGTGCTATGCAATTATATAATACTAAGAGATTGAATCTATACAATGCAAGGATATTTTTACAATCTTCTGCAGCTTCCACATTAACTTCACGTGTTAATCAATTAGTTTGCCCCTATGGTTGTGGAGCAGGACCAGCATTGAGCCAAGCATTTCTATCATCAATGTAATCCCCCAACATATAACCTTTATTTGACTTCAGCATGTACGTACAGCGGCCAATCAAGCTATGCAAAACCAAATTAAGCTGGTCTCTCACCGTACCGAGAAGCTCTTACAAAGCGAAGTCAGGTTAAACTGGTTTTGTAGAGCTTTTTTTTTTACTTATGGGAAATCATCAAATAACTCCGCGCGCTCTGGGTGGAGTGGGAGGGAGTGTCATACTTTTACTGACTAAAACCCATCCATGTTCCTTCTTTGCCCTTTGTGTCCCAGGGCCGCGGTATCTCTTTCGAACAGTCCCGCAGCCCCGGATTATGTAGAGCTTGATGTGCCGCTTTGTGTACATTATTTACAAACTACAAATAGATCTTAAATAATAATAAAAAATGTACTAGATGATCTGAAACTCCTTGCCCCCAACAATTTGCAACTGACGAAGCCACTGAAGGTAGCAGAAACTTTCAGTAGCGCCATCAGGATGGAATTTGGTATGGACAAATGTGCAGTCATGCACGTGAAGCGGAGCGAGATCAGATTATGGAATCCGTGGGAACTTTACTTTCGGATTCCATACACCTTAGAGCCCTCAGCAGAAGCTTACAAGTATTAAGGTATGTCGGAAGCATTAGGCATCAATACTGCCGACATGAAGTAATCGTTGAGGGAGCGCTTCTTTGGCCGCCTGAATAAGGTGCTAAGCAGTATTTTGTCAGGCGGAAACAAGGTACGCGCCTTCACCGGTTTTGATTTATTCTTTCCGCATACTCAAATGGACTGAGACGGAACTTGATGCCCTGGTTAGGAGTCGGTGCACTGCTGACCGAAAATCGAAAGCGCACACGGTCTGGACACGGCGCGTACTGTTAGGAGGTTCCTCTCTCAAGAGCCCTGACCACCGGTAGCTCGGACCCTGGGCTACTATTTTTTATATTTTTTTAATAATTAAAAACCGGCCAATTGCGAGTCGTATTTATTTTTAATAGTATACAAATGAAAAACAAAGTTACTGCTGTTTGATGAAAAAGTTCCATATCTCAAAAACTAAACAACAAATCTTATTCAAATCAATTTTCTTTGTAAGTTTTTTTACGATCTACAATCGTAAATTAATTTTATTGTTATATATTCTCATTTTATTTTAAAAAATAAAGCTTCCAGAATTATATAAGGTATGTTCGCGTCTGCGCATACTGATGATTTTTACGGCATAATGCGCAAAAAAACAAATTCCATATTGTCAAGAGCGCGGTCTGGTTCTAACGGCATCCTAAGTATGGTTGTAGAGAAGTTCGATGCACCTTGGTTGTCGCATATTGTGGAGGTGCTGGTCAGAAGACCCCACACCTAACACCTACAATTTTCTTTTTGTTTTTGTTTCTGTGTCTGTTACTAACAATAGTTTTTAAGAACATTGTTACTAATAATTGGGCCTAGTTGCCATAAATAAACAAATATTTAATTTAATTTATTTTTTTAATTAATTACAAAACACTCAAAACTTAATCACAACTACACTACTGATCACTATTCACTTAGATATCGCACTTATAGTTCACTTCGATTCGCTTCGTTGTGTAGCCAAAATCAGACTGCCTGTTCCCGCAAACACGACGGCTATTTATTTGCCGACCGATCCTTCGAGAAGGTTCCACAACTTTCAGGAACCTTCTTCACAGTTCTTAGTAGAACGTCATCTTTCGAGAAAGTTCCACAACTTTCTCGAATCTTCTAGACAGTTCTATAGTCGAACATTCTAGCCTCTAATCTTCTAGACAGGTCATTAACAGAACATTCGAGACTCGCACGTAATCTGGAATGTTCTAGTAAAGCAACCGACGTAGCAACAGCTAAAGTAGTTCAATACCTTGACACTAGATGGTGTTGAATGGTTCGGCTACTACATCACTAGATGACGCTTTAATCGCTAACAGATGAAGATTTGGTTATTTTGGTTATGTTTTCTTTCTCATTTGCGCATGGTTTTTTCGACTTCTAAACGTCCAAACTCACCAGCATACACATAAAAATATTATTAGGTAGAAACTGTTTACATTAAGGTGGAAGCACCAGGTTAGCCCGCGAAATTCAAATGTTCTAACGTTTTTTGCAATTTGCCGGTCAGTGTCAGGTTTTATGTTAAACAAAATGATTCGCGGCCGGAAGCGTATGTATTTATAGAATTGTAGTCATTAAAATCATCAATACAACCCCTTTAAGTTCATTGAATCATATTGAATGACTATTCCATGAAAAAGTCATTCAATGGAATTAAGTAAACTCCGAGGGTCGTATTGATGATTTTAATGATTATTAATTAGTAAAGCCATATTTGTTGCGGTCGCAAATCATATTTTAATCATCAAAGAGATCGAGATCGAGTGACTCTCCTTAAATATAACTGAATTTTATAGCGTGTCTAATCTGCTAAACAGAACACTACATTTCACTGACTGCATAAGCAGCATTTAGGATAAATGCAAAAATAAATTTAACAAATTAAGTTTGCAGAATAAAACAAAATATTTATTGCAGAGTAATTATCTTGTACAGTACTTAAATCATTACAAAATCCTGTTTTTTTAAGTACTTCAATATTTATTTGTTCAAATAAAAGCATATAATTATTATAATCTCCAGCGCCTTAGTCCTCTGCGTGGTGGTACGGCATCCAGATAGTACCTCTGGTAGATGTCATCCCAGAAGTTGAAGCGTTCTTCTAAGAGCACCCCACCTAGTTCCACGTTCTCACCCAGCACCATGTGTGGTGACCTATTCGCGCCTGCTGGCGGCCACGCAGGCAGCGAAGAACCTTCAGGCATCGGCTTACTGTAAAATTTAAAAAAAAACTTAGATGGCTTCTGTAAATACTTACTGTAGGTATAAATTGAAAAGTGTGGCTATTGAGTCTTGTAAATAATAAGTGGCAATGACATGTTATAACTTCAAGGTGGAAAACTAAATGCTTACCCAGTTTTAATAAAGTTGTGCCAAATATCACGTACTATCTTCCTCATCTTTTGAAATTCAGGAGTTTCCAGACTTTCATCTAAACCATCCAACCAAGCCCCCGACTGAGCGCAGTGCTCAGCTCCTCGCACGTCAGTATAAGGCACTGGGACGACATTCTCGTCCACAAAGGAATATTCATACAAATATACTTGATTGTTACCAGCCTCTGCATGCAGCTGCACAGCCCTAAGCATAGGATAAGTAAACATGACATCTGAAAAGAAGTCGACGTAATTGAGAACGGTATCGTTGCCAACAAGATTGTCGCCGAAATAATATTGTTTGACCGTGTTGGCTACTTCTTGCCGTTCTTCCTCAGATTCAAACTTAAGGTCTCCTGGTAAGAAGTCAGAAAAATTTTCGTTCATCAAATGTTTCCAAGTTTCAAAGAACCCAATACGTAACAGTCCTTCCATGTTCGCGAAACCAAACAACATAGGTAACTTCTTGTAGTTTCCTGTTTTTAAAATAGTGAGAGGAGATTGAGTCAGGATTGCTCCATCTATATCACGCTCCACACACGGAGTAAACATGAAAGTAGAATCAGTTCCGTCGTCAAACGTCGAAGCGGTAAATAAGTCCATTGGGGCTGTCTTATAGAACTGTTCTAAAGCGTTTATATCGTCTACGTTAGCAAAGTTATGATCTCTAGCAAACTTTCTTGCAATTTCTAGAGGATCTCTTTGGACTGTTAATACGGCAAGATTCCCAGCACTTTCTGGTATGACTTGATGAAATAATCCTTCAGCTGACTTAGACAGCATTAGTACGTCCACTAATGCGGAGCCTGCACTGAAACCTGCAAGAGTGACATCGTCAGGGTTACCGCCAAAGCTGGCGATGTTATCTTGAACCCAGCGCAGCAGCGCCACTTGGTCCTTTATAGCAGCATTGCCCGGAGCGTCCTCGGTGCCGAGACAAAGGAACCCGTGAACACCCAGGCGATAGTTGAACGTGACCATGATCACATCTTTCTTTTCCTTTATAAACTGCGTTGCTGATGCCGTGTTACCAAAGCCCAGCGTAAAACCTCCTCCGTGAGTATATACGAGAACTGAAAGATTTTCCTCAGTGGTGTCGGGAACAAATACGTTAGCAGTTAGACAATCTTCTTTCATCTCAACAGTGACTGGCAGAAATTGTAACATGGCATCGTTCTGTGGACAAACGACTATGTGGTCATCGGTTGCATCAAACGGTGCTGTCCATGTTCGCGGTGGTAGCGGTTCCTGGAATATAAAAGTAAATTAAATATTAGAATTGTTTGTTGTCACAAACGTCATCATCTGCCAAGCCTTTTCCTAATCATATTGGCTAAACGGTTGCAGCTGAATACCAGAATTTTGTATCAAACGACTCCATAAACGATAGGCAGTCGTTTGGGTAACACGAAAGCTCTTGGCGGACTCTCGGGTTTGGATTAATCGTAACGACTATCAAAGATCTACGAATGGCAGCCGGGACCAACTTTTTATCGAGCTTTCCGAGGCATGGACGGACTTCGCTATGTAATGAACGGTCACACATCTACTGGCTGGTCGAAATTGTCAAAATGTAGGAACTTTCTTGGGAATTGGCTTTAGGAGGCACGAGATGGTGGAGCCAATCAAATCAAAGAGCGATCAAGGATAGCCCACGGCCTTGGCATAGCAGACGTTATTTACCTAATAATACTTGTAGCAATTCACATAACCACCTTGAATTTATTTTCGCCCACAGGTGCTGCGGCGTAGGGTATGTTGTAGAACGTGTACAGGCCCCCGTTGTTGTGTTTGCGCCCACGCACCGGCCCTTGCGCTAATGTCACTTCCCGCCATTCGTCGTCAGCTAGAACAGCAGTCACGCACAACAAAACCACACAAGTCCACCATTCCATCGTTTCGACTATGGACTACCTTACAATTCAATGTTTATAAATAGGCATCTTTATCTTCGGGCACATGATTTTTTTGTGGTGAAATTCACTCATAATCAAAATTTGCTCGTCTAATCAGGAATAATCTAAGATTCCTTAAACGGATACGGTAGATCCGTTATCGTTAATGGATCATAGATATTCCTGATTATGCAGTGATTGATTTGAATGACTTTAATTGGTAATTTTTTTGTTTAGTCACCTTTTTATACCTACGTTATCTTCGAGAAACAACCAATGCATTCCTTGAAGAAGGAATGCATTGGTTGTTTCTAAGCAAGACTTCCTTACTCGAGGATGATGGTCCTTGGACCGAGAGCAAAGCAGGCCAAATCGTCGGTGTCAGTGCAGATCCTTGTAAATGCACACTTTTATTTACAGGAGAAGCTAAAAGCAACAAGTATGTTGAAGGTCCTAAATTTCGTCTGTTTTACCGACCGTGAGTACTGCCTGGCAGGTTACTTAATTTATCGATTCCTAGTTATAAAACTAGTGCTTCCACCTATTGTTAATTAGTAGAACTAAAACACCCTTTTATCGAATAAGAATATTCTGATCAATGATTGGTAATTAATGATGGCCCTATAATAGTGTTACGAGCTGGGTATGGGATAAATTAAATACTAGCGATTAAACACGAAATAACTTTATTAATTAATAATGAATTGCTTCAGGATGCTGTTAGGACTTCAGCGCTATTATAGTGCGTCCGGTATGTCCGCGTCTGCGGATACTGATGATTTTTACGCCATAATGCGCAAAAAAACAAATTCCAAATTGTCAAGAGCGCGGTCTAGTTCTAACGGCATCCTAAGTAGGGTTGTAGAGAAGTTCGATGCACCTTGGTTGTCGCACGTTGTGGAGGTGCTGGTCAGAAGACCCCACACCTAACACCTATAATTTTCTTTTTGTTTTTGTTTCTGTGTCTGTTACTAACAATAGTTTTTAAGAACATTGTTACTAACAATTGGGCCTAGTTGCCATAAATAAACAATTTTTTTTTTTTTTTTTTTTTTTATTAATTACAAAACACTCAAAACTTAACCACAACTACACTACTAATCACTATTCACTTAGATATCGCACTTATAGTTCACTTCGATTCGCTTCGTTGTGTAGCCAAAATCAGACTGCCTGTTCCCGCAAACACGACGGCTATTTATTTGCCGACCGATCCTTCGAGAAGGTTCCACAACTGTCAGGAACCTACTTCACAGTTCTTAGTAGAACGTCATCTTTCGAGAAAGTTCCACAACTTTCTCGAATCTTCTAGACATCTCCATATTAGAACATTGTCCTCCGAGAAAGTTCCACAACTTTCTCGAAACTTCTAGACAGTTCTATAGTCGAACATTCTAGCCTCTAATCTTCTAGACAGGTCATTAACAGAACATCACCACCACCACCACCACCATCACCTTTGTACTATTTTCTGTTCCTTTTTTCTTTTCTGTATTTAGTGTGTACATAATTTGTTAAATAAATAAACATTCGAGACTCGCACGTAATCTGGAATGTTCTAGTAAAGCAACCGACGCGGCGACGTAGCAATAGCTAAAGTAGTTCAATACCTTGACACTAGATGATGTTGAATGGTTCGGCTACTACATCACTAGATTACGCTTAAATCGCTAACAGATGAGATGAGATGAGAAGATTTGGTTATTTTGGTTATGTTTTCTTTCTGATTCACATTTGCGCATGGTTTTTTCCACTTCTAAACGTCAAACTCCCAAGGGTTCACTTGAAAATATTATTAGTTATAAACTGGTGGAGGAAGCACCAGGTTAGTCCGCGAAATTCAAATGTTCTTGGTTCTTACGTTTTTTAAAATTTGCCGGTCAGTATCAGCTTTTATGTCGAACAAAATATGATTCGTGGCCGTAAACGTGTTTACATTACGTACCATTCCATGAAAAAGTCATCATCATCTGCCTAGCCTTTTCCCAACTATGTTAGGGTCGGCTTCCAGTCTGACCAGATGCAGCTGAATACCAGTATTTTACATGGAACGACTGCCTATCTGACCTCCACAGCCCAGTTAGTACTGGGTAATACGATACCCCTTGGTAAGACTGGTTGTCGGACTTTTTGGGCCACTGACTACCTGTTACGACTGTCAAAGATCTACAAATGACAGCCGGGACCAACGGCTTAACGTGCTTTCCGAGGCACGGAGGAAACTCGGTATGTAATGGGTGGTCATCCATCCACAGACCAACCTAGGCAAGCACGGCTTAACCTAAAGATCGACCCGAACGGTTGTTATCATTTAGCCACGAGCTCCTCCATTCAAAATTCAATTCCATGAAAAAGTCATTTAATGGAATTAAATAAACTCGGAGGGTCGTATTGATGATTTTAATGATTATTACAGTAAAGCCATATTTTTTGCGGTCGCAAATCATATTTTAATCAACCCACAACCTGACACTGATCTGCAAATAGCAAAAAGTTAAGAAAATTTGAACATCGCGGGCTTCCCTGGCGGTTCCACCTTAAGTTCAAATGTCCAGGATTATTTTACCAAACTATTTCGTCTGTATTTTTATATGCACTAAAGTCCACTTTTTCTACAATCAATCAATCCCTGAGGTACTCCACATATTACAATTCTTTAACACAGACTTAATTTCTGTTTTTATGCCAAATGGCTAATGGCAAATACGGAACCCTCAAATGTACAAGAGCAATTGCAAATAAAAAAAACCAAATGAAGTTTGTAGAATAAAACAAAATATTAATTGCAGAGTAATTATAAAAATAGTCACAAAAAAAAAAGAAATAAGTACGTTTAATATTTATTTGTTCAAATAAAAGCGTATAATTATTACAATCTCCAGCGCCTTAGTCCTCTGCGTGGTGGTACGGCATCCAGATAGTACCTCTGGTAGATGTCATCCCAGAAGTTGAAGCGTTCTTCTAAGAGCACCCCTCCTAGTTCCACGTTCTCACCCAGCACCATGTGTGGTGACCTATCCACGCCTGCTGGCGGCCACGCAGGCAGCGACGAACCCTCAGGTATCGGCACACTGTAAAATTTAAAAAAATACTTAGATGGCTTCTGCAAATACCTACTGTAGGTATACATTAAAAAGTATGACTATTGAGTATTTTAAATAATAAATGGCAACAACGTGTTATAACTCCAAGGTGGAAAACTAAATGCTTACCCAGTTTTAATAAAATTGTGCCAAATGTCACGCACTATCTTCCTCATCTTTTGAAATTCAGGAGTTTCCAGACTTTCATCTAAACCATCCAACCAAGCCGCCGACTGAGCGCAGTGCTCAGCTCCTCGCACGTCAGTATAAGGCACTGGGATAACATTCTCGTCCACAAAGGAATATTCATACAAATATACTTGATTGTTGCCAGCCTCTGCATGCAGCTGCACAGCCCTAAGCATAGGATAAGTAAACAGGACATCTGAAAAGAAGTCGACGTAATTGAGCACGGTATCGTTGCCAACAAGATTGTCGCCGAAATAATATTGTTTGACCGTGTTGGCTACTTCTTGTCGTTCTTCCTCAGATTCAAACTTAAGGTCTCCTGGTAAGAAGTCAGAAAAATTTTCGTTCATCAAATGCTTCCAAGTTTCAAAGAACCCAATACGTAACAGTCCTTCCATGTTCGCGAAACCAAACAACATAGGTAACTTCTTGTAGTTTCCTGTTTTTAAAATAGTGAGAGGAGATTGAGTCAGGATTGCTCCATCTATATCACGCTCCACACACGGGGTAAACATGAAAGTAGAATCAGTTCCGTCGTCAAACGTCGAAGCGGTAAATAAGTCCATTGGGGCTGTCTTATAGAACTGTTCTAAAGCGTTTATATCGTCTACGTTTGCAAAGTTATGATCTCTAGCAAACTTTCTGGCAATTTCTAGCGGATCTCTTTGGACTGTTACTACGGCAAGGTTCCCAGCACTTTCTGGTATGACTTGATGAAATAATCCTTCGGCTGACTTAGACAGCATTAGTACATCCACTAATGCGGAGCCTGCACTGAAACCTGCAAGAGTGACATCGTCAGGGTTACCGCCAAAGCTGGCGATGTTATCTTGAACCCAGCGCAGCAGCGCCACTTGGTCCTTTATAGCAGCATTGCCCGGTGCATCCTCGGTGCCGAGACAAAGGAACCCGTGAACACCCAGGCGATAGTTGAACGTGACCATGATCACATCTTTCTTTTCCTTTATAAACTGTGTTGCTGATGCCGCGTTACCAAAGCCCGTCGTAAAACCTCCTCCGTGAGTATATACGAGAACTGAAAGATTTTCCTCAGTGGTGTCGGGAACAAATACGTTAGCAGTTAGACAATCTTCTTTCATCTCAACAGTGACTGGCAGAAATTGTAACATGGCATCGTTCTGTGGACAAATGACTATGTGGTCATCGGTTGCATCAAACGGTGCTGTCCATGTTGGCGGTGGTAGCGGTTCCTGGAATATAAAAGGAAATTAAATATTAGAATTGTTTGTTGTCATAAACATCATCATCTGCCAAGCCTTTTCCTAATCATATTGGCTATGGCTACACGGTTGCTAATTTTATATCAAACGACTCCATATAAGATAGGCAGTCGTTTGGGTAACACGAAAGCTCTTGGCAGGACTGAGTCGACTCTCGGATTTGGATTAATCGTAACGACTATCAAAGATCTACGAATGGCAGCCGGGACCAACTTTTTATCGAGCTTTCCGAGGCATGGACGGACTTCGCTATGTAATGATCGGTCACACATCTACTGGCTGGCCTAAATTGTCAAAATGTAGGAACTTTCTTGGGAATTAGCTTTAGGCGGCACGAGGTGGTGGAGCTAGTCAAATCAAAGAGAGATCAAGGCTAGCCCACGGTCTTAGCATAGCAGACATAATTTACCCCTTCGTCCCTGTGGAAGGGAACGAATATATATGTATTTTACAAATACCTACGATACCACTGGACCAGTAGTGCAGAAAGAAAAAAAAATACCCTCGACACCACCAGTGGTGCGGCTTAGTAGTGTAGAAGGGAAGGAAGGAATTTACCTAATAATAATTGTAGCAATTCACATAATCACCTTGAATTTATTTTCGCCCACAGGTGCTGCGGCGTAGGGTATGTTGTAGAACGTGTACAGTCCCCCGTTGCTGTGTTTGCGCCCGCGCACCGGCCCTTGCGCTAATGTCACTTCCCGCCATTCGTCGTCAGCTAGAACAGCAGTCACGCACAACAAAACCACACAAGTCCACCATTCCATCGTTTCGACTATGGACTGCCTTACAATTCAATATTTATAAATAGGCATCTATATCTTCGGGCACATGATTTTTTTGTGGTGAAATTCACTCATAATCAAAATTTGCTCGTCTAATCAGGAATAATCGAAGATTCCTTAATCGGACACGGTAGATATCGTTATCGTTAATGGATTCATAGATATTCCTGATTATGCAGTGATTGATTTAATGACTTTAATTGGTTATGTTTTTGTTTAGTCACGTTATTAAACGTGATATTCTAGAAATAAACAATGCTTATCTTGTTCATAAGCAAGACTTCCTTATTTGGGGATAATGGTCCTTGGACCGAGAGCAAGGCAGGCCAAGGTTACGTTGCAAATCATCGGCCTCAGTGCAGAACCTTGAAATTGTACAACACCCTTATATTTACAGGACAAGCTAAAAACTGTGATTTCGTCTATTTTACTGACTGTGCGTGCTGACTAGCCATCTTAAGTAATGTTTTACCGCTATGGCAGGCTACTTAAGTTATCCATTTTGATGAAAAATTTTGAAACAAGGTCCTGCACTGACGCCGACGAAATATCGAGGGGCTGAACATGGTATAAAAAGAAAATACCAATAGTCAAAAACATTGAGCATTGATCATTGATCCGTAGTCAAAGTGTCTCGAACTTTTTTAAGCTTTTAATTTTTACTGTACAGGCAATTTGGTAAGGATTTGGAAAAGCAAAATCAATGGGAAAGTTAACGCTTGATTGCATTTTCGGAAAGCCTTAACGAATAATTATTTATGTTAACCCCTTAAAGTGTTTGGCTCACTCACTAGCATCGCTGAGACACAGGCCTCTGTGGGGGGAATGCCGTGATCCACCACGCAGGCCCAGATCGTATCGGCTTTTTGCTAAGTGTTATTGAATAACAGATTTTCTTTTTGTCCACTTCAAATGACTACGGTTTTATATCAAGCACTTCTGCTCACAAATACCTGTGCGAAATGTTCATAAAAATCGTCAATTTTGTAATTTGATTAATGTTCTTCTTTTTGAAAAACAATTGCATGCAGCAGAGATCAGAATGTTGAGATGGATGCGTGGCAAGAATGTATAAAGTAAGGAATGAGTGTATTAGAAGAAGTTTGAAAGTGGCGCCTGTTACAGAAACAGAGGAAGGAAGTCGTTTGTCTTGGAATGGACAAATAATGAGGAGGATCGAAACGCATGTGACTAAAAGAGTGATGGACAAGAATGTTGATGGATGGAGAAGGGAGAGGAAGGCCAAAGAAAAACTGGATGGATTGTGTGAGGAATGATATGAAAGAGAAAGGAGTAGATGATGTCGTGACGTGTGACAGGGGAGAATGGAAGAAGAAATCGTTTTGCACCGACCCCAAATAGAATGCGACAAGGGCAGGAAGATGATGATTGATGTTCTTCTTAGCAATAATTCAGCTACGTGGATTCAATCACAAGGTCTTCATGTGCTCAAGTAACAGGGCTTACAGCGCAAGACATAAGGTGAGCCATTGTATGTGGGAGACGCCTCATACTCCGTTGAGAACTAAGCTGTTCCTGAACCCTCATCTGTGCAGATTGTCTTTGCACCGGTCGATCTGGATTCGGAGTCTGGATACTTGTTGCTGTTAAGGTGTTTTCTATATTAGTGGTGGGCGCTGGGCCAATAATTATCATAGTCTTGTAGATAATGAAATACTGTGATCATCATCAACATTTCAACCTCAACACTTTTTTCTTTTGTCTATTTAAACCTCTTTCATCAGATTGGCCATCTTCCTTGTGGGAACAGGGGAGCATCACTACGCTACGCCCTCAGGTCTACGTTCGTTGATGTCTAACCTCATTAAAAATCAGAGACGAACTGAATTTTATAATTTAGCCAACACATTGCCCTCAAGTGACTAAGCGTTTTTTTTTTGACAATAATGTATCTTTAGACTGTGTGTCAGCGTCGTGCGTTTCACTGCGCATACGCTTACATAAGGCGTTAAGGCCTAAATCGTAAAACGCTGGCACTATCTTGTTTTTTCAAAACAATTCCCACAGACTGTTTCAGAAATGATTATCAAAAACCTCCTCTCTCTTCTCTTGCAAGCTCCAAACGATCCTTAAAGACTTCTAAGCAGGTACCGAAAAGGTAACCGTATAGGGGTTAATTGGGTTGTTTTTTAGGATTAAAATAAAGACTTTAAAACAACATACACAACTATTGTCGTCTAATTATTATTTCCAGGGCTAGGACTTCAACATTTGGGCATGACGACTCGGGGATGTGCTGGAAAATGTATGCCGCTAACCCTTGCTTTTGACTGTTTTACGGTAAACAGTGTTTTCAGCTTTCACGGTTTATAACTAAACGTACACTGTGACTCACATTATATCTTTCTTGATTTTCAATTAATGGGAGCAGCCGATATTTCGACGCTGCTGCAAGCGCCAAGATCGCAGGATGGCTCATCCCGCCATCATGACGCCTGCAGTGTAAGTTTTGTTTTATGACAGTAAGGAATTATAGAAGTTTCATTTTGATACAAGTGAGCAAAGTCAGTTGTTACAGTCCGAGCTCAAGGTGAGGCTGTTATGAAGCCGAGAGTTTAATGACATCAAAAAAAGCATGCCAATTAAGGTATATTTATTGCAGACTCACTCAAATTCCTTCCAAAAGTCAATTATAAAATAAAATAACAAACTAAAACAATAAAAGATTTATTCTGATACGATCCTTTTTAAGAGATAGTACAGATTACACGATACAAAAAAAATTAAATATTTTCTGCACTGCGTGGTGGGACGGCGTCCAGGTAGTATCTCT
Source organism: Noctua pronuba (assembly GCA_905220335.1). Lineage (NCBI taxonomy): Eukaryota > Metazoa > Arthropoda > Insecta > Lepidoptera > Noctuidae > Noctua > Noctua pronuba. Next base: position 11,946,486 of record LR999894.1, read on the forward strand.
CATAGATGTCATCCCAGAAGCGACTGCGATGTCCCAAAAGCACCCCACGTAGTTTCAACTTCTTGTCCAGCACCATGTATGGTGAACTGTCCACGCCTGTTGGTGGCCACGCTGGCAACGTCGACCCTTCGGGCACGGGGTTTCTGAAAAATTAAAACTAAATTAAGCAACATAATTAAATATAGGTAGAGCGCATTTCAAAAGTCAGCAATTCATTATAAATGGCAGAAAAAGACTAAAATTATATATAGTAGCCTGAGTGCTTACCCAGTTTTCATGAAGTTGTGCCAAATTTCACGCATTGTTGATCTCATTTTCTGATATTCGGGAGTCCCGAGACTCTCATCTGTACCATCCTGGTTATCCAACCAAGCAAACGACTGATCGCAATGATCAGCTCCGTGTACGTCAGGGCGAACGATAAGGTTCTTATCCACAAAAGAATATTGATATAAATATACTTGACTGTTACCAGCTTCGACGTACAGCTTTGCAGTCCGAAGCATAGGAAGAGCAAACATGGAATCCGAAAAATACTTGACGTATTCCACAACTGTGTCATTGTCAACAGAATTATCGCGAAAATAAAATCTCTTGACGGTGTTGCCTACTTCTTCTCGTTCTGTATCAGAATCAAACTTAAGGTCAGCCGGAAAGAAATCAGAAAATCTTTCGTTCATCATATCTTTCCAAATGTCAAAGAACCCAATGCGAAATAGCCCTTCCATGTTAGCGAATCCATACAATATCGGCACCTTTTTAAAGTCACCTTTCTTTAATATACTCAGAGGAGATTCTGTCAGGAATGCTCCGTCTGTATCACGCTCCACGCATGGGGAAAACAAGAAAGTAGAATCGGTTCTATCGTCCAAGTTATCTCTAGTCAGCAACTCAATTGAAGCCGTCTTATAGAACTGTTCTAAAGACTCTAAATTGTCTACCACAGCGACTTCGTTCAGCACTCTAGCATATGTTTGGGCAATCTCAAAAGGATCCCTTTGTACTGTAAATGCGTTAAGGTTCCCGCCGCTTTCAGGAATGGCTCGATGGAATAATCCTTCGGCTGACTTAGAGAGCAGTAGTAGATCCACTGTTGCGGAACCTGCACTGGCACCTCCAAGAGTGACATCGTCAGGGTTGCCGCCGAAACTGGCAATGTTCTCCTGTACCCAGCGCAGCAGCGCCACCTGGTCCTTCATGCCAGCATTGCCTGGTACGTCCTCGGTCCCTAGGCAGAGGAACCCGTGAATGCCGACACGGTAATTAAAAGTGACCATGATGATATCTTTCTTTTCCTTCAGAAACTGTGTTCCCCGAAATAGGTCACCAAAGCCCCCTACAAAAGCTCCCCCGTGAACATACACAAGGACTGACAGGTTTTCCTCAGTGGTGATGGGGACAAAAACATTGGCAATCAGACAGTCTTCTCTGATATCTGCATTGTCTGGTATCGTGTTAATCATAAAGTCGTTCTGTGGACATATTACACGCGTTTCGCCGGTTGCATCAAGCGGTTCCGTCCAGGTCGGCGGTGGGAGAGGTGGCTGGAACATAATATTAATTGTTTTCATTACCGAGATACAAAAATAGTTTCATTTGCGTTATTGTTGTGCTCGTTTTTCTGCAGTCCTAAAACTTTTTTGACTTTTACAGCATGAAAATATTCTAGTAGGATCTTATGATGATTAGAACTGCTGACGGTGGATTTAGTGTAGTTAGTAACCTGGCTAAGTCATTTTTTTTACGGCCATTGCAGGCTGCCGTAGATGTTGGTGACTGTATTATAATCAACCACTACAAATAATCAATAAATAGCATAAGTAAACAATTAGAATAATTTTTAAAACCTTGAATTTGTTAGGGCCTGTAGGTCCTGTGGCGTAGGGTATGTTGTAGAATTCGTAAAGAAGCCCACTGGGGTCTTTGCGCCCGCGCACCGGTCCTTGCGCCGTTGGCACTGTCCAATATTCGTCGTCAGCTAGAACAGCCGTCACGCACATCAGAACCACACACGTCGACCACTCCATCGTTACGATTATGGACTTCCTGACAATTCGAGGTTTTACTAATTATATAGCCGCCTTCATAAACGAGCAAACTCATTTAAAGTGTTTTATCAACAAAATCCGTTCTATCAATCTTCAATCTGTAGATAGATGATAATGATCAGATTTTTTTACCATTTTACGATAACTGGTCTAATCGTAAAGTGATAAAAAGAAAACACCACTGCATCGGATCTACAAGTTTAAGACCTGACGACAGAAATAGAAGCTTACAACGAAATCTTTAACAAATTATCTAACTTGCACTAAGTTCCCAAAATAACTACAATATAATAAAACACTTTTAATTTTTTTGCAAAAATGTTTTAATTTGTCCATTTTCTTATCTTTTTATTTCAACATAGTTCGGCTTCTAGTCTAACCGGATGCAGCTGGATACTAGTACTTTACATGGAGCGACTGCCTGTCTGACCTCCACAACCCATCTGTACAGGATAAAAGTATTACCTCTTGGTAAGACAAGACTTTCGGGTCACTGACTACTTGTAACGACTGTCAAAGATCTACAAATGACAGCTGGGACCAACGGCTTACCGTGCTTACCGAAGCACGGAGGTAGCTCTGGATGTAAACCTATCTACCGTCCAACCCTGGCAAGCGCTGCTTCACTTTGAAGATTGACCTGTGCGGCTGTTATTATCTATCCACGTGCTCCACGAGGGAAAGCACAAGAACGATTATCACAGTTGATAACACAATTAGGGGTTAAGATAAAAATCTTAATTGGAAGGCAACCTGTGCACACACTGAGTGACACAACAAAAGGATGAGTTCTTCGGCGTATTCTCTGTATAAGCTTACTTCAATAAAATATTACGAAGCATATTTTGGGGAATCTCCACTGATAAAGAAAGAATAAGTATAAAGGGTGACTGATACTAGTGACCGATACTTAAACATGTGATTGTACACATGATAACAAACAACTTTCCCAAAGAATCAGATTTTGTTAACAATTTCACGAAGTTATAAAAAATAACTTCGTGAAATTGTTAAAAAAAAATTTGCACGGAACCCTAACCTTTTTTCTGGCCTTAGTTACTTCTTGTAACATCAAGTATGTCGGTAAAAGTCCCGTCAAAATCGGTCCAACCGTTTCGGAGATTAGCCGGAACAAACAGACAGATAGACAGAAAAAACATTTAAAAAATGTTTTTTTTGTAATAAGTACCGTATATATATTAAGTAAAAAGTTATTTTAAATTACAAACAGACACTTCCTTATTTATTTATTTATGAGTGAGATAATAATTATTGTTTTCGTGAAAACAAATTCTGAATTATTCGGTCGTCTGTTGGATGAAGTTACACGTAACCGCAGCGATAATAACAAACCGTGTAGTAAGACCAACATGTGGTGGTCCGTGGCCGCAAGTGATACTGCATTATCATGTAAACCTAGGTTCGAGTTCCAGGTCGGGCAAGGTGATATACATAGGAACCTCTCAGTAACAGCCACGAGTCTGGGTTTATGCCCGGTGGATGACAATAGGCGCGCCCCCTATAACATAGGGCTTAAACTTAAATGGCGAAATATGAGTGTACACCTTTAATCCCTAAAGAGAAAGGAACCTTAAGTATTTGGAGAGGCACCAGAAGAAGATTAAATTTTGATGTCTGGTACTGATGAAAGAAAAAGGAGTAAATGATAGCGTGACGGTTGAAAGAGAAGAAAGGAAGAAACAAACGTGTTTCGCTGACCCCAAGTAACATGGTACAAGGGCAGGAAGACGATGTCTCATCTGCCTAGCGTTTTCCCAACTATGTTGGGGTCGGTTTCCAGTCTAACTGGATGCAGCTGAATACCAGTATTTGAAAGTAAAAAGTCTATTAGACGACAATAGTAATGTATATTAGTTTTAAAGTCTTCATTTTTAGGGTGTTGTACCCTTATCATCATCTGCTAGCCTTTTGCCAACCATGTTGGAATCGGCTTCCAGTCTAAGTGGATGCAGCTGAATACCAGTATTTTACATGAAGCGACTGCCTATCTGACCTCCACAACTCAGTTAGTACTGGGTTATACTATAACCCTTGGTGAGACTGGTTGAAAGACTTTTTAGGCCACAGACTAACTGTTACGACTGTCAAAGATCTACAAATGACAGCCCGGACCAATGGCTTTACGTGATTTCCGAGGCACGGAGGAAACTCGATATGTAATGGGTGGTCACCCATCCCCAGACCAACCTAGGCAAGCACGGCTTAACCTAAAGATCGACCCGAGCGGCTGTTATTATTTAGCCATGAGCTCCTCCGAGGAAGATGATGTCGGGCACAGATAATTTGACAAAAAAATAATGTAGGCCATATTTGAAAAAAAAAAACGTATTTATTTATTATGTGTATGTACATTTTTTACAAACTACACTCGCGAGCATCCAAGTGGGCTAAAGTTATAAGCTCGCATTCATATGTGTACCTATTGAAGAAAACAAACAGTAAGTACTTATTTAAAAATATCACATACGGTTTAAAACCTTAAGATAATTTATTATGTCAATACTTGGATTTGCAGTCGTCGTTTTTTATGGTGTCTTGAGGAACACCGTTACACTCTTCTAACTGCGCAGCCTTCAATTCCCCTTCCTCGAACCCTTATTTTCCGCTCATGTCTAAACCTATTGCAGAACAGTCCAGCTGAGAGATACTCGTATAATACGTATGATAACATCGTGATCAAAGAAAGCATGCCAAATAAAAATATATTATTCATAGCAGACTTATTTGACACTCACTCATATTCCTTGCAAAGGAAAATAGAATGACAAACTACAACAATAACACTCTATTCTACTACGATCATTTTCGTTATGTAGAGTAGAATACACAAAACAAATAATTTAAATAATATGTTCTTCGGCGCAAAATTAGCTGCACTACTGCGTGGTGGTACAGCATCGAGGTAGTATCTCTCATAGATGACATCCCAGAAGCGACAGCGATTTTCTAAGAGCGGGACCCTGCGTAGTTCCAACTCCTCATCCAGCACCATGTAGGGTGACCTGTCTGCGCCTGCTGCCGGCCAACCGGGTAGCGACGACCCTTCGGGGACAGGGTTTCTGAAAAGATAAATCTTAATTAGGCTTCATAATAAAATACAGGTAGAGCACATACCAAAAGCCTATTGTATGCCCTTCGTATCTAAATAAATAGCTTGTCAAATGCAAAAAATTAAACTTGGAAACCTGAGTGCTTACCCATTTTTCATAAAGTTGTGCCAAATTTCACGCATTGTTGTTTTCACTTTCTGATATTCAGGAGTTGCGAGACTCTCATCCGGGTTATCCAACCAAGCAAACGACTGACCGCAGTGATCAGCTCCGTGTACGTCAGGGTGAACGATAAGGTTCTCATCCACAAACGAATATTCATATAAATATACTTGACTGTTACCAGCTTCGACGTATATCTTTGCAGCCCGAAGCATAGGGCAAGTAAACATAACATCCGAAAAAAAGTTGACGTATGCCTCAACGGACTCATTATCAACAGGATTGTCTTCAAAATAAAATCTCTTAGCAGCATTGGCTATTTGTTCTCGTTCTGCATCAGATTCAAATTTAAGATCAGCAGGTAAGAAATCAGAAAAGTTTGCGTTCATCAAATGTTTCCAAGTATCAAAGAACCGAAAGCGCAACAGTCCTTCCATGTTAGCGAATCCATACAACAAAGGCAATTTTTTGTAGTTGTCTTTCTTTAATATACTCAGAGGAGGTTCTGTCAGGAATGCTCCGTCTGTATCACGCTCCACACACGGCGAAAACAAGAAAGTAGAATCGGTTCTATCGTCCAAGTTGTCTCTAGTCAGCAACTCAATTGAAACCGTCTTATAGAACTGTTCTAAAGACTCTAAATTGTCTACTATAGCGACGTCGTTTAGCTCTCTAGCATACGTTTGGGCAATCTCAAAAGGATCCCTCTGTATTGTAAAAGCGGCAAGGTTCCCACCACTTTCAGGAATGACTCGATGGAATAATCCTTCGGCTGACTTAGAGAGCATTAGTAAATCCACTGATGCGGAACCTGCACTGCAGCCTGCAAGAGTGACATCATCGGGGTTACCGCCGAAACTGGCGATGTTTTGTTGCACCCAATGCAGCAGCGCCACCTGGTCCTTCATGCCCGCATTGCCTGGTACGTCCTCGGTGCCGAGACAAAGGAATCCGTGAATGCCAAGACGGTAGTTAAACGTGACCATAATGATATCTTTATTTTTCTTCAGAAACTGTGTTCCTCGAAATGCGTCACCCAAACCCGCTACAAAACCTCCCCCGTGAACATACACAAGGACTGACAGGTTTTTCTCAGTGGTGATGGGGACAAAAACATTGGCAATCAGACAGTCTTCTCTGACATCTGCATTGCCTGGTATCGAGTTAATCATAAAATCGTTCTGTGGACATATTACACGCCTTTCACCGGTTGCATCAAACGGTTCCGTCCAGGTCGGCGGTGGTAGAGGTGGCTGTAACACAATTTTATGATAAGATTAATTTGTTATCGTTAACGAGATATAAAAATAGTGTAATTTGCGTCATTGACGTGTCAATCTGTTTTGCTGCAGTCCTAACGACTTTATTGTCTTTAACAGCCTAAGCACATTCTACTAAGATCTCATGATGATTGGAACTGCAGACGGTGGATTCAGGGTAGTTATTAACCCCGCAAAGCTAGTTTTTTTTTCCGGCCATTGCAGGCCGCACGAGATGTTGGTGCCAGTATAATAATTAATCAACCATTACAATAAAATCAATAACGTCACTTAACAATTAGGATTATTTTAAAACCTTGAATTTGTTTGGGCCAGTAGGTCCTTCGGCGTAGGGTATGTTGTAGAATTCATAAAGAAGCCCACTTGGGTCCTTGCGCCCACGCACCGGTCCTTGCGCCGTTGGCACTGTTAAGAATTCATCGTCAGCTAAAACAGCCGTCACGCAAAACAGAACCACACACGTCCACCACTTCATCGTTACGATTATGAATGAACTACTTTGCTATTCAATGTTTTACTAATTAAATAGACGTCTTTATCTTCACAAACGAGTTTAATTTTGGGTGTTTATCAACCAAATTCGTTTCATCAATCATTGATCTGCAGATGATCATGATAAATATGATATTTCACAATAACTGCCGAAATGGTGAAACTTTGATGATGTGTCCGTCTGACAGCTCTCTCGCCTGGAAGTGAGGCAATAAATGTCATTCGCATTTAATTGTGATTTCCTAGTTTCCGTCCACGGCTTCGCCAGTGTTAATTCATTTTTTTAATACAGTATTATTATAAATTATAGCTATGTGTTAGCTATTGTCTTGTATAAACTATATTACTGTAAAGGTTCATCAAAATCCGTTTTGTAGTTTATGCTTGAAAGAGTCACAAACATCTATCCTCACAAACATTCGCATTTATGTATTATAGCTGTTCCCCGCGACTTTCGTCCGCGTAGAATTATTAAAAATACAATTTTCCCCGTTTTTGCAACATTTTTCATTCCTGCTCCGCTGCTATTGGTTGTAGCGTAATGTTATATAGCCTATAGCCTTCCTCGCTAAATGCGCTATCCAACACTAAAAGAATTTTTCATTTCGAACCAAGTTCTCGAGTTTAGCGCGTTCAACCAAACAAACAAACTCTTCACCTTTATATATTAAGTATAGATTTAATTTTACAGTAACTAAAGTAAGAAGTACAGTTAATTACAGATAATTCCGAGAAATAAAGACTAAAACTGGTTATTTATTGGAATAAAAAAACAATCGCATGAATACAAAAACAACTGCAGTGGATTTACAAGTTAAAACTAGAAGAGAGAAATAAAAGTTCATAATGAAACTTATTAAACTCCCACAAAGTTTACAAAATAACCACAGCATTAAAACGGCAGGATCAATACAACGCGAAGATACTGTCAAAAATAAAGCTAAAAAAAAATTATGTACCAAATGACGTGATCTCGTCGATAAACATTATGAATAAAAATATATATAATATCTGCAAGATTTTTATTGAAGTCTTATTAAACATCTAAAGCAGAGAAACAGAAAAAGAAACAAAATAGGATGAACAATATGTGATCATTTGAGCCATATTTTATATTTTTGTATTCCAACCGGAACGTTTCCAGACAACTTAAAACTTCTATCGTAAAGCCAATAGTCAAATCATGGACTGCTACAGATAGATGGCTCTGTTGAAAAAATGTTTATCAGATAAAATCTTCATGTTTTTCGAAAAACAAAAAACCATCAAAGTTCAAGTAAACAGAAAACCATCAATATGGCCGTTTCTTTTACTTTTTAAGATAATTTTATTAAATATAAAAGTACCTTAGTAGATATAAAAGTATCAGTGTTTGGTTTACATATATTGCGACACTACTCAAGCGTTCTATTACGTCACTCACAATTTTTTTTCTTACATTAGAGGAAACTTATTGACACTGATGGAAAGTTATCTAAAAATAGACACCAGAATACTGAAATAACCAGAACTATTGAATAAAAAGAGAGAGAGAGAAAGAGAACTTGAAATCCAGCAACACGGTCAGATACGGAGTACCACAAGGAAGTGCTTAGATCCGTTACAGTTTTATGTACATACACAGTTCAGTACAGATAAAGACACAACAACAACAGTAACGACAACATAACACTGTTGTCGTTACTGTTGTCTTTATCTCGTAGTCGCAGTCCAGGCCTAGGGCGCCGTGCATGAAGGCTCAGTCTTCGCAACATTTGCCGAGGCTGCAATGAGCTGCGTCGATAATCCTTCAAAACAAAAATATAAATAAAGTAGTTTTGGTTCTGAATTTGCTCACTGTGCATTGATGAATTCAAATTATTCATATAGGTAACTTGCCTAATAAATGTCAGAAAAAAATTTGCGTTGTCCTAAAAAATCTTTCCATTTAACAGCCTCTGCACACTGCCGAATGCAGACATACTTTGCTCATATATTTACGGCAGGCTTTTTTAAAAATAATTAATTAATTAAAAAGCCCAACACATTTTACAACACGTGACGTTTTTTTCCTCTTCTTTTTTTAAAATTGGTAAATAGCGATTGAAAATGAGACTTTTCACGTTCGTGTAGGTATAAGAACTTTCGTGTGTAGGTAAGTGCTCTCAGCGTTTAATATTAATGTGGCAAATTAACGAGATGAGATGATTACTTTTATTGATGTACAATAATCTTTTGGTGTGTGGCCAACATCACCGGAACAAACGCCGCCATCTTGTTTTTTCATAGTTCAAACTTAAACAACAGTGCCCCGCTTTTAACGTCATTTACCAAAACCAAGGTCATTTCCCATTTAGTGAGATCTGACATAGTGCGATAGCCACTTTCGTCATTAGCCTTAAAAAATCATCACAGCCATGGTGAAAATAAATTAAACAAACAATTTTCACACGTAAATTCCCCGAAGAATGAGGCAGACTGAGGTGTAGTAGTAGGTACCGTCAGCACACCCACATTTCATCAGTTATGTAGTCACTTGTAATGGACGGCTAGCCTATTGCCATCAACCGGACAAAAATCCATACTCCCATCTACTACTAAGAAATTCCTCATGGAAACATTTCTATAAAAAATCTTGACAGCATATACCATTTTAAAAAAGGGTCTTCTACATTACTTGGCGAAAAAGCTTACTACACACTCAATGAATACCTAGAAGACAAATTGTAATATAATGTTTTTATTTTTAATTTATTAAATTAAAACTTTCAATTTATTTGTAAATTTAATTGTTTTATATAATCTAATTTAATTTTAATGTTTTGTTATCTAGTTACATTTATTGTTATTTTGATTAATTAATTGAACATTTCTTTTTTTTAATTCTTATAATTGAGTTTCATTATTAATTTTTGGCTGTGTTATTATTTTTTACCAATTACTCATAAGGATATATATATAATTAGAATATTTGTACGCCGTTGACGGCAAGACATAGCGCTCATTTTATTAATATTGACATCTGTTCTTAAGTTCTACAAATAAAAATATTTGAATTTGAAACAATTTGTTTTTTTTTAAATTAATTAGGGTACAGCACCCTAAAAATTAAGTCTTTAAAAACTACGCCCATAACTATTACCATGTAACGGACTTTTTACTTCCAAGGCTAGGATTACCCTTATTTTTGGCTATTTTATGGGGTCATTAGCAATTTTTGTTGCTTGAAGTGGGATTGCAGTCCGAGCTGAAGCCAAGTTTAATGACATCACGATCAAAGAAAACATGTTAAATATAAAAATAATAATTGTAAACTCAACTAAAACAACAAAAAATCTATCCAACTACGATCCTTTTCGTGATATAGAACAGAATATATAAAACGAATAAATTAAATATATTCTTTGGCGCCGTACTAGCTGCACCACTCCGTGGTGGTATGGCATCTCGGTAGTATCTTTCATAGATGCCATCCCAGAAGCGAGTGCGATCGTCCAAGAGGGTGCTCTCACGTAGTTCCAGCTTCTCATCCAGCACCATGTATGGTGACCTGTCCACGCCTGCTGCTGGCCACTCGGGCAGCAACGACCCTTCAGGCACGGGGCTTCTGAAAAGTTTGGGAAGGTGAGGAAGGAAATTAGATGACATACATATATTGGAAATGTAAAGTTCTTACCAAAAGTCTACTATATGCACTTCGTGACTTGTTACATATAAATCAGCAAATTATAAATGGCGCGTGACAGAATGCTTACCCAGTTTTTATGAAATTGTGCCAAATTTCACGCATTGTTGCTCTCATTTTTTGAAGTTCAGGAGTTTCATTAGAACTATCGCCGCCATTCATCCAAGCCGCCGACTGAGCGCAGTGATCAGCTCCTCGCACGTCAGTATGAGGAACTGGGAGAACATTCTCATCCACAAAAGAATATTCATACAAATATACTTGACTGTTACCAGCCCCGGCGTATAGCTTCGCTGCCCGAAGCAAAGGATAAGTGAATAGGACATCCGAAAAGAAATCGACGTATTTTAGAACGGTGTCGTTACCAACAGGCTGGTGGCCAAAATAAAATCTCTTGACCTCATTGGCTACTTCTTCTCGTTGTGCATCAGAATCAAACTTAAGGTCAGCCGGTAAGAAATCAGAAAATCTTTCGTTCATCATATCTTTCCAAATCTCAAATAACCCAATGTAAAATAGTCCTTCCATGTTAGCGAATCCATACAGTACAGGTACCTTTTTGTAGTCACCTTTCTGTAATATACTCAGAGGAGATTCTGTTAGGAATGCTCCCTCTCTGTCACGCTCCACGCACGGAGAAAACAAGAAAGTAGCATCTTTTCTATTGAAAAAGTTATCTCTAGTCAACAAGTCCATTGAACTTGCTTTATAGAACTGTTCCAAAGAATCTAAATTATCTACAATAGCGAGGTCGTTCAGCTCTCTAGCATACGTTCGGGCAATCTCAAAAGGATCCCTCTGTATTGTAAATGCGGCAAGGTTCGCACCGCTTTCAGGAATTACTCGATGGAATAATCCTTCGGCTGACTTAGAGAGCAGTAGTAGATCCACCGATGCGGCACCTGCACTGGCACCTCCAAGAGTGACATCGTCAGGGTTACCGCCGAAGCTGGCGATGTTCTCTTGTACCCAGCGCAACAGCGCCACCTGGTCCTTCATGCCAGCATTGCCTGGTATGTCCTCGGTTCCGAGACAAAGGAACCCATGAATGCCAACACGGTAGTTAAATGTGACTAAGATGAAATCTTTCTTCTCCTTCATAAACTGTGTTCCTCGTGTTAGGTCACCATAGCCCGCTACAAAACCTCCCCCGTGCACATTCACGAAGACTGATAGGTTTCCCTCTATGGTGGTGGGCACAAACACATTAGCAATCAGACAATCTTCTTTCACCTCTTTATTGGTTGGTAGCATGGCACTCAGCACTTCTTCATTCTGTGGACATAGTATACGCGTTTCTCCGGTTGCATCAAGCGGTTCCGTCCATGTTGGGGGTGGGAGAGGTGCCTGAAACAAACACAAAAGTAATGACTAGTTGTTGGAAAAATGGTTTCACTTATGCCATTCGTGTCGTTCTTTTGTTTTGCTATCCTACAGACAATATTGATTGTGACAGCCTAAAAATATTTAACAACGATTTTCGCCAACAGTCAACAAGTCATGAGGACTGCAGACACGGACTCTTCGACACGTCAGTTACAGTTTCAGGGATTATGCGACTGATGGAGACGGCACGATATGTTAGTGCTAGCTAAATCAAGAGGTAAGCGAGATTAACCTATAGCCCTGGTTTAGCAGACATAAGAATTATCATGATCACAAAAATAGGATTAATTGAACCACCTTGAATTTGTCTAGGCCTGTAGGTCCTTGAGCGTAGGGTATGTTGTAGAATTCCCATAGTTCACCACTAGAGTGCTTGCGTCCGCGCACAGGTCCTTGCGCAATTCTCACTATCCACGATTCGTCGTCAGCCAGAACTGCCGTCACGCACAAAAGAACTACACACGTCCACCACTCCATCGTTATGACTATGCACTACTTAACAAATCGATGGTTCATTAAATAGAGAGGCAGCTTTATCTTCACAAATTAGGTTTATTTTGTGTTTTATCTACCAAATCCGGGCGACATGCTTGTTATCGATTTGCAGGTGTGTTCTGATAAGTACGTGATGTATTTGCTTATAATAAGCAATGACGTACAAGTTGGAAGGGACACCGTTGCTAAAACGGTTACCATGTATTTAGTAAGTTCGTAAGCTGTTTCCTACGAAACTGCAATACCTACACGGTCAAAATGTATGTGTTACCGGCAATCTGTATAATTCAGGTATTCTATACAATACCTAGGCAATGTATAGAATACCTGGGGCGTCCAGGCAATGTATGAAATATTATGAATATTATTATCCATTACATACTTTACCTAGGTAATGTATACAATTCCTAGGGATTGTATAGAGTACCTGCTGGTCCACCGGCAATGTGTAAAATAAATAGATTTTGGTCTATATTTATCAATGTTAACCGGCCTACCTATAAAATGATGGGCAAATGAAACATGTTCTATTACTTAAAATCAACTTTATTAAAATGAACAATTAGCGTGCTTCTTAAAAATAATCTTTATAAAAAGGGTAGGCATTTTTCTGCAGAAAAATTAAAAGCATTCATCCGTTAGAACCATGATGGAGTCAAAATTGATGATTTCCGACGGACAATTTAACGATAATCTGTTTAATTCGTAGATAAGTTATTTACGTCAAATTAATGAGGATTTCATAATCTAGTGCATGGCTGAAAAGAATTTCAAATTTAATATTCGTATAGTTTTCTCATTAGAACAGTTTTTATTCAAGCCCTTTTTAAAACTAGCAGTCGATGGTCTACGCAGATGTTAGATAATAGTAAAACCATATTCGAAAAACTTATAACAATATTACTATTAAAAAACGATTACATTGAATTGCAGTGCATGGCTGAAAAAAAAGATAATTACTACAAGTTTTCATACAAGAAAGGTTTCTCAAAAGTCTCAGCCACTTTTCGAGTAATTAAACATGTTAGTTTATTTATGAAATCTGAGGTATTTTGTTTTCTTTTTAGATCTAGTAAATGAAGACATTTGCGTTCTAAAACATGGTACATTTTTTTAATAACGTATATGTTTATTTTACTATGAATTATTTAGTACTACTGTATAATCGGCGCGGAATCGCACCAGCAGCGCTAAGTGCCGGCCGAGGCCTTTCAGAACTAGGACGTGGTTCGCTCGGAGTAACGCTCTTTCCCAAACAGTAATATTGCCAAATTAATTAAAACAGGTAAATATTTGCCTCTTATTTGCGACGTTGCCAACTTTTTGGATGAACGCTCTTCAGATTACTGCACTCAAAACGATTTATTTAATCTTAGGGTACTAGGTCCTATGCAGGGAAATATAAAACATTTAAGACATGAAAACTTTTTAGTCATAATAAACTTTAATATAATCAATAAATTATTAGTCGCAACACGTTTATTGTTTGTCTGCCCGCAAGTCACCTCCTTTCCTGCTCTCTTCTTTTACACACATTACCGGCTGCGCATTCGGTATTGTATAGAATACCTAGGCAAAGTATAAAATAAATAATATTTCATACATTGCCTGGACGCCCCAGGTATTCTATACATTGCCTAGGTATTGTATAGAATACCGGATTATACAGATTGCCGGTAACATATGGAACAGCAGATTTTTTTTTAATAACCGACGAATTATTTCTATGCGGGTTCAGAATGATGTACTGAATACGTTTGTATCCCTGCCACCCTGTATATTATTCTACACAATTCGAATAGAGACTGCACCACGACCTCATATACCTTTTTTTACTAATATTATAAATGCGAAAGTTTGTGTGGATGTAAGGATGGATGGATGTTTGTCACTCTTTCACGCAAAAACTACGGAACGGATTTGGATGAAATTTAGAAAACAGATAGCTTATAACCTGGATTAACACATAGGATATTTTTTATCCTGGTAGTATGATCCCGTGGGACAATTATTGAACTACACGCGGGCGTGGGTGTGCCGAAATGATGTAAAAGTAAAATAAGGGAAACCAACCTAAATAAAGTTTTAGTATGTATTAAATTTATATAATTTTATCAGCTTAGGGTAATTTAGGAACAGTCACATGTTGTATGGTGTGTCCAAAAGATAATTCTCCCGCTACGATGTTAATTAAGAAAAGGAAAGCAATTATTATTCCTCTGAGGCAATTTTAAAGCGGGTTCAGACAAACAGGACACTTACGAGACACTGTGATAACGACTTTGGGAACGAAATCATGCTACTGACTTCTGAAAATTTATTCTTACTGATCAGTAAGAATAAGAAGAATGTGCAGTAAGAATCAGAAGTCAGGTGAGGTGCTGAAAAGATAACTGTTCAAGTTTATCAATAAACTTGAACTGTTATCTTTTCAGCACCTCGCTACAAAGTGAAGAAGAAGAAAGAATAAAATACATTTATTTGGCACATGCCACAAGTGCAGATAATATAAAACAAAAATAATACAAGACAAAAAAGAAAACTTAAAACCAAACAAAAAAATTAACACTGTGTGCCTCACGGCTGCGCCAAATAGGCCCAGTTTCAGTTCAGCAAAATGCCGGGCAACTAGTGCCTGCAGCTGGTTTTCAACTGGACCTGGATAGATAGAGAGGTTACGGATGTAAAACAGTTGCAATATCTCTAACTAATCCAATCATGATGTCCACACAGAATTCAGTCGACAGACCGTGTAATAAGCATAAGGTGTTAAAGTAATCGAAAACGCGACGTTACATTACAAGCCCTCTAAGCGTTTAATGAACGGTACAAACTAACGAGAAGACATGGCAGTTCAACATATTCCTGGTTTTAGCTTTCAGGTGAAAAATACAATGTGGCTAGCGGCGCCGCACCGCCACAATTAAGTTTAAATCCCCAGGAAATGGTGGCGCCGGCGTCTGAGGACTTGAGGATGCGAGGCTTCGGAACTACTGATCCGATTCAGAAAATTCTTTCACTAAAGGGAAACTACATTATCCTGGAGTGGCGTAGGCTATACAAGGTGTAAACAGACCCTTCACCAAGCATTCTGTACATCAAACTAAGTAACCTTACGCAACATTTTTTGCAGGGAAACGATTTTTTTTTTGGGTGAAAAATCACGTTTTTCGGTAAAACACATAATTAACGCACTCAAAACATTGTGCTGATGGATGCATTAAATAGTACGGGGGCCGTGGAGGTGTTTAAAGTAAAGTTACAACATTAAAACCTTGTATTTTAAAAAAAAACTTGTGAAAAAGTTGGAACTTTGACCCTCAACATCTCCGTAACTAGAAGGTTCCCAGGTATGGTCTAGAACAAAAAAATGATCGCCATGACACGGTAAATAAGTACCTTTCGGCTTCGTTAAGGGTCTTTTTACACCCTTTATTTACGATGTTCGCGTAAGATAATTTCTTACCATAACGCGAGTGAAATCTAACTCTAGTGTAGTATACTTTTACTGCTCCACAGTTGTTCTATATTAGACGTTCCCAACATAAATCAATTACAAACGAGACAAACAACTTTGGCAGCATCTCGCCAGCACCAATATGAGATTGGAAGCAGAGTCGAAACAATGGGCCAAGAGCCAAGATAAGTCTGTAACTTAATTAACTCTTGAAGGCTTCGGCATAATTAACTTCGAAGCTTTGGGTGAGGGGGTAAACAGCAGTGTGCGTGTAGCAGAGGGTTGAAGGGTGGGGGGTGATTTATAACTCGTGTAAATGAAAGTGTGAAGCGGCCGCTAACGTCCCCGGCTCGGGTTTTTGTGAATTTTGCGATGTTATCTTAGGATTCACAACAATTTGCTGAGCGGGTTGCGTGGCCTCGTGAGCCCGCGTGCTACGTGACCAGAGGGGCGTTATATACCCCTATTTAGCCGCGTATCCGAGTAGTTTTGGTCCCCGACACGTTTATTGTGTCGTAAATTTCCTCTTATTGCTTCAAACGATTCAAAAGTTAGAACTGCTGCGCTGCAGTGTGTCTTTGCTGTTGTGTTATTTATGGCATTCCTTGTTTTGCTACGTGCTGGATTGCATTCCCATGTCACCATGACCAATAAAGATCCATGAGATTCAGAACTTACTGCAGCGGGTATCCCCTTTACTACTATACAGTAATCAATTCCACAAGAATAAGACACTCACGGATAACATAGATTTATCCGTGAGTGTCTTATTCTGTCTTATTACGCAATGGCCAAAAATTTTTCGAACAGGAATTTAATTAACCACGGTTTACCCAAATTCAATTCCCGTACAAAATACTTGTTCGCATCGCCTGAAATTAATTGTAAATCAGTCTAATCCGGGTCATTAAAATAATCCTCTTTAGATGAGAAATTAAAGTCTTCAGTCTTACCAAGGGCTATCGTATTACTCAGTACTAACTGGGTTCTGGAGGTGAGATAGGCAGTCGCTCCATGTAAAATACTGGTATTAAGCTGCTTACAGTTAGACTGGAAGCCGAACCCAACATAGTTGGGAAAAGGCTAGGCAGATGATGAGATGAGAAACAAATTGACGCCACATAATGTGAATTAATCAACTCAACCTATTCACCTTATCAGAACCTCTTAATGCTGTCCACTGCTGTTCATAGGCCTCTCCCAAGGGTAACTCAAAACCCTGTGCTACCGCCGCGTTATTCGATGTCCTGTGTCACAAACATATCCCAAAAATTCATTACAGCATCTACCTGCTGACAAACGGCTACATACCGTCATAAATTTAGCAAATTATGACCCCCACCTTATTATTTATCGATTAAACACGTTAAACAAACAAAGGTAACATAAAGGTTGCAATTTGGCAGTAAATTCACACGGGTAATATAACTTACGGCCTTTGGAAGGTAGATGTTCAGGAGTAGAGTCGCGGAATGAATAAGTTCAGCAGTTTTGAATGATTAGAAACATTCCCGTTGAGAAAGAAATTTAATAATTTTATTTGGTACATGGTATAAGTACACACAAGGTAAAGAAACGGACATAACATAACATCACACCTATAATCCCCGAAGAGTTAGGTGTGATAGTACACCTATACAGGGTGTAAACAGACCCTTCACGAAGCCGTCAACCAAGCATTCAGTACATCAAACTAAGTGACCCTGCGCAAAAATTATTGCTGGGAAACGACTTTTTTTTTTGGGGTGAAAAATCACGTTTTATGGTAAAACTCAATGTAACGCACTCAAAACTTGGTGCTGATGGATGCTTTGAATAGTTAACGGGTAATGGAGGTAATTAAAGTAAAATTAAAACCTTAAAAAGTAGTATTTAAAAAAAAAGTTGTGAAAAAATCGGAACTTTGACCTCCAATATCTCCGTAACTAGAAGGTTCCCAGGTATGGTCCAGAACAAAAAAATGATCGCAATGATGGGGAGAACAAGTGCCTTTCGGCTTCGTTAAGGGTCTTTTTACACCCTTTATTTCGACAGGTATGTTTAAATCCCTAGTAATAAGGGATCACCTTTTTAAACCGGCACTTTTTTCATCAAGCTGTTGCCTTCGTCTGCGTGAAATTATTATAAAATACTATTTTCCCCGTTTTTGCAACGTTTTTCATTGATGCTCCGCTCTAATTGCTATACAACACTAAAATAATTTTTCAATTCGAACAAGTAGTTCCTGAGATTAGCGCGTTTAACCAAACAAACTCTTCAGCTGTATAATATTAGTATACAGGGTAGGTAAAAAATCGAGGATCAATCGAAACAGAGGGATAGTTGGAGTTATTTGCAGTAAAAAATATGTCTGTGGTAGACTCCTAACTTGATCTCCTTAAAAGTTATGACTGTGTTTTTTTAAGAAAATACCAAAAGTTTTTACTAAATAGGTGTTTAGGTAGTTGCTTCTAGGAAATGTATCATCACTACAAAAGTGCCTTTATGACAGTGTGAACCATGATTTCAGAACTTCAGATTGACTTCAGAACCTCACTGAAAAAAAAATACAAAAAAATATGACCCTGATAACCCCAACTATCGCTCTATTTCGTTTGAACCATGACTTTTTACCCACCCTGTATATATTGACAGTCCATAGTCAGCAAAATAATATAGTCCTGTCGCATGACTCGCATGCATGATGTTATAAGACCTTTCCTAAACATGCTTAACCTTTTCCTCCCTCGACTGTTCATACACCACATACCTCTAGATAAAGAGCGTACATTTTATGGCCTTCGAGATACTTTTGGCAGAATATCGGGTGTCAAATAAATAACAACACTCTGAAGTAACTTCCCAAAATATATTTTCATTTTAAAATTGTGAACGTAAAAAATTACGGGCGGCTGGGGAACACGATAAAACAATGTTTTATGAAAATTGTACAAGTCTGAGGTCGACTTGCTTTTGTCAGTCAGTGTCAAAGTTCAAGTGGGGGGACTGAAAGGGGTCAGACGTCAGACAACTTCTCAATGGACAAAGTTGTCGCATTTTTGACAGATTGATCGATTATTATTAACTTCGATGGACTTTTAATGGATTGGGTGTAAATTGGGTGTCACGATTAATGAGCATTTTCTATATTTCTTATCAGCCAGTAAACGGTGACCCTAAATATTAGAATAAATTTTTTTAGGTTATAGGCCTTTCTTTGTATAGATTTCACAATGAGAGATCCACATATTGTATTGTATCGTATAACGGGCTGGTTTCCGCAACTCCACGTCAAAGCGAGTATTTTGCGTGAGGGTGGATCTATTCGATCCACCCTAACTCCCCGAGAAAGGCCAGCAGCGCCTTGATGTTGCTGACGAAGAGATCCACATAAACTGGTTTTGTATAGCTTGATTGGTCACCGTGCGTACATCTGTACTATCTATACTAATATTTTAAAGAGGTGGTTTGGAAGTTTGTTTGTAGGGGGGAACTATGATCCGATTGCGAAAATTCTTTCACTAACAGGAAGCTACATTATCCCCAAGTGTTATAGGCTACATTTAAAACATTCTGTACATAACAGGAGCGAAGCTGCGAGCAGAAGGTAGTAACAGATATTTTACAAAAAAGATGTTTTGGTGCACATTACTAGAGGGCGTTTGGTAAGTATTTTTTTGAAATCGTATTGCAAAATTGAGGAGCTCGTGGCTTAATAATAACAGCCGCTCGGGTCGATCCTTAGGTTAAGTCGTGCTTGCCTAGGTTGGTCCGTGGATGGGTGACCACCCATTTCATACCGAGTTTCCTCCGTGCCTCGGAAAGCACGTTAAGCCGTTGGTCCCGGCTGTCATTTGTAGATCTTTGACAGTCGTTAGGTAGTCAGTAGCCCAAAAAGTCTGACAACCAGTCTTACCAAGGGGTATCGTATTACCCAGTAATAACTGGTTTGTGGAGGTCCGATAGGCAATCGCTCCATGTAAAATATTGGTATTCAGCTGCATCCGGTTAGACTGGAAGCCGACCCCAACATAGTTGGGAAAAGGCTAGGCAGATGATGATGTTTTGCAAAATTGAAACATGAAACAAAGGGCCTTGGAAGGCCTGATGTTTTATTAAAAAATATGCATGTATGAACATTACTGATTGGTAATGTTAACTAGATTGGCTAAATTGGCAAAATCTTTATTTAGCCATTTTTTTTTTTTTTTTTTTTTTTACGGATGGGAAATCATCAAATGACTTCTCCCGCTCTGGGTGGAGTGGGAGGGAGTGTCAGACTCTTACTGACTAAAACCCATCCATGTTCCTTCATTGCCCTTTGTGTTCCAGGGCCACGGTATCTCTTTCGAACAGTCCCGCAGCCCCGGCAGGCATCGGCCCTTGCGGGCCCCTTCTTGGTTGCTGACATCTCTTTGAGGCGCGCGTGGAACACGAACGCGCCGTCGACACGGCCTGTCGTCATAAGACGGACGGACGGTGAGCTAACCCATTACTCACCGTCCACAGGCCCTTATTTAGCCATTATGCCAATTCAGCCAATCGAGCCATCAAATCGATCAATTTATTGTTTTTAAACCATTTTAAATAAGTACAGTAAGCAGTGATAGTCTAGTGGTGTGACCTTCGGACTGCTAAGTCATAGGTCTGGAGTTCGAACCCAAGACACGCACCTCTGATTTTTCGGATTCATGTGCGTATTGTATAATTATCACTTGCTTCGGTGAAGAAAAACATCGTGAGGAAACCAGCTTGCCTGAGAGATATTTCTCGACGGCATATAAAACCAGGTCAAAGAGGCCCACAGGCAACATTCAACTCTAACTCCAGGTTGGGCACCCATAACACACGATAATGGAAGAAGAAGAATACATTCAGATACTTTTTCAATTGTGACGTCAAAAACACTTGGTACACATAACTACCACTATTCAACTTAAACTTAAATGAATGAAAGAAAGAAAAGGTACAAAAAAAATGGTTGAAATAACAATAAAACAAAAATTATATAAAAAGTAAACATAAGAAAAAGATAAAACAAATGAAAGGAAAGGCTACCCCTACCTCAGCATGGTCCTGCAACATTAAAAAAAAAAGTCACAGTGCAACGCCGCAGCGCGTGTGTTTGTGTCAAATGCCACAGGAAATATAGATATCAATCCAATCACCCAATAAAGATTAATAGTAGCTGATCTAACTGTCAATCATCATTGCTATGGGTCGCTTCGCAACCGGTCCTGGTCTAGACATGTCATTATCTAATATGGTTTTACATAACGTCTCTTTTACTATAATGTATGAAGAACTTAATTATAGAGAAGCTCAATTCTAATTGTCATCGACACGCTAAGAAGAAGATAGGGAAGCTGACCGTGATTTTAATTCCAAGAAAGTAGAAGGTTTGTGCTTAAGGTGTCGGGGGTAATCTTCAGAAATACTTATCCGAATCTGAAAATTCATTTTCTAAATGCATTATCCCATAGTGTCAGCTATAATTTAAAACGTTCCCATGGGATATTTTCCGACAAAGAAAAAGATTAGATTATTAGATTTTCAAAAATTCTAGCTTCTGTCTGCAACTTCACCCCGTTATGTTTCTAGTGATAACGTGAATTAATCTTAATCTTATGGCACTCGGCAGCAGTGTAGCTTTCATCAAAGAAAATTAATTTTGTGAAAGAGGTTTTGTCGGAGTTATCTCCGATATCCAAACTTAACAAATTTTACCCAAGCAAGTCTACTACAAGGCTTCCTCAAGCATCCTACAACAACTGGTCCTGCAGAGCCCGCATCAAACGACCCTCGGCGACCTTCACCGGATCATCGGTCCAACATGTGGCCAGCTGCGGCTACAACTCTTAAAATAAAATGGCGTGTGCCAGGAAGTATCGATCATTTATCACGGGTAGTAGGTCCAATTCAATATCATTAATGTTAATAAAAACACAACATGACCGTTCTCATGGGAGAGCCGCCATAGCTGGTCCATAGATAATCTAATATTTCATGATGTGGATGAGTGGTATGGCAACATTCGTCCCGACACTTGTCCTGTACAGACGCACACATCAAGCTAACTATAATCTGTCAAAGAAGAAGGATCAAAATTAACCCACGTCCTACAGCAAAGAGAAGTATCTCAAAAAAATGATAAAAATGTGTATAAAAAGATGGCATACTTCCAAACTCCATCCACTCCATCTCCCATACACTCCATCCAGGGGCGTGCCGTCCATAGAGGCAATTAGGCCGAGCCTGCCCTACGAAACTCCATTATTATTATCGCCATTTATTTTAACTATTTAATAAAATGATACAAAATATTTTAAAAGTTAAAACTCCTGTTATAACACTTATAGCAACTTGTCGCGCCCGTGTGACGTAACTCACGTGGTCGATTTTAAGGCAAAGACGTTTGTAAAGAACTCTGCATTCATAAATTTACGCACACTGGTGCATATTTTCGTGTGTATAAACGGCACACATGTATAGAATATGGGCGTGTCTCCCGCGAGTGTAGCCGGCCGGTGATTGGCTAGGTAGATTAAAATGAATGAAGTTAGTTGAATCAGAGTTGCCAAGCCAATTTAGGGAGAGAGGGCGCTACTGTGCGCACGTAAACATCAGCTCAGTAGACAATAAAACGTTAAAAATAGTTTAAGTGCTTAACTTGGGACAAAAAGTCAATAAAGTTCAAGTGAATAAAGACCTTCAGTGACTAGAAGTGTAGTACTAAGCTTAACATCATAAATACTTAAGAAAACTATACTTTTCCCAAATAACGACCAAATTTCAAACCTGTGGAAAAAACCGTGGGATTTTTGAAAAACACGTTATTTGAGGATCAGGTACTGAAGAAAACTTTGGGACAAGTACCAATCACCATGAAAAGGTACGCAGAATCCCTTTAAATTGTATATTAGTGAAATACTTATGAAAGGAAATTTTAAAGTGCAAATAAAGGCACAAACATTGTGTTAAGCGCCATCTGTTGGCGAGTAGCAAGTCGCAAAAAGTTGGATCCAAATTAATTTCATAGAATATCCGCTAGAGGGCGTTGTTTTGCAAATATGGCTCTTATATGTGCTGGTTATAAACAAAATGTACCCAACTCCTTCCTATTGAAGCCATACTATTTTATGTGACAAGTAAACTTATATGCGATTTTGAATGTTATCATATCTTACCAAGTTAAACCTTATCAGTTATTCGTCTTGAAACGTACATTAATGTAAATATTATTTGTTGTGTTTATTATTTGTTTATTTACTTAAAAATGGTGTTCTGTTGTGAAGTTTGCACAGATAATGTGTGCTTGTTAGAAGTTAAAAGCAGTAAGTTTTCGCAATTATCGTTTAATGATAAGATTCTTGTGGTGTCGAAAGGTAGATGTAAACCCGAATTACGAGAATTAATCCAAAAATATTTTTCAAAATAATTTTTTTTTTTTTTGGGTGTCAATGTGCGTGGGACTTAGCCTACCCTCCGTGGGGAACCACTGCACGCCACTGACTCCATCCTTACAGTTTAACATATAAAAAAATAAAATCATATCTGCAATGAATTCAGGGTGTAAACGGACCCTTCAAAAAAAAAGAAAAACAAAATTCGATGATGGAACTCAATAATTGAAATCAAATCAAGATAGCCAAGTATTTCTCAATATTGTTATATATCCATCGTAGATATTACTGCCCCTGGACGATTTTTCATAGCATTTTTTATATGCTAGACTGTAAGGATGGAGTTTGGAAGTATGCCATCTTTTTAAACCCATTTGTATCACTTTTTTGCGATACTTTTCGTTGCTGTAGGACGTGGGTTAATTTTGTATGGACCGTGCTCCTTCTTCTTTTTTTAATAGATTTTCAACTATCGCTAAAGCATTAGGTTCAAGATTCATTGGGAAAATATGAGAGTTTCGGATAGCTTGATGTGATGGCGTCTGTACACACACGTAACATTGAATGGGCGTCATATTTTTATTCGTATATTATATTATGTTCTTTTATTTTATTCTTTAGGTATGTCACGTTGTTTGTCTCTATGGACTTATACTTCAGAAAGACGAGACGAGTAACGGTTAGTGCTGGCAACATTTACGTGTCGTAAAAATAATTGAGTTGTTGTAATCTAGCATTACCCTGAGCAGCTACGGAGAATTTTTTGCTTAATTCAAAACCTAATAACTCAAAATAACACTTTGGCTGACCCTAGGAGACCCAAATACCCCAAAGGTATCAGTAGCGAAGGGTCAATTTTTGTAAGAGGTAAGCCGGAGTACATAATCTTTAATGTGATTATATTATTTGTCTATAGAATACTGACTGTGCCACTTTTCAAAGGGAATCCGGTAGGAATCAAGTTGTATTGAATCTTCGCCACTGAAAGGTATACCCTAGACCCAAAGATCAAAAGTCAGACCAGTGGTGGCACATCTTGATAGGCCGTGTCTGGCTCATAAAATATTAAAATGTGAAAAAAACTTCTAAAATAATACTCGTTGTGATTACACCATTAACAAATACCAATCTAAAGGTTTAACGTCTTTCAATAAGTTTTACTATTAAGATCACGAACTTTGGAAAAACTTCGAAGACAAAAATATGAAGTGCATAGTTACAAGTTCTAAGTATAATGGTTATATTCCAAGTTTAGTTTACATAAAAAGAAACTTTGAATATAACCAATCGCAATGAGATTGTAATGGTCTCCCAAATTATCTGGAGTACATTCAAGAATCCATCCAAACTCTTCTGATGTCTAGACAATGTACATAAATGGATATTCTTTTGCAAAGTTCAATAGAAGTCAAGTTATATTACATTTTGATATAAGTTGATAAACTTTGTTATTGCATTCGGGGCGGATTCACACCCGAGCCGCAGGTGAGGTTGTTATGGAGCCGAGGACTGCAGTAATAAATGCCCACGTATATAAAACGACGTTTTTCAATACATTTTCGAAGAAAAAAAATAATAGAACGGAAAGTATTTCTGTCAGGAATTATTAGGAAGCTATGATTTAATTAGCATTTTTCCCGCGCTTTGCTTTCGTCAGGTTGAAGAAGAAGCAAAAGTATGATGCTGCTAAACAGCCTAAAATTAAAAATGGAAAATTCAAATATTTTTGAATTAAGAACACAAATATCAATCATGTTTATCTATGATATTCCATTTATAAACTGAAGCTGTTACATACATTTTGACCGTGTAGGTATTGGACTTTTGTAGGATTATTCTTTTAATAACCGATGAAAAGTTTCAATGTAGGAGGCTCAGAATGATGTACTGAATACGTGGTAACCGTTTTCGTGTCGGTATCCCTTCCAGCCCGTATATTGTGTTAATCTTCTGTGGTTAACCTGCAATACTGCATAAAGTCAGGTAGAAATGGCTCCGCAGCGTTATGTGGCTCCCTATTTGCAATAGCCATATAATAAATATACATTCATGTAAATTATAAACCATAATATATATTAAACAAAGGCACAAACACGAGTAATTAAAAGCAGACCAAGAAAGCAACGACCAACTCCAGTTTACGACTTAGCGTTAAATACAGCATGTATATTGTATACAGCATGTATCGGAAAGGTGAGGTCATATATAAGGGTCTGGTAGGTACAGACCATCAAACCGAACAACTTTCTGTATGACCAAAGATATAATCACGAAAAAATAATTAACTGACCCATACAAAATCACAAAATTTCGATATCTTCTCAACCCAAATATATGGGACAGTAGATTAATTTATCGCGATTACGACTGAAACAAATCGCGAAAGTTGTTGAAAGTTTCAAAATCAAAATTAAAATATTTTATTTCACATAGACCTACATGGATAAAAACGTCGAGAAAAGGTACACAATTCGGGTTGGTCATTACCTATGGAGAAGAACCGGCAAGAAACTCCATGGTTACTCTTTTAAAATTATTTGGTTTTACAATATTATCATGTTACAGCATTAGTACTTAAGTATGGAAGACAGCGTAAGCCCGACAATAAGTCATTGCTTAATTCACAAAAACATAAAACAAGATAAAAAGTTAACAAGCATCTAGGAATCTACAAGGCGTGATGATCTGTACCACAGACTTTTAATATCCCACCATTATAATACACGCTGTATATATTAATCTAACAATTTGACACCGAATGGCCCCCATTTGCATGGATCTGTCGTAAATGACCATTGATGAATATAGGACGCCACGCAGATTGGTCATGGGGATAATGACAGAATCACTAAATTGATCGCAATGTCGCTTCCAGGAATTACTTTACTGTCAAAGCTGAATGCCTAGGCAATGTGAGAAACTACACAGAGCTATAACGACGGTGGATTGATTTAAGGTACTGAAAAGTTTGTCGTCAATCCTGTAGAAAGTCGATGTAGAAATACGAAACGTTTTTAAAGAGTTTGCGTCTTGTATAAGCCCCAAGCAATAGCGTTTTTATATCGTACTAACACTTCGCCCTTCGCCTTCTTCCGCAAAAATTGTGATAGCTCGGCTAATATGCATGATACAAATTTTATATAATTTATAGCACCTAGGCACCTAATAATGTAGCTTTCTGCCAGTGAAAGAATTTTAAAAATTAGAACATAAGAAAGAAAAAAAGTTTTATTTTAGTTCCGGAGATTACCCCTTACATACAAACCTACAAACAAACTTTACCTATTTATTATATTAGTATAGATAAGGGAGAAGTTAGGTATCAAATGCCTAGATCCTGATACCAAATGAAAAACAAACCCTTAGTTGTAGGTACTTTTATATTAAAAATAAGGTAGTACGATTTAAGGCTGTCTTAATATTTAATTAAGACATCCTTTTCCTAAGGATTAGCCAAATTTATTTATTTTTATTGTTATTTAACATGCATTTTACAACCCCTTAATTTTCTATAGTAAACAATATACATTTGCGTGTATTATTAAACATTTCAGCATACACAGTCGTTATCGTATGTGCCTGTTTTCTTTGAATAATTCTTTAGTGGCCTTTTAAATTCCCACAAGATGATAAAAATCAGACGGCCACTCATTAGCATCATTTCCCTGGACCCCTATCCCAATTAATTTGGGTTCGACGCAACATGTCTTCTTCCATACTTCCCTAGTAGCCATCGTCATCAGAGACTCTTGAGATGAGGAATCTTAAGAGGCTCTCCCTTTCTACCCATATCATCATTCACACAGTCCAATCACCGAGTACTATACAAATCAAAAATCTCTCCCAATGATTGGTATTCTACACCTACAACTTGCCAGTTACCCAGTCCTCTAACCATTTCTCTTGTTATTTCTTCCAATAACCGTAAAGGAAATAAATCTTCATATCTATTTATTTTGGTACAGTCTTACGGTCTACATTCAGAAGTATCAGTGAAGCGTGGCGTTGCAGCTCGTTTGTTGTCGAACAAGCACAAGCGGAACACCCGGAACTACCAGAATTATAAAGCTTACTACACAGATTAAGACAGAAGATCTATTTCTTACAAAAGACAAAGAATTTACCGACATATGGAAGTGAGAAATAAGAACCAACCATCAGAGATAGATGTTTCAGTTACTGTTGAGTGAGTAATCATCATCATTCTCTTGCCCTTAACCCAATTCATTTGAATGAGTAAATATTATGAAAATAACCTTCTTAGTGTAAATTATCTTCTAATACAAAACGCCCTTAACAGAGAGTACTAGCAATAGGTGAAAAATACTACTAGTGATGAAACTACAATTAACCTTAGTAGTAGTAGGCTTCGCCCGCGTGTAGTCGCATCGGTAATTGTCCCAGGAAATCGCACTACCGAGATGAAAAGTTTCAAATGTGTTAATCTAGGTTATAAACTAACTGTGTGCCAAATTTCATCCAAGTCCGGTCACCAGTTTACGCATGAAACAGTAACAAACATCCATCCTATCGAACTCGTACTAGTTTATTATAGTAGTACGAGTAAGATAAAATCCTACGCAAGCAGACTCACTCAAACTTCTGTAACTTTCATAACAACTCGTGGGCACACGTATCACTTGAAGTTTACGAGACAGTAGCACTCGCCAGCGACTGTAAACTATCGTTTAATTACGTGCTATGACGCTAACAGCGGCCATGCGCCCGCGCCAGTCGCCAGCCGCTACGATACGCGTAGCTGCGACTGCGATCAATGGCTGCACCCCTAGCAGGAACTAATAGCAGTACCTACTAATAGCAGTAAGTAAAAGTAAAGTTTACTTTAGTTACTTTTTATTAGCTGCGATCCAAGAGTGCACGCCCAGCAGGAAATTATAGAATAATATTAATAATAAAAGCTCAAACATTAGTCCTATAAGACTAGAATTCGCATCCAAAGTTTTTCGTATTTCTAACTATAACAACAAAATAATAACAAACTAGTTCTTGTAGAACTAGTTTCAACAGAATTGACGTAAGCTTTCAGAAAGGTATGTTGTCAATTCAATATTTTTTTCCTTTTCCATCATTATTCATCTAGGCCCTCAGAGTTCAGAGATAAGCTTTAACTAGACAAAACAATGCAATTTGAACTTGTACCAAAAACTCGCAATTGTAATCGATAGCTATCGCTACTCATATCTATCGCTATAGGTCATATCGCAAGCTTATCATAATACACAGGTCCTGTATTATATTTGTTTGTTTTGCAAATGTAACAATACGTTGCAATAGTAATATAATAATATACGCGTAAATATATCGTTTACAATTTCTTTGGTACAAGTTCACATTGTTTTGCCAGCTTAAAACGATTCTACTATAGCTGTCGTCTAACGTCTAAACCGGAAGTGACAAGGATTGATTTTACGGGAGCTATGAACCACCATTTTATCTTTACTTCCGGGGTACCACAGGGATTTAACCTGGGACTTTCTCTGTTTTAATTTTCATCAGTGACATTGTTCATTCAATAAAAAAACACACAAACACTTTATTAAATATAATAAACAATTGTATACATAACTCGACCTAACTAATATAACTAAATAAAAGCTGAATAATTTTCTGTTTCTACATAATTTATTGAGTTACTAGCTTTTGCCCGCGGCTTCGCTTGCGTTAATTTGGAATTTGACAATCAATTCGGATTGTAGTCTGCTTGTAATAATATAATTCTATCATGATTCGAAAGACACGTGGCGCCATCTATTATCATCAGAACGTTATTGTTGTTTTCCTCGAAAACAGTACTTTTTTTCAGGATGAAAGGTACCCCATGTCCATTTCTATACACAGGACAACGTATACGCATAATTTCAGGATGAAAGGTTTAGTGGTTTTGGCGTGAAAAGATAACAAACAAACAAACTTACTTTCGCATTTATAATATTAATAAGGAAGTAAGGAATGAAGCTGGCCATAAAAAAAAAGTCTCAGCGTTAATAAACATTTACGTAGACACAGAATGTACAAAGTATCTATTCCGTAAGTAAAGTAGCAATGACTATTCATGTAAATCCCGTCATAGCTCGAATTAGCAACTTTCTGTCCTCATTGAGTTTCTAATTAGTTTTATAACACTTGTTGGCTAATCATTGGACCGTTGAATGTAATAGCGTGCATTTTGTTGCCGTATTCCGAAGTATGAGTCCAGAAACATACTAAAAAAAACCACACACACTGCTATTCATGAACCCCACAATGACCAAAGAAAGTTTTTCACCCATATTTGTATATAGGGAATAATGTTGATAAAATGGTTTTGGACAGACTCTGAACGTTCCATCACCACAGTAAGTTGAAATTTTTGTAATATTTATTTATTTATTAAAACTTTATGCACATAATGTACAAAGGCGGACTTAATGCCTTGGGCATTTTCTAAATAAACAATAAAAGTAAGTAAGTAATATGTATACTTTTTTGCCAAGGGAGTTAAAAAAAATATTATTTTGTCCACTTCACCCTATTCGTCCATCACAAAACCGAAAAAAAAAATCTGGTAAGTTTACTTCTTTTACGCTTTTGAAATAACTTTTTTTTAATTGATGAGACTTGTATCTGGTTCTGTACAGCGTAGACTGCTTAGAAGAAAATTTGTATGTGTTTGGATCCAACTGGGTAATTTGTTGATTTAATTCTATAAAATGTTTTTCGAAGATTTTAAGAATTGGTTCCATGTTCGTTTGCACTTCGGCTTTACAGTCGTCAAATATTTTGTCGTAATGTGTTGAAGTCTTATCCCAAGAACAGTCGTGTATATACAATATCTTACCGCCGCGTATTGTTACAGATTCACTACAAATATTTCGCTCAACGCAGCGCCAATTAGTACTGCCAGACTAAAATTGTACTTATACCCATCGCATAGTAATATTTTTTGATTCCTTTGGCTAGTGACTAATACTAATTCACTCATCATAATCTGCCATCATCTGCCAAGCCTTTTCCCAACTACATATATTGGGATCAGCTTCCAGTCTAACCTAATGCAGGTGCACATGGTAAGACCTCTTGGTAAGTCCCCTTGGTAAGACTGGTTGTCAGACGTTTTAGGCCTGACTACCTAACGATTGTCAAAGATCTACAAATGACACCCGGGACCAATGGCTTAACGTGCTTTCGTTCGAGGCACGGAGGAAACTTGGTATGTAATGGCTGGTCTCCCATCCAAAGACCAACCTAGGCAAGCACGGCTTAACCTAAAGATCGACCCGAGCGGCTGTTATTATTTAGTTACGAGCTCCTACAAAAACAAACACTAATTCACTATTCATTTTAATAAATTAATCGTAAGCCACGCAGAAAAATCACACAGAATAATTATGACAGACAACATATTATTATCTTTATGTAGTTAACAATTTCATGAATGTTTGCTTGCCTAATATAAGGTAAATTGTACAAGGCTCACCCATCTTATTGTTACATCTTATTGTATGTACCTGCAATCTTTGCAAATAAATTGTTGTTTACTTTACTTTACTTTAAATAACGAGGCTATTGTCAATATTTCTTCAGCAAAAAGTTTACATGAGAATTCATAACATGTAGGTTTCCAACTATGAGGTTTATTTATGGTTGTTAAATTATGAACTTCCTCGTAGGTCATATCTATTATATTGATTGAGGAAAATAATAAGAAAATGTGTAATTAACTGTATATTTAACGACGACTTGAAAATCTATCCAGTTGCAAGTCTGACGAGTTGAAAATATGTCAAGTTGGAAATGAGGGCTCACATAATGTACCTATCTACCTCCATATACATATTGCTCTCTTTGTCTTCAGTAATTTGGAATGTTCATATCACAGCATATCACGGATTTAAAACAGGACCGCATTGCAATCTTTGCTAATCAACAATCTACGACACAGTGCATGGTATGATTCATTTTGAATTAATTAGTATAACCGTAATCAGGAGCACATAATATGCTAATCAGAGCTCAGGCTATTTTGGAAAATAAACGAAAGATAAAACAATTTATGATTCACTCACAATCTCAAATAAAGTGCTTCAAGATAAATGTATCTTACTGATAGTTTAAAACCCTAATAATGAATTGAAGAAAACAGTGTATAGTTGTAGCTATGAAGTGGTACACGTGTGTGGTTCTTTTCTGCGTAACGGCTGGTTTAGCCGACGAGGATTGGCTGGACGTGACAATTGCGCAAGGGCCGGTGCGAGGGCGCAAGCACCCCACTGGGGATCTATACGCCTTCTACAACATACCATACGCAACAGCGCCAGTAGGCGAGTCTAAATTCAAGGTAGGAGGTACTTCAATTCAATTATTTCTTAATAAACAAATGACAAAGTCCCTGTGAATGATAGCGTGACGATTGATATGGAAAAAGAGAATAGAAGAAGAAAACGAGTTGCGCCGACCCCAAGTAAAATGAGGCAAGGGCAAGAAGGTAACGATAATGGTGACACAAAGGCTTCGATTACAATTAAATTTAATCACTTCTTTTGCTTTCCAGGCACCTCAGCCAGCACCAACATGGTCGGAACCGTTTGAGGCAACTGGTACCAAGAACGTCGTATGTCCACAGCACAGCTATATAATTGACTTAATGGCAGACGCTTTAGAGGTGAAAGATGATTGTCTAATTGCCAATGTGTTTGTACCCAACACTACTGAGAGAAACCTTTCAGTTCTCGTTTATGTTCACGGGGGAGCTTTTATAAACGGCTTTGGTGACTTATATCAAGGAATACAGTTTATAAATGAAAGGAAAGATTTCATCATGGTCACGTTTAACTACCGTCTTGGCATTCACGGGTTCCTTTGTCTCGGCACCGAGGACGTACCGGGCAATGCTGGCATGAAGGACCAGGTGGCGCTGCTGCGCTGGGTACAAGACAACATCGCTAGCTTCGGCGGTAACCCTAATGATGTCACTCTTGTTGGAAGTAGTGCAGGTTCTGCATCAGTGGATTTACTAATGC
This sequence comes from Noctua pronuba, assembly GCA_905220335.1. Classification (NCBI taxonomy): domain Eukaryota; kingdom Metazoa; phylum Arthropoda; class Insecta; order Lepidoptera; family Noctuidae; genus Noctua; species Noctua pronuba. Next base: position 11,978,943 of record LR999894.1, read on the forward strand.
TGTCCAAGTCAACCGATGGATTATTTCACCGAGTCGTACCCGAAAGCGGGGCGAACCTTGCCGCATTTACAATACAGAGGGATCCTCTTGAGATTGCCAGAACGTTCGCTATAGATCTGAACTTTGCTAACGTAAACGATATAGACGCTTTAGAACAGTTCTATAAGACAGCCTCAATGGACTTGTTGACCTCTGATAGTTTTGGAAATAGAACTGATTCTACTTTCTTGTTTTCACCGTGTGTGGAGCGTGATACCGACGGAGCGTTTCTGTCAGAATCTCCACTCACTATTCTTAAAAATGGCAACTACAAAAAATTACCTTTGCTGTATGGATTTGCTAACATGGAAGGACAGCTGCGTCTTGAGTTTTTTGACACTTGGAAGAATAAAATGAATGAAAAGTTTTCTGATTTCTTACCGGCTGACCTTAAGTTTGATTCTGATGCACAACGAGAAGAAGTAGCCAATAAGATCAAGCAATTTTATTTTGGCGAGATTCCTGTTAGTTATGACAACATTTTGAAATACGTGGACTTCTTTTCGGACGTTTTATTTACTTTTCCTATGCTGTGGGCTGTGAAGCTGCACGTGGAAGCTGGTCATAACCAAGTGTACCTGTACGAATATTCATTTGTGCACGAGGGTGATCCGGTGGTGCCTCAAACTGACGTACGAGGTGCGGATCACTGCGCTCAGTCCTTTGCTTGGTTGGACGACTTGCTAGAGAGAAATGTGACCGTGACTCCGGAATTTCTGAAAATGAAAGCGACAGTGCGTGAACTTTGGCACAACTTTATAAAAACTGGGTAAGTATTAAGCTTTTGGCGTTTAGTCACAGATAATCTTTGTACAAAGACAAGACGGTATTAGTATTTATAAATCACTGCCAGATTCCAAAGTAAAGACCCGCCAAGTGCGAGTCGGACTCGCGAATACACAGCGTTCCTTAGCACCAAACAAAATAATTAAAATATTTTTAACGCTCATTCATATGTGAATTTAGACTCAACAGCAAAACTAAATTTTATTTTTCTTAGTATTTTAATGAAAAAAAAAGTTACTGCTGCAGTTTCACGAAAAAGATTTGTCTTGTGAGTAGAGGTTCATAGAAGACACCTGCTCTCCAAATGTCAACTGTGTGTTGCCAACAATATTGGAGTAAAATGGCTGTGACATATGGACGGACAGACGGATAGGAAAAATCTATAAAGGTATCCAATCCTTGTAACGATAAAAAAAATTACCTGCACCATTGGTGTGCGCTCTTCCATGTAGATTACATGATAATGACTCAATTAAACGTTTGTATAAATCTTTCAGGAAGCCCGTGCCTGAAGGATCGTCGCTGCTTCCCTGGTCGGCAGTAGGTGCGAACAGATCTCCATACATGGTGCTGGATAAGGAGCTGACACAAGGTGGAGTGCTCTTGGAAGATCGCACTCGCTTCTGGGAGGAGATCTATGAGAAACACTACCGGGATGCCATACCACCGCACACCGCACCGCACAGTGGGGCTGGTAGCATGGCGCCTAAGAATATATTTAATTTGTTTATGCTGTATTTCCTATTCTATTTTACCAAAAAGATCGTGATATGAACATAACATAACATCTCGCCCATAATCCCAGAAGGTTTAGGCAAAGGTGCACCTAATAGTATACCCTCATTTCGCCAGTTATTAGTGTATTGTTGTTTAAGTCCCATGTAATAGGGGGCGACCGGGCGAGCCTATGAATATAAAAAGTAATATGAAAAAAAAAATCTATAAAACTTTAAACGTGTTTCTTCAAGTTTACCGTCAATCACGGTATTTCGTAATAATATGTATTATTTTCAATGAGTATGTTAAGTTAATAAAAACAAATTCGGATAAGGGCAGGAGAATGATGATGATGATGATGTGAATATAAACAATCATCCATAAGTATATACTAGACTATTTACTGCTTGTTAAGATAGTAACAGACTGATTTAAACGGTAACACGAAATGTACGTCATTTTGTATAAGTTGAAATGAATAAAAAACGTTTATGCAAACGCAAGACCAAATAAATGATATTACACGTTGCCAGACTGGTATACACAGTGAACTTGGACAAATCCCAGGTTATGTTCAACGAACACGTCACCCCAAGACCTATTGTTATCAATGCGATCCTCTCGAGGTTGTTCGAGAATATGCCCACCACGGGCAAACTTTGTAGTTTGATGAGAACAACTTTGAGAGGGGAACTCACAGAAGAATTCAGCTGGGCTGGGCATCGTTTGGAGAGCTCCATATTATGGCGTATTCCACAGAGTCCAAACATTAAGGTCCTCAATCAGTGCATCCTGCCTGTTATGACGTACGGGGCTGAGACGTGTACACTCACGGTAAGGCTGGTTTATAAATTCAAGGTCGCTCAGCGAGCTAGGAAACTGGCTATGCTTGGAATCACACTGAGGGATCGAATACGGAACGAGGTGATCCATTTAAAATTGACAGCACAGCTCACAGAATAAGCAAGCTGAAGTGGCAATGGGCCTGCCATATTAGCCGTAAAATCGGAGACCATTGGAGTAGACACAAGTATTTTTGAGCTACGAGGTCAGCACCCTCCAAAGGAGCCTCAGAAGGTCAAACCTGAAGAGAACTCTTCAGGGAAAGGAGCTACGTTCGAAATTCAAGCGCTGACAACAGCTTTGAAAGAAGCTTTTTCCACAAGAGGAGGACCAGTGGCGCAGCCGAAGTACATCCACGAGTTACCCTACTTCGACGGCAACAGCAGCGAGTGGTTGGCCTTCAAGGTGGTCTACGAAGATACAGCACCGATGTTCAACGAAGTTCAGAATATGGCACGACTAAGAAGAGCATTGAAGGGCAACGCAAGAGAAGCTATCAAGAGCCTATTATACTCCGAAGCCTCTCCGTTGGAAGTGATGCAAGCCCTGAGAAGAAGATATGGAAGACCTGACGCATTGGTGCTAGCCGAACTGGACAAGGTCAAGGCGCTGCCGAAGATATCTGAAAATCCAAGGGACATAAGCGTCTTCGCAAGCCAAATCAACAACAGTGTAGCATCAATCAAGGGGTTGAAGAAGCCGCAGTACCTGCATTCACCAGAGATGGTGAAACAAATTATTGAGAAGATTCCAACAATTCTCAAGTTCCGGTGGTACGACTTCACTGCTGCATCAGAAGAGGGCGAGTTCTCCGACCTATCACTGGTGTCCAAGTTCCTGAACATAGAAGCAGACAAGTGTGGAGCCTTCGCATCTTCAGAAGAAAAGAGCGGGTTCAAGAGAACCTATCGACAAGCAGCACATTCTACAAAAGAAAGAGACTTCAAAGGAAGAGACAACAAAGAAAGAAGTTCAAGACAACAGGAGAAGACCTGCCCTATATGTGAGGGTGAACACTTTCTCGTCGAATGTCCGAAGTTCCAGAAGACGTCAGTGCAAGATCGATGGGCTATAGTAAAGAAGAGTCATGTCTGCTTCAAATGTCTACAAGGGAAACACCGGAAGGAGAGCTGCAGAAAACCACCGTGCAAGGAATGCAAAAGGTGGCATCATCACTTGCTACATGTGGAGCCAGAAGATAGAACCTCGGAAGAGAAGAAGACGGAGACATCTCAAGAAGTAGCTACCGTCACGGCATCAGTAAATGCAGTCAACAACGCAAGAGCATACCTGAAGATAGTTCCTGTCGAGGTCTTCGGGTCAAAGGGGTCCAAGAAGATATTGGCCCTTATGGATGAAGGGTCAACAGTATCCCTTCTAGATGAGAAGGTGGCAGAAGAAGTCGGCGCTCGAGGCAACAAGGAAGAACTGGTCATCGAGACAGTGGGTGGCAGGCTGATAAAGAAGAAGAACTCTCAGACGTTGGACCTCACAGTAAAGGGGGTTCATCAGGACAACAAGAAGATCCTGAGAAGAGTTCGAACAATCGACGAGCTGAAGCTTGCACCACAATTCTTGGAGAAGAAGAGGATTGAAGAATGTCAACATTTAAAGAAGATCGCCGACTCTCTATACTATCAAGGGGAGTCACCACAGCTACTCATCGGTCAAGATAATTGGGAGCTGATCGTGACTCAAGAAGTAAGAAGAGGAAAACCAGGAGAACCAGTTGCTTCAAGAACGGGGCTGGGATGGGTGCTCCACGGGTCAGACAGCGGGAGCTCAAAAGTAGTACACTTCTTAAACACGTGTCTACACATCAGCACACCAGAAGAAGAGATGCATCAAGCCATCAAAGATCACTTCGCGATAGAAGCACTTGGTGTGCAACCAAGAAGACCCACCACGGACTCAGAAGGAAGAGCGCTCACCATCCTAGAGAAGACTTGCAGAAGATTGGAAGATGGTCGATTCGAAGCTGGACTTCTGTGGAAAAATGAAGAAGAACAGATGCCAGAAAGTTACACGTCTGCCAGAAACCGATTGGTCAAGCAAATCCAGCATCTAATCGACAGCAAGTATGCAGAAGAAGCACCAGAGGAACAAGCGGACTCCAAGAAGAAATGGTACCTCCCTCACTTCTCAGTGGTACATCCATTGAAAAAGAAAATAAGGATCGTCTTCGACGCTGCAGCCAAGTCAAAAGGAAGAAGTCTCAACGACGCTCTACTGCCAGGACCAGATCTACTGCAGTCACTCTTCGGGGTTCTACTGAGATTTCGACAAGGACCATTAGCAGTAGCAGCCGACATCAAGGAAATGTTCCTGCAAGTTCGCATCAGGGCAGAAGACAGAGACAGCCTGAGGTTCCTGTGGCGTGGGGATCGTCGCGACGTTTCACCGAAAGAATATAGAATGACATCAGTCATCTTCGGCGCAACATCGTCTCCAAGCACAGCGATCTACGTGAAGAACCGAAACGCAGCGGACTACAAAGAACAATATCCAGAAGCTACACGGGCAGTCGAGCTGAACCACTACATGGACGACTACTTACACAGTTTCCATTCAGAAGAAGACTTCAAGAAAATAACAGCACAAGTAGACTTCATACACAAGAAGGCGGGCTTCGAACTCAGGGGATGGGCGTCAAATCAACCTGAGCTGCTTCAAGGCTTGAAGACTGAAGCAATCGAAAAAACAGAAGTGAACCTCGGTGAAAAAGAAGAAAAGACACTAGGACTACGCTGGTTCACTGAAAGGGACTCCATCGGCTTCAGGGCGAACCTTCGGAACACGCCAGAAGAAATAGCCAAGGGTTTCAAGATACCCACGAAGAGAGAAGTTACCAGCGCGGTCATGTCAACCTTCGATCCACTGGGGCTAGCATCACCAGTCCTCGTCCAAGGCAAGAAGCTACTGCAGAACATATGGCGAAGCGGCGTCGGTTGGGATGAAGAAATAGAAGAAAGGGAGTACGAAGTATGGAAGACTTACCTAGAAAAGATGAAGTTACTCCAAGACCTTCAAGTTCCAAGATGCCTGGCGCCACATCGCACCGAGGGGGAGCTGCACACGTTCACAGATGCGAGTGAGGCAGCGTATGCAACGGCTGTATATTGGAGGACAGAAGATCGCGATGGAACTTACCACGTCAGTTTAGTAGCAGCAAAAGTAAGAGTCACTCCACTGAAGCCAGTATCGATCCCGAGACTCGAGCTACAAGCAGCCCTCCTAGGAAGCAGACTAGCACACGCAGTAGAAGAAGAAATGGATCTGAAGATAGCAAAGAAAACGTTTTGGACAGACTCCAGCATCGTACTCTCCTGGATCAAAACAGATCCCAGAACCTTCAAGACGTTCGTAGCTCATCGTTTGGCAGAGATAGAAGACCTCACCAAACCACAAGAATGGAGATGGGTACCCACGGCGCAGAACCCTGCAGATAATGCGACGCGCGACGTGCCAGAAAACTTCGACTGCGATCATCGATGGTACACCGGGCCGGACTTCCTGAAAAAAGACGAAGTGCACTGGCCTACAGCAAGAACTTTCAAGAAAGAAACCACCGGTGAAGAAAAGACAACAGATATCGTAGCGGCAGCGAGCACCACGCCTCCAACACCAGATCCTGAGAGGTTCTCATCATGGAAAAGACTCTGGCGAGCTACAGCAAGAGTACTGCAGTTCATACAACTCTGCAAAACTAAGGAAAAGGTCCACGTCAGCCGGGAAGATCCTACCTGGAAACTGACAAAGGGAAAGAAGAAGAAGATAATAGAGAAGCAGCATCGATCTTCAAAAATACCAGAAAGAAATTACGTGCCAATAGATGCAGACCTACTTCAGCAAGCAGAGACTCTATTGTTGAGAAGAAGTCAAGAGAGAAGCTTCAAAGAAGATATCAAGAATCTACAGCAAGGAAAACAATTAGAAGCCAGCAGCAAGTTGAAGAAACTCGACGTGATACTAGAAGAAGGTCTCCTGCGAATGAAGGGAAGAATCGACGCGATACAAGGCGTGACCAGAGACTACAAACGACCCATCGTGCTCGACAGCAAGGACAAAACAACCCGGCTCATCATAGAAGAATTTCATCACCTTTTCAATCATGGAAATCATGCGACAGTAATGAACGAGCTAAGGCAACGCTTCTGGGTACTGGGACTGAGGTCAGCGATCAAAGCAGTTCAACACCAATGTCAATGGTGTAAGACAAGGAAGGCGAGACCACAAGAACTACCGACGGGTAACTTACCTGTTGAACGACTGATGCACGGAAACCCTCCCTTTACGTGCACGGGCGTCGACTACTTCGGCCCGATGACCATCACCGTAGCAAGACGTCATGAGAAGAGATGGGGTGCCTTGTTCACATGCCTAACAACAAGGGCTGTGCATATCGAGCTCACACCTTCACTCTCCACCGACAGTATGATCATAGCACTACGAAGATTCGCCGCAAGAAGAGGGATGCCGAAGACAGTCTACAGCGACAACGGGACTAACTTCGTCGGCGCCAACAAAGAACTGAAAGAAGCACTAGACATCATGAAACAAGAAGACCTCATCTCAGAAACAGAGAAGATCGGCGTGCAGTGGAAGTTCATCCCCCCTGGTGCACCAAATATGGGCGGTGCATGGGAACGTCTGGTGCGATCCATAAAAACCGCACTAGACGCCACCCTCGGCGAGAAATATCCACGGGAGGAGGTACTCCATACCCTCCTACTAGAGGCTGAGCACATAGTCAACTCTCGGCCTCTCACCGATCTCTCCGAAAATCCTGAAGAAGAAGCTCTAACCCCAAACCACTTTCTCATCGGGCGATCCTGCGGAGCAGCGAGAATCGGCAGTTTTCAAGACAACGAGCTCGTGGGCAAACACACTTGGAAAGCCACGCAGCGACTTGCCGACCACTTTTGGCAACGTTGGCTGCGAGAATACCTGCCCACTCTACTGCCGAGGAAGATCAAGGGAAGAACCTGCACCACAGACCTACAAGTTGGTGACATCGTGTTGATCGTCGACCATAGCCTACCAAGATGCACCTGGCCTCGCGGCAGAATCCTGCAGGTGTATCCTGGACCAGATGGAAGAACAAGGATCGTCGACGTCGAGACGCGAGGAGGAGCGCTACGAAGACCCAGTTCGAGAGTGGTGCTGTTGGTGCCGGGAGCATCGCCGAGTCTGGAGGTTGGTGCAACGCACGAGGGGGAGAATGTCGGCGACAAGACCCTATCTGGAGACCAGGGTGCAAGTAGTGGCGGTACGTAAACACGCAAAATTTCGCGCAACAATCGTTTACTTAGAAAATCCTAATTAGAAGTGATTAATTTCCTATGTGATAAATGGTCTAATTAGTATTTATAAAAGTTATTTATAGTTAGTTTTCTTATTAGAATCGTCATAAGACTGCTCAATGTTAATTTAAAGGAAAATAATAGAATTTTAAAATTGATCTCATAGAATTACGTAACTTGAAAATGAGAATTTTAATTAGTGTTGATATCTTAACGAAATTAGTGTCAAATGAAAGGTTTAGGTTTAAAACTAATAGTACAAAAGGAATTAAGTGAATAACTCAATTAGTTTTAAAGTTATAGCGAAAATTGTAAAGTAAAAAATCTATCCAGCGTAATTTTTTGAACATAATGTTCTAGGATATTTTTATATCTTTAAGTTTTGTGCCATATTATTGTTTTATATGTTAGAATAAGTAAATGTCTATGTAAAAACATATACTTTGTAAAAGGTTTCATTTGAAAATAAATAAAAAAGGGGTTCCAAAGGTTTCGGCTGTGGGAAATCTAACGCTCAAAATAGAGCTAAAAAACGCGGTTCTCAACCGCGTAAGTAAGGCCCGTATAAAAGTCGGGGCATTTTTTGGTCGGGCACCAGTCGCAGCACAGCCACCGAAGAGGCTACAACAAGAAAGGGAACAAGCCGAAACCTTGGGAAGAAAATTCATGAAGAAAAGTGTGTTTTATTTCTACGAGGTTCCTGCCTGCTCTCCAAAGTACGGCCGTCGATAGTGCCCCATACCCACATCAACGCATTCAGGGGTGCGTGGAGACGTGCGCCACCGGCGAAGTCATTACTAAGCAAGGAGCGCACGTCTAAACGTACTGGGAGATTGTCCCAGGACGACCGGGTAGTACAAGGCCTGGTGTCCGAAACACAAATGATAAAATCCAATGTGATAAGTTTATTTTCGAGTAATTTTATTTTCATTTCAGTCAATCTTCAAGTTACTTTTAATGTCAAAGTAAAAGTCACTACTAAGAAGATGCTGTAATAAAAACACTATTTCTCTAATGTCTTATGCCACTTTTCCTGGACACAGAACTTTAATAAGCATAGGAAAATTACACGGGATTTTCTTTTACCTGGAAAGATGTAGCGGTTCCTCTAAGGATGGTTATATTGTGCTTGGGCTTGTGCCCCATCAATTAATTCATGGAGAAATTATAAATATTATAATAATATTGATGGAGAAATTTGTGTGTGGCCTGGTTGCAATAGGTATTTGCCAGGTTGGCTAGCCATGGTCAAATATCTTTACAAACAAAACATTGCTCTCGTTACTGAAACACAGAAACTTAAGTTACTATTAGTATTTGAAGTTACTGTGTTCTAAGCATGATTTAAGTTACGAGGTCAGAACAGCGGCCAACAGCTAGTTCTTAATATAATCAATTCTCCATCAAGTTTGAGATTGATAGTAACACTGGTTACTCTAGAAGTAGTTAGTAAACGTAGAGAAACGTCAACTAAAGGTTAATTGAAGTTCACGTCTTAGACGGAGTTAAGTCAACCGATCCAAGTTCTGGATCAAGTTGCACAAACTTTGACATTGTTATGTCTTTAATATGGGTATCTCCTTTAGCCGGACCGGAGAGAGGTCAGGCTGATGGGGAGTGCACTTGTGTTTGAGCACACTTGTGCTTGTGCACTTTATTACTTTATTAGCACTTAAACAACTAGTCTTAAAGGCTTCCTAGCCTCCGCTGAGATTGGCCAAAATGACCGAAATATAATCAGGAGTACTGCAAGGTACTATTCTTTGAAACTAAATCTTTACATAGTATAAAACAAAGCCGCTTCCTCTGTCTGTACGCTTAGATCTTTTAAACTCCGCAACAGATTTTAATGCATGTGTATCTACATTGCACCCGTGCAATGCCGTGCCTCTCCGTAAACGGAAAAAACGCGCAACGCACCGCGCTACGCCCCGCGCAACGCACCGCCCGACGCGCCGCGTCTCCGTAAATGAGCACTAGGGGTTTCCACGTAACCCTAAATAATAACCATTTCGGTCCCTGTATAAAACAGAGTCGCTTTTCGCGCCTGTCTGTCTGTACTCGTATTATCGCGTTGTTCTCCTAAATTACTGCGTAATTTCTATTTTCATAATTAAGAAAACGTATCCTGCATAGTAAATATTCTACGTAATCTTGCCTACACATCAGTGGCAAAGGTTCCATACAACTCGATTCCTACCGGATTCCCTTTGAAAAATGGCACAGTCAGTATTCTATAGACAAATAATATAATCACATTAAAGATCTGTACTCCGGCTTACTTCTTACAAAAATTTACCCTTCGCTACTGCTACACATAATAAAGAAATACCTATCTCTATTTTTTGTCCAGTCATCAAAACTGCGAAGCTAAAAAATAAATAATTTAGTACCAGAATAATGCTTCCTTATTAATTTATACTACATATTTAATATTACTAGGGTATCCAATATTTATGAACGGCATGGGAACATTGTAACTTTTAACATGACGGTCCATAACACACCCTCACATAATAGTATCCGAAGCCAGCCAAGTCGATTAAAATTAACTGTGTCGTGAATTCGTGATAGTTTCCCATTCAAGTATCGGATTTAATTATATCAACACATTATAATTGCATAGCATAATATTACGCCTCTTTTCCCCGTGGGGTTATGCAGAGGTGTAGTGTAGAGGTGGATGTTTAAGTCCCAAGTAATAGGGAGCGAGCCTATTGGCGTCAACCGGGCACATTTGTGGACCCCGACCTGTGTAACCAAGAACTTCATCATCTGCCTAGCCTTTTTGCAACTTTATTGGGGTCGGCTTCCAGTCTAACCGGTTGCAGCCGAATACCAGTATTTTACATGGAGCGACTGCCTATCTGCAACCAAGAATTTCCAATGGAAAAACTCAATAACACTTTTCTCGATTTATGAATCAAACCCAGAACCACATGCGCATCAGAGACGGAAATTGTCATTGCAGGCGATTTATTTTGAATGCAACGTCATTGTAGTTCGTTTCTGGCAGTATCGATGGCGCACAGTGTTCGGAATCACTATATTACGAGCTACTTTAGGTACAAACATCATGGCAATATAAATTGAAATTTGCAAGTGATTAGGGTACATTATTAGTCACTCAACTCGGTCCCATGAAAAATTTGCCGATTCCGGGAAATGTTCACCACTCAGCACTGCTCTAAACCCACGCAATAACTATACGGTCACTCGTTTTTGTTAGCCGCTAATAATCGCACGTGTTTGCGCTCTGTTCTTACAACTGTTTTTGAGTTTTTTTATAAAAATTTTGGTTCATCATGGGTTCCACATCCACAGGTAAGATATACACCAATTTGTTAATCATACATAAATTCGTGTTATGAGAAAATAAATAAAATATGAATTGAAAAAAATAACCAAATTTGCAAAAAGTTTAATCGTTTAATAGACTCCAACTATTTCCCAGCCAATTCCAGCCGTCCATGTTTTTTTTGTGAAACTTGAGTATTTATCTAGCTTTCGAATGAATCTAGTCTCAATATTCGACTCGCCGCGACTTTTGAGTGATGTAATTTTTTCGTTCACCAGGTGTAGCCCACGGAATAACACGCCTTCACCTTTTCGACCTTTAATGTCGTCATAAACTGGTCAATCAAGTGAATAAGGGATCTTCTATTGCTCAGATGGTGGACTATGTCTCTTCAGAGGTTCCAGTACTTCCAGTAGAAGTTATTAAAAAAAATTACGGTGTTTTCTGCTGTGCTAACCAAGAAATGGAGTGCTAACAGGAACAAAGAGAAGTATGTTTTAAAATGCTACGCCTGGCTGCAAGAAGAGCTTTGTTCAGTAAAAAACAAGATGCCAACAACCTGAATGTACACCTGCTCGATCTGCTTTCGCTCAAAGGATGGATTTTGTTGGTTTAAGTGCATCAATTCGGACGATTAAAAGAAGGAAATAAAGCTGCTTCCACAACAACATCTCCATCAACATATCCATCAAAAGCAGATCGAGCAGGTGTACATTCAGGTTGTTGGCATCTTGTTTTTTACTGAACAAAGCTCTTCTTGCAGCCAGTCGTAGCATTTTAAAACATACTTCTCTTTGTTCCTGTTCAGCAGAAAACACATTTTTTTTTTTTAAATAACTTCTACTGGAAGTACTGGAACCTCTGAAGAGACATAGTCCACCATCTGAGCAATAGAAGATCCCTTATTCACTTGATTGGCCAGTTTATGACGACATTAAAGGTCGAAAAGGTGAAGGCGTGTTATTCCGTGGGCTACACCTGGTGAACGAAAAAATTACATCACTCAAAAGTCGCGGCGAGTCGAATATTGAGACTAGATTCATTCGAAAGCTAGATAAATACTCAAGTTTCACAAAAAAACATGGACGGCTGGAATTGGCTGGGAAATAGTTGGAGTCTATTAAACGATTAAACTTTTTACAAATTTGGTTATTTTTTTCAATTCATATTTTATTTATTTTCTCATAACACGAATTTATGTATGATTAACAAATTGGTGTATATCTTACCTGTGGATGTGGAACCCATGATGAACCAAAATTTTTATAAAAAAACTCAAAAACAGTTGTAAGAACAGAGCGCAAACACGTGCGATTATTAGCGGCTAACAAAAACGACTGACCGTATAGTTATTGCGTGGGTTTAGAGCAGTGCTGAGTGGTGAACATTTCCCGGAATCGGCAAATTTTTCATGGGACCGAGTTGAGTGACTAATAATGTACCCTAATCACTTGCAAATTTCAATTTATATTGCCATGATGTTTGTACCTAAAGTAGCTCGTAATATAGTGATTCCGAACACTGTGTGGCGCCCCAAACGATAAAATAGAGGCATAATCTAACTGCATAACATAACAAATCACCACGCCAATACTCCCTACCCCTAGTGTTCTAAGCAGAGTGCATTAATAACCCCTCATTTCGCCAATTATTACGTTTAAACCGCCATGCACATTTCACAAGGGTATGTTTTCTGTACCGTAGGGTGAACCTATTTTAAAAATATATATAATTATTTTCATAATTAAAACTCTACGCGCTGTTCGGACGACACGCAACTACGTTCAAATAATTAAATCAGCGATTATTGTTACTACCCTCGCAGTAAAAACCAAAGGCGGTAGTTACACATATAATTAATTTTCATGTCGGGATTTCCCGTGACTGGGGCTTGCATGCGGGTGACATGGAAAATCCTGAGAACGCACCATGCATATAATTTAAGGAGCTAAGGGCCCTTAGCGTCGATGTTAGTTTCAAATGCGATTTTTTTTTAAAGAACAATTGCAACTTTGAAATAAGACTACTCACGTACACACACGTACGTAGCACACTTATACTCGTTGACCAAGGTACTACCAAGTCCGTGGCTGCGGGACTGTTCGAAAGAGATACCGTGGCCCTGGAACACAAAGGGCAAAGAAGGAACATGGATGGGTTTTAGTCAGTAAAAGTCTGACACTCCCTTCCACTCCGCCCAGAGCGGGAGGAGTCATTTGATGATTACCAAGAGGAAAAAAACAAAAAGGTACTAACAAGTTCACTGACGGTGGACCACTTTTCAATCTATTTAAATCGCGCTTGCCTAGGTTGGTCCGTGGATGGCTGACCACTCATTAAATACCGAGTTTCCACTGTGCCTCGGAAAGCACGTTAAGCCGTTGATCCCGGCTGTCATTTGTAGATCTTTGACAGTCGTTACAGGTGTAGTGGCCCGAAAGTCTGACAACTAGTCTTATCAAGGGTATCGTTTACCTAGTACTAACTGGGTTGTGGTGAGAAGATACGCAGTCGCTCCATGTAAAATACTGATATTCAGCTGCATTCTCTTAGACTGGAAGCCGACCCCGACATAGTTTCAAAAAGGCTAGGCAGCAGTGGCGAAGGTTCCATACCTACCGGCTTCCCTTTGAAAAATGGCACAGTCAGTATTCTATAGACAAATAATATAATCACATTAAAAATAAAGGGTGTAAAAAGACCCTTAACGAAGCCGAAAGGTACTTGTTGTCCCCGTCATTACGATATTTTTTTTGTTCTAGACCATACCTGGGAACCTTCTAGTTACGAAGATATTGGGGGTCAAAGTTCCAACTTTTTCACAAGTTTTTTTTTAAATACATGTTTTTAATGTAAGATTTTTACTTTAAATACCTTCACGATGGAATAGAACGGGGATCCGTTCTATTCCATCAGCACAATGTTTTGAGTGCGTTACATTGAGTTTTACCGTAAAACGTGATTTTTCACCCCAAAAAAAAAAGTCGTTTCCCAGCAATAATTTTTGCGTAAAGTTACTTAGTTTGATGTACAGAATGCTTGGTTGACGGCTTCGTGAAGGGTCTGTTTACACCCCGTATGTACTCCGGCTTACCTCTTACAAAAATTGACCCTTCGCTACTGCTAGGCAGATAGAAAGTATGAATACTCTAAAGCCTTTTTAAGGTGAGGTACATATGTATAGGCTAGATGTAATGAAAATTGTACCTTTCCTCTTGGAAAGTTTTCATCGGGAATTTAAAAAAAACTGCTGTTTCCTACAAATGTCCAATACCTACACTGTCTAAATGTATGCAACGGCAATTTTTTTTTTCATTTACTGATGAAAAATTTCAATGATCACTTTAATGACAAGTGTTCAATAATCGAACGCCAGCATGGGCCAATATGTACACGCCACGGCCATTACACATCCACGGAATACGAAACGACGTTCATTCATGAGCACAGGATGAGCCAACCGTTTGTAGGTAATGAGATGCATAAACTCGTATCAAATTAAATAGCCTTGCTCGCGGTTCCTTCGCTTTGCATAATTCTCTTATTAAATCATGGGAGCCATTACTTCCTTCAGGTTTAAGGAAGAGAGTCTAATTTTATAATTAAAACCATTAATAAAACGGTCGATTACGTGTGGTGAAAGAAATCAGCTTTTTGAGGGAAAGTTCGTCTGCCATTTCGTTCTACGCACAGTTAATTTCAATTAACTGGTAAAATTTTACAAACGTAGGTTATCGGAGTTGAATATTTCTCTATCTACTTTCTGTTTTTTTTTAAGGAGCAACAATTGTAAACTTCAAGTCATCTTGACCTGCCCTACACATGACTTGCCGACCCTGCCGTTGAAATGATAAATAATGGATTTAGTGGAGAGGGTGTTGCGGATTAGGTATTATCCTTTGCAAAGCGTTGTAGTCCCTTCAAGTAGTTACTATAATACATTTTTTTTTAAACGTTGCCCCACACTAGGAATTTTCTCCTGTATCGTGGGTGCATTTACAAACATTTAAACTCACATACACAAATAGCCAGACCCGGAACAACTACCTGTAGGCCATACAAATATTTGTTCCGTGCGGGAATCGAACCCGCGACACGAAGCGTAGTAGTCAATCGCTCAGCCACTGCGCCAACCGTGCCGTCGAAACTATAACTGTATGCACCAAAATTACGTCTTGTATCTCTTCCTTCCCTGTCTACTAACTAACTATATCGGTCACTCCCAAGTAGCGAACAACTCCACAGTTTACCCATCATCCGATTTGTCGTGAAGTTTGCAGCGAGCGTTAGACGAAGCCTCAAGACCACCACTAAAAGGTTTTCAGTGTTGTCTACTGCCTGCCTGATTGAATTTGAATAAGGAACTTGGGAAACGTAACGACCGGTAACCGGAACAAGGCAGAACTAGTAACTTCATAGACGATAGTGCTGCTGTACTATTTAGTGATCATAGAGTCATTCATAAGTACGCACAAATGCAAATTTTAGCCTGCAGTTAAATCAAACTCAAACTCAAATCATTTATTTCAATTAGACCATTACAGGCACTTTTGAAAGTCACAAAAAACAAATAAAGCGAAGCTACAGTCACAGACACAAGGCATAATAACTTGTGAAAGTACTCTAATTGCCAATTCCAAGGCGTAGATCTCTATGGAGAAGAATGGGCAAGAAACTCCATGGACACTCTTTTCAATCAAATATCTGCAGGTAATCGGCCACTTGTCGTAAGACAGAATACGAGACCCAGCTCTGAAAGAACATGATTTCAAAACAACATGTGAACCCTTCAACTTTGCTTTAGCGATGCAATCGCCTCTCGCTAAAAGCAAAGCTGATGAGATGCGCATCACCCAGATACATAAAACATGGCTTACACATAAATTGCTCTCCCATACATAAATGCATGTGATCAATCATTCTCATGATAATGAAGTTAGTAATACCTACGTAGTAAACTTTATCTTGGCAGGCTGTTCGAAAACACAACTTTCCTCTTTCACTTTTCTTTTGGTTGGTATGACTGAAGAGATTAACCTTAATCATGTTTCCTTTTCTCAAAGAGATTTAAGATCTAACCGGACTTTTTCTTTTTGACTTCATTTGACCAGAAAGAAAGAAAGAAGAAAGAAAGAAAGAAACATAACGACCACAAGTTTGATTATACTTCTTATTTATATCTCTTAGGGAGAAATTTCTACAAGCATGGACGGACGGTGCCGCCGAGGCCAGCCCAGAAGGAGGTGACGAGACGATCTGGAAGCATACCGCGAAGGCTAGTTCGAGGACGCACGGGGAAAGAGCTCATGAAAAGAACTGGGGACGTCCTTTGCCCAGCAGTGGGATAGTACAGGTTAACAAAAAAAAGGAGGAAACCTTGATCATAGCTCTCGCTATGATGACCATGACACACGTTGTCCAATTAATTCTGCTTAAAGCATGCAAATCTAATATTTATAAAACGGCTGATCAGATTAGAATGTAGCTCACGGACAAACTATGACCTGGGTTAGAAATTATTACTTACTCCGAAAATAAAGGAAGTACCTTCCTGTGACACAATTTGCGAAGTACAGTAAGGTAAAGCCACGAGCGAAAACGTCAAAAACTATATCTGTATAAGAGATCTCTCTCTGATTGAAAATGCCTTTTAAAATTAAGAAAGTATCTGCAACTTTCTTTACATGAAAACAACACACGACTCTCTCCTATTTCTCGTTATCTAATTAGCGAAGACACTTCACTTTCCACATTGTTTCTACGTCTAGCTAATGGTTTACTATGTTTATGTGATAGCTAAGTCTTAAGGAAGAAGCCTAGTTACTTTGTTGTAAGGCTGGTGCATATAATCGTGTTACTGCGACTTTGCGAGCACCATGTGTAGTGCAAGCCTAAGAGGCTTTGAGAGGCGAGGTACCCATCACAGACAACTTACTGATAATTTGCGACACTAATGAGACGAAGTACTTGGTTTTTGATCTGAATGCGCGACAGCAAAGACAGGGTCATGTTTTCGCAGACAAATCTTCAGAGCTTGTGGTCATCGGAATGTGGAACCCATCACAAACAACTTACTGATAATTTGTGACACTAATGAGACGAAGTACTTGGTTTTTGATCTGACTGCGCGACAGCAAAGACAGGGTTATGTTTTCGCAGAAAAATCTTCAGAGCTCGTGGTCACCGATGGAATGTGGAGCAAACGTTTCGTAGAAAAATCTTCCCAAGAAATGGGGCGTAAATGCCCTCGGGGCGGACAGCAGCACGTGACCACGGTCTACGTGTTGTACTTATTTTCAGAAGAAGGTACAGCTTGTGGACCATGGAAGTGATTGTGTAACGGAATTTTACGCCTTTTTACGAAATTCTTGGCACTGCATTGTTCCTGCATTCATCGATAATTCCATCTATTTAGAGTAACAAATGATATTCTTTGTGGCAGGCGACATCTGCTGGCTTATATTAGCAAGCACGTAAAATATTTTTGGACATAAACAAAATTAAAAATAATTATGTACGCGTCACTTGAAAACCTCCCACTTTAATGAAAGCTTCCTTGCACTTAGGCTACGCATAAACTATCGAATAAACTATGAACCGATTAGGTACACTCCTAAATAAATCAGTACCAGAGAAAGGTGTTGGACTGTGGCGTTTGTGGGTGATGCGGGTTTCCGTTTGTGGGTTGGCCACAGGACCCTTGAGGGCACGTAAGCACGCATGAAGCCTTGGGTCATACAGAAACGCTTAGCCAAAACCCTGCGTGCTCACCTTTTAATTTCGGACTTGATTTCTTGATCATGTCCACTGAAACCATTTTTACGAGGTGAAATACGGTGCACAAAAAATTGAATTCCAAAATCCCGGTTTTTTTATTAACTTCATGTACAAAAGTGGTACCTACATATCAAATAGGACAGCATTGTGATAGAGTACAAAAAAATAAATTAAGAAAAATACCATTTTGTTAACATAAATTGATATAAAAATAAATAAATTGATATAAATAATAATATTTTTTCGAGTTTAATCAAAACGTACTCTGTAGTAAAGTCGGAGATTTTACGGTTCAAGATTTCCACTGAATTTTAACTCAATATTGCAAGGCTTTCACTCAGTTTTCGAAACTGGCCTGCCATTTGTTTCATTCTCTACTTTCAAATCACAATGATTTGTTTAGTAATTATGATTGATTGATTATGATTGTTTTATGATTTGTAACTTGTGTTTTGTAAAAGTAGCAACCAATCACAGTACTGTTAACAATGCATTTGGAAGAACGTTCGTATCTAGCTGTACAAGGATCTTTCGGCGCGTGGCCAAAATCGGAACCAACACTGCCAATGCCCTCTGACAACGTCATCAGAGCGCCAAAACATCCTTGTATCAATGTGCGAGTATGCTGTCCATGTCACTTGCACTCGCCCTTCTGTATTTATGGCACGTACTTTTCACATTTCCATCTTTGTCACCGCGCACCGATCAAATGTTTCTTTATTTTTGATGTCCAGAGAGATTTTGCTCGATCAGTCGACATCGATAAGAATAAATCAATTCGAACGAAGTTATTATCTTGATAAATTCAGGTTCTATATTTTCTTGAAATGCTCGGTTAGGTTGAAAGACTACAATAACAGGTACCTACGTAGACCAATGGAAATAAGAAATATAAGTATTATATATACTACACCAAAAACAAAAATATAACAACACCAACAACGCACCAAACAACAACAACCACATAATCACCATAATCCCGAATAATCTCCAAAAAAGAGAAGAAAAACGTTTTAAATTGAAAAACAATGAACGAAAAAACCAATTCCTTTTTTCTAATTTCCTGTAACAGTATTGCAATGAATTTTAATCAACCCTAAAAGCTTTCCATGTCTCTGAAAGAAAATGGTGTCATTATTTAATACAGTTACAACGTTATTGCTCTTACATCAACATGAAGCACCATTTTCCCGCCATCTAAAAACAGTATAATTTTTTAACGCCATCGTAAATCGCCGACCACTCGACATTTTGGGGACACATATCGGGAACAACGCATTAGGAGCTAACGCTTGACATTTCGTAAAAGCATCGTCGATTCAATTAATTCGTCGATAATAAAACAAAACTTTATCGGAGCCAACAAATTGCTTTTGTTCCCGATAATAATGTACGTTCGTAAAAGTGAAAAGGCTTTTTATTTATCTATCGAACACTAAATAAACACACGCAATAACAGTAACTATAGAGATTATGAAGACGTCGAAATGTCTCTTATAAAGCACGAACATCAATTACAGCTTTATACCGTCTAATGGGTACTTTAATGGCTCCTAGCAAACCCTAAACAGCAATTATAAGTTCGTTATCAGCGCTTTAACTATTATTCTTCGTCACAACTGATAATAAGTCCTCAATCGTTAACTCAAACAGTTAGGGGCATTTAATGAGTCTTATCTTGCTGGAGTATTTAAAACTTCGATGTTCGTGTCTTGTTTGTAGGATATTGTAATGAACAATCAGGATTCCTTACCATATCGGAAACACCAGTCAAGAAGGGTTTGTAGATAGGAGGTATCATTAACTGACAATTTGTAATTTAAAATAAAAGTTTCCGTCTTTGACTACGAGTTTCTTTACTCTAAATGGACTGCAACAGGAAATCTATACGGCTATCGCTGAAGAAAAACGCAGCAATGACCATTTCAGTATAGGCAACACTGAAATGGCCATTCTTTTTCCGCTATAGGAGTTGTCTAAAAAGTTCAGTAGAAACACAAAATGCTTGTGAAGACCGCCAGTAATTTCACATTCCGTGTCACAGGTAACGCGGTGTTTGTATTCCCTGCCAAATATGCGCATGCTTCGCTCCTCGCTCGCTCCCACGATGCAAAAATGCAAATGTGATGGAGTGCAAATGAGTGTCCCGTGCGCGGCGTGCCAACGAACGGGGATCTGCCCGGAGCCCCGGACGCATCACTTTGTGCTGTCCATTGTCAACACTTGCTTTATGAGGGGTTGTCAGAGTATTGTTAACTCATTTTAGTGAGGTTTATGCTCCATCCGTCCTCGATCTGTTCATTCATTCACGCGGTGTCCAACCGTCGAAATAACTCAGTGCGTATCTGTGACATGTTTTGAGATGACGATTAATTATAATGTTTGTTAAGTGGCGTCCGCGTTCAGTGTTGCTAAGTCACAATATTGTGGTCGTTATGACTCGCTTCCTGTTCGCTATTAACACATGGGTTTGTAATAGCTCCATATTTCATTCTGATCGTGTACTTTGTTTTGTTATTGTGGGAATTTTTATTATTAAGCTTGATTCTACGAGGTCAGTCTGAACTGATTTCTTTTTGGAATTTTGAAGGTGTACCTTAGTACAATCTCTTTGGCATCGCATGTTTTTTAGCGATTCTGATTATGGTCATGGCATGTACCGTCATGGCCATTTCATTTGGAGCTTGATCAGAATTTTAAGTGACACAAGATGCGTTGAACCCTCGATGTACGTTTTCGTCCATACACCAATTAGGAGCTGTAGGCTTTTTTCAAAGGTCTATATGTAGGTTACCTAATATAGTTTAGCTTTCGATTTTCATGATAACCACGCCAACTTTAAGCTCCGCATGTTTTTTTTTAAATACTGTACATGTTGCTGATCAGTACAATAGATTTCCACAGCTGTCATAGTCAGGAGGGCGCCATTTGCAAAATTATCTGTGGACCAAACCTGAAGTAGAAAAAAAACTTTTTTAGTTAGACATTATGTTTAGTTTTCATTACCGAAGAAGTTACGAAAAAAACGTTCTTGAAAGAGAGAATATCGTATAGAAAATTGTCCCTTTAGCACAATGCGACAAATTAGTAGTACCTATTCGCAGTCATCGTCACAATTATACGAATTTCAAGAATTATCACAACTACCTATCACACCTACCTACACGAAAATCTATTTCAGTGAGAAAAAACGCTTAATTTATTCCTTAATACAATTATAAGCTCAATAACAATCCTCATTCTACCCCTAAGGGCCAATTCACCCGCGTTTCCCCATAACGCAATGGCGGAGGTCAGATGGCAATCACTTCGCATAAAACAGTAACACGCCATACCAATCAGATATGGTCACGAACATCAGAATATAAACAGTACACGGGCTTAATAACTTTATTCGCAAAATAAATATAATTACACTGGAAATCCTTAGAATCTATTTAGTATACTAATATTATAAAGTTTTTTTTTGTTTATGTTTTGTAAGTTTGGATGTAAATGGTAATCTAAGGAACTACTGGTGCGATTCCGAAAATTCTTTCTTTATCGTGTGGTTAGTGCTTAACCTGGTGTCAGAGTTTTTATGCCGCTCATGGCCCTCTGACTTGGCTTTACATGTTGTCACGAAATATCTCTCAGGCATGCTGGTTTCCTCACGATGTTTTCCTTCACCGAAGCAAGTGATAAATACAATACACACATGAATCCGAAAAATCAGAGGTGCGTGCCTCGGGGTCGAACTCCAGACCTATGAATCATTATTTCATTAATAGGAAGCTACATTATCTCTGATTGTCATCGGCTAAATTTAAAAGTTCCCAAGGAATTATTTCCGACCGTAACGCGAGCAAAACCGCGTGCAAAAGTATCGGAAGTTTTTGATATGTTTCACTTTACACATTAAACGTAACCACATGACTGTCTCCATGCGACAGCCCACAGACTTACGTCTAACCTGTTACCCGAAGCATGCATAGAATAATCGTGTTAACGCTTTGCGGATAGCCGATTTCGACCATTTGTTCCTGGTTGAAATAGTGTATGTTAATTCTAATATGTCTACGGCGCTAATACCTAGTAAAACAAGCAGGAACATCTTGGTCTCAATCACATCCGTCACAAGATCCCATTGTTTAGTTCTAAACGGAATTTCATTTTTTTTTTGTTGCGAGAATCCATAACCAATTACCATCAACAATCCTTAGGAATTTATGTTTGTCTATTTGTTTGTCTGTTACGTTATCTCGCCAAAACCGTTGAACCAATTTTGATGAAATAAAGCCTAAAATTATAGCTTGTTATCAAAGGAACGTTATATGCATACTGTTTCTTTAAGAACCGTCTTCTTCTTTTCGTGTCGACTGGTATTTTGGTAAGACTATGTTGTTTGAGCCCAATAGACGTTAATTGCGGCATCAGTGGCTTTCTTTGTGCAAACAAATGTAAAAGGGTACTTGGGATACTCCAGCAAATGGGACATGATCTGATCAAAAGCACTACACTCACTCTGGGTGTTCGATTAGTCATAGACACACTAAGACAAAAGGATAAAATTGGGTCTTTAGGAGTTGAAGTTTGTGCATCATTATCATTATTTCAGCTCGGAATCACCCACTGATAGGTTTCTTCTGCCACACCTCCCAGACGCACGTGAGTACGTCCCTCATTCAGGTGTTCCCGAGACTTTGACGAAATTATCGTCAATCCAACGAGCTTTTGGATGGCCCTGATTTCTTTAGCCTAACCTTGGCCATCAGTCCATCACCGAGTTTGTATGTGAGATTCTCAAATGCACACGGGCGAAATCATGACGAAAAGCTAGTCTTTCATTTAGTTCTGTGTTCAGACGAATTCTTATTGTATTAGATACTTAGGTACGTGCCCGACGGTGGGACATCCGCCAATCTTGTCATTTCAGCTCATTCCTTGAAGCGGTCTTGATATGCGTGAGAAATATTGTGGAGTTAGGTACCTAGGCGTGCAAGCGACAAGACATTATGTCGCATCATGTCTCTGATTTGTGGCAGACGTCATGGATTAATCGGATAGTTCGTGAAACCGATAAAGAAGGCTATTGTTGTGTTGCAACTTAGGAGAGGCCTATGTCTGGCAGTAGACTGCGGTATTATTAAAAGTGGCAGAGTCATTTTCTAATTAGTCAAGATTATTAAAAAGGAAATAATCCATTCTAATAATAGGTATCCTATTCGGCGGTACTGATTTGTACCTAAATATGACTAGCTTTAGCCTCATTATGACAGTGCAAAAAAAGGTATTACTTATAGCTAAGGTAAGTGAAAAGTGGAAATGCTTGTCTCGAAGGCTGAAACGTGATTATATCTGAATTCAACACGATGTGTGACCCTTTTACTGAGCTATATTGATATTTTAAGCAACTACTTTTTACCATATTTTCGGCCTCTTATCGTGTAACAACTTGATTGATAGTCCGGTCAAAATAGACATTTCAATTTACTATACAACGTTCTAATTTCGGCAGGATCAGGACCTACAGGGTGACTGAGTATCTGTTTGCTCTGGTTCAACACAAAAAGACCACAAACTGTTTCTATCCGGGCTACACCTACCCTGCTCTAACAAATGGTCACTAACTGAATCTCGTTGAATACGACATCTTAAATTTTACGAATCGCTCAGGAATAGGTTTCTTAGGAAAAAGAATTAAATGAGTTCTGAAGATAATTGCTTCATCTACATCTAGTTTGAAGCTATTTTTACGATAACACTTACCGTTTACGAGAAAAAAAACCGATACTTTTGATCTTGGACCTGGAATATTTTTTTGAGCAGAAGTAGGATCGGTGGGGACTTCTGATAATTTATTTATAAACTATATATTATAATTATAACCTACCACTATTATTATGACTATGTTGACCAGACTATGGTCTGGGGACCTATCCCACTACGCGGCCACGACCACGACTTGTCTCATGACCGGCGACTTGTATCTTGAACAAAACTCTTCGGACGGCCAAACTTTTGTCCTGGTCGTAGCTTCTGCGGCCAAAAGTTCCGCGCCAGGGTAGCCCATTCAAAAAAAGAAAAAAGTCATTCAAATCAAATGAACTTAGAGGGTTGTATCGATGATTAATGATGTACGTGTTAGGGCTCCAAATCATATTTTGTTCAACATGCAGCCTGCCACTGTCCAGCAAATTGCAAAAAACTACTTAATTAAATTTGAATTTCAAAGGCTAGTTCGGCGCTTCCCCTTTAAGTGCCTCAATCAGTGATCATGCACATAATCAAAATATCAATGTTTCTGGGTGAATGGATGGACAATATTGACTGTCACTCCACATCAAGTCAATCAAATGACATGACGTGTTCCGAACTTTCCGCAGCCGACATCGATCTGATTCCACTTCCTACTCCTTACTATTAAGGCCATAAATCCAAATAATTATCGCGATACTAAAGCAGGCACTAAAACAATGCTTTATGGCAACGCGGTTAACGTTCGTTGCATGTGAGAATTACGTAACAATATTGATTTTTAACGTTCTCAGAAAGCGATTCGCTGAGTCTTAATTAAAATAGATTTAGGCGCTAATCTCCTTGTATATTGCAAATAATCTACTTACAGAGGTTTGTGTAAAGGATTTTAAGGAACACAGGTTAATTATTACCGGGGAACAAAGCCTTAATTTTGATGAAACGAAACAAACAACACAAGCAAAACACACAACAGCACAACGAAAACAAGCATTACAAACAGTCAAATAGAATCGACCAAAACAAAACATTTCCACTGTCGATTTACATACATTTATTTAACTTTAATTGAATGTAATCGATAAAATATACAAATCACTTCGACATTTCGATAGATAAAATATTTATTCATTGCCATCACTAAAACATGGAACGGTAAAGACAGGCTCTGCACTTTAGTCCCGGTATCTACTACTCGACTATTAACTATTAATATAAAGTGCTGAACTTTCCACTTTTATTTCCGTTTAAACCGTACTATCTTCACTCATAAACACCTGTTTTAAATTTATTGTCCATATCGTGTGGAGACTGTAATAAAAATAAATAAATATGGCGCTATGGTGCTACCTTAACAGTATCTATACTTCGTTGTGTAACCCAACTAATCTTTAACAAACATTAGTATAGATTTTATTGGATTTTCGACTGCCTCGTTGGTCTTGTGTGGTGGCAGGCGCTGCTGCTGACCACAAGGTCCTGGGTTCGGTTCCCAGGTCGGACAAAGGGTTATTAGGGTTTTCCAGCAGGAATTTCTCAGTAGCAGCCACGGAGTCTGGATTTGTGGTCGGTTGATGGAAATAAGCTCGCCCCCTCATAGGCGCGAATTACACAGAAACGGCGTAAGGCGTAAGGTGCGGCGCAGGCGTGGAATTTATAGGGAACCGAAAGAACGGCGTGCCTGCGCCGCGCCGCTTGAGTGTAATTTACGACATGTCGCCTACGTACATTTGTATGAAAATGTTTTGAAGCGGCATCATGCCTGCGCCGCGCCTTTTCTGTGTAATTCGCGCATTACATGGGACTCAAACAAAACTAGTGAAATGTGGGGGTGCTATCAGGTTCAACTCTGCCTTACCCTTCGGTTTATTACAGGAGTGATTTTATGTTGTGAGAATGGTGTCATTGATCGGTAATCGGTAATAAATACCGACCGTTGCTTTCTTTAGATGTTAAAGGCAATAATGTTTGTAGATTCTGTGATAACGACTGCTCATAAAAGGCTGAGCATTTTAATGCATCGTTAGTTGCATTTTATAGCGCTAGTTTTGTAAAATGTTGAAGTATACGGGGTATGTGGACATAAAATACTTAAAACATTGTAGCTACGTGTGCAATGTGTGTGATATTTGCTTGTTTATCTCGTGATAATGAGAGGTAATTAGGTTAATTATATTAACAATATTAGTGAAAATACTAAGCATTATAATTTTACAATTAATATGATTTTGTGTAGGTGTTCACGCCCATACACACAAACATACATATTAATTCCTTTACCTTAGTATTTTAGTCATTTTAACGTCAGCAAATTTTTAACCGACTATTACTTCATTGGTCTGGTACTTCGTTACTTTTACAAGTCTGACACTGCCGCTCCGCCCAGAGCGGGAAGGGTCATTTGACGATTTCCCATCTGAAAAAAAAAACACAAAAAAGGTACCTACACCTTTGCCTAACCCTTCGGGGATTACAGGTGTGAACGTGATATGTATTATGTTATGTTTAATTAAAAATCATCTGCAAACCACAATCAGAGATCGGAAGCTTGTTTGTCTAACCTTCAAGGAAGTAAGTAACATGTGGATAATACCATTCTAGATAATCCCATAAGTTATGAAATAAAGCTTTTAAATTAGAGGTGCCAAGAATGATTTGATCGTATGTAAGGGTGTAAGGGACAGCCCTCCACAGAATGATGGGGTGAATTTAGTATCATACTAAGATGACCGGAACAAGAAAATATTTCAGGAATGTTATGGGAATTCAATAAAGATTTGTTTTATTTCCTCATACGCAATGTATCATTACCGTGGCAAAACGCACGTAACGAACGGCAAGCGCGACGACGAGTTCGATGAACTCTGTAGCAAGGCAAGAAGTGAACAGCTAGAGTATTTCAACATTCATTGTCAGATTTTTGATTTTAGCTGTATTATTTACATAAATGGAGTGCTGCGTACTGGGAATATAATTTTACATTGAAATAAAAGAATAGTGACTGAAAAAATATTTAAAATTGAAAAAATTCGAGAGGAGAATTCCGGTAGAATATGATTCAAAATAAGGAGCTGAATGCACACTGTCAGTTTGTGGTGGGCTGTCCCTTACACCCTGTATGTAAGTCTCTCCCTATGTTTAATTGTTTATAGGTAAACGCCTCCTCAATGCAACCAATATTGGTACAGTATATACAGACACGATTAGGTAGCTTTACCGGATTATGTGCTTACCCGGATATCGTGAAACAATGGATGGCGAGCGTAGGAAACAGAATTAGATTGAACGCTGTGACCCTATGACAAAGGTAGTAGCTGTAACTATGTACCGGATATAAGCAAATAGATGTCCTACGTCAATTTGCCGTCAAATCCTAAGGAATATAATAAATGAGAAAGCAAGTTTGTTTGTTTGTTTGTTACCTTTTCACGCCTAAACCACTGAACCGATCATCCTAAAATTTTGCATATACATTGTCAGGTATACAGAAACGGACATGATGAAAGGTACCCCCTTTCATCGCGAAAAAAAGTACTGTTCCCGAGAAAAACAACAATAACGATCTTATGATAATAGATGGCGCCATGTGACTTTCGATTCATGATTGAATTATATTATTACCCAAGCAGAGTATAACCCGAATTGAATGTCAAATTCGAAATTAACGCAAGCGAAGCCGCGGGCAAAAGCTAGTAATATTATAGTTTAAAAAAACACACTTTAGAGTGACGTCGTTTTATTTCACGTTCAGCAAACCCTTTCATTTGATACCCATATCTTAGAAATGCATAAAAAATAACTAGTCCACCATCTTTGGGGGTCCGCCATTTTGAATTTTGAATGACGTCACTTAGCTAACCATGAATTGTCAAGATGTTGATTTTAAATATGAATTGAAGACTATGAATCTTAGAATCGTTGTAATTATTTAGAAAATAATTACATTTGATTAAAACAATTTATTTTCATCATCTAAATGGTAAAACCTAGATAAAAACTATTTTCTCTAATTTAATAGGGTAGGGTCTAATTAACTAATTAAATATATACTCTAGTAATAAAAATGTGTGTTATTAAAATTCTTATAAGTAGTAATTAATTCAATTAGATTATTAATAGGTACCTAACCATTACGTTTGAGCAACTATGTTAAAAGCAATTAAAGATCTTAATTCTAT
Source organism: Noctua pronuba (assembly GCA_905220335.1). NCBI lineage: Eukaryota > Metazoa > Arthropoda > Insecta > Lepidoptera > Noctuidae > Noctua > Noctua pronuba. Next base: position 12,006,620 of record LR999894.1, read on the forward strand.
TTATCATAAGTTTTAATTAGAATCCAACATAATTATTTTAATTAAATATTTTAGATACTTGAGATGCTATCAGAAACTTACTGAGATTTATAAATTGTAATCAGAACTTCTTTCGGACCACGATAACGATCAAATACTTCGATACTCATCAGAAGAACGCCAACCAATTCAAGTATGTACTGTTCTTAAAAGGAACATTTAATAGGCTAACATTATTCTTACTGAACTTCAAAAATATGTTTTTTAACGTCTGTATATAGTTGGGGAATGTTCAATTGATGCATTTTTTTAGGGTTCCGTACGTAAAGGGTGCCAACGGGACCCTTTTACTAAGAGCCAGTCCACACGGCGCGTTGCGTCAGCGTTGCGTCGACGCAAAGCTGCCGTTGCGATGTTTTACATACAAATAACCAAAGTGTACACATGGTGCGCTGCGTCGTCGCAACATGACGGACAGCAGCGCTCAGTTGCTTGTGCTTTGACTGCGATGTTTTACAAAATGCTTGCCGCAACTGTGCGTCAACGCTGCGGCGGAACGCGTTGTAGTAACGCTGCGATTGCGCAGCGGCTGTGTGGCCGGCTATGCGTCAAAATATTTGCGTTGCGACGACGCCGTGGCCGTGGCCGTGTGGACTGGCTCTAAGCACGGTAATATTATAATACAGTAATGTAACTCGGCCGCATGATAGAAATAAATGCCTACAGCCGCGCGGTACGTAAACATGCGTTAGGGCTGCCCGTCTCCAGCATTTTAATTACATTTGCCTACTTTCTGTTTCTATTTAGTTTTGTGATTGTAAATATCCTTTTTATATAAATAAATGAAAGACTTTGTATATTGAATAGGAAGTGCAAAGTGGAATAAAAATGCGTGTTGTTTTTTGATTGGTAGATTTAATTAAAAAAACATGTTTTTGTTTGAAAAACAAATCGGGCTTATAAATTTACGACCGAAAAATATTTGCGCCTCGACTGAGTCGTACGAAATGCTTTATTGTTAAATTTTAAAGTATAATAAATCCGCATTCTTATAAACATAAAGCTTAATTAAAAATTGTTTTGGGAAACATGGACAAGGTGGAGAAAATGGAATATATTTTACTTGGTTATAAATACCTGCAGCTACTTTACAATTTACATGTTTGGTTTTAAGTGAATTTCGGAATATTTCCTCCATTTTTTCTATATATTCCACAAAATCATCGTTGGGTAATCTTACTGTAGTTCCGGTACCTTAAATACCGACTCTGTGAGCTGAAATTGTGGCTTTTTTGATCGGGTTTCACATACGATTTCAAAGCATGACAATCATCATGTTTCTCCAAACAACGCTTAAGAAGATACCCACAAATATACTAACTGATTTTTAGAGAAAAAATCGCGCGGTTATTGTTAAAAAAACAACACACCGTCCGTTCGACACTGCGGTACAGCCGTGACTCTCTGCACCGCGAGCGCACCCCACGATCGAGGCGCGTAGGTATAGCTCGCGTTTCGTCCGTTTGTATGAAGTTGGAGTACTGTATTATAATATTACCGTGCTCTAAGGCTTCGCTGTCTGTCCGTCCGTCTGTCACAAGGCTTTATCTATTGAACTGTTTGGTAGACACTTGATATTTTCACAAAGTGTGAGTTCTATTGCTACTATAACACCAAATATAAAACTGAAATAAACTTAAACATTTAAAGGGGTTCAAATACAAGAAACTTGTTTTTCTTTCGTTATTTTTGCTCAATTATATTGTAAAGAACCTTTCGTGTATGTTTTTTTGTACATCTTCATAAACGAGAATGTCTAATTGACGAATTCTTTACTTAAAACCTTCGCCGCTTCATCCTGTGTACCTCGGTGGGTGGGCCGCCATAATGTACCTTCTATCGTCAAAGAATGTACCTAATTATGAATCACAGATCGTATCACGGACTATACCCAATGCAGGGAACAGTTCTAATCATTCCCCCGGGCAGTGCTTACTGTTTCATTTCACATCATAATTGAAATGGCTCGGTTTCTTCGTCTGTTTATGCCCATGGGTTGTATTACAGCTCTCGGAATGAAAGAGCAATACTGCATCCGCTGTGATTACTGGAAAATGGATAATGAAGAGCTGGATTGATTGGCTTCGATTTTATCTAGCCTTTGTTTAGCGGAGATTTCTTATTCTAGTGCTCTTGGGTGTCGCTTAGCGTTAGAGAAAACGGGGATAAATACGAGTTTTTCAGGAACATAGGTACCTACTGAAGTACTGATTTATTTTAGTGCAGAACTGATTTTTTTAAACCTTTGACCTATTTTTTGGGTAGTGTTTCATATACCATTTTTAAGGCAAGGTAAATACAAGTTTGTAAAAAAGAGGAGATTCTCATTATATGAATTATAATGTTGAAAATTATCTGTTTTACACTTTACACGTGAACACGTTTGCAATCGAGTATTAGTAAATACTTACACTGTAAGAAGTTTCCCCTTTTTACAAGGCTGATTTTGCCTTTTAACTCAACTTTTTTTGTAGGTAACGTTTATTATGAACAAAACATCCTATTTCCTATAAAAATATCAACCCTTTCAGTGCTTTTGCATTTCCGTTGCTCTTCAACCGCTCGGCATGGCGGCTGCACTCACAGCCGCTAACTTTTCCCCTAATCTCCACGTGAGGGCACTCCGGCTGACGTCACGTCTCTCAGACACTTCGCCGTCTCAGAGGCTAATGACTCTACTTACCTCTGTTTAAAATTCACTGTTGTAGCGCTGGAGTTACGGACGCAATGAGACTTCATGATTTTGGGTGAAGGTGCCTTTTGTCATAATTGGGCGGCGTCGGTTTTATGAGAGGATTTTGTAAACTGAATGATTTTCGGCTCAGGATTGGAACGTGGAGTATTTTTTTTAAATCTATATCTTTTTTATTAATGTATTTCCATGACTGATCGACCATGAGTACCTACTTGTATAATGGGTGTAAAAATACCATTAACGAGGTCGAAAGGCACTTGTTCTCCCTGTCATTGCATTTTTTTTTTGTTCTAAACCATACCTTCCAGTTACGGGAATATTGGGGGTCAAAGTTCCAAGTTTTTCAGAAGTTATTTTTAAAAGAGTAGTTTTAATGATATAACTTTACTTTAAATACATACCTCCACGACCCCCGTACTATTTTATGCATCCAATCCATCCAGCAATCATTTTTGCGCAGAGTTACTTAGTTTGACGTACAGAATATTTGGTTGACGGCTTCGTGAAGGGTCCGTTTACACCTTGTATATGCCAACTTTAGCTTCTTACCTTACTTTAGGCATATTTTCAGGAGAAACTGTGTTCAGGCCTCTCTAAAAACTTTGTTAGAGATGCTAAGACATTTGTTAAACCTTGCATTCACCAGTCACATCTTTACCTCACCTAGAATCTCCATGCTCCATGCCGTGCAACCAGAAGCCTTAAGTCCACGTCAGTTGGACGGCGTGTGTACCAACATACCTACAACTATAAAACAAGGTATAGTCACCCCTCTGGGGAGTAGGCGAGACTAAGTTTGCCTGGCGTGCAGCAAGCAAAGGGTTGGTTGCTGGGAATGTTATCAGCTGCTCGCGAATGACGCGCGACGCACCGTAGCTGTCGACCGCCAGACGGTTCCTGTTGTGAAGTTATTCTTTGGCATAGATTTTATTCACAACTCATTATTGGTTTACTATTCAGCTTTTCCATACTTTTATTTTAAAAACCTACACAATTTTGTCCTTTTTTTCCAAAGATATTTAAACACATTTTCGATTGGTCTCGTCTTATAAAGCGAACCACATCGTAATCTACTTGGAATACAGGGGGTAAACGGACCCTTCACGAAGCCATCAACCAAGCATTATGTACATCAAACTAAGTAACTTTACGCAAAAATTATAGCTGGGAAACGACTTTTTTTTTTGGGTGAAAAACGTCGTTTTACGGTAGGACTAAATGTAACGCACTCAAAACATTGTGCTGATGGATGGATTGAATAGTGCGGGGTTCGTGGAGGTGTTTAAAGTAAAAATCTTACTTTAAAAACATGCACCTATTTATTTATTTTTTAAACTTCTGAAAAATTTCGAACTTTGACCCCTAATATCTCCGTAATTACAAGGATCCCAGGTATAGTCTAGAACAAAAAAATATCGCAATGACGGGGAGAACAAGTGCCTTTCGGTTGCGTTAAGGGTCTTGTTACACCTTTATATAACCAACTGGTTGGTGTCGGAAAAAGTGTAACGTGCCACTCTTGGCAATTACTTACATAAGTAAGTATGTATATTGACATTTATGTCCTCACTCAGTTTTTCCATGACATTTCTTCTGTGACATCATAAATCTCTTTGGTTCTTCCGTTTGTGCGCTTGGAACTTGAAAACCACTTCGTATTTTGTTTAAAATTAGGTTTATTTTCAGCCGAAAGCACACCCAGTCATTTATTTTAAAAAAAAACACAATTTCGACATCATTTTGGATTAGAAGTATAAATATTACCGGCAAAGAAAAGCACGTCGACGAAATTAAGTATAATGTTAGTCCATTTTTCAGCGTCAAGTTCAATCGCGTGGAGTTTACTTAGGTACCATTACCATTAGTTTGTACTATAATTTGTTTTAAAACTACAAATTGTTACTTTGCCTGGTACATAACAATTCCTTATAAAATGCAGCGAGTATTCCATAAAATTACACAAACGTTGTCGGGAGGAAAATTGCTAATAGCGATAAAATCGTCTGCTGAACAATTTCTTTCTTCGCTTTTACTTTTCTGTACTTTCTTGTAAGTAGCTACATTTTCATGGTAAGTTCATAAAGATGTAGGCATGATTTATGGCGTTTTTATGAGTATTTGTGATTACGCTAATATTTTGACATTACTTTCCTATTATCAGCATTTTTGAGTATAGAATGCAGAATCCATTGAGGTAGCATAAGCATAAGCATGCATAGCATAGCATAATCAGCCTATAATGTTCCCACTGCTGGGACACAGGCCTCCACTCTAAGGGCTTTAATCCACCGCTACCACAGTGCGGGTTGGTAGATGTCACATGTCTTCATCATTTTAATTCTTTTTTTTTATCTTCGGAGAAGAAGGGAGAAGGTTGGTGTTACATGTCATACTCCGATCGCTAAACGTGTATGCTGTCAGCTCATAAGGATATAAAGGTTGTAAATAGACCCTTAACGAAGCCGTAAGGCACTTGTTCTCCCCGCTATTGCGATCATTTTTTTGTTCTAGATCATACCTGGGATCCTTCTAGTTACGGAGTTATTGGGGGTTAAAGTTCCAACTTTTTCACAAGTTTTTTTTTAAATACAAATTTTTTATGTTATAACTTTACTTTAAATACCTCCATGACCCGTTTACTATTCAATGCTTCCATAAGCACAATGTTTTGAATGAGTTTAATTGAGTTTTACCGTAAAAGGCTATTTTTACCCCAAAAAAAAAGTCTTTTCCCTGCAATATTTTTTGTATAGGGTTACTAAGTTTGATGTACAGAGTGCTTGGTTAACAGCTTCGTGAAGGGTCTGTTTACACCCTGTAGATAGGCATCCTGATCTCCAGAAGAACCATAATCTTAGATAGAAAACCATTGCCGCTAACACTCTCTCGAGAATATCAGGTTATCTAGTAAATTAATCCATAATATTTCGTTGTACAAGACACAAAAATACAATAACAATGGCAGTAACACTTAGTCCTAACGGCCGGGAGTAGTGATCTGTTCCCAGCTGTCAGCTTCCCATGAAAATGCGGAGCTCCGTAGAATTGAGCCTCGAATCACTACCGGCGCCCGATTACATTTGGGAACAGGGGACTCGGGGACAATCATTTACAGACCAATAGACGTGTGTCATTTTAGACTAGCTGTGCGAGGCATGGTATTTCCCATCGGCAGAATTAAGAACTTCCATATTAACTGAATGCACATGAAAATAGATACGGCACTTATAACAAAAACACATTTTTTTCAATTTTTGTCTGTCTGTCTGTCTGTTTGTTCCGGCTAATCTCCTAAACGGCTGGACCGATTTTGACGGGACTTTTACTGGCAGATAGCTGATGTTATAAGGTCTAACTTAGGCTACTTTTGTTTTAGAAAAATAATTAGGGTTCCGTGCAAAAATAAAAGTCTTGAAATTAGTAACAAAATCCGAATTTCACGCGAACGAAGGTCGCGGGCAACAGCTAGTCCCCAAGATAAAAGGGGCGTTTTGCAGGTGTGCAGTTAGGATGGATTTTTTGAAAAAATCTGTCCTAACTGCACACCTGTGCTATGCTAGAAACTTCCCTATTCAATCACTACAGAGGATACATTTTCAAAAATGTTTCTATATGTTGCAAAATTTCCTGCATCTATGACCTAGACCCCGCAGCCGTCAGTGATGAATTAAGATTTTTAGATGTCCAATCTCACAAACAATATTTTATTTAATGTGGTAGGTCTACTCTACTTATCTAGATACTTAAAATAAAGCGGCTGACTCTAGTCGATTGAACTGGCAATCTTTCAGGGATACTATTAAAAACTAGGTACCTACTCGCGACTATAAATAACTTTGTCTATGGGAACAGTTCAGAAAATGCGAAAAAAACCTCGGTTTCATTATTTTTGATCAGCAAAGCGCAAACATTTTTGAATGAAACAGCAGTCTTTTTTTTCAAGATTTCTCAAGTACTTTCATAAACTGGAAGGAAGCCAATGATTTCAATTTCAACCGGTATAAGAGGAGAAATGAGTGTCTCATTATTTGTATTTTATAGAGAGAACTGTCAGTAGTTAGGTGGGTAAGGTCTACCGCTTTTAAAGCGATCGATATCAAGGCATGACTGACTTTAATGGTGTCTGTCTAGTATTTAAGTGGTAGGTACATTAAGCTCGATTATTATTACTACTAATACATTGCATAATCCAGCTGTAACTTTCCTATTCTTAGGACATAGGACTTTAAACCACGCGGGCCTACTGCGCGTTTTGAGAGCAGTGGTAATGAAATAAAACACAAAGTTAAGTTCCCTGTCTGGGTTTCAATTCTGCGACACGAAAGCTAGGGCTATTACCTACCATGAGCCAAATCTCAAATCGTTTCTTGCTATATCTGTTACGGCTAAAAGCCGAAGTAAGGTTACACCTAGTTCTAGACGGCTATACCTAAGTGCGGCCGGTAACAGTTTGTTTATAATGCTACCAATTTGGATGTAGCGCTCGCTGGCTGCTGCAGCAGCACCGCTCGCTGCGCTCGCTCGGCTTGCGCCCGTTTGGTCACAGTTCTAACCACCTAACCTAATCCATTTTGTCGGTGTGTCCTAGCAATAAAAAGGATAGTAGGATAGTACTTAGCCAACTACAACTAGTTGTAACCTTACTTAGCCTTCTAGAACTAGTTGCAACCTTACTTCGGCTTTTAGCCGTGAAATATCCATAATGTACAATTCAGGTGGTAACTAAAAAAAAAATAGAAACAACCATTATGGAACCAACCATGCTTCACGGCGATTTATACAAGGTGGAAGGGAGACCGACACAAAAACCACCACCACGTTTTCAGTACGTCATTCTGAACCCCCTTTAAAAAAAAAACTGTTTCCTACAAAGTGCAATACCTACACGATCAAAATGTATGAAACAGCATGTTTTTTTTTTAATTACTGCTGACAAATTTCGCTGTGGTTCAGAATGATATGTACTGAATGGTAACCGTTTGTGTGTCTCCACAGATTCCCTGTAGGTGGAACGCTCATTTAATTCTTCAAGCAGCACATTTTTTACACGTCTTCATCCATCTGCTCATGACCAATGGCTTACTATTCAAGAAGCATTTGAAATAAAATAGAAAACGTTGTGTTGGTAACCGACATAAAAGTGATATTACTTGGTACGTAGTAACAAATTAAGGTAGACTAGGTAGGACTCAGGAATTCTCGGGATAAGCCCATAAATAATTCAGGACATGAAAAGGTAGGTAGCCTTACTTAGTACATGTATACCTGCTTAAAGTATGAATTATGTATATGACGAGAAAAATATTTCTAAGGAATGTTCCTCTTCCCTTATGCTCAAATATTTTTATGTTATATCATTTACATAGAAAAGATGTTATCGCTTTTCATTCATCATTTTATTATGTTATATACTTACGAGTTTGAAGCAGATAGGTAATTGCCATTTTGAAACATTACGCCGGTACTTTATGGGCAACTTTGCCTATTGTATTCACCTTTTAAATTGCCTCTGAAAGTTATTGGGCAAAGAAACAAAGGAATAATTTATTATAGTACCTAACACTGGATACAAATAAAGGGATAAACTGCAAACACTAAAAATACTTACCTACGTTGCTGAAGAGCCAAACATGGCCTTTCAGCACAAGCTGCATCAGTAAAAAACAAAGAAAAATACGCGAGAAAAACGACGCGCTTACAATTCCTACTCATTTTTCACAGGTGACATGGTGTCACTAATATTTGCCAAGTATTTCTGTTAGGAATCCACTTCTCCGTACCACATACAAATCCTTCAGATAGCTCTTAAACCTAAACCAATATATCACTACTAAACAACGAATGATTGTTATAACTAACAAAGGTGAGCCAGCACTTTCACGCGCCATCGCCTACCCATAAGCCCCACTAAGTACTAACACTGTTTTATTACCCACCGATGGCCCTTCTTCAAACAATATCCCTTTGTTCGCTTCACCTCTTGTCGGTTTAATGAGACTCTGACCGTCCCGTCACCACTCATAAATTATTGAAAGGCTAATTTTATTTACGGTACACGGTAGCCGGTAGCGCCCCCGCCGCGCCGTTCCAAGAGCCTTTGAATGCGTTTACGATAAGGACACCACTGCGAAAGCTTGTTGCCCTAGTACTTACGACCGTTGATACTTGATAGCGTGGGTGGGGCAAAGGTGTAGCGAAATAAATGTGCTGTCCTGTCTATGAGATATAAACTTATCTCGATCTCATAGATTCGTTCACTATCCAGTATGGGCGTAGTTGAGTTCCGGCTAGTTGTCGAATTTTGTTGCGAATTATGGGATTTTGCAGGTTTTGTTCTCATTTTGAGTTTGCGTGGTTCAATAAAAGCGGATTCATGTCCTCAACATATTGGTAACGCGTTGTCTGTCCTGGATCGTTGCTCTTGAAGATTATTTTTGATGTATCCACAACAGGTTCGTGTTGGTCACTGTAGTTACTGTTCTGAGCTGTTTTAATACCATGTATTTTTTATTTTATAAAATCAATTTCCAAGACACCTTACCATGTGTTGTTGTAGACCAAAATTCAACACTTTACTTCGACCGATGAGAAACTAAAATAAATTAAACGTCTGGTAACCGAAGAAAACCATGTGCGTTTCTTCTCGCAGTGTCGACAAAGGTCAAATGGGGGAAATGCTATTCTTGGTAGTGTCGCAATTCTCTCTGGAAACACTGGCAATAACATTAAGGTTCTTGTAGCGTGAGAAAACACTTACTGAGTCATCAATTTTAAATCAATATCGATATAAAATTACCTTCCGGGGTTTTGATGCTATGTCATTCTATAGAAAATACAGTAACGTACTATCTTATTCGTCTGGGACCTTCTAGTTGCGGAGATAATGGGGGTGAAAGTTCCAACTTTTTTTTAAAATACCTGTTTTTAGTGTAAGATTCTTACTTTAAACACCTCTACGACCGCCATACTATTCAATCCATCCATCAGCACAATGTTTTGAGTGCGTTCACCCCAAAAAAAAGTCGTTTCCCAGCAATAATTTTTGCGTAAAGATACTTAGTTTGATGTACATAATGCTTGGCTGACAGCTTGGTGAAGGCTCCGTTTAAACCCGTATGTCTATTTATCTGAATTCTCCTATCTGTTTCTCCTATTTGTTCCAAAGGACTTTTCGCTGTGTAAGGACAAGTGTTACAACAACAAAGATATTTATTATGATATCAGAACAAACAAGTACGAACCTAATTTATAGTTTCGCACCCACAAACAAGATAAAACGTCGGACTCTATTAATGTCAATACGTTCGATTCGTGAGTCGACCTGCTTACGGCCCCATACCTTTAGCAGCCCTTTATCAGGCCAAACAATGGCGGACCGTAATAACCGGTGCCCTTAGGCCCGCCCGTATAATAACTATAAATTGGTGCCTAAACCCAGCAGATAACTGGTGGCACGATAAGGACACAATGGCCGATCACAAGAAACACAAAGTGAAGACAAAGAGTGTGAAGGCGGACTCCCAGTTCCGAAAGCTTTTTAGACGATTCCCTCCTTTGTAGAACTTCGCTAACAGTAAAGTGTCTCTGCGGAAACAACATCGTTCATTCGCACAGAAATAAAACCCTCTTTATCTTAATGCATTTCGTTCAATTTACTCAAAACAATGGTTTCAACAAGACCGTGTTGTGTTGCGTCTAAACTTCCAGCTTTGTTAGACTCTGGTTCTGCTGGTATGTTTACACAAGCGTTTGTGCCAAAAAGGTTCCTCTACTTTGTTCTGAAAATATACATCTTCAAATTCAAATATTTTGTAAACTTAATGGCAAGGGTAAGACAGTTATGACGCTAGTTTAAATGAAAGCTGTTATATCTACAAACGACGATTTCTCTGTAATAGGTAGAAACAAATTACTTCATTTCAAAGCAAAATCTACTTCAAATAATAAAGACATCAACATCCAAGCAAACAAAATCATAAAACACATTCAAAGCGACAAAGATTTTCATCAAACTCGTAAAAAAACGGGAATTATAAATTTGGGTGCTATTTCTAGTTTTCTAAGAAACGCCCCAAATGGTTTCCTTAGAAGCCCGGCGATGTAACCGGAGACCGTCGGGAAACGTCCCCGGTTGCATCTTAATGCACTATAAGAGCCACCAAACGCCTCTTACTGGAAACACGATCGTATTATTACGCGTCTCGTGATCTTATCTGACATATGGAGACGCATCGAATTTGATATTACAAGCCATTGATATCACAAGTGCCCATTTGTCTGTTGATTCTTTTACTTACAATGAAATGGTTTATGCTCCGAGTTGTGCATTCTTGTGTTTTATCTTTTAACGGTGAATTTGGAATGTTGGCTGCAATATTGGATGTTCAAAAAGTGTGACCTTTTCTCCTTCGCCTAATTAGTCATGATGATCGTGATTCCTTCCTACTGTTTGAATAGGGGTTCTCCATTTGCTACGGTCTGTATTTGATGCAGTACAACTAAAGGCATGCATGGCTGGATGATGTTTGCTATGATGAATGAATCAGTGAGCAATTTTTTTTTTGGATATCCTACTCTGTCCCACTGCTGGGCAAAGGCCTCCCCCATTCCTTTCCAACTCTCTCATTGTTTTGCCTTCAAAAAGCACAAACATTAGGAATAATAATATCCTGATGGTCTTGTTTTGCGTGTTCTAGACCATCATGTTCTGGTAGAAACAATTATGAATGAGGTCTCCATAATATTTTATCTTATTTATTTTTTTGCTAGCCTGCATGGTGTCCCACAGCTGGGCAAAGGCGTCCCCTTTCTCCTACCATACCTCTCTATCTTGTGCGATCTCCGGCCATGTGAGCCCCACAAACATGATCGACGACGCTTTCTTATATTTTATCTATCAGCTGTTTATTATACATACAGTCAAGTTAGTCTTCTTGTAATCTAAGACACAATGCATCTCCAGGCCGAGGTTAGTTCGGGGCTGCGGGACTGTTCGAAAGAGATATCGCGGCCGTGGAACACAAAGGGCAAAGAAGGAACATGGATGGGTTTTAGTCAGTAAAAGTCTGACACTCCCTTCCACTCCGCCCAGAGCGGGGGGGGGGGGGTTTAAACAGCCTTCTAAATCGCCATAAAAAACATCCCTCAACACCTTACCACACGGGCTCCGACAAGGTTCTCACCTACACCCCTGTCTACCCTTCAGGGACTACAGGTGTGACGAGGGCTCTGGAACTCGCGAATATTTTAATAAAAAGTAACTCAAACACTCCACACATTCCTGCATTATTTAAATTGATCGCGGGCTCCACACTACTGGCGGAGCACGGAGCACCCGCCTGACCTATATTCGCCAATAATTCTTTATTCAGTGATCAGTTTATGATGCGGGTTCTCCAATATCATTTTATTGATGGCAGCTATATTTTTAATATTAGATATTTTGAGGGAAGAATAGAATGAATTATATTAAATGAGGAGCTCGTGGCTAAATAATAAGAGCCGCTCGGATCGATCTTTAGGTTAAGCCGTGCTTGCCTAGGTTGGTCTGTGGATGGGTGACCACGCATAACACACCGAGCTTCTTCCGTGCTTCAGAAAGCACGTTACGCCGTTGCTCCCGGTTGTCATTTGTAGATCTTTGACCGTCATTACAGGTAGTCACTGGCCCAAAAAAAACCTGACAACCAGTCTTACCAAGGGGTATGCAGTCGCTCCATGTAAAATACTGGTATTCAGCTGCATACGGTTAGACTGGAAGCCGACCCTAACATAGTTGGGAAAAGGCTGGGCAGATGATGTGAGGGAAGTATGAATTGAGATTATAAAGCTGTCACTGCCGCAGAGTAGAGAGATTTCTAGAAGTAATCAAGGATTAAACGATCGTTTGTCTGTCAGAATAGCGCAGTGATTGTGTAGACATAACAAACAACATTATTACCCAGTGGGGTGTATCGGTCGCTGCGGGGCTCCCGGCCGCTCCCGGTCGCTCCCGGTCGCCGACGCCGGCCAACGGATGCAGCCTAATGACTTAAATGCAAATTCGACCATTCGAGCTTCCTGCACGTCGCACACCGACTACGACTACATACATACCACTCTCTCCTTATACGGACATATTTAGAAAAATCAAGCTCACTCCAGATACAAGTTTTTGTACGCAACCAAGCCTTAATTGGACTTTAGCGGCTCCAACTATTTCATCAACATTTTTTCCGCGCGTTACTTAGTTAATTAAGAGCTTATCTGATATGAGTGATGTAGTTTTCGTACATTCCTCTCGTGTACTTGCATTAGACATGCTCATAAATCTGTGGCGGCAACCGTCGTTAACTTGACGTATGTGTCTGAAATAAAACCAAAGAGTAGTTTCGCTTGTTTTTATTACTCGGTGATCGTTAACACAATATAAAGTACTATATTTTGGTTCAGTCGGGAACTTAAAAAAAAACAACTAAACGCTAAATTTTGGTACTAGACAACTGTACCGGTGGTGTGCTATAGGTACATATGATACATAACTATAGGGTTTCTAGTTTATTATCATGTCACCACAAAGATTACGTGCTTTATATGGCTAACTTATCTTATGGCTTATGCACCCATCGTTTATAAGTTATCCATGTCACTTAGACCAATTATTCTTACTATGAATTTACTATATACACTCGTAAAGCATAAAAAATATCAAGGCAACTTCCAAAATTAAATGCTTCTCATGAATTTCAAAAAAGGATTTTACTGCAAAACACTGGGTGCAATCTTTTTTTTATATCACAGGGCTTAGCGTTATTTTACACACAGAAAAATATACATACATTTATCGATACTTACTACTAATTCGATAAACTAATTTATGAGAGTAACATCGATTCTGAGATAGCTCTCAAATGAATGAGATAAATAAAAATGTACAGTCGATGACAGCGGTGTCTGTGAAATATTATTCGCTATATTTTTTCACATCAAATTAATATTTCGTCAGACCCGATGTCAGTGAGCGTACAGCTAAGTAAATAAAGTAATTCGTAAAATGTCTTTTTATCTACGTATAAAGAAACAGCTCCATACACACTTCTTGCACACAATTCAGCATAAAGGACTAAATTGGAGTGACCTATTAACGTTATTGTCAAGAGACGATCAATCGCTCGTGTCGGAGCGTATACACACTCCTGCACTCAATTGGAACTCGACTTCTGAACATATACATTATGTATTACAAATTATATACACGACTACATACAATCCGCACCATTTTGTTACAAAGGGTTGATTTAAACTGGATACAATGTTTTTTTATACAATTTTATTCCGTTTATACAATAGCTGCAAATGCTTATATTATGTTACATTTGAATAGCTTTTGTTCAAATACAATAAAAACACAAAAAAGTTTATAAAACAAACACAGAATGAAAATGCATTGATCATAAAAACGCTTTGTTCTAAAAAAGTTGCTAAATGCAGCAAATATGGAATTCAAAAAAAAAAAGAAAATAGCTCGGTAAAATACTTTTGTGAAAATAACAGACAAGTTAAAACAGAATATTCGGTGAAAAAAAATGTTTTAAAAGTCTGTCGTGACTTCGTACCGACCGTTTCAAATAGTTTAAAAACAAAATTCGCTTTGATACACAATTCCCTTATACCCTTATTCTTTGCAGAGATGAAAGTGCTATCTTAACTTTAAACTTTGTTACTGTGGTATACAGATCAAAATAGCGTGCAGAGGATGGAATACGAGATGCACTCGGACTAAGAATAAATGCAAACAGTCGGTATAGACTTGTTTGTTGCAGTTTACTTTCGCTATTGCTGTTCGAATGGTATATTTCGATTTCAATACATTTGGTACATTGCCTTCGTGTAAAATAATAGAAAAGCTTTTTACGTTCTTTTTCTGTTGCCAACTGAGTATTGAACGCGGCATTGTTTGTGCTAACATTCTTTTCAGTTTTTTTTTTGACACGAGTATTTTCAGATACCGTATACATAATGGAGTATGTTCACAACTTTTTACTTAAATTAAAAATAGAAACCTAAATCAAAACCATAGAGCAGGAGGTATCGGGTTTAGGTGACGTCTACAGTTTATTTTTTACAAAAAAAAAATATAACCGCGCGGAACGTGACCAAGATACAAAATATATAGCTGACGAACTTGACCTTCAGACTTTTTCTATATCTAGATATAAAACAAACAAAAAACTAGAATAAATATAAAAATCCAATAAAAAAGATTGCAGAACTTCTGAAAAAGATTTTCTTCTACAAAAAAGTATGCATAAAAATCTACCTAACAGTAAACAACACAGAGAACACAATTGTTTTATTTACAGCTGCATAGCTACAGACTTACAGAGTACCTACTTCTGACGCACTTAATGAGTAAATAGTCTTCTAATGATGGCTATAATTTAATTAAAACATGAAATTATTTCAATTTTAATACTGGCCGCGTAAGCGAAAAAGTGATAACAAATCTTTTGAAAACAAGGATGTGAAAACGTATCTCTCTTTTTCAGTACAAAAGTGAAATAAATGCAAATTTTTGTCGCCGGTTTTTTTACGTTTAAATAAAGAAATAGTTATTTTTATCTGTTAGATGCAAAAAAACTTTTTTTTTTTGCTTGGGTTACCGCTTTTTGGCTTACGAGTGCAGAATATTGCATCTGATTAATTATGCATTTTTTTTTCAGGATAATTTTTTAAATATTTTGTTGTTTTTAATTAAACTATCACCAAATTACAGACTTCCTTAAAATAAAACTTAACTCAAACTTAACTCATATGAGAACAAACATACATAGCACTCATTTTTGTTCTTTGGTCAAATTTTTAATGAGAATTTTATTGTTTTACCAATCCATATAAAAAAAAACGAGTAGAAAAAAAGACCCGACTTGAAAGAAATCCACTAAGGGGCAAAATTCACCAATGAAACTGGAATTGATCAGCACATGTAAATCGCGTTTATGAGATGTCAGTGTCAAAATTGAAAAGCAACACGAAGTTTTGTCTCTTGTCAATTTTGACGTACAAAAAGTGCATCAGTCTAATTTGAATAAATGACATTTGTTTTTGATAATGATGACACTGACAGCTCTTGAAAGTAGTTCAAATGTGTTGTTCTTCACTTTCTTTAGTGAAATTGCGCTTAGAAACAAAAACGCTTTACATTTGATTAGGTACAGTAGCTCCACTAAATATAGACGCACTACAAAATTGAGTGCACTTGAGATACCACCAACCCTCAAGAATGGCAAATGTATTAATATTTGCGGTGCATACAATTCCGTACCTTTGTCTTTTGAACTCGACTGTACATTACGTATTAATACTGGTATTCCCTTTGTTCGCGCGTCGGTACCGCTGGGGTTACACTAACGATATCGAATAGCGAACAGAAAGGGAAATTAAATATTACCAGGTGTTGTTATCGAGAATTCCCGAAGTACCGAATCATTCATATCGACGGGAAATGGGAATACCTATTACAATATTGTTCGTTCAGCAGCACAAATGTAGCAGAAAATAACTATTCGTATAAATAATTCCACGTTTTTGAGGTATCCTGAGCAATTTGATTATTATTACTTTGATACTAAGGTTTGGACTCCGAGGTGTGCAGATAGTTCAGACTGTCTGATGGGTAGGTTTAGATCCCTCTCTTAAGATTTTACCACGTCACGTCTTATCATGGCTAGAGGAAATCATGAGATGACGACTTCTAGAGAAGGATGGAAGAAGAAGACATGTTGCCGACCTCAAATAAATAGGGATAAGGGCAAGAGAATGATGAAGATGACAAGCACCTTTATCATGACTATTCTGAGTTTCTGACCCTAAAATAAAATGCTAAAAATTATCGCAATTCAACTTAGCTTCTTTAAAAGAACGGATTAAAATTACGACCTTTTAATACCAGCACTGGTAAACGAAAACAAGTCGTTTCTCTAAAGTAACAGGATCAAAATTCAATTGATAAGTAATCACAATAACCTGAACGGCTACGGACGCCAGAAGGATCGGGGTCAGTCCCATTCTCTCCCACAACGTCGACACGATCAATCACTCGTTCCGATTCAATCACAAACAATCGCAATTGACCGCATCCGCATCACTTTATACATGAGGAATAAGCTGGTTGAGAAATAAATTCGTACGTCATCGGACATACGAATTTATGCCACTATTTGGCGAGCTGACACTGCCAGAAGGCGACGGGGTAGACCTTGTAGAAGATGGCGGAACGAAACCAAGAACCCAGTTAACCAGTGTCCCACATTAGCCCTGGAACTCATGGGGAGAGGCTCTTGCCCAACTGTGGGATAATGTAGGCTAACTGCAACCAATAACGTCATCGGACCCGTCCGACTATATCTGCACACCTCGGAGTCACTTCACAACATTTTCCTACGAAGGTTTAATATCCAAGATTGCGGATCTCTGAACCAGTTTTGTTAGCTTATGGGTCTTTGATTCTTGGCAATAAAACCTTCGCAGACGAACCTCTGAAGGTTTTTTTCTGGAAAATACTAGTAACAATACAACTATAGCTACACTTCGTTGGGTTCAACCTAGATGCATTACCTACCCTGTATCTATCAAACGTCAACATTCGTTCAACAATATAGAACAACATTACATACCCACTACAGATATATTTATAATATATTGTATGTAATTATGTATAGTTAACTATAAGGGATGGATTTAGAGCGCATTTTACAAAATTAAAAATAAAACGTATAAAATTGCCAAAGTAAATAAAAAAAAATCGAATAAAGTTCTAAAATTTTTCGAATATCTTTATAAATGCACGACGATTAATAAAATTAAATAAACTTATTTGTACAGTGCGATCGTAATCGATTCCGTTCCGCACTATCGCTCTGAGAAATGTACTTATCGCGTTCTAATAGTATTTACATGGTCTGAATGAGACCGCTGAATAAAAAATAAATTCTTTATTCAATTTGTGTGGTTATCTATGACTAGTGTATGCACTAGGGTGGTGACGTCACAGGTGGCCTGCACTCGACGACACGAGGCAGGTTACTTGCCTTTCGCCTTCTCAGTGGTGGCGTCCTCCAGGTTGCTGTCCCAGTCGAACTCGGTGACGCCACTGCGAGCCACCTCCCCCAGGTGACGCCACCGATACTCGAAATCCGTATCTCGTTTCTTCAACGCTTCGAATCTGTAACAAGTAATTAGGTCAGACCGTTGTACGACGCAGGTGTTGATACTAGGGCACACGTACAACGTTCCACGCGCCCGCTACATATTCTGTGAGCAAATATAATTGCTCCGGCAATCACAAAACATTATACAGCTCAATTAACAACACAAACATACCCCGAATTCCTTAAATTACAAACATAAGCAAACCGAGCGCGGCTAAAATTCTCCCCGAGACAAAATGACTTTGACACAGTTCTCCAACTTTTGCTCCGTCCGAAGTATCGAGCTTTAGTGAAGAAATAAAAGAAATTCTATCGAATCAAGCGTAGTACCACAAGCGTGCGGTATAAAGGGCACAGTTGATACCCCTTTAGATTAGAAACCCAATCTAAAGCGACGTTTCTCAACTTATATCCTCAGGGTCACGGCGACATGTCGAGGTCGGCACATAAATATGTATCGTATGCGGACTAAATCTGGCCAAGCGTGAATTTTACGCCCAAATTGGACTTGTAGAATAATGTTTAGTATTTAAATTTTAAACGCCATTTGACTGCTCGTGTACAAATACATAAACATGGCGCGGAGTTAAAACTAATTGTACTTTACTACGTGCGAACAGATGTACGCGTAGGCATCCCCAACAAAAGGGTTTTGTTATCACCCCCGATATGGAACCCTAAAACCTTTCACGTCGTTAAACCACATTATTAGTGAGCCGTGCGAGACGTAAAACAGCCGATCTTTACTTGATAACATTTGGTTTGTGTAAATGTAAAAAAATTCGGTCACGCATTCGGCGAGACGCGGAGAGTCGGGTTTATAAGGAATTTCGTTTTATTCCAACGCCGGGTGCCGAACTACTAAAAACGTTAACAAATAACGGTTTTTCTGCTATCAATGCGATACAAATATAGTAGGAGGGCGAGCTTAGTGTTATAGCGATATCCTCTTTGAAATTGGATTGCGATTGCTGAGCCGAGATTGGCGCCATGAAAATTTGGATTTTATGTAAAACTGGATCCGCGATTGGAAAGCGCAAAGAAATTGCGGGTAGCACTCAGGGCTGGAGAGAAATAGAATAGTGAGAGAGAGACTGGACTATTTACTTTAACATGACCATAGAATCACGAAGTCGTAGAGTTGACAAAAGTGAATTGAGACACATTGTTTGTTTTGTCCTTTACAAACGTTGGTTTCATACCAACCTTTGCTAATGAATACACAGTAAACATACCTTTTGAACATGAGGTTCTTGGCGAACTCGTAGAGCTCGAGGTCGAGCGAGTTGAGTCGCTTGATGTGTGCGATCTGCGCGGGCGACAGTGCGGCCAGCGTTGCGCCGGAGACCGTGGCGTTGTGCTGCGTGAACGGCACCGCGAACAGCAGGTTGAACGTCTCTTCGAAGACGTATTGAGATATCTGTACGGAAGGAAATCAAATTAATTGTTTTGCTAAAAGGAATGGAATGTATATATACAAGGATCGTAGCATTTGGTGTTCATTGGTTTCTGCCTATCTCCATGGGAAAAAGTCATCAGTTTATAAGTTACTAGTTTTTCCCTGCAGCTTCGCTTGACTATGACAGTCAGGGATAATGAAGCTTCCCATTAGTGAAATAATTTTCGGAATCGAATCAGTAGTTCGGAAGGTTCCCCCACTATCCAAACATACAAATTTTAACCTCTGTATAATAAGAGATTAGATTGAATAAAACTTACTAAAATTAGGCAGAAGATGATGATATAAAGGGTGTAAAAAGACCCTTAACGAAGCCGAAAGGTACTTGTTCTCCCCGTCATTGCGATCATTTTTTTGTTCTAGATCATACCTGGGAACCTTCTAGTTTCGGAGATATTGGGGGTCAAAGTTCCAACTTTTTCACAAGTTTTTTTTTAAATACATGTTTCTAATGTAAGATTTTTACTTTAAACACCTTTTACCTTCACGACTCTCGTACTATTCAATCCAACCATCAGCACAATGTTTTGAGTACGTTACATTGAGTTTTATCGTAAAACGTAATTTTTCACCCTAAAAAAAAAGTCGATTCCCAGCAATAATTTTTGCGTAAAGTTACTTAGTTTGATGTACAGAAAGCCTGGTTGACGGCTTGGTGAAGGGTCTGTTTACACCCCGTATTATGACTGACACACACACTCGTAACAAACATCGTTTTTGTTTTGATAACTAGCTGCTAGCTCAACGTTGTTTATTTCTAACAGACGAATTAATTCCGACAAAGTAATTCATTCTGCTGTGCTTTCAAAAGTTAAGTGGCTGTGATTAAGACTGCGTTACGGATTAAGGGGGTGGGAGGCTTGACGCACCCCTTTTGTCGAATAAACAAAAATTCCTACCAGCCCCTTCGTGTCTGTTAGAAGATACGATTATTCTCGACAAGGGGTATTGGGGTGTTCAAATTCAAACATGCAAGTCTAACAAACTTCCTCGAATTTGCCAGGAGACATTAAATAATTATCCTGTTCAGTAAGCTTCATCTGAGGAGCTCGTGGCTAAATAATAACAGCCGCTCGGGTCGATCTTTAGGTTAAGCCGTGCTTACTTAGGTTGGTCTGTGGATGGGTGACCACCCATTACATACCGAGTTTCCTCCGTGCCTCGGAAAGCACGTTAAGCCGTTGGTCCCGGGTGTCATTTGGAGATCTTTGACAGTCGTTAGGTAGTCAGTGGCCCAAAAAGTCTGACAACCAGTCTTACCAAGGGGTATCATAATCATAATCATAATCATAATCATAATCATTTTATTTTCAGGCAACTAAGGCCCATACATAAACGTATACCGTATATCGTATTACCCAGTACTAACTGGGTTGTGGAGGTCTGATAGGCAGTAGCTCCATGTAAAATACTGGTATTCAGCTGCATCCGGTTAGACTGGTTGCCGATCCCAATATAGTTGGGAAAAGGCTAAAAAGATGAGTAAGCTTCATCTGATGTTCAATAAACTTGATAAAAATCTTAAATTCAGTCATTCACTCATTCTCCTCACTGAGTGCCTAGCCTGGTTTAAGCTGTCTCTACAGACGAGCCTTAACCAGGTCTAGTAGAACCTTCTAATATTTTGCCCAAGAATTCTTCAAACAACAAAAATGAGCACTAGGGAAGGAATTTGGAAATTTCCCCCTTGTGCGTTAAAGTTCATCATTTTTGCCGATGAAAATGCTTCTTTAGACAAAAAACCTAGCATTGCAAAAGTTCCAAGAAACTAACTGTACAGTATACCCGAAGTTTTCTGAACACAAGAAAATCTTTTATGTCTCTGTCGCCTGTTACGAAATGAGCCCGTTGGGAAATGTAAATGTAGGTTTTGTTAAGTAAACAGGGCCATGTGCCGTGTTTATTTAGTCATAATTAACGTTTTTATTAAGTTTGGAAATACCACAGAGACTTTGGATATGTAAGCTAAGTCACATCCAATATTTTGTCGGTGGCAATTCCAAATTTCCCAAAGGACATTGAGTTTTAATGACTTTTGAAATTTACTAATATACAATATAACTTAACATAAAAAAACATAACATTACGCCTGTAATCCCCGAAGGGTTAGGCAGAGGTGTACTAATATAACACCCAACTTTCACCAGTTACGTTTGAGTCCGAGCCTATTTCCATCAACCGGGTACAAATCCAGACTCCGTAGTTGCTACTGAGAAATTCCTGATGGAAAAACCCAAAAACACTTTGCCCTATCCGGGAATCGAACCCAGGACCTCATTCTCAGCAGTCCTACTTGCGACCACTAGACCAACGAGGCAGTCAATATAACATCACGCTTGTAATCCCTGAAAGATTAGGCAAAGGTGTAGGTCTAATCTATACTAATATTATAAAGCTGCAGTGTTTGTTTGTTTGTTTGTTTGAACGCGCTAATCTCTGGAACTACTGGTCCGATTTGAATGATTCTTTCAGTGTTGGGTAGTCCATTTATCGAGGAAGGTTATAGGCTATACAACATCACGCTACGACTAAAAGGAGCGGAGCAGCAATGAAAAATGTTGCAAAAACGGGACAGGATTTTACGCGGACGAAGGTCGCGGGGAACAGCTAGTAAAAAAATAAAAGTTTATTTTGTTAAAAGAATTGAAATCAGATTTTTTTTTTCTATCGTCGACTTGTTACCGTCTTCAATTACCCTTTGTGCCATCATCATTTATTGGAAATAAATGATAAAGATAACATTTGAAACTCTTTGCAAAACGAAATATAAACGTAAAATAATATTGGCAGCACGCTTGGATCATTCGAACAAAGATTTGTTTGTCAAAGCGTCTCTCTATATATGCATAACTCTATGATCCCGTCTATCTATGTATACATAACTCTATGATCCTCCAACTGAATGTTATCGTTTCAAATTGGTATGTTATTGTAACAACGCCGGTCGACAGAATAATTGGTACCTAGTATACCATATGTTTCCATAAGCTATGCTTAAGATGATAACCAGAAACATTATTGTTTGTCCTTAGACAAATAATTATAACAATAGCACGTGGCTTAATAATAACAGCCGCACGGGTCCATCTTCAAGGTTAAGCAGTGCTTGTCGAGGTCGGTCCGTGGATGGGTAACCATCCATTATATATCGCGTTTTCTCCGTGCCTCGTAAAGCACTTTAAGCCGTTGGTTCCGGCTGTCATTTGTAGATCTTTAAGAGACGTTACAGGTAGTCAGTCGCCCAAAAAGTCTGACAACCAGTCTTACCAAGGGGTATCGTATTACGCAGTACTAACTGGGTTGTGGAGGTCAGATAGGCAGTCGATCCACGTAAAATACTGGTATTCAGCTGCATCTGGTTAGACTGGAAGCCGACCCCAAAATAGTTTGGAAAAGGCTAGGCAGATGATCAGTCAGATGATAGTCAGACGCCCGAAATTCTGTCAACCAATCTTACCAAGAGGTATCGTATTATCCAGTAGCTGGTTTATGGAGGTCAGATATGCAGTTGTTCCAAGTAAAATACTGGTATAGGCTGCATTCGATTCGAACATAATTGGGCAAAGGCTAGGCAGAAGATGATGATATGTTATTACCTACCTACATAAATAGGTTTTATTCATATCTTCCGTGTCCATAAGTTAAACAAGCTCCATATGATAACCAGCAACATGTTTGTTTGTCCTTAGACAAATAATTGCAATGATAGCAACATTCTTGAGCATATAAAGTGTTGATAAATTAGTGGTTAATTACTCATGCATGTCCTTATGCATAACTACTTTATTGCATTAGAATATAACCTTCTTAGTTTAGTGTTAGTCATAGACAAGGTGGACGTTTAAAATTCAAGCTAGTCTTCTCAAGATCCTTCGCGTTACTGTGAAATATTCATGAAGAAGAAACCGCAGCAAGGTATGCAATTTTTAGGTTTATTCATGACTCACTTGGTTCTTGGTTCTATAGCCGTAGAAAAAGTATGCTGTCTTTGCAATATACTAATTAAAGGATGTAAAAAGACCCTTAACGAAGCCGAAAGGCACTTGTTCTCTCCATCATTGCGATCATTTTTTTGTTCTGAACCATACCTGGGAACCTTCTAGTTACGGAGATATTGGAGTACAAAGTTCCAATTTTTTCACAAGTATTTTTTTTAATACCATTTCCAAGGTTTTAATTTTACTTTAATTAACTCGATGACCCGTTTACTATTCAAAGCATCCATTAACACTAAGTTTTGAGTGCGTTACATTGAGTTTTACCGTAAAACGTGATTTTTCACCTCAAAAAAAAAGTCGTTTCCCAGCAATAATTTTTGCGTAGTTACTTAGTTTGATGTACTGAATGCTTGGTTGAAACAACTTTAATGTTCATCTCATAAAGCTCCATTTGTGCTACAATCCTAATCCTAACTAATATTATAAATGCGAAAGTAAGATTGTTTATTTGTCACCTTTTTACGCCTAAACCACTGAACCGATCATGCTGAAATTTAGCATATAGGTTGTGAGGGGTACAGAAACGGACATAAGGTACCTTTCATCCCGAAAAAAAGTACTGTTCCCGAAGAAAACAACAATTACGGTCTTATAATAAAAGATGGCGCCACGTGTCTTTCGAATTATGATTGAATTTGATTACAAGCAAAGTACAACTCGAATTGATTGTCAAATTCTAAATTAACGCGAACGAAGCAGCGGGAAAAAGCCAGTGAACATTAAAGTAAGCTCAGTTTGTGCTACAATCTATATATATAAAACAAAGACGGGTTTGTTACAACACTTATAACTCGAGATCTGCTGGATCAATTTTCATGGTTTTTGTTTCGTTGGATTTGTCTCCACCCTGAATAGCAGAATACATTTTAAAAACAATGAAAACTTGACGAATACATAATTATGAAAATGAATCATTTTCCATTTAATTATGTTCCTTTGATTCGTACCTGTCAAACATTTGTTTTCCTCCTGTCAAATACAGTGATTGACATTTATGCATGCGTTCAGAAATGTATTTTGTGTAAACTATTTAAAAAGGGTGAGTAAACTTTTGTCTGTATTTTTTTTAAATCAATTAAAAAGGTTGAAAAGTGTATTATAGGTTAGTTAGGTAGGGTAGGTAGGAAGGATAGGTAGGTAGGTAGGATAGGTAGGTAGGTAGGATAGGTAGGTAGGTAGGGTAGGTAGGCAGGGTAGGTAGGTAGGGTAGGTAGGTAGGGCAGGTAGGTAGGTAGGGTAGGTAGGTAGGGTAGGTAGGTAGGTAGGATAGGTAGGTAGGTAGGTAGGTAGGTAGGGTAGGTAGGTGGGGTAGGTAGGTAGGGTAGGTAGGTAGGTAGGCAGGGTAGGTAGTTAGGGTAGGGAGGTAGGATAGGTAGGTAGGGTAGGGTAGGTAGGTAGGATAGGTAGGTAGGATAGATAGGTAGGGTAGGGTAGGGTAGGTAGATAGGATAGATAGGTAGAGTCGGTAAGAAGGGTACGGTGGGGTAGGAAAAGGTGCATTGCAAGGCATGCCGGGACAGCTAGTTTCTAATATATAAGATTTTTTTAAAACAGTAAACATCTTTCTGAAATCAAATTCTTTATACACTAGAAAAATTTTGATATTTGTTTAAGTATTAGGACTTGAATAGACTTTTGGTACTATGATATACGAAATGTCAACTATTTCGAAAGGCTCAAGACTTCTCCATTACTTAACACAGCTTAAATTAAACAACAGAATATTTAGAACACCCTCTAAAGTAAACGTTCATTCTTCATACGGAACCCTACTACTAAGAGTAAGTAATAAAGTAACCCCATGAGAAGTACTAAAAGGATTCTATTAACACTTCATTTCCGACTACCACTCTTGTCACCTTGTACTCAAATCTTATCCCTTTGCTTTACAACGTTGTATAAAAAAGCTACTTTAGTAGAGACCGACCGCTTTAATGAGTCCTCGCGAAGAAATTAAATGGAATATTCTGAAGGTTGATCACGTATTGGTTCAATTAGTTTCGTAATACCTACGTGGATTATGGTTATTTTAAAGCAAATAACCTGTGGGATATTGTTAGGACTTTGTGCGCGCTTAATGTGCCTTTGATGGGGCAAGGGGGAGGACTCATTAAAGTGGTCGGTCTATACACGCTTTTAATTTTTTTTACGTGTTACGTTGGGTAACATCATCTGCTTAGCCTTTTTCCAGCTAAATTGGGGTCGGCTTCCAGTCTAATCGGATGCAGCTGAATACCAGTATTTTACATGGAGCGACTGACTGACTGTCTGTTGGGTAACGTTAGATGGAACCTATCAAATCGGAACTTTGTATACTAAATATTATCTTGATGACAATATTTTTTTTAAGAAATATGAACTAATACAGCACAGGTTAGAATCGGTTCCAGATGAGCAAAATCTTAAGAAATTATTCAATTCAATTTCAATTTATTCATTTCAGACACAACGATCCATAATTTTGTTAGTAGGTACACTTAAAAATAATGGTATTATTAGCATTGGCATAAAAAAGATTATTTCGCAATTTATTTGAACAACTTTTACCCGAGGCTGCGCCCACGTTAAGGTCGGAAATTATCCTACGGGGACGTACACCGGAATAAAAAGGTCCTACTTATACGTCCTAATCAAGACCACGGTCTACCCGTGTGTCAAATTTCATGAAAAATTGTTCAGCCCTTAAGGAATGAAAAAATGAAAGAGTCAGTTTCGTATCAATCATATTAGTACGGATTTACAGGTTCACTTTAAAGGGTTATTTTATTTTTAAATTATTTATTAGGGACAAAAAATAGTGACATGTTAAAGTTTAAAATTATGAGTCGTTACATAAATAGGTAAACATATAACCCACACCATTGTCCACGAGTTAATAAAGTTATCCTTATAACAGTAGTCATAATATCGTGTTTAATTGTTCCACGGGGAACGCATTTCCTTACGGCGTCTGACGGGCTTCAGTTAAACTTGACAGTTAAGACTGATTACCTGTCAGCCATTAACTTCTAGCGCTGCCAACATAACAATACGTAATGACGTAACTAATTAAATATGGTATTAAAATAATGTCCCATGTATTTTTCATGTTCAGTGGCGTTAAACAACACATAGACATCATTTTATCTATTGAACACTTCATTTCTCATCAATTCATTTATTGCATAAAATTTGTTATGTACATGAGGTTCTTATAAAATATTTGGCCAATATATAGCATGCAATAGTACAAGTTTTTACGCTTAAGATAACTACATTCCGTCATCTCCGAAATTCATCGTCTGTTTTTTAAAATCAAAATAAACCAACTATACAATTTTTCATAAAAAATAAAGAACCAAGAGGAAAAAGCACGGTTCCACAAGCAAAACACATTCGAATAAAAACTTTTTAAAACTCCGCTTAAAATGATAAACCGTTTACCATAAAAATTATCTCAGCTGCAATAATTTAAAGGACGCTTGTAAACGCTGCATGCACGTAAAGGTGCTTAGTAGTGGCGTCACTTGCTAGTTACATCATGTACGGTTCACTACCGGTGCAACCTAGTTTCCCTGAAACGGCTGAAACCGCGTTTAACATAACTCCTTGCTAACATAAACCATAGTCACGCCTCGGGGCTCGGTACATAAGTCCGGTCTCACCTTCCGTGGGAGCCTCTGGAAGCCTTTGGAGGTTTCATGCAACAAAATGTCAGCTAGCTACCTATTTGAGTTTCGTGAATATCGACGAAAATATTTATAGACTTGTAACCTTTATGAGTTTATGAGAGAGGGTGGAGTTTAAATTGAGTTTTAGTTGTTGGTCTATGTATATTGTGCAGTGATGGATTCACTTATGGTTTCCATATATTTTTTATATCATAAAAGCTTAGCCCGTTTAATCCTCTTCTCGAAATCTTGAAGGGATAACACTGAAGGATTATTAAATCAACTAACTTTTACCAGTGATTTTGCCCGCATAAATGCATTTTTCATCATATCTTTATGAATTATAGCCTATTTATACGTTATTCAGATGTATAAGCTATATTACTTTATAGTTTCATGAAAATCAGTTTAGTAGTTTAAGCGTGAAAGAGTAACAAACATCCAAACGTCCATCTTCACAAACTTATACAATATTAATAAGATATGTAGTAAGATACGCACATAGGTTAACAAATCGTATCGGTCTCATTTACACGGTACTTTTTTAATAGCACGAGTAAACAGCATGCTGAAAAAAAAAGACAATAAATCATAGTCTACTTTAAACATCAATGACATAGCACAATCGCACGCTGTTTGAAGTCTACAGTATGCTTTTTGTCGCGCTATTTACAGCACGCAACAGTCTAAATGAGGCTAATGTTGTGAACAAGCGTGTAGAAGAATGCATCTCTTTAAGGACCATAGCAGATACGATAATTTTACCATCGACAGTCAGCGATTTGCGTCTTTATTTATTTATTTATCTAATCACATCTACCATTAGGGGGTAACCCAATTATCAATGCTGTATATTCGTAGACATTTGTAGCATACATTAATGAATGACGGGGAATGTGTGGTGTTAATAAGAAATGAGTACATAAGAGGTAGTCTGAAAGTGGCGCCGGTGACTGAAAAGTTGTGTGGTAATCGGATGCCGTGGTATGGGCTTGTGATGCGGAGGAATGAGGAAAATGTCGTGAGGAAAGTTTTGAGTATGAATGTGGATGGGTATTAGAATAGAGGAAGACCAAAGAAGCGATGGATGGACTGTATGCAAGATGATATGGCAAGGAATGAGGTGTATGATGAGATGCAGGTAATAGAGAAGTATGGAAGAAGAAGACATGCTATGCCGACCCTAAATAAATTGGAGAATGTTGATGATTTTTGGCATACACACGGTCCTGCGTGGTGGATTACGACCCACTTCCTTTCATAAGGAGGAGGGGCCTGTATCCCACTAGTGGGAAACTTAAAGGCTGACTATGCAAAAGCAATGCTGCACCACGTTTCAGAAACTGCGTTCCGTAGCCGATCGCAGACGCCAAAAAAATGTCATCCCTAAAAGAATCATCTCTACTATCGCCCATAAGGAGTCACGATGACTTTTACGACCCATGGTTAAAAGAAAAAGGTTAGTAACTTCACGAAAAAAAGTCCAGTTAAACCATACTGTTTATAGATGAGCAATGAATATTCATTGGGACAAAGAACAGTGCGGGCTGGCCGGGGGCGGTGCGGCGACAAATGGCGTTGCAGATACGACAATGATTCAAGTGCAAATAATGGGCGAGCTTATCTCTGTGGGGTCACTGGACATAGAATAAGTAATACCAGTATACCAGTGGCATAACACGTGGGATTTGTGTTGTGCATCCGTTGTAATTTCGCTTTTGTGGTTGGTTATAGTGATGTACTGTGGTTTTCGTAGACTGTGGGAAAATCTGACGGAGAAAAATGTGACTGCAAAAAAGTTCAAAATGCGGTTTCGGTTTGTTTGTAAGCTTACTCAGAAAAGGCTAGAGCTGGGTTAATAGATCCAGACCCACCAGATGCTTAGCAAAAAAGTCAAAACTACAGTTTTTACTTAAAATTAAACACAAGCGCCTTTGCTTGGCGTTGTGCAGAGCCTAGGGAGTATGGTGTCGATGGGAGCGACAGTGATTGTGGAGACGTGGTCGCGACACCTACTGGCTTAGGAACTGCTCTGTGTTTCCTTTTAAGTTCAGGAGTATTTAGTTAGTACGGCAGTGTTAGTAATTGTATTTACAGAAAAATATTAAATACAGTAACGGTTTTATCTACTACGACTCTATTCGCGAATACAGGCGTTAACGCAACATCACATTACTAAAAGCTTAGTTCCCAGTCCCCAACAATCTCAACTATACTTTTCAGGCAAAACTCACATACTGCACTCCGGATAGGTAACATTAGTGTGGAAGTTTACCATTTTACATTCACATATAGTTCAGTGAAGCGAGGAACATTACGTTGTACATGGATATCACCAGCCATAAGGAAGATGGCGACCATTCGCCAGAAGCAAGGTTAAAAACAAAATTACCATTTTCAGAATAGAATAACCGTAAAAAAGGATTAACACCCATTTATATTCAGTAAAGAATTATAGATTTTATATCTTAGATAGTATTTTTTGTCGAAGGAAGATGAGTGTTCGGAATAAATTCGTGTGGATTACTTTTAGCGATTGGGTTGGGAAAGGCATGTCTCGACTTATTGGCTAGCCTTGGGTGACGAAATTTGTAGATACGATAAGCGTAGAACAATATTGGGGACCTACATTTTGTTTGTCTAAAGAGGTTCTATTGAATCTTTTGTTCTTATGTCAATAAATTAGTCTTCTTCTCTTCGACCGTTTTCGTTTTACATAGCTACTTGTATCTTTGGGCGATTAAATGACGTTGACAGACGGTGCTGTGGTGAGCATTTCTGAAAATGTATTGTGAAATGATTTAAAAAAAAGTCAGCCAGCCAAGTGCGAGTTGGACTCGCGCACCGAGGGTTCCGTCTAAACTTGTGGATATTTTGTTATTAAAATACATGTGTACGATTTTCAGATTTTATCCTTTACATGTGCTGTAAGACATTGCTACTAGCCAAAATCATGATTCTAGGTCAACGGGAAGTACGCACCCTATAGGTTTTGATTCCGTTGTGAAATCGCAAAATATGCGAGATAAACGACCATATTATATTTGATTTTTTCACTGATCCACGGGGTAGTAGACCTGAGTATTTGATATTAATTTCAGCTTGATACCTAAACGCGTTCATGAGAAAAAAGGTCTTGTCAGATGGACAGACGGACAACAAAGTGATCCTATAAGGGTTCCGTTTTTGCCGACTGAGGCACGGAACCCTAAAAAACAAGATGGCGGCGTTAGCGCTGTTTTTGGCCAAGCCGCGTTTAGCTATGCAGATATTGTGACAAAGGTACCAGTTACAGACGAAAATCGGCAACCGATTGTCGTTTGTCTCCAAACAACCTTATCTTCAAATAACTAAATTATTGATCTAATCATGAGTAGACTGATTCGGCGTTGTGAAGATAGAACGCTTAGAGCTAGTGAGAGGCCTGTGTTAAGGTAAGTTTAATAATCAATGACTTAAGTGCGGTCTCTCGTAACACGAGATGGAGGGCTCAAGGAATACCAAATTGCGATTTTAAGCTCACATCAACTAAGTGGGGGAGCTCGTGGCTAAATAATAACAGACGCTCGGGTCGATCTTTAGGTTAAGCCGTGCTTGCCTAGTGTGGTCTGTGGATGGGTGACCACACATAACATACCAAGTTTCCTCCATGCCTCGAAATGCACGTTAAGCCGTTGGTCCCGGATGTCATTTGTAGATCTTTGACAGTCGTTACAGGTAGTCGGTGGACCGAAAAGTCTGACAACCAGTCTTATCAAGGGGTTTTCTATTACCCATTACTATCTGGGTTGTGGAGGTCAGATAGGCAGTCGCTCCATGTAAAATACTAGTATTCAGCTGCATTCGGTTAGACTGGAAGCCGACCCCAACATAGTTTGGAAAAAGCTAGACAGATGATGATCAACTAAGTGGAGGGTGAACTAATTTTAAAGGTATCTGCTCTTATCCCAAGTTATGTGAGGTCGGCGCAGTCTTTTCTTCCATACTTCTTTGTTGCTCGTCATATCAGCAGTCACCTCCTTTCTAGCCGTATCATCCTTCACACAGTCCATCCATCGTTTCATTTCATCGTGTGATGTACGTAGATTTTAGAATAGTATTAAATATCTAGAAAATTCAATAACTAGCAGTCTGCCTGATTATATTTCCCGCCGACATCATAAATGAACCTTCACAGACGAGTTTTCATAAACCCTTTACTTGCTCACTTTCGTTACATGAGGAACTCCTGCGCAAAATTTCAAACATCTAGAAATGACTAGACCTTCATCATCATAACATCGCGCCTGTAATCCCCGAAGGGATACGCAGAGGTTTACCTAATAGTATACCCATGTTTCATTTAATAGGGGGCGCGTTATTGCCGTCAATGAGGTACAAATCCAGACTGCGTGGCTACTACTGAGAAATTCCCGACACTAAATAACACTTTGCCCGACCTGGAAATCGAACCCAGGACCTGATGTTCAGCAGTCGCGCTTACGACCACTAGACCAACGAGGCAGTCCTAGAGCTAGTGTCTGCAAACATTCATAATACTTAGTAGATTATGGACTCTCTCTTATTTAAATGGTCCGAAAGATAAACAATTCACTTCAAATTCCAAACATTACATTAATTCCTGCTAAACGTAAATTAAATTACATTCAAGATTTTAAACAAATGTTTCCAAATCAAATCCTTAGGACGTTTCATTACAGAGCAACTAAAGCTTTGAACGCGTTCAGAAGTGTAAAGCAAACATTGAACAAATCCTATTGGATTTATAGATTGTGATTATCGATACGCCGATATCTCGCTATGGAACGGAGCAGCACAAAATTTAGCAATTAGGTATCATTTGAACAGTCGTATTGGCAGTCAATGTGATCGTATTTACTGATAAGTTCAACTTCGTACAGTGTTATAATTAGTTAAATACGATTTGGTTGGTTGTACCTGTTTTACTATGCTTTATTAGTACCTGTAGGTTTTGGAGACATACGAGTACTAGCTTATGCCCGCGGCTTCGCCGGAGTTCCTTAATTGTCCCATCATACTATCGGGATAAAAAGTATCCTTTGTGTTGATCCAGGTTATAAACTATATGTGTGTCAAATTTCACCCAAATCCGGTCAGTAGTTTTTGCGTGAAAGAGTAACAAACATCCATTCATCTAGGATACATGTAAAAGAAACCTCACTGGGTACATTAAAATGGCAATTTAGTGTGGTATGATTAGGGGTCCCTGGATTGTTATCCATACCAGCTTTCTGCCTGCCTATTATTTTTTACCGTGACAATTCACTAAATCAGCTATTCTCATGCTGATACAAGGACTGAAGGGATTAAGGAACGATTCCGAAGGTGACCGCCACCACAGACAGCAACGACATGACTAGATTCTATTTTAGTCCATGAAATCGCTTCAGAAGATGGCTACATTGCCGGCTATTGGCGGGCTCTAAGAACATCTACAGACTACCAGCGAGGAACCATTAAACGTTCAAGCATTTGTCAATCACTCCTCCATTCCTTGACCTCCAAAATATTAAGCTATATAAAAACTACTAACCTTCTGGAACTCCGTAAGTCCAAAGTACGCCATAGCAGCAAGATTCCTCTTAGCAGACGCGAGGAGTACCCTATCCGTCTCAGCAGTCCGATGCTTCAGGGTTCCATTGTAGCACCCCACCAGGGCGAGGTCAGCTAGCATGCGAGTTTGCCGGTTGTTAGCCAGGTTCCAGGGGCAGGACATGAACTCTTCAAGGGTAACCCCGCGCCAGGAGTCACCGGTGTAGCAAGCTGGTACCTCTGCACCTGTTGACAATATAGATTGTTAGGTTTTCTCTAAATATCGCAAATATTTTAGCACTGTGGAATTTAGCTTGCCAGTGCCTTTACTATGAGTTTGTAAAGAACTGTCCTCGATATCGAAAACTATCGGATATACTTCTCGTGTCGTAAAGCAGTCGATGAATATGAAAGAGACAGGGCGATAGTATTCGATAACGAATAATACATTTCAAACTCATGGCGAGCCCACAGCTCGGGGAGAGTCAAATCGGTTTCAGTCGGTAGTAATCCGAAGTAATCTAACTCCCTTCGGATACTTGGGTACTGCCAGGTAGATATCGCTGTGGGTATGTGTCTGTGGTGCAATGCTCATGGATACCACTACACGAGTATTTCTTCACGGAAGAAAAAAAGGTATATCGTAATACAGTTCTATTTTTGGGCAAAAGACTTCCCTCTTTTGCCCAACTGTGGAACGATATAGACGAACTATAACCAAATATATTTAGCCTTAAGCCTATAGTCTTTGACGTGTGGAGGAACTTCTGTCACTGGCCAAACATTATAATTGACTTATTTCCTGATTGGCTACCGTCTTGGCGACTGCCGGTCATTATCACTTCATTCCTTATTACATAGTGGTTACTAATTAGTCATTAGTGTCTCCCGGTCATAATTAAAACGCGCTTAGTAAAGGTGAGGCGATCTATTCTTAGACGGGCATCACACTATGAATATTATGATATCCGACTGTCTGGTTTATTATAAACTAGCAGGCCTGCAGGCAGCTAAGAAGCCGATTCCTGCCGGCTTGGCCGTGCCCTAAGGGAACAAGGGCAATCTTTGTAGTCTTTTCGGGGTCGCTGATAACAAAATGAAACTAGAATAAGGTGTGACGAAAAAATATTTAAAGTCTCATTTTTTTTTCGGCTTCCTCTGATACAAATTTGACCCTTCGCCACTGTAAACTAGCGACAAGCCCCAGCTTAGCACGGGTGCAATATACATTGTATTGTATTGTATAACGGGCTGGTTTCCGCAACTCGACGTCAAAGCGCGAATTTTGCGTTTTTATTTTTATTTTGCAATATACAAATAAACCATTCTCTTGAATCACTCGTATCTATTGCTGAAAACTGCATTAAAATCCGCGGCGGAGTTTAAAAGATCTAAGCGTACACACAGCGGGAGCGACTTTGTTTTATCTTATGTAAAGATGAAGATTTTACTAATGATATGTATATTTGAAGTGGATTTTATGCAGTTTTATAAATAACAAATTTTATATATGTGAAGATATGTAAGTTTGGGCATACAATTTTGGTTTTAAGATGCATACGGTAAGACTGGAAGCAGACCCCAACTTTGTTGGGAAAAGGCAAGGCGGATGATGAAGTAAGTGATTCTGCGGATTTATACAGTGTTTTTTCTTCTGTGTTGCACTACATAAATTATATTTAAGTATCCATCTATTCCTAACCAGTCATGATTATAAAAATTCTAATATATTTCGAAGATACCAAATAAAAAAACTTTCAAAGATAAAGGCTTGAAAAACAGCAGGCATCAAAAATATAGTATCCTATAAAAACTTCAGACATAAAAACTTAGTTAAAAAGTTAGCAAACATCAACAACTGTTCGAAAAACCTGAGTTTATGGAAACATTTTTATGAAAGGTTCCACGAACTAAATATCAATATATCAAAGACTAGGTTTAGCCGGCAGCTTCGCTCACTTTATGGTCGAAAATTATCCCACGGGAACGTTTTAAATCAGCCTTTGACACTCGAGGATAATGTAACTTCACATTGGTGAAAGAATTTTCGGAATCGGACTAAGAGTTCCGAAGATAATCCCCCTATATACAAACTTACAACAAAAAAAAACGTGCAAAAAATAAACCAACTTACAAACATAAACTCTTAATAATATTAGTATAGATGGCGTTTAAACATATTGTTATACAAAATGGCGAAACAAAATGGCGAACCGACGCCCTGTCAGTAGATTCCCGCACGCAACAACATATTTTTATTGTTTATCACTTTTAATTAATGTTAATGTTCAGAGCTGGTGATTTAATTCTAACGAGAAACGATCGTGGTCACGCATGTTTGCTTTCTCCGCGTCCATTCACAGTAGATATTATTACTACATACTACATAGCAGTGGCGAAGGTTTCATACAACTCGATTCCTACCGGATTCCCTTTGAAAAATTGCACAGTCAGTATTCTATAGACAAATAATATAATCACGTTAAAGATATGTACAGTCACGAGCACCAATATG
Organism: Noctua pronuba; assembly: GCA_905220335.1. Lineage (NCBI taxonomy): Eukaryota > Metazoa > Arthropoda > Insecta > Lepidoptera > Noctuidae > Noctua > Noctua pronuba. Next base: position 12,041,717 of record LR999894.1, read on the forward strand.
TAAACACTTTACAACTTTAAAAAGTGTTTTTCGCCTCCTGTTCTGATTAAAATTTCCTGTTGTTACGAACAAAGTATTTTAGAACTCATATTTTTATGAAAAAGATCCTATCTCCAAGTTGCAATCGTTATTTCTCGCGAAAATTGCTTTTAAATTTAGGAAAGTCTGTACATATTGGTGCTCGTGACTGTACTCCGGCTTACCTCTTACAAAAATTGATCCTTCGCTACTGCTACATAGGTATAAACAAGATATTCAATCATAACTCTTCACTTCCATGCTAGTAAACTTAACCTGCATCCCACAGGCTTAGACGATTTAGTTACGATTCTAGATCATAGATATTTGTTTAGACTTTGCACGATTGATATTGCGATGGTCAAGTACTAGAGTCGTAACGCATCAATCTTTATAACGTTAGTTAGTTCAATAAAACACTTCTGTTCGATTTCATTGACCGAATTTAGTCGATCGTCGAAATTGAGAAAGATTGCTGACAACTATGGATTCAAATGAAAAACAAAATATTTTGCGTTATTTTAGTATGATTAAGGAGCGAGGAGCGGTATGGTTCGGTCTTTAGGTTAAGCCGTGCTTGCTTAACCTAAAGATATGTAGGTTGGTCTATGGATGGCAGACCACCCATTACATATCTAGTTTCCTCCGTGCCTCGAAAAGCACGTTAAGCCGTTGGTCCCGGGTGTCATTTGTAGATCTTTGACAGTCGTTACAGGTCAGTGGGCCAAAAAGTCTGACAACCAGTCTTACCAAGAGGTATCAAATTACCCAGTACTGACTGGGTTGTGGAAGTCAGATAGGCAGTCGCTCCATATAAAATACTGGTATTCTGCTGCATCCGGTTAGACTGGAAGCCGACCCCAACATATTTGGGAAAAGGCTAGGCAGATGATGATGATTTTAGTATGATTATCAAGTTGTTGAGTAAATCCTGTATCTTGTTATATTATCAAAAAGGAATAAAATTAAATGCAGCTTCCGTCCATGTTATAAAACATGATCAGATTATGGTAGTGCCATAAATAAAAGAAGATAAGAAAACCCTTTTATCGTCTTCCCAGCAAACCTAGCCATAACGAGTTCGCCCTGAAATCTCATGAAATCGAAGACAAATCGCTGACACGTTCATATTTGCACACATTTTTGTATCAGCATAAATATAACGTTATATCTTAGATTACTATGTGGGTCTGAATAAACGTATTTAATGCTACGCTCAGATAAATTTACAACGTAAACAAATGGCTTTTTCAAATTGCTTATTTCCTTTGTTATTTACTTAATCCGTATTTTGCAGTCCTCGGAAAGAGTTATCGGGGTTCAACTCTGAAACATTTTAAAACATGAGCCACTCTGTAACTTTACCCCTGTCTCCTTGACCACTAATCCCACATTAGGAGGGGGTCAACCTTTCTGATCTTTGCTTCCAATTTGCCCCGAACTTACGCCCTCCTAAACTTAATACATTATCTGCTACGGAATACTGGCAACCCCAAAACGTATCGTGTTGACACAGCTTTAAATTCCGTTTCCGAGTCGCCAGAGTGTAAAGATACGGAAAGGGTAATTAAAAATGATCCCCCGTGTACGCTAGCCAAAAAGCAAAGGTAAGAAAATGTTTACTTGGAGATTTTTCAAACAAATCGCCGCACAAACGGGCCTTGGAGATCAAAAGGATAGCACGTATGGGGCCATATGGATCCCACTAATATAGGCAATATTTATAGAAAATATAGCGTGTTTATTTATAAATATGAACCATTTTATACAAACGCGGAAACTGGAATCATCCGTGGAGAAAAATACACACTCGCTCGTATTGGGAACTTCCTCCTTTTTGAGATTGGTTATTAAAGTGTTTTCGAGTTGGCCCAACCTTTTCGGAACCGGAATACGAATTGAGAACCGAATTGGAGTGGTATAGATAGTGTAAATATTGATGCTGTGTGTTTCTGCTTTACGAGAACATTTCATCAGTTTCAAAACTAATCAAAAGTCACTATTTTGTCAATTTGAACGTTGCTTCATCCGCGTATACTACCGGGACAAAAAGTGTTCTATAACCTAACGCGGCCTCTATCAAAGAGGAGACGAATAGAGATGTTCGAAGTGGAAAAGAGATGAGATGCGTAAGAGCTAGGGTGTGACCACCGAAGCTGTGCGGAGATGTGCAAAGTGGAGAGGAGTGGAAATATGCATCGCTCACCGCACTCCACTCACAACACTCCGCTCACCGCACGCCGCACACAGCACACCGATTAACGCACGTGGCATGGCGCTCACCAATCACGGCACACCGCTCGCAGCACACGCTCTCGTCACTTCTTGTCTCCGCTGTGCGCCGAATGCGGAGGCTGGCCTAAACAATTACGAGACATCTCCTTTCCACTCTGCTCAACAGTTGCCACTGTTTTAACCTCTCGTCTCGTCTCCGCTTCGGTAGAATCCAGCTCTAAGGGATGAATAGGTAACACACACACATTTTTCACATTTTTACTATTAGAACTGTCATGGCACTACAAAGAGTACTACAGCAACATAGAACAAAACGTGCAACAGCAGCAAGAGACACAGACTATAAACTAAACATCGAAATACACATAAATCTTACATCGCCCAAGTAAAGTTATCCGCGACTTAAGACTATATAGGAGTCTGGCAGTAGCCCACCAGACATAACACCCGGTCGGAGCATCCTCCCTTTTCTATGGGGATGAAGAACTTTACACCCTATTCTCCTATCCCAAAGTACGGATATCATCAGTCTCAAGACTAATCAAGTCTATATTGTAAATGAAGGCCTTAATGGTAATTGCGATATTAAGTTCAATTTTATCATAATCCCCTGGACCGTAATTGCCTGTACTTTGACAATTCGCAGGTAACGATAAAATAGATTATAGACGGTTAAAGACTAACGATACGAACATGATCTATGTAATAAAACCTTTAATTTAAAACAGGACATGGCTATAAACTGGTGTAATTTATAGCGAATTTCAATATTACACATGGCGCGGGGAACTTGCAATAAGCGGTCAAACGGACACAGTCATGACTTGACGAATGATTAAGTATAAAATGTTAATTAATACTAGAAGTAGTTCAGAATTAATAAGTAATTAATTTAAATTAATTCAAGTGCCCCGAAGTTATAGTTATTTAATCATTTTAAAGGCTATCAATTATTTTAAGCGGCCTGCTTGTGGTTTGTTCGATAAAACCGATCATGAATGATAAACGGTTGTTACCGAAGTAGAAAACTTCATTCAGCTATTTGGGCAACAGGTACAAATTGACAATATTATTATTCCTTTATAAAATCACTATTTTTAAATATGGATAGCCTTTATAAGTTTTTAAACTGTCTTGGCCACTAACATTATCATTAACTTTAGTTTATGTGCGCCGGAATATCGGGAACTCAAACCAAAAAGTAATCATTGTAAATATCCCGTTTCTAAAGTTAATGATAATAAATAGGCTTTATTTAACTTATGTCAAATTACACCAATGAAACTGAACTTGATCAGAATATTCTAAACGGCGTTTAAGAGCTGTCAATGTCATAATTACTATGTAATATTTACACTGACAGCTCTTGAAAGCCGTTTATAAGTGCTGATCGCATCGCAGTTATCTAAACTAATATTATAAAGAAGTAAAGTTTGTAAGTTTCGATGTACGGGATAATCTTCATCAGATTTCGAAAATTCTTTCACTATTGGAAGAATAGCTAGGAAGCTACATTATCCCCAAGTGTAAAATGCTATATTTAAAACGTTCCCGTGGGATAATATCCAAACATAACGTGAGTGGAACCGCGAGCTAAAGCTATATATTATTAGATGATGACGTCTAAATCTTGTCACAAACCGCAGACATTCCAAAAAGATCTATCGTACACATGTATTTCTTTCATCAGCCAATAAGTGCAATCCAACCATGGATGTAATTCTAAAGGGCGTTAAGTTATTGGTAGCTACTGTTGATTTAATAAGGTAACGCCTTAAACGTGTTACTCATCCTTACTTACTCATCTTCACAACGTGGGTGCTACAACAGAAGTCAAGTAAGCGATTAAACTTCGAACAATCTTTATCCAATTCTTCGCACATCAGAAGTGGGATATGAAAATCATCCTTATAACAAACGACATAAAGGCGCTGTCAATGTTACTATTGTTGACCGTACATTGGTCCTGATCCCTTATTGAAATGACCTTTCTTTGTAGTTGTATGAAGCAATAAAATAATAAAGGATATGTGTATGATTTGTGTGGAAACCAATAATTTTTCAATTCTAAGCACATTAATTTATTACGGCTTTTGTCCCTCAATCAGCTCAGTATTTCATTCACAGATGCCCTTTTGTTATCGTGTGATTATCCTCTTGAATAGCCTCTGTCAGAGGAAGGATTATATGAGACTTCAGCTGGCTAAATCCACGCAGTTTTGGTGACCCGCTCTCCTTTTTAACCAACGAAAAAAAGGAGGTTCTCATTGATACTACTTCTGTAAAGACCTAATCCTAATAAAGGTTTATTCTTAAACATAACATCAGGCCTATAATCCCTGAAGGGTTAGGCAGAGGTGTAGCTCATAGTACACCCACATTTCGCCAGTTATGTTTAAGCCCCATGTAAAAGGGAGCGAGCGTATTGCCATCAACCGGGCACAACACTAGACTCCGTGGCTGCTACTGAGAAGAAAACCGGACCGGAGAATCCGGGAAAGGTTCGCGATGAAAATATGATATTACACGTGATACCGTGAATCGGGTGATATGCTTATGTCCGTACTATTCTCCCTGTCATATCTAGAGTAGACTTTCCACTAATTCTAAAACCCAATGCAATTGTTTTCCGAATAGGAATGTGTTATTTACCTGTAGCAGTTCTTCCCTGACACCAATGCCGGGATCCCTTCCACGTGGCGCCGCGCTTCACATGTCTGTATTCCGACAAGTACCTGGACAAAATATCATTAAATTAAAACATAGTCAAATACAGCACACCAATTGGAAAATTAGGGACACCAGAGGCTTCTAAGGACTTAGACAAACTGACATTCTATCAGGGGGGTTAACACGACGTCTTCAAGAAGTATTGTTTTAATGTGTGGAAAAGAGACGGAGCTATAGAAGACGTCTAGCGCCCTCTTTCCCACTCTAGAATAGGTACATCCAGGACAGCAACAAAATATTTCGATGAAGGTAATGTCAAAAATGTAGAGGATTGACTGAGCTACCGAAAAGCTTTTGTTAATCCTGTTGAGAGTCGTTGAAGAAATTTGAAACGATTTCAAAGCGATTGCTACTTAACACTTTGCAAGCTACCCTCTGTAATCCTCAAAGTGATTAGGAAACCGTAGAATAAAGGGACTGAAATTAATACTTCACCAATTAGTTTATATGTAGATTCAATACAAAATAGACCTATTACCTTTATTGCTCCATTTATTAAATTAGTTATTCAAAAACGTCGAAAATGATCTAACTTAAGCTATTAAGATCGAAACTATGAAATTAAAACCCGCCTACAGACATTTGACCTACGTCAATTATTATGGTTCAATTTTAGAACCTTTATTTGGTACCACAGTCTAATTTCTAGCAGATAACCAACGCGAGCTGAGATTCATATAATTTACTATTGGAACTGAGTCGTCTGTCTTGGTATGGAAAAGTGATGAAGAAGAATGAAACGCATGTGAGTAAAAGAGTATGGATACGTAGAACAATATATGGAGAAGGAGAGGAAGACCAAAGAAAAAATGAGGAATGAAATGAAAGAAAAAGGAGTAAATGATACCGTGACGGTTAACAGGTGAGAGAATGGAAGAAAAGAAATATTGCTCAGACCCCAAGTTATATGGGACTTGAGGACCCAGCACGAGCGAGCGGTAGAAGCGTAACATAAATACGTCGATATAAGAATCGAAAAAAATACAATTATCCTACAGCGTTTTAGTTAAATTGTGTGCAACAAGCACAATCAGTATTATCCATAGATATGCATAAATTCATAAAATTATGAAAATCCTAGCTTTTGCCCGCGGCTTCGCTCGCGTTCATTTAGAATTTGACAATCAATGCGGGTTGTACTCTGCTTGTTATAACATAATTCAATCATGATTCGTAAGACACGTGGCTCCATCTATTATCACAAGAACATTATTGTTGTTTCCTCGGAAATTGTACTTTTTCGGGATGAAAGGTACCCTATGTCCGTTTCTGTACATCTGACAACGTATATGCAAAATTTCAGGATGCTCGGTTCAGTGGTTTAGGCGTGAAAAGGTAACAAACAAACAAACTTACTTTCGCATTTATAATATTAGTAAGGATTATATGTGAAACATATGGCGCGCTTGTGCTAGGCTAGGACCTTAGGGCAGAAAGATAATAATGAAGTAGTTACACTGTGGCTCAACATACGACACCAAAAAGGCACAAAATCAATTTACTAAATCAACTCTATTACCCCAACTAGTTCACTCAACTAAAAACATCATTTATTTTTTTACGTGTAACGAATAAAAATATTGACCAACGGCGTAAGCGGTTTCCGAACGAAAATATTGACGAGGGTCCGTGACAGCCTTCGAACACAGCTTATTATCAAGCTTGCTAAATTACGACCCACGGGGAACTAGCATTTAATGGGCTATGTCACTTCCTTTTAACTCGCCTATACATCTTTATTATGTAGGGGCTTTTAATCAATCATTATGATCAAATTGGTCCCTTTTATTTTGGAAAAAAAAATTGGGTGTTACCGAAACCGTTCCCTTTTTGGGGGCGAAAAGATGTCTTCCATTTGCAAAATTACTCGCTGGATTTTTTAACCGACTTCCAAAAAAAGGAGGAGGTTATATATTCCAACATCATCTTTTTTTTCATGTATTTTCACCGATTTCTCCGTGATTACTGGTCGGATTTATGGGATACTTTTTTTTTATTAGTAAAGGAATCTCGCGCGGTGGTCCCATATAAATACTATTAACTTTGCTTGGGTACTTTATGAGTCTAGTCTATAATATGCATTTTTTTCTTCTTCGTCTATGTGAATGATGTGCTAATATTTTTTAGTTACAACATAAAATTGATACTTGACAAGGATATGCGTTTTTAGTTGTGGCATTTACCACAACTAAAAAGGGTAAATAAGGGTTCTATATGTCTTTGTAAACAATGTAGCACTTCGGAAGCCCTATCTATTGCTTACAAGCCCGCAATTTTTTCGCCGATTCCAACACGATGAGGTAAACAGGGTCAACATCCGCAAACAAAATGTCACACCCGAATTGAATCATTTTCGTGTCGCCCACAAGAGCAAAGAACATCACGAATTCATACACTTAACATAAATATTCCGCTGTCTCCTTCCATTTAGGGCCCAATCTCACAATTTCGCAACCACAAACTGTGCGAATATTCTAAAAATCAAGAACAAAATCTCAGGCGAACGTTAACGCAAAATTTACGGGTATTGCATTAAAAGCAATTACACCGTACAGCAGGTTTAAGTTAAATATATGCTATTAAAGGCTGCACATAAGCAAGTATAGTGTAATTAAGTAAGCTGAACCGGGTATATGGAACATTATTCGCAGGTTTAAGCTAGCACCGTGAACCGATCCAATTTAAGGCTACGCGTTCAACGGTAATGTAATTATGAGAATAGGATCAAGCGCACTGCGCAAGTGCGCACTATTTACTGGTTCAGCTACTAAGTCTAAGGTATATAATTAGGTATTAAACTCGTTCATATCTTTATAAGCACTAACCACTACCCTAAGAATAATACTTCAAAGTTACAATTTTGGATCTTTTAATTAAATATCTTTTAATTAAAAAGTAAGTAAGGGTGCAGCCGGGCTGCGGGACTGTTCGAAAGAGATATCGCGGACCTGGAACACAAAGGGCAAAGAAGGAACATGGATGGGTTTTATTCAGTAAAAGTCTGACACTCCCTTCCACTCCGCCCAGAGCGGGAGGCGTCATTTCACGATTACCTACCAATTCGAAAAAAAAAAAAAGACTGCTGCCCTAACTATTTTCCAGTTTAAAACCTATGTTAAGTTTTTCTCTGGCATCCATCGATATGACAAAGAAGAATTAAATGCTGTGCCTTCTATCCTGGAAACTGACAGGACATTATTTTCAGTAACTTCATAAATCTCACCTGGACACAGGTTCTCGCAACAGCGTGATGTAGAAGTACCGCCGATGCACCGCTGAGCCCTCATGCCTGTCCAGCTCACCGCCGACACACGCAGTCAGCTCCGTGAAGTCAGCGTGTAGACCACATCTGGGAAACAAGAAGAAGGTTTAGTATGGAGACTAAAAACAATCTTATCAGACTAAGGGAGACCAGCTCCGTCCTTCCACCGGCGATCAGATCTAACAACTAAAAATTTACCTCAAATTTGCCTCTTTTGAAGCTCTCTAGAATATAGTCGATAGCTATGTATTTCCTCGATGCTTTTGAAGAAAGAACGCCAGTGGACGGCATAAACTGCTGTATAGTACAGTGGAGATTGGAGAAAAATACTGTCAAAGTCATTACTTTTGGCAACGTTCCAAGCTGAATCTAATGATTATCTTAAAGATACGATGTTGGTGACTATCTCCTTCATTCATCTCTGAATATTCATTTTAGTAGAACTACTAACTACCCCTGAGAGAACTTACTATTATCCAGGAACTAGGTACACGGTTCTTGAAAATCCTGAGCATACAAAATTATAAAGAGTACTTTGTTAAAAGTTCAACGCGATCCTCGGTAGCCTGAGAACGCTCAAGTTTTTTTATTGAAGATGCAACATAGTTCAGTAACAAGTTCATCGTCTCAAAGTTACCTTAAAAGGTCGAGATTCGAGTCACAGCATCTAAGCAAAGTGGAGATCAAAAGGTCGTTTTTAAAGCGACTATGGCAAGTGGAATGGAGGTAGATATTTCACGTTGGTTGAATATAAATTGTGAGGGAGACAGAACACAATGTTCGCTGAAGAGCTGCGTGAAGCGAAGCATGAAGTCACAGATAGGTCGCGACCACGCTCCGCTCACTGCTCCCGATAGCCGATAGCCGTCGCAATTGATTCCCTGGCTTTCCAATAATTTCTCACGCTCCAATCTTGTTAACCTTGTGGATAATCCCATTGCGTTCATATTCTATTGAGCAGATTTACCTGTTATGCATCGGAGCATAAATTACTTTGATAAACAACAATACCGCAGCGATGTTGGCGCGCCGAGCTGGCGTTTCGCTTGATAATATTGGATAATCGGTATTAGGCCCGTCGTGTTCACGTGTAATTGACATCAAACGATCTCCGCATGCATGATGATCACGATACCGATAGCGCTGATACATTGTTATGTAACACCAGCATTTAAGCTGAACCAGTATAATGAAACAACAAGGATAAAAATTCGATTTGCATGTGTTTACCGTAGTTATCCATGGTAGGAAGAGGTTTACCTTCAGACGGCTTGGCGGCGGAGCGAGGGTTTATAGCAAACGTGCGTTTAATCAAGATACAGAGTCGTGGCTGGCAAGCGGCCACACTACACCTTGTCGATACAACTCTGTTTATTACTCGCGGTTTATTATACTGTCATTCTAATTTCACGGTTGTTTATGTCGTAATTCGTTGTAAATAACCTAGGAATTAATGCCAATAACAACTTCCATATAAGCTGCACTAATGGGACCAAGATCTAGAAGTAATCATTACCTATTCATGATTAGAAGTGCAAATTGGTTTTTCATGAATATGTACAGCAACGTGACGATTTATGCAAACACGTAGGAAACGATTATGATGGTGTCAAGCCACTAATGTTTACCTAAGTGCACATATCTGCCTCACAAATGTTTTTCTTCTTTCTGGCATAAAGCCACATTTCCACGCTCAACATAGGACTATTTCTGCGGTCATTATCGTGGTGATTTTTTAAATAAAAATAAATAAGCATTATGTATTAATCTTCATCAAAATAAACGTAGTAAAGTGTGCGTTTTTATTTGTAATGCGGTGAAGAGAAACGAAGTGATCGTTTATCGTAATAAATGAGTCACACATTCATTACGGAATACAATCTCTTTATTTTTATTCAAAGAGAAAATAAAAACAATCATTTCATTCAATCGTATTACGAGAACAGGAAATTGCTTAGCGTAGCAGAAACTCGGTGCTCTTACGTACAAATATGACTTGCTATCAGCGTTTTCTGAGCACATCGCAGCGACACGCTGACAAATGTTATTGTCCATTAGCTAGTAGTACAGGCAAAGTGTGACGATAACGGCTCCCGTAGGATATTCGAGCGCGGATTGGCAATACGCCACTTCCCTGTGAACATGTACGCGAGCGAACGAGCTCACACAGCGGTTCATTCACCGACTGAATGCCAACAACACACCACTCGCCCCACTCGCCACTCGGCACTCCGCACTCGCCCCCGACGCCACACGCTGAATTAGCTAACGCTAAACAACAATACTGCCAACCTTCCCAATATATTACAGCCGTTACACATTATCTCGTTGCCGATCTAAATTCCGGACACAAAAATGTTGCGTTAGAACGTATCTTGTTTCTAATACCAATATCGTGTGTGCTGCGGGCAGACTAAACAATGGTTTTTTTTTTTTTGAACATCCCAATCATCGTAAAATAGCTTAAATGTGCCCCGCATTACCGTAAATCAAAGAAGAACGGTCATTACTTATTGAACAAAAAACATGTCGGTAGTACTGATCGATCGATACGGATACGACCAACGGCAACGTCAGCGCGACCACCTAAAGATAGCTTGCAGTAAATCATTAGTTTTTAAAGAGATTTAGCAAGCGCATCGCGGTCGCAGTGTCTTCTTTTAAATATTCACACCGAAGACTGGCATTCTCTATGACGTCGACAGGCTATTTAGGTTAGTGTCAGACATGCATAATTTAAACAGTAGATAGACGGTCATTTTTCATTTAATATTTTGGGACAGAATCGTTGAAAGTGTTAAGAAATACAAACATAATAATCATTCACGCTCATCACCATCAACCAATTTATATCGTCTGCTCGACGTCCGTATGTCACTACAGGGATTCAGCAGAATATCAGCGTCAGGTGCATACCTGACCCATGCTGAGCTGGACTCCCATTTGGTGCAACCTTGAGACGCACACCGCACCTTGTATAATGCTCGTTATTTGAATTGAAGTATGTCATGGTGTTACTATACTTTTTCGTAAATATGTTTGTCTTTTTGTATATTGGCGCCTTGTTTTTATATAGTTATGTCGTGTAATTTGTATTATTTAATTGTGCTTATGTGTGTTGTGCTATGTCTTTTGTGTGCACTAAATAAATGGTTTATCTATCTATCTATCTATCTATCACGCTGTGCGATAGGACGTATTCATTCGAAAAAGCGGATTTGGATGATGAGCGGTAAACCACACAAAACTAATGTACAAACTTCAAATGCATAGTTTTACGAGTTAGTAGTTCCTGAATTATTAATACCTGTCTTTGTAAAGCCTGGTTTATTTCATCAGAAACTGCAACGACACATAATCTATAGAAAGGCGGAAGCAAGCATTAACTTAGACAGAGCCAAACATTTCACATCACGTCTTCGTTGAAATCCAAAAATAATTAGTGTCGCGGTCATTTCATAATTACGGTTGAAAACGTAAGTATCAAAGCGCAAGTCGGGTCTTTCAGTCGCGACAAAGACTAATGAGATTTGCTTCCTACGAGAGACAAAGCTAGTAAAAACGAGACGGTCTCTCTGCAAGCCAACAAAAGCTGTATTGCTACTTTGCTAGTTATACCATTTTTCCACGCGTGTTGGATTGCGAAACCAACAAACTTTGTTTTCAATTTTCTTCTTTACGTAAACAGAATGGAGCCAGTTGAACCGCTCCTATCTGAGCACAGTTGCTGGGAAAATAAAATGTTTTTGCTTTGTGTACGATTCTGAAAAGGATACCAACTATTATTATCAAAATGGGGGACTTGTTTAGACATATGGAAATATATATTCGAGTGGATTAAGTAGTTTGTCAACGTTTAGGAAACAAAGCGAGTTTCCTTGTCGAAGAAAACTCACTGGTGATGTCGACAGCTGCGCTAGGCAAACATTCGAAAAAGAATAATGGAGGATGTTATATTAAAAGTGTGTTATATACATACGGAAGTGTCTACGATCTATTGTATCGGGACAGACGAGGACGGCTGAATGGATATGTTATAGGCGTTATAATTTGCTAGTATTCATATTCTTATTATAATAATTTATATCGGGCCCATTGTCCTTTGAAGAACGAAAACGTGTAACATAAATTGCTACAGGATCAGACTCCAAGCAATAATATATGTATGTTTCTGTTAAAAGCCATTGATATCCTCTCCAAATCCACACTCTGAAAAGTGTCAGTTATTTTGACGAGGCGGCTCAGCTTCTACAAAGTCAAAATCAACAAAGACACGTGTGACACAAGCCTACCTCTAACGCAAAGGTACCAACCAGCTTATATTTAAGGCGAACATAATCTGCTAAGTCCTACAAGCGGATCTGACAGTAGCCAAACGAACCACTACCAAAAATACTCGTAAACCTCCACAGATACAAATAAACTCATTCCGTTCCACGCTGCGATGATTGATTTATTTACCCTCATTTGTTTACTCACGAATACTTTCCTACCATTCATGCTTGTAAATGACCCTTTGAATACTACGTACACTCAGATACATCATGTTACTAACGACATACCTAATCGAGAATCCGTAGTAGGAGCTTAAGACTAATTTGATGGCCAGAAAGGATTTCGTCGACGACCCTCGGTCGTATTAACGCGGTTTCGACATGAGAAGGAAATTACATCTCTTTTTATTTCAGCCGTCGCTCCCTCTAATGAAAACCTTCATTGCGGTAATCCTCACATCTAGGGGATTACTCAGTGTAAGTCGCTAATTGCGTCTTTTGATATATAAGAAAAGAGGGTAGTTTATATTACGAGTAGGTTTTTCTGGACGAAATTGTGAATCAAAAAGAAAAGCTAAACCTAATCTAAGAAAGAGTCGTCGAGAATTTATTATTTTATAACATCGATGCTCAGCGTTTTCTTACAACTGGAATTTCTCATTTCGCGTTATGGAAAGACGTTATTTTGCACGTGACTGTACTAAATTAAGTAGTTGTATAAAGGGGTGCTCACACGAGTGGGTCATAACTTATTTCTATGCTCATCTAAGCATTAAATATATTAGGTGTTGTAATATTGCGGTTCGGGCAATTTGTACGAGTCATCTGAGTTATGGCTTACTAAGCGACGAAAGAGCAATCTGTCGGTACTTATGGGCTATTTGCGAAACCTAAGTCGCCAAACGAGGCGCTAAGTTACATTCGCCACGAGTAAATAAATGATACACCAATGATAATTATCATAGAGCTACTAAACTTAACAATGAACTATTAAAAAAACATGAATGCTAATAAAAACAAGCAAACAGGAAAACGTCCGTAAATGTTGCAACACCAAGGTCGATAGTACAATGATACTGAAGAGATATTATTTACAGTGAAGCGCGGCTTTCTTCGAGCGCCGATAAGAGGCATCAGTCGGAAACGCCGCGGTATTATCCGGATTATCCTCACAAGTCGGCCGAAGGACCACGCTTACTCCTTTGTCGAATACAGCCCAACAAACAGCCATCAAATAGGATTGCGACGTGACGGAAATAAAATAATAGGCACCAGTAGCGAAGGGACAAGTTTTGTTATAGGTAAGACGTATGGTGCTGAGACGTGGACGCTTTCACAGGAGGCTGTGTACAGACTCAGAGTAGCACAGAGAGCCATGGAGAGTTCCATGCTCGGCATAAAACTAATAGACCGAGTTCCAAACGTCGAAATCCGGAGACGTACGAAGGTCTTCGATATTGGAAATCGCGTTATGGAACTCAAATAGAGTTGGGCAGGACACATAGCAAGGCGTGGTGACGGCAGGTGGAGTAAAGCTGTGACCGAGTGGCGTCCAAGAAATGGAAAGAGAAATGTTGGTCATCCGGCGGCGAGATGGGCAGACGACATTGTCGCCATGGGGGGAATATCCTGGATGAGGCACAAGACCGTGGAGCTTGGCACAAATAAAGAGAGGCCTATACCCAGCAGTGGGTGAAGTCGGGCTGTGGATGATGTTGATGGATGAAACCGGAGTATATATCTTTAATCTGATTATATTGTTTGTCTAAATAATACTGACTGTGCCATTTTTCAAAGGGAATCCGGTAGGAATCGAGTTGTATGGAGCCTTCGCCACTGATAGGCACAACCTACAAGCTACCATGGATTACGAATCCACAGCTCGACTGAAACAATTAAACTTTTATAGTACCATTCAATGCGGTAATTTGACCACAATGTCGTAAAAATTACAGGAAAAGTGTGCGTACATAAAATTTACATCGGCTAAACAGTTACCTACTAGAGAGCCGATAACCGCTATAAAATTTACGACGCACAAAAATAGCTAACTGTAGAGTGCGTGGCGGATTAGTGTTTAGTGCTGTGCGTTCAAGACTGCGGCTGCAGGGCTGTGTTAACGAGGCAGGTAAACATGTCTGGCCATTCAAACTAGCCAAAAATCTAAAGCGTGAAGAGTTACGCACGTTACGCGTAACGCATACCTGTCGATGGAGGACGACAGAAATAACCAGCCGAGCGAACACAGAGTATTTCTGGACCACGCCTCCTCTCGTCTCGTCACCACAGTTCCGCCGAATGATGGATTTCATTTTAAGCCACCCCGGCCGAAATTCGGCCTTCACTTTAACCGACGACATTGGTATAATTACGTTTTGAGCACGCCGACGCGTCATTCTTGCTTCAATATGGCGCTACGACGTAAGTTTAGAAATATTATTCAACAGTTACAATAACGAAATGTTCACCGAGGGATTCATAATTATAAACTTTACTTTCAAAGCAATAACTGTTAGTTGTTAAACCGAATATCCTGTTTGCGGTTATAAATTGCCCGTTTAGCCATAGTCTAGTCACACTCACTCGGTTATGTATAGTGCGACTAACGAAAGACATATTTCATCGCTCGCTATATAAAGCCGACACCATTCCAACAGCACGCTATTAACCGATCATTAGGTGCGGCGATTAAATCTTTCATAGACAATACTCCGCGTATCATTGGAAGCGATGTTTCAGCTGTGGTCGGCTCGTTACGTTAATTTTCACGACTCAATTACAATCGTGTGATCAAGAGCTCGCTTTGATGCTCGTACGTTCAGGCTTCAGCGTCCTCGCCAGACTGTTAATTAATACCTTCTAATCAGCACTGTTCAATGGAAGGCGCCAGAGAGGCCATTGATTGAAAATTGAACAGGGATGCTGCAAAATTATATTCAAATTCCCAGTAATTTCCCGTTCAATACTATAATTTGAGCGGGTTACAGTACACGCTGTAAGTAATATTATAAATCAGCGGGTGCATGTAGTAACTAACTCTATAGCTTCGCGTGACAGCTGTTGTCTTCAACACAATGGTGATTTTAGTGATTTAACAACAAAGGTCTCGCTTGTAATGATTTCATTTACACGTTAATGCATGCCATATAAAGCCACAAATATGAGCGATAGTAAAATTAAATGTATTTATTGTGATGACGGGCGCACACGCAACGTTCCTACTAAAACATTAATACGCCGCTTAATTTTTATTACTCGTCATAAACCATGTAATCATTGCCTACTAATTGCGTACAACGTAGAGTACGATATGTGTCAGGCATGTCAAAGATGTAACATGGAGACGATAATTTGTGAAATGTGCTAAGTAAGCGTTTATATGCAGTCGAAGCGCGTAGTCGCCGCTAGCCTCTACCGAGAATATCGTATAAGTTTTTTCGACATCCTCCGACCAACGTGTTAACTTGTCGAATGAAGGAGATGGGAAAAAAATGTAGTCGTGTTGCATGTGCGGGTTGAATTTTGATCGCATGAAACCGGGCGTGCGACAGCGGGCGGTGCCCAACATAAAGGGAACAGCACTGCGCACTGCATTCGCAATGCATTCCCAGAAACCACACGACTAGACATCTCTGCCGCGCATAATAGATAAACCTGCGAAATTATACTAATAGTCTCACCTAAGCCACCTCATGCCATTAATTAACTTAATAGATCCATTGATTAAAGCTATTTGTTCCATAAGTCTACATTAATTTATTCATAGTGTTTACTCCTACCCATTAACTTTGTTTAACTCCCGAAGTTAATCTTGAAGGAAGAGAAAATTATTTCTCGAAACAGAATCCCTTGGGGTTGTTTGTAAATTTTTAATTTTCTGCTTGTTGGGCAAGCACCGGGAACATCAGGAACACTGTTTACAGTAAAAAAATCTTATTAAAGAGCGAAATAAGGTTGTCACGATCAAGAACCCTTTTGTATTCGACCGCAGAAAAAAGTTTGGGTCGAAAATGTCGAAATGTGTTGAACATTTTTGTTTTTGAGTGGTTATAAATAGGTTCGATTGAGAGGTTAACATCAAAGAGGGGAGATGTAACCCTGCGTGTGCCGACAATGGGGTGGGCTCGCCGCGGGCGTGGTTCATTATTGCGACTCGAACGATCGTCTCCGGAATCTCTTTGTCTGTCCGTCACGCGCCGACCAATCTATAGTTGTTCTAATAACATCAACAACTCCTCTACTGACACACATTCACAAAGCTTCTATTGGGCAATACGACTTTGATTTAACTGTGTGTTTTGTTCAACATATCCGAAGCACAGAACTTTTTCAGCAATTTTTATAACTAGCATGCTGCTAGCTTACCTAATGATAAGAGGGCTCGCAAACGCAGGTGTATTGCTAGAAACAAAGCTTCTCACATGCCTGTAATTATCACAGCACACATACCTTTTAGACCGGAACAAAGCAGAAATAGGTTCTGGTACTTCTCTAATTTTGCCAACTATGTAGGTATATCTCATCTAATAAAACGCATACTTACCATTTTAAGCTTCATAACCCTAGTTCAAAAGCCTCATGAAACTATTAGTAGTGGCAACTATAAACGTAACTTTCCGAATACTTCCGAATGCCCCCGATCGATGGAAGGATCCCATAGTCTTGGCAGACGAGTGACGGTAATTGCACAGTCTAGCGTGCTTGCGGTCACTAACTATTTAATATGAACACGTCAGACATGCATGACAGACTACGATAGTGAGTACTGAGTATAATACAATGCCTGTAGGGCCAACAGGAGGGCTAAATGATCGAGTATCGCCAGAATTATCTTGTCCTTATCTCAGTTTATTTGCTGTCTTCTTCTTCCATAGTTTTCTATTAGTCATCTCATGAGTCACCCCCTTTCTAGGCATTTCATCTAATGGTATTTGAGTAATGGACAAGAAATTCAGTCTGTGCTAGATTCCCAACATTTTGGTGGGAACATGAGGTGGTGGGGTGTTTGAAGAGATCACAGAAAGAGCATTTTATTGCATTGTATTTTATTATATTGGCTTCTCTGTTCCCTGACCATTATAATCTGGATCAATTCAAAGTTCGAGCGATTCGGTTTTTTCTAGGCAAGCGTGCTCCACCCTAGGCCGCATAATCGCTTCACATCAGGCGAGTTGCGGCCAAACGCAAGCCTATTCAGCATTTAAAAAAATACAAAATGTTTACAAAAGATAGACGTGGATCCAGAAGGAAGCTTTTAAATCACAGTTTGGCAGTAAAATGTTCAACAGATGGCAGAAGTTAAGGCTCTACTCCACGTACATTACGCAACATCTCGCGGTGAGCCGTCAGATTAATTTAGGTTATACCCACATGTATATGAGGCAGGCAAATCTATTAAATTTGCATGGATCGATGTGGGCTTAGCATTCGCTCCGGCCGCTCCGCTCGCTCCGCCCCCGGCCGTGCTGGCAGCACATGTGTCATTACGGACTCCGGTTCGCCGGAAGCGGCACGCGTGACGTCTGGATGTACCTTAAGACGTGACCCGTGCCTCTAATGTGGAATCGAAAGCTCTCTGCTGTCCCACACAATACACGCAGTCTGTCACCAATGGCTTGGCCATCCGCAGGTGGCCAGCCATTTCAATATATTCAAACAACTTGTACTATCCATATATGCAAATATAGTGTTATGATATGATATTTATGACTGCATTGTACAATCATACATTCAAGTCGAAACTTTAATGACCCAATATTTATTCTGTGGTTACAAAAGAAATTTTCCCACCGCACAATGCAATCAATTACAAAAGGTGTTGCCACATGATAGAGTACATTATTACTTTAAGAGCCCCGAGAACTTAACGTAATTAAGATATTAATATAAAATGTCGTTAAGTTCAGCGGAAGACGTAAATCTCACCGATGCATATGATTTTACGACAGCCAACAAGCTCTTATAATCACTGCACCCGAGTAACTAGCTGTGGACATAAATTACAATATCATGAATACATTAACGATACAAGACTCATATTTAATACGCAACAGTCTTATTGTGTATTATGAATCCATTTCTTATGCATGTCTATTGATATTTCGATTAGCATCTACATTCTTTCCCACCGAAACTGTGGTTGACATACATCTCACCAGTGCATTTAATCCAATTAGTAAATATATAATTGAAACTCGATACAATCTCACATAAATCTGTCCTTAAACATCCGATTGTGTAATCGGATGTCATCGGCTGCTAGCGAAGCGGGCCGACGACTGGACCAATTAGTTACTGTTTACCAAAGCGTAGTTTATTCGATCCACATCATTCAGTGGGCGTACAATCATCGATACTTCCTCCCTCACTGATTATAATAGTTAATAGTAAAGCACGACCATATCTTTGGTATATCTGGTTTTTCAATACGCCGCCGTGGGAAAGCAATGTTGCTCGCGCGCAAGGCCCAGATGCGTGCTGCGATCCCATCTGGTGCGCAGAAGAACTTAATTTTTAACTAGAGACCGGTCTGACCTGTCATTATTTCACGTTTATCAATGCTAATGGGAAACGTAACGAAACCGTGAGTTGGTCTGTGATTGCCTTTATTGCATGTAAACACGACATGTTTATGGAAATGATGTTCCTTGAACTTGGTGCTTGCTGCACTCGTTAATTGAATTTTATGTGTTTCGTTTATTTAACTGTTAATTTTTATTTTTTTTAAGTGTTGATTAACAGGTTCCAGCTGTACATGGCTGATTTAAGTGCACATTAATAATAATATCTTTTCATTCATTAACTTTAGTACCCTGTGCAATTAAACCGGTTGCAAGAACATTGTGGGTATTGATTGAATCATGGAAGGGCTCAGTGCACAGCGTATAAACTTTTTGCGTACTGTGAACAAAATATTTAAATGAACAGTGTAAAATAACTGATATCAATATACTTTCCCATAAGATACACCGCTACCAATACAAGCATTGTCTTTCCATATAAAGGCATCTAGATACCTGATAACTTTATATGTAATAGGAGTCCATAAAGGAAGAAATGGATATGTATAAAGCAATAAAGTGAATTGCCTTGCATCCTGTTTCCGAAATGTTTCCGAGCGAACGGCCCGGGGTAAATTTGTATGCTACGAATGATTGATCACTGGCACAGTGCAGGCCTACAACAGTAACTTAACACACACCATATAACACGCACTACGATCCCCGAAGCGATAACTTGGTAGCAGACCAACATGCTATTACCATACGCACCTAATCGCGCATTTCAAATGCATTTATTCATCGTTGAACTTACATTGACACCCGATTGACTCGACAATTCATTTCAATCACGAAATACCAATACGTTTTCAACTTCGACTACTGTAAACTGTATCTATTGATTTAATATTATCATCGGAATGAAATGGAACACAATGAACATGCCAATAATTCCATTCAGTATAAGCTAGCATATTCAGTAATCACTTATTGATAAGAGACTAATTAATCAAGTGTTGATTGATTACCTCTTATCGCTTGTGTATTGGCGAGTATGACGCGTGTTTCGGCTGTATTTGCATTTTTATCGTGTTGCTAGACTTGTTAGAAGGGCGAGCCTGTCATATGTCGGTCATGCGCCTAGAATGAATAATGTCTCGATCAATATTGTGAGCTAGTTTTAATCGGTTATGCATACCTATTCCTTTTAATAGAAAGTGTGTCATGTGTGCACTCAGGCTTATACGCTATGCTAGCAATTTAGGTTATCTGGTTGTACCTAAACGCGTTCGAGTGATACAGAACTGCCAAATTAATGCAGTTTGGAACATCAAGCCAGCCTGATGAATACTTGTGTTGGCAGTTGGCACAAATTCGATTTATATCCTTCCTGTTCGAGCCAACAGATTGATTGAAATCCAAATGTTCTGTCTTCTAATACATTCAGTCTTTGATGAACGTATTCAGGATTCAGAGAAGGCAGCTAGACTTGAAATCTCGCACTAATTCGGCACACGCTACCTCTTTCCGCGTTCAGTCTAAATTAATCAAGTGGAATGTTTCAATGTATAGAGTGTATCTCGAGTGGAGAGGCCCCGAAGGCCCCCCGAGTGCCGCCTGACCCCGGGCTATATTTGTTGATGCCAGGCGATACGACAAAGAGACACCCGCCCCCAATACATGCACAAGATTCACGCCCGATATCTCGATACGAGACATTTTAAAATTCGCTGAAATTCTCGGATTTTACCTTTTCCCTCACGCTTTGACATCAAACACGGCATTTTGCACGTCGTATACACTTTGTTTTATGTTGTATGGCTCGCGCTGAGTAAATAAACATGTATGGTGAGCCGCACACTCAGACGAAGTATATTTTCCTAAGAATCCCAGCGGGCCGCCGAATTAGGCGGGCCATTAAATAAACGCGTGTTGGCGATGTTGATACATAACTGTAATAAAACAAAACGCGCTTTATATATTGTAGCAGCAGTACTGGCGACCTGTACAATAGCTGGCCCACTTAAGTACGGTCCAGCGCTTTCATGGCGAAACGAATTCTCCGGACCTGTCGTAATAAGCATCCGCGAGCAAACAAAGACATTTTCCGTTTGGAGCAGCCGGAAACATTAAGCCCAAATTATGTATTTTAAGTCCACGAAATTGTTAAAAATACTTAGGTGCAGAGAAAAAATGTAATTCCAAGTAGAAATGTCGAGATCTCTTGGTTAGTTCAAAAGTTACGCAACGAATCCGTTTAGGATTTCATTCGTTAACTAACTTTTATTAAAAGCTAAATTAATAAAACATTAAACGGATTCTGTTCGTTAGTTACAAAGTTGCTCGTAGAAGCTTTTAAAATGGATGAATCATTTTGCGGGCTATTTCCCTTCTGCGAAGAAACGCTGACGCGTTAAAAGATGCAATATGTGCACCCCAAAATACGGGTGGTCAGGGCGGTAACATTAATGATACGTGCAAAGTGGGGACATTAGTCTGTGTGGCTGCCGGGTTGCTGGGATGCCAGGGTAGCCACTGGGTAGCTCGTTACCGGCCACCTCTCCGGGGACCCTGCGGGTGTCCCCTATTTGTCAGACGACCGCTTCACGGTGAATTTTTTATGGACATAACTTATGTCTTGTGGGATTTTCTGGACGTTTGCGGTGTCAGCATAAACGAGGTGACATTTTAATCATCGTCGACTGTACGACTGTTACGTAGGTCTTTGTTCCTAAGCCCTACTTTAGGTAGTTATAAATAATTCCAAACTAAACCACAATGTAGAACGGAAGCTCAAGTGCTACATTAATGACGCGCTGTGGTAGGAAAACGCACAGCTGTCACTCCACGCTAGGCATGCGCTTGCGCGTGCGCTCTCAAATTAAACACAATCCGACAAACTATTGCCCTAGAAAACAAACATGTCTACGTCGATAGGAAAGCTTCACAGGCAGGGCCGTACTCTAAGCAAAATCCTGAGACAAAGCATTATTTAGATTAAGGACATAAAAAAGTGTGTGTCGGCTTCGGTTACGTTTACATTACGATCGCAATTTGTCACGTCACTTGCAAAAACGTACAAAAAACCGACACTAAACTAAGATAGATACCGAATTACAATGCTATGAATTTCGTGCACCGAATCTCTGGCTACACAAATTCGGACCGCCCGCCATCGCCATTTCGCGAAGCATTTAACTAACGACTTCATATTCACTATCCGCCGACAGCCCTATTTGTTAGGGCCGTGTCGGCAGCATGTGCCGCCGGGCGACTCCCGAACCAAAACAATTAGATCACTACCACCCGGTGTCTCTTAACACATCCCTCGTATAAAACTTTCATAGATAGAACAACCATTCAGACGAAACAAAGATTCCACTGTATACGATCCTTCGGCCCCAATGGACACATAAAGATAGACAATACCAATGAAATCAGATCGTAAACGACGCCATTAATGTTGCCAGAATGATTTGGTTTAAAAAAGGTTTTCGATTATAGTTCAATCACGACATGAGAAATACGTTTATTGGAAACCAAGAGCGTAACCGATTGATTAGGCACTGGCTTGACTCACCCGAGCGTTATATTGAAATGGACAGATGGCAGATCCGGTACAGACGTCGGAGGGAAGTGAGCAAATTAATTAACCGCAAACACGTCCCCAGCAAACATGCACGGAGCCAAGAATAACAACAACTCTAATACTATCTCAGGAGACGAACAGACTGACCGGGGAAGAGAAGCGGCTAACAATACTGTTGTCTCAACAGGGATTGTGCCGAGGAATCTAATTTTGTGGTATAATTTGACCATAAATTTCAGTCACGTTAACATAAATCACTCATGGTACAGAAATAGACCACCAACTAAATTAAAGTGATACACATTGTGACTTGTGAGTGACCAGAAAGACTGACTCCTTACGATGGAATTCATATATTTCAATGTCGTCTAATTGTTACTGAATCGCGACAAATAATACACAAGTGAGAGAACCTGTAAATTAAGAGTTTACAAGTTTGGAGGTGGCGGCTAACTTGATAGCAAACTTGCTCCTCCTTTCGGAGAAACGACTTTGTTCTCGGCTATCCTTTACAGCAGAAAGTGCACTAACAACCGAAATTGTGAATTCAGTGCTTCAATATTAACGACGTCCCGTCCGTGCGCTTTGGGACGATACTGTGGGACAGCGTCCACTTGTAGTTTCTATGCAAACTTGTGCAGAGTACGGTACGGTTTATAATTTCAAAGAAGATTATTCAGGGCAATATTTGTATGAATGATAAAGATCGTCAAATGTTTTACACAACAACGGAGCGGTTTTACAAAACTTTCTTCGCGTTCAGTTCCGGTTTTCTTCAGCAGAATAGTTTCGAGTAGAGGCAATTCAGTTTCTTTACAGTCGACAAGAATGCTGTCTCGATGGACACGCTTTGTTCAAGTGACGAATACATTAAGAGAAATTAAAACAATAAAGATCATAATTGGACGTTTCAATGGAATGTTTACGAGCTGTTAAAGCGTTATATTAAAACAGGACGTTATATTAAACATTGTATTTGACTATAAATGAAATCATCATTCAAAATTTAACTTGCATGGTGAAGGCGACTTGTTACCGTATTTTATTATTTCATCAAGCCTCTTATAAAAAATCCATGGAGAACTTTTAGGGTCGAGAAATAGTCTTTCATTTCAATCACAATATAACTGTCATCTTCTATAATTTACCTTTCAACTTTTAACTGTCATATTCCAGCAATAATAGGCCTTACTTTTGCATATAATGTCGTCTCCATTGTGCAGTAAAGTGAAAGAAGACTTTAATGTCACCATAAAAGTAAAATTGCCTATTTTCATGAATCACATTATCGTCCACTCTGCCCACACGTTCGAAATTACATTTCACAAAGTTGAAGTTACATTGTACTCGAACGCTATCTTAATGTGCTTTCATATACTCGTACATAGTAAAAAGTTCAGTAAAAACATTCAATTATCGAATAACTTTATTTATGCGAAAATGTACACTCAAAGTTTTTGTTTGCTGCCTTTAATTACAAAAGCAATCTACTTAATTTTCAATTTCCAAGTTATTGAGAACCGACAAAAACGTTCGTGCAACATAAGAGATAAATATACAACAAAACGTTTCGCAATTTATCGGGAAACAAATTAACTGATACGGAATTGCCCGAGGAGATGAATGTAAAACAAAAACGGTGAGGTTGACATGACAAATCGTCGAAATCGCGTGGCTGGTCTCCCGATAGACGGCCGCACTAGCGGGAGGGCAAATTGCACGGATCCTTATAGTTTGCAATTTATTCGAAACTCGGCAGGCTTGTAGATTTATATCGGCCGCAGATTGGCGGCGCGCCTCACGCGAGCTCTATACTGAAAGCAATTTCAGTGTCGGCCACATGCGCTTTGCGACTCCCGATCCCAACAAATATAAACATCAGTTATTTCCACCCGGGAGGGGTGTGTGTATGACTTCAATATAACATTGATTTGATTTGTGATTTGTAGTACGGTACGTTCCGTATCGGTTCCAAAGAGAAACTTCCGTAGCTACACGTACAAGAAATCCTATCACGTAACCCAATAAAGAAAATATTGGGGATATATTAGTCGGTTGATATCGAACAAGGGACAGTTAAAGCCTGGGGGGAACGTAGATGCCATTCCCATGCGTCAAATATTTCCGGATAGCGTGGTAATTAATGTTCGGATAGCAAAGCTAGACAATGCGTGAGTGAGCACAGCCATTAGCTGCACAATTAGTGCAATTGTCGTTAATTTATAGTTGTTCACGTCAACGGAGTGGCGTGGCAGCGAGCGGTGCGGTGTGGCGCGGCGCGCGGCGTGAAGCTACGCGTGCCGAATTCAATCACTGAGCTAACAAGTGAACTGTTATTGACATTTGATAAAGTGCACGCTATCGATAAGATAACTGTTTATGTAATATTTCGGAAATATGCGATAAAAGAGATAGGAACTTTACACCATTTCCTATTGACCTAAATGCTGTTCCGAATTCTGAAACGGAATACATCACAAAACTACGTGAAATTCAAGTCGTATCTCAATTTATACAAAGCGATACGATATTATGAATAATTTATTTGTTTAAACGCCGTTTCCCACGCGATATCAAACATGTATCGTGGCGCTTCGCGATATCATATTACATACATTTATTTTTTTATTTCAGTTGATGTTTTGTGCCTACTAATTGGAAAGTCGATATACAGTCAACATGGTAACCAAAAACCTACTAATTAAATTCGTTTACGGCAAGATTGGGTCTTGCTTGATTATATTAACTGTCGTTCAAAATGAGATTAGTCTAGACAGTATTTGGTCTCGACAAGAAGACAAGGATGATTCGCAAAATTTACGTTAAAATTCACAGTCTGGATTTTAGGAACGAGAAAATCGCGCAGATCAATATTTTAGAGACAACACTTTACTGCAACGATACTGAATCAAACACTAAATACTGCCGACAGAACTAGGAAAACAAACATAAATTTTAGATCTAGGCTAAAGAAGATAAGATCGTGTTAATAGATTAGACGGTAAATTAAGTTTGCGACTGTCACACCCTCGTTAGCTCGGAGGGACCGAATCACAAGCCACATGGCACCCACCAAGCTTTAAAGTAATAATTTATTATTACGACAGACTAAAACCACATGGACTATGAGAAAATTAATAGCAGATAATCCCTAAAGTAATTGCACTTTGAGATAAGTTTAGAATCCTCGTTCTGGTTTAGTTTGAGCATATAGTTATTATTGCCGTAATAAACTGCTTTTCTATAGTTACCGATTAAAACTTTATGGTTATTTTATGAATCGAAGGAAGATTTGTTTTTTACGTCTCTTTGGATGCGAATTTTCGTAATCGATTAAGTTTCACCACAGACTACCTTCAGTATTGTCTCTGCCTCTTCCTGTAATCCATCCAAAGGTTGTGTTGAAAAGATCGCTTTTAGCGATAAGACCGCCCATTGTATCACCCTATGTGAAATGTTACTTGTATGATGTAGATAATAATGAATATTCTATTCTATTCTCTTCTATTTCATTATCATCATCAACATCCTCTCGTACCATCGCAACTTTTGTAGAATTGGTCTTCTTTTTTTTTCAATCTATGGTACGTATTGTCAAATTACTTGGCCCAGTATGAATCGGGACTTGCTGTTTCCATAATCTCTAGTCGCGTTCATCTATCTCTCTTTGCTGTTCTTATTATCCGAGACCTCCATTAAAATGCCTAGGGTGTTCTCAGCTACTTAGTAGTTGGCAGTGGCTTCTTGGGCTCCAGTTTACTACGAATAGATCACATCATATCCCACGGGGGTCGTAACCGGGGACGCGTGGTAATATAACAATATCCTTCCAGGATTGTTCCTTGTAGCGGTCTATAGGGGAAACCCATGTTAAAAGTGGATATTTACGGGCTGTTATAATACGTTGGGGACGGACGAAATGACTACAGGACCGAGAAGATGACTTGATTATTTTAACTAGGAAAGGGCGCCCCAAAGGTAATTGCCAAGAAACTGTCACTATATCACAGAGTAGGAATGTACATTTAAGGCTAGGTAACCCAGTAAATGATTCCATAATATACACTGAACATAACAGCCAATTTACTAAATGTAGCGCGATTTCTCAAGAGCTCGAAACGGAATAACATATTTTTCATTAAAACTCTACGGAAACATTGTAAGCTATTGAACAATAAATTCGAAGTAGCAAACAGCAATATACAGTGACAAAAGTTTTTAAATTGTGTTCAGAATTGTCAAGCAATAAAGGAAATGCCTATAACCAAGTTAGTATTGGTAGTTAGTTGGCAGGAAGTGATTCAGTGAATTTGTTCCGCTACGGCCATTGGGCAGGCGGGCGGCGCAAACGCATTAATTAATTCACAATTACTATCAGACTTGTTGATTCACAATTACGATACGACGCCATGATTTTGTCGCTTCTTGATTGACGTGCGCAGACATGTGGGTAAATATTTAATTTGTAATTAGTCTATAAATAGAGGTACACACTTTAACTACGTTAGGATAAGATAGTGGAGTCAATTGGTTGAGGGCAAAATCGATTTATTGGTTCACTGCCACAAAAGGTATCAATGTTAAGTTTATATGGTTGTTTATAAATGCATATGTAGGATTTACATGAAATGCGTGCTGCACATCTACACGTTTACACAACGCCCTGGTAGTGGGTTGCCCCTTTTAAATCTTTCCATTTCAGCGACTACTCTCGCGTCGACGACAAGTCGGCTTCATATTGGCGGTGCATCCGTGCGTTTAAAGTAATTCCGTTGACGGTATATTTTTGTAGAAATCTGCGTGCTTTCGCTGTATTTTTCATTTCACACTACTCTTCGTTTTGTCGAGTAATCAGACTTGTAATCAGAGCCGACATCATTACTGTCGCGATGGGACTTTTCCGCAATTCGACTCGAATGTAATCAACGATTTAACGGCACCACGTTATGTAATGTAATGTAGGTAAAACGTGGGTCTAATGCGGCACTGCGTAGAGGTCTGACAATGAGCAGCAGTATGTATAACAAAGGTGAATGACCGATTAATTCATGCGATAGTTCTAGTTCTGTTTATCAAAGTAAGTAATAAAGATATCTTGATGTGTCTTCTACTGCGCGTGCGTGATATATGTGGCGTTTTATTGTGCTGTCTGATATTTCCAAGTTATGGAACGAGCTGGCTGTGTTGGGCTTCGCCCGTGATAAAAATAAAAGTATGTATCAATTTGATTCGCGGAGCGTTCTCTGATTATGTCGTTGTTGTGGTTATATTTGCGTGATCTTTTTGATGTTTTGTGTTTTTCCTTATGTGTCTTATGGAGTATTATTGTTTTTACTACACACTACAGTTTTTATCTCCGAGGTTAGGATGCTTTCTCTGATGGTTTTCTCATAGTTTATAGAAGTTTACACCTACATGAAGATTCCGTATAGGTACTTCAATGTTAACCAAATCCTTAATTAACCCACACCATCATCATCATCATCTGCCTAGCCTTTTCCCAACTATATTGGAGTCGGCTTCCGGTCTTACCGGATGCAGCTGAATACCAGTATTTTACATGGAGCGACTGCCTATCTGACCTCCACAACCCAGTTAGTACTGGGTAATAAGATACCCCTTGGTAAGACTGGTTGTCAGACTTTTTTTTACGTTAACCCACAATTACAAAGAATATTCGTTTTTATATTAAGTTAAAATAGAAACCAAGCCTTAAGAAGAGTTATGAAGTTCCTGCTTAAGCGAGCTTAATTTTTGATAAAAGTACTCTTTTGATACATTGTTTCCAAGAAACAACCCTACCTTTATTTTAATTTCAACTTCTGAAATTCAGTGGTTCATTTCTCACTAATCTCAAAAGCCAACATAAAAGTTTTTATGTCTTTCTTTCTAAATGTAAATTCACTAAATTACATTTTAAATATTTCTAGAAAAACTTTTGCTGGAACAATAGTCAGTTGGTAACAAAAAGCTAATAATTTAACGGCGGCCATGTGTAAATATATTTTTAAATGCCACGTAGGACAATGGTACAGCGTCAGCATAAAAATGCCTAGCGTTCATAAGGTTAATACCAACATTGTAAATTAAACTTGGCAGGGAGGAAAGTGATGGGTTTCAAGTACATTAAATCATTTGTACGTCGTATTAAGGCTTGTGCAGACGAGGGACTTTTGTCTGCGGATAACAAAAATCTCCAAAACATGATATTCATATTTCGGAGATTGTTAACAAAAGGCTTAGAGCAAAGAGCCTTTTTAGACCCCATCGGGGCACAGTAAAATTTAGTTTAAGATACAAAAATAATCTAATTCGTACAATCTAAAAATTAAAATTAAACATACATGAAAACCAAAGAATTACATTCGCAAAAATAAAATAAAAAATAATAATCAGTCAAAAATAGTCAATATACTTAAAAGTTAAAATGTCAGTCGTCCAGAGTTAAAAATAAAAATAAAATTATACATGAAAAACTGATTGGTGTAAATGTGAGTGTATTATACACTTCTGCTTAGGCTTTCGGGGAACATAGGTATGATATTATCATGTTATATTATTAAACAATAATAATCTGCAAAACGCTCGTACAACGCAACTAATCTGCCCACGCGCATCCTGCACACTTTAGGCTGCGAGCATGCGTGGCGAGGGATGTGTCTGAAACCAACCAATAATACTTACCATTTTTTTTCACAGCTTGGAACTAAGCCAGCTATGTGATTGTTTAGGTCCTCGCAAATGTCTGGTGGACACGCAGCCTATGGTGAGCGGGAATGCGGGATGCGTGTGGGCTTATTTGTTGCGTTTTGTATGCGTTGCAATGACAAAAGTACCTCGTCTGCGCAGGCCTTTAAGAGCCGGCGCGTAGGAGAAGCGGCTGCAGTACACAGACGTGACGCAATTACCATATCGCGTTACAAGAAACTATATACGAGATCTGAATCTATTGTTGCAATGCAAAAACTTTGAGAAGTTGCTACAAAATTACTATTGTTACAATTCTAAGAAGACAGCCCGCGTGTGTGGAGTGTGCATTTGAAATAGACGCTTCGACGGTTCGATGTGTCGAAATAGAGGGCATGCACCGATTGTGAGACGAGTTGAAAGAATAATGGGCGATATAACGATTTAGAAGGTGAAAATGTCAGGAACTGTTTGTAGAGAAAGATAGAGTTTTCCCCAAAAATAACTGTTTACTTAACACACAACACATGCCAAATCCAATATCGAAATGAGAGGAGGAATGCACAGTGAATCTAAGAAGCGAAGACCAAGACAAAAACATCTGGTACTTCATCATCATTACGGCCAGGATTCAGCCACTGCTAGTTCCGGCCTCGGCCTCCACTTTCTTGTGCCACACTTCCTGGTTTTGCCTGATACCTACTTTGCGCTAAGGCCTAAAAGTTACACATCATCTGCCTAGTCTTTTCCCAACAAAGGGTGTAAAAAGACCCTTAACGAAGCCGAAAGGCACTTATTCTCCTCGTCATTGTGACCATTTTTTTGTTCTGGACCATACCTGGGAACCTTCTAGTTACGGAGATATTAGGGGTCAAAGTTCCAATTTTTTCACAAGTTTTTTTTTAAATACTACTTTTTAAGGTTCTAACTTTACTCCAATTACCTCCATGGTCCGTTTACTATTCAAAGCATCCATCAGCAATAAGTTTTGAGCGCATTATATTGAGTTTTACCATAAAATGTGATTTTTGACCCCAAAAAAAAATTTCGTTTCCCAGCAAAAATTTTTGCGTAAAGTTACTTAGTTTGATGTACAGAATGCTTGGTTGACGGCTTGGTGAAGGGTCTGTTTACACCCCGTATTGGGGTCGGCTTCCAATCTAACCGAATGCAGCTAAATACCAGTATTTTACATGGAGCGACTGCCTATCTGAGCTCCACAACCCAGTTAGTACTGGGTAGTACGATACCCCTTGGTAAGACTGGTTGTCAGACTTTTTGGGCCACTGACTACCTAACGACTGTTAAAGATCTACAAATGACACCCGGGACCAACGGCTTAACGTGCATTCCGAGGCACGGAGGAAACTCGGTATGTAATGAGTGGTCACCCATCCACAGACCAACCTAGGCAAGTACGGCTTAACCTAAAGATCGACCCGAGCGGCTGTTATTATTAAGCCACGAGCTCCTCTAAGGCCTAAAAGTTACACATATTTACGCACTCGCCCTTTGACGAATATTCCCGAAAGAGACACCTATCCGGCTTTTGCCGAATATGTAGGCCACTCTCCGAGATTGCACGAAAATCGAAGTCCGCGTCGGTGTGACCCAGGGGTAAAACGAATCACTCATTAAGAACCAGCCTTACCGTTACGCGTTCGATATAAAAACGAACAACCGTGCTTCTGACAGGTTCCCAGTTTGTCATGGTAATCCATTTCCCAGTTCCCACACAGTTAATTCTCGAAACGTGCGCAACATGGCAAGTGGCTGTTTTTCTATAATTCCCACTGAAGGAAGTAAAAAATTAAATATTTATTTTAAAAAAATTGTCTCCTTGAATATTGATGAGCTTAAGCAGCAACTTCGAGGGAATAATATATTCACTTTCGGGTCGTAAAAGTTCAGGCCTAAAACAGTATCTAAATCCCAAACACTAGTTTCCAATTATGTAGTAACATGGACCAATAAGTCTTACAAGAAGGTTAACGGAATGACATCTGGCCCAAATATGTAAACATTACCACTTTAATTATGAAAACATAACCTAGTTGCGGTTTATTACATCGATAAAACGTTGCTCTTATATGAATGCGCATCTCTTCACATACTACGAGTGTTTGTTCAGAAGGTTTATAACAGAAAGGATCCTTCATAACATAACCCCTTCAATGTTTTATGTTTATTCAGGAAGCAATGTCAAATATTTGCTGTTCACTGTAAACATTCTATGATACACAAAATTCCCAAAGCTGTAAAAACTTCTTCCGATAAACCTCATCGAACAATATCCATTGGCTGAACAAACAAAACATTGTTGTTTTCCCTCCGAACCGTTTCTAATAGCACCCGAAAATTATTTTTCATTCGTCTTCAACGACCCGGCACGACCTCTCCACAGATTTAATACAGTCTAGAATTGAGTTTAATAAACTCAAGGTGAAATCAATATCGAATTTAAATGAGAGATATTCTTGTAATCTCATCTAGGCACTTATGTCACGAGCGAGATGTCTAGACATATTAATATATGGGGCTGAAATTGTCGGCAGTTACGTTGATTTCAGCTCTTTCAGACGTGCGGGCTTGTAATAGCTTCATAATGTTGTGTCATTATGAAAGCTTTTCAGAATGACATTTCATTTAATATTTTGAATGGAAGCCATTCATGACGAATGCGCTTGTTAACGTGGATTTTATTTTAACGTTCATATTCTAAAAGATCTGACCTCTGCCATGAATGGCTCTCCAATTACGGTTGTATTAAAACTGCAGCGATTTTTTCTGCCGGATGTAAAAAAGGATTTCATAATAGGAGTACCGCAACCAGTCATCATTTTAATTATCACAGCTTCCATTATAAAACAATTAAATCCGTATTTAATTCACTGAGTAGTGGTAGAACTAGAGTTTACAACGACTGACATTTCAGATAGTAAACATGCAAAGTGATTAATCTAGAAACACAAGTATTATACAAAGCGGCAGCTTCCGACACACAGTCGACAATGTTTGCGAGTGGAGACAGATAATTTGAGTTAATTTACGATGGGGCGATAACCGCGCACCGGCTATCGCTAGACGTGACTGATTGAGGCCTAGATATAACACCAAAGAGAAGTAAGCAAATGGAACGGTAAATATACCACAGCGACAGACGCCACGCCACTCAGTAATGCGCCTTATGACCCGAAGCCGGCGGTCCTAACACATCACCAATTCTTCGTCGCGCGCCTCAAGCATTTAGGAAGTGAATTCAATCAAAGGCGAAATGTGCGAGTGTCCACTCCATTTACTGACTACTCCATAATAAACTAAGTACAGACAACTAAAACGGTCAGCTATTTGAAACAGCAATTGTGATACCACTTTAATATTGACGTTACTATTAGTGGAATGTGTTCCGCGTAACTGCAGGCTACTGTTGTTTGATTAGATGACAGCTATGATAGCAGCTAACTGAGCTATGTTTCAAAACCACATACATGAATAACCGGCTAATGAAAGTTCTCTGAAATGAACTCACTCTAAATAGTCCACATTGTCGGTTGAGTTATGTGACACTTTTATCTGTCGACGATACTATAATACCGCGGTATCGCCGATCTCCTTTGTGTGAGCACAATACATCTGGACCTGTTTAAATGACACTGTCACAAAGAATCAAACCATCTAGAGCAGCTACTGGCGCATAAATAACAACCCACACCGGATTATGATAAACATTATGAAGTACACCGTGTCCAACAATCAGGTCGCTGGTACAAGATGGCCTTCAATCATATTAGAACCAGATCTTATCTGACGTTAATCCCATATAGAGTAAAAATATATCTTACTTGAACCACCGGTTAATAGGGGCCCGCCATTTAAGGGAGCGTGTTTACCCAAACCGTAATGTGCAGCGCATTAGTGGGGAGACAGTGGAGCACAATGAGCCTAATCTCTGAACGGTAACAACTTGTCAAATAAGGGAAGAGTGCGACCTCCCGCCGCCGCCGAACGACACTACTTGGGAGGTCCACCGGTGCTGTCGACGACAACCAAATTAATAGCTTACTAGTCATCAGAGATAGCAGAGCCACCTATCACCCCGTGAGAAGATTCTTAACGACTTAGAAACGCATTATGTTAAGATACCTTGTCTTATAATTTGAAGTCACCTTGGTCACTGCGCACGAGACGTTCTTCGCCGGCTTATTGAATGCATAAAATCAATTACGAAGCGATGACTTCTTGACGTTGAATGCGACATATTTCTTTCAATGTCAGAAAGCGTGGAGTGCCGCGTCTAATGAATAAAATATTCAATGTTGTCGAGTATTTGAATAGATCGTTACGAGGCCCCTAACCTAATCCAAGACCAGCACATTATCCATCTTGCGTGTAAATTTAAATGACCCTTTGTGACTTCTGTCAAAACACTTCGTAGGAGAACATGACGCACCCTGTACGTAATCAAATTTAGAAAACATGTAAACATGTAACATACGTTTATATTTTCAAATACGTCTGAAGTTTGGAATTGAAATTGTTTGTTCGTATATGATTTGAAATTTATTACTTTTGAATGTACATTTATTTCAATTTAAGTCTCGCGTGAGAAAACTAGACACGTTGCTGAGGTAAATAATAAATAATACTTTTTGAAAGTGTCAACTACAGTGGTTCACTACCCTTCAGTAAATTAAGTACGCTGTATAGATAATATTTTTGGGTCCAATAAAAATTCTGTCCGGGCGATAACACCCGCCCAAGTGCGGTCGATATGGGGAGGGTATGAGAAATAAGATTATTTTCGTTGCAAATTGATCAAACGAAATTTATTTTGCGCTCCCCTTCAGATAAGACAAACATTCTCAGCGAAAATAAAGATACTTTTATGGCGAAAGTGGGGAAAAACAAAAATATTACCGAAGTTAACAGCCTACACATAATTACTTAAACCGAGACACTGGGTATAGGGACAAAGACCAGACAAATGGCTCGTTTGACAAGATCCAGATTGCTTTTAAAATATTATAGAGAATTGCTTCAATAAATTATGATGAAAAACGTCGCGGAGCGAATCAGTAGCTCAGTGGGTGTGAGTCGAACGTTTATTACAATTAATTCGTACCTTGGATTTTTCCAGTTACGCAACAATAAAACGGGTGGCTATATATAGAGTTTATGATTGTATACGCGTGCCTAGTGTTGAGTAGACCACCGTGGGTAATGGGTACCACCGGTAAGTCTTTTTAGTGAGCTCACCGCGTGATGGACAGTTAATTTACGGCCTGCTAACCGGCATAGCAATGAGATGTCAACGGATTGGGTCGCGACAAAATTGATATAATCTACGTCTCACAATATTTATTGTTCCACTGGCGCGTTTCGTGGTCAGGTGTACGCAACATTTTGATGACAATTTAACATGATATACATCATCACGCCTTTAACCCCCAAGGGTTAGGCAGAGGTGTACATATATGTAATATTACACGCAAACTGGTTACGTTTAAGCTCCATGTTTAAAGGGGTTCAGTGATCATGATCCTCAGTAATGAGGGACCGATTGAAGAAAAATAGGGGGCGGACCTATTTCCATCAACCGGGCAGAAGGCCAGAAAATCCAGTCCCCGTGGCTGCTTCTGCGAAGTTTCTGATAACAATTTATCCAGACTGTAAAATAGCAGTATGCTAGTATTTCTTACGGAGTAGAGATTTAATCGTGTTATTCGTGTATCAGTCAGGCAGGGCGCTGTATGCTCGGCACGCGAGCGTTGCACGTTGCGCTCGTAGTTCACTCGCAACGTGACACGTAACGCCGTTCTCCAAGCATTATACGTCTTAGAAACGTCGCCCATTCAACTTGCAGCACCTGATCAACTTCGCCGTACTTCTGGCGCTTTCTTACCGAGAGTTTCGCAATAAATATCACTTATCAACAACGTATCGTTAAAGGTTTTAGAACATATACATTGAGTTTATGGGGCTATTAAAAATCAAATAAGATCTCACAGTAAATATTCACTGATGCCAGCAAATAATTATGTTCTTACCAAGATTTTGAATAAACGATAACGATCCCTAACATAGCGATATTATGAAAAAGAATTTCGCAACAAACCATTTTATTTACTTATCTCGCTCGGTATAGTAAGGAAGGCACTTTTGCCTCTATGTGTCTTGGTAGATTTCACAAATAAAGTCGTTTCCATGATAATGCTCCGTCGAGGCGGACCCGACAAATAGATTGTATCCATTATCCCATACCATTTATTTCTATGACTATCTCGAAGCACCTAGTACCGCCGCCACAAACATTGTCTGCGTTAGATATTTACCTACTTACATACAAGTTGGGTCCACATATAAACGTTTACGACCCCTGTATACTGCGAGCGGTAATCAAATCGAAATTCGTTTTCAATCAACGATGCTAACCACGTGCGGCCACTCGTATAATCCCCAAGGGCGGTGGACAATAGTCAGGAGAGGTGATTTGCATGGTCCACCGTATCAAGTGCCTATTATTTATGTTCATTCGGCACATTTGCATGCCCAAAACAGGAAAGGCCGACGATGGGCCCGAGGACATGTCGTCGCGGCGCCGCTGATGTAATCGAATGTCCCTGTTCGCGCCCGCCACAATAATAATTCATATTCAAATTTCGAGCCCGAAATAATTACCACGACATGAATTTATCGCGCTACAATATGACTTCAACTCTTTGTCACCATTGGGAGCAACACGGAATTCTAATGAGACACGTGTTGCAGTTTACACAGCTTGTAGCCGTTCAGCTATGCCACCAACAAAAAATGTTCGTGAGCCAACAAAAACTGAATGGAGTGCTTTAAATATTTAGAATTTTACCATGACAGCGATGAAACAGTTTTTTCTATGAGGTATGAGTACTTACTTCCAACCGGTGGAGTATCTCGAAAACAGCCATATTTCGTTGCTGTGCGGCCGAAAACAATGGCATCGTTTTCGCGCTCGTTGACAGTTGCATGGCCTCTGCGAAAAAAATGGACTAATTAGTTTTTGTCCGCGTAATTTAAAACTAATAAAATAACGAGCCGTAGGTAGTCGAAGATGACGCCAGCACAACACAATGGCCTGATCATCAATTACTCAGAATCTTTCGTTATGCGCATTTATCTTAATATTAGCTGAATTTAACAATGAACTAATGAAACCCAAAAGAATAAATCATACGCCATAGGTACAAATTCCCATACTGAAGATATCCTAATAAATTATAACTTAAGTACATTTAAACACAAAAGTTAAATCGTTCCCTCGCGTACAATTTAAACGAGAGGGATTTTCATTTCCTCCATTGGGCGTGAGTTCTTTGAAGGGGGATCGGTTGTGTGCGGAAATTACCAGTGAAATCGGTATCGCTGCCGTGCCAGCGCGTGCCGAGCGGACGCACGAAGCGGACAATCGAGTCCCGACACCCGAGACGAGACTTCACGAAAATCTCGGAAAATCCGATGAAAAGCACACCCCTTCGTTTTGTAACATAATCTTAACATTTTCATCGGATTCACATTTTTTCCGATTTTGCGTAGGTATCGGCTTCGTAGGATTGTTATAAGAAAGATTTTCAAGGTAAACACAAGCTGTTGTCGCTGATCCCTGGAATTAAAGAAAAACAGGATATCCCACTTCTGATACCGAGTAAACTGATAACGGGAAAACTTGTTACGATGAGGGCATGAGATGGTAAACATCGAATTATCGGTGTGTGTGTGTGTGATATTGAGAAAGTAATACCAAAGATAATAAAAACAAGATTTAAATACAAAACAAATTGGTGATAAGACCTTGCATCGTACGAGAAAAACACACGTTTATCGGAGACATTTAAGAGGGTCACTTATTTTAACCTCATGACTTGTCACCACGTTTAATAGATTACAATAATCTTGGGAATCCATACTAATCATAACATAACAAATTAACAATACTCTATTACAATCGTCAGTGGGTGGACAAGGCCGAGATAACAATCAGTCATCCTACATGAATTGTAGGACCTTTTACATAACAAATCCGTAGGACGACAAACTACAGAATCCGTACATTTCGGACACTGCACGAGTAATGAAGCTGAATAGTGAATTCGTGGAGTAAATTAGAAGGACGGAAGCGAGCGGGCCGGATGTCCGTAGAGCAAGTGGCGCGAGATACACTCAAATACCAAATTACACGACGACTGTGCAAGACTAAATACACGACGTAACACACAAGCCAGTGGGGAATACTGACCAGTATTTACTAACATATATGTTAGAAGGTTGGAACTCTAGGAACGCTAGCTAATAATACAATGATGGTACTAAAACAAGGTAACATTTGCTTCAGAGAAAGCTAGATGGCGATTAGTTTCGAGAACCGACGCACCTTGTAACTGAATGCTTTGAACAAGCTTCACAGTTAAGGTAAATTACAACCACACTTTGTACGGAGCTGCTCGCAATAGATAAAAACAAAAATGAACGTTTTACACTAAGTAAACAGATTTGAGAATGAAGAGTAAAAAATAAGCTCTAAAATATCCAAACTCGGTAAAATGGACACTCAAAACTTAATTTGTTTCTCAATCAGGGCCTCGAGGATATAAAAGATGGTAATGAAATTTCGCACGAGGGAATATTAGGTCAAGGAGACGGGCTGAATTTACTATTGATTAGATATTTAGAAAGGTTGTAAAAGCTTACCCGAAGAGATGGAAAACGAAAGACTAAAACGAACAAGTGATGCTATTAGATAACCAGAACTATAGTCGGGAGAATTCCACTTGAAAAATAAGAACAAAGGCAATTGATTGGCTGTCTCGTTCCAAAAGAGCACAGAAATATCTGAAACGGTATCAATGGTGGATACTGTCAGTATCTACTATCTACGAGTAGTATACGACTGTTGGGCGAGTAGCTCGAACAATCGCTCCTCGATCCAACGGCTGGATTAATCATTTTTATTTGTTTTCATGCGCTGAACACCGAACGTAACTTTGGATAGATATTGCTGAATTCGCTCAGATTTAATCAATGTTGATATTGTCTTTGTGTTTCTAATATAAACTTTCTGTCGTTACAAACTCTTGTGTTCCGAATTCCAAGACATCAGGACTTAATTCTCTTTGGTATCTCAGAAATTAATTTCGTTTTAGTAGGTCCTTTGTTCTTTTCTCTGTTGTTTCGTTTATGATCATGTTTACTTGTTTAAAGCAATAATATACTCTTTTTGTTATGTGTTTTTGTTGTATGCGATTTTGAATTCACTTATTTTATAGTCTACTCAATCAAACTAAAACAATAGGCCATGCTGTTAACACGCAATTTTTATAAAGCTCCGGTACCTCTGTGTTCAAAATTATTCAAAGCGGAACAAATGCTATAGAATTAACAATGGGCCGAGAGCGTGTAGTGGTACATTGTAATGCGTAGAAACAAAGCAGTTAGGAGGTAGCTAGGAACACATAATACGTATGCTATGCACATAGAATTAAAGTTGGGACCGTAAGCACCGGAATATTCATCCTTTGTTGGGACCCTGTCACGAAACTATAAAAGCAGCAATGAGGAACCAATCATTGAAACGAATTTTTATGTATTGTGCAATGCATATTAATGTGAGACTATAAAAATAGAAACATAAAGCAGTTGAAAAATTAAAGTATGTCTGAATATGTTGCATGAACAGACATTCCAATTTAGACGTCCATTAATATTTCTGTCAACAAATTTAGAAGAGCGAAGTTGTAAAACGTATTCGATGTGTTGTAAAATTAATGATGCAGTTATTTTTAAAATTCATACAACAGCTGGACATTCTGCGAAAAAAGCTCAAATGAAAAGTTAGAGTGCCGTATCCAATAAAACGTTTTACGTTTGAGCATTGTTCGAAACCACATCCCAATACAGTAGGCAGAGGAGGGCCGAAACAGCCGGAGTGTTAAAATATTTACAGTGCGGTTGAAAACACGCGCCCCGTCTGAGCCGCCTCGCTCCCACCGAACATATGAACGAACTACATATCTACACATTCACAACCACACAATGACTTTGAAAAACGTAGAAAACGAACATTCACAAACATACCCTTTCAACATATGGACGAGCTAAAAGGATTTACCTACGCAAAATGAAATAAGCTCGAGTTATGGCACACATAATAAGTCAATGTTGCTTCGAGACGACATTACACAACAGAATTTCTAGATATTTTTCAAATATATTTTCTAGACTGAACAGATAAAAATAGTGTCTACGTCTGTCATATAAATACATTGGCTATCCGAAGATAAAGATACGATATTCGTCGGCACATGCAGACGGAATTTAATATTCCTCTACACAATGGGTTGCCTCTATAGAATTAATAAAACTTATATACATTAATAACGCTGAATATCATTCATTGGCGGTCCAGCAGACCTCTTCAATTGTTCGCTCGAGGAGAGCGAATGAAAGGCCTCCCATTGAAAGTGTTCAAAGTTTGCGTACGTGCCCACTTGCCCAGGCAGTCCGTATAGAGTATCTTTTTCATTTTATCTTTGACCCCTGCCCCGATCCGTTATAATATCGCCTGTTTTTATTCAATTAACCAAAGAATGATTCGATTCAATTTCGGTGGTCGATTCCCGGAAATGGAATTATCTTGGCATAGTGGCAGAACACGAAAATTAAGATAACTATTGTAAATGTAAATAAAATTGTTCAGATAAAGTAATTACAGCTTTGAAGCGGTCCGATTGAATTATTATAATAACGAGGCACAAATCGGAAACCCCTTTAAAATACTGGCAACGCGTAGAGATAATCTAATCTACCACTATAAATAAATCCTGTTTTTGATTCTTAACACACGCCAACGCGAATTGCTTGGTTTCCGTCATGAATAGAAATCTATCTCACACGAGCAGAAATGATACATTTATTGACGAAGGCTATCGTGGAAGTAGCTACTTGCGTCAATTTACATTCAAATCGGCTTTATTAAGGGGGAATATCAATGAGATACGATGCGGAGGATCTCGATATTGCTTTTTAATATGGGTAACTCGGGATGCTGATAAAAATACAACATCCACATAAATTCCATCAGATTATTGATGATTAAACCCAATCCAGCGTGTAGAACCTAATCTGCAAAGAGGAAACAAATAAAAAGATCCGAGGACTAGGCTATAAAAGTACCGGTTGTAAAGACTGTTCAGATTTCATCCAGAAAAGCTTAATTTTTATCACGGTAGGCAATCAATTTTCGTAACTAACATTAACCGCCTGCGGAAAATATAAAAATCCAATTACTCTTTTCGGATTATAGAGCGCGCACTCTGGCCAGCATCGATACTGAAAATTCATTTTTAATTAAGTCTGAAAGCTCATCCACAAAGAGCGTTAAATGTTTGAAGAGTCCGCCGCAGCGCTTCTAATTACACTGCCATTATCATTTACGTCTATGTGCCGACGTTTGACATAACCGCTTTTATGAACTCGAGGATTTTAGCTGCCTTGGTAATGCCAAACGTGTAATTTAATTTGTAACATTTGTAAGAAGTAGGCGGTGGTACAAAGTGTCGGGAAGTCAGGTCGTGAGAGTGACAGTGCATTTTCTTTTAACGTGTTCGCCATTTCCTTCAATTCTGCCGTGTCAGCGTACCTCGCGCGCTTTAATAGCCCACTCCAGGTGTAACACCGTCGTTTCATATGTCTGTCACGTGCTTCAGAGATTTTTCATTCAAATTTTCTGATTTCGAATTGCTAGGGGTGATTACGGCCTATTATTCACTATATATATTACAGAGACTCACCCAATCTTGCACGTTTCTGACTTTACTAACATGTAGACTTATCTACAGGACATTACAATTTCTCAAAACCTGTTTCTTTTCGCTTTGCGCGATACTGTAACTGACTGTCACTCAACGATCGCGATCTCAAACTTTGTTGTGTAGGCGACCAAGTTTTAATGCTTTCAATTGCAATTAAGTACATCTAGCTGAATCGAACCTTAGATCGCCCACAGGCATTCCAGCTCACCCACAAAGCTGCATGTCTAGACACCTACGGGTGGAACGGGAGAAACAGGTGTATTGACGAGATGTGGGAAGCTTGTTTATTGGTGACATTATAGATTTTGTAGCAGTTCTTTGTGTGAAGCAGTTCGCCAGAGGACTACCGCGATATCTATTTTTGCCATGAAGTATGCGTTGCGGTTTCTAATTCAAGGTTAGTGAAGACAATGTAATTACAAACTCATTAGATATTTCAGCTTTTGCAACTGGGATTACTACTACGACTAGTAGCGTAGCATTCCCACACATTTGGTTTTGCAGGAATCCATTAGCAGCGCTGACAGTTGCCCATCAGATGAGCTTACGTCTTATTTACCAACAAATAACATTAAAAATACGAACCTTTAAATCCAAATCCATGACCAGATGCTTCCCAAAAGAGGTACCGCCAGTTTTTTGTATGTGCAAGAAGACCATGACGTCATGAGCGTTCAGGTCGAATCGGAAGTCGTCGTGGAGGACTTCGTCGTAGGAGAGACCCGGCTGAGCGATGACGTCGGGGAGAGGCCGCCCGGGAGCTTCGGCGTACGAGAGAGCCAAGGATTCGGACACCCGCTCCCGTGCTGACAAGGCGCACACCTGGGGATGAGAAAAAAACATGGAGTGAATGTTTAGGTCTCTCAAAAACCTAGGTACATAAATTTGAAGACATGTGGCATCCGCCAACCGACATATGGCTCGTGTGGTAAATTATGGCCCGCTTCTGATGGACTCCATCAGTGGGAACGTGTTTAAATACAGAAACAGGCATGTATTCTTCGAAGTGGTCTACATTATAATTGAAACATTATAATTAGCTAAGATGTTCTCACTGGTAGCACGAGACAATAAATCAACAACAATTTCATTGTAAACGAGACAAATATTTTGCC
Organism: Noctua pronuba; assembly: GCA_905220335.1. Taxonomy (NCBI): domain Eukaryota; kingdom Metazoa; phylum Arthropoda; class Insecta; order Lepidoptera; family Noctuidae; genus Noctua; species Noctua pronuba. The sequence goes on from LR999894.1 coordinate 12,083,967, forward strand.
CAAATCCTTAAAGCTTTGTCAGAATCAGAAACGCTCATTGCTTATAGCTTAATCCGATTAGTCGGCGCGTACAACGCTTGTCAGCACTTACACAATGCCGCGGAACGAAAATGTTGTTTGGGGCTCGCGATATTTGACTGGAACGTATTTTGGCGTACACATTGCTTTATCAATTGTTTTGTAATGTGCAATAGTAGTAATGCACGTATTGTTAAACAGTGTTTTTCAATTTTGGTGTGCATTCTATTCTATTCTATTCTACGGTAAATGTGTGCCTAGGTATGAAAATCCATTCATTGACTGCACACCCTAAACCGCTGGGACTAGAAGCATGGGGTTTTGCACAAGAGATTTTTTTTTTTAATATACATCGTGGAAACTTTCAACGGGGCAGTAAGGGGAACTACCTTAACCGTTACAGCTACAAGAAAATGGTCTAAGGAAGACTATCCATTATTGTTTGTGAAATTTTGATCCCCATTCACAAATGTAAAAAAAATATGTTCGGTTAGTAAGAAAATGGCCATTTTACACAACACATTTTTTTAATGTCAATCGATTATGTTTTTAATAGCCATCAAAAACTTCTATGAGACCAACCCAGGTTGAATTGAAGTACAAAAAAATCAGAAATTGCAAAAAACTGTACCAATTTTTGCTAGGCTCTCAAACTGTTTTGCAAAACATTCATTTCAGTTACTTTATTTAATTAAATTCATCTGCTGTTTTTTTAAGTTATAGATATTAAATTGAACCTTGTAGTCGCGGAATTCTAAAAATCCGGATACAATTTTAATTTTAAATAAATTATAATCTTTAACAAAAATATCTGCTTTTATTGTTCATCTCCTAATGTGTTTCTGTCATTATTATAGATCACTAGTACCAAATCGGTTTGTATTATTATAATTCACGAGACTGTTTTGCATCAAAAAACGGATCGTAAACTGTTAAAAATAGTAAATTAACATAACATAATGAAAATGACCAAAACTTGTTATTCGTAGAAATCGCTTTGTGATTCATATTTGTCACAAAGGTTGATGGGAACCCTCGAAAGTTCATTTATTCTGACCCCTACGGTATCAAAATCAAGTAGATATTGGGGTCGGATGGGTTCATGTACCGCGGCTGAAACCTAAACACACATTGCGGGATATATAAGAGAAATATTACTCAAGTATTATGTGGGTATTTCTCATAAATAACGGGTCAATAAGCTTCTCTTTAGGTCTGTATTTTATCTTATGGATTTTTTCGTATCTTCGTCCGATACGTCTACGGAGGAAAGGAACAGCTTCACAACTACACGTGGTAAGGATTAGATTACTTCTTATACAGGGTGTAAACAGACCCTTCACGAAGCCGTCAACTAAGCTACTACTACGCAAAAATTATTGCTGGGAAACGACTTTTTTTTTTGGTGTGAAAAATCACTTTTCACGGTAAAACTCAATGTTACGCACTCAAAACTTAGTGCTGATGGATGCTTTGAATAGTTAATGGGTCATGGAGTTAATAAAAGTAAAGTTAAAATCTTAAAAAGGGGATTTAAAAAAAAAAACTTGTGAAAAAATTTGAACTTTGACCTTCAATATTTCCAGAACCAGTGGTTTCCCAGATATTGTCTAGAAGAAAAAAATTATCCCAATGATGGGCAGAATATGTGGTTTTCGTTTTCGTTAAGGGTCTTTTTACACCCTTTATGTTTCCTTGTAAACAAACTTTAGTTTGTGGTTTAGAATATTTATTTATTTATTAATATAGGTTCACCAACAGCTTGTGTGTACAACATATCATAATTATACATAGGTTTTAGTCTTGGACCTACACAGTCGCCAATTATAGGTTAACCAGAATATGTTTGAATAAAGAAACAATCCTTTTCCTTTGTGGTTAATATAATAGATTATTACTCATTCAAAATAAAGTCAATTGATGTTCGTGAATCATTATTCTAATTCTATTTGCGGTTAGTGCAGCATAACTTCTTCCAAGTTCCAAATATCTCTATCAGCGGCCATTTGAGTATTCACACGATTTCATCATCTGCCTAGCCTTTTCCCAACTATGTTGAGGTCGGCTTCCAGTCTAACCGGATGCAGCTGAATACCAGTATTTTACATGGAGCGACTGCCTATCTGACCTTCACAACCCACTTAGTATTGGGATACCCCTTGGTAAGACTGGTTGTCAGACTTTTTGGGCCACTGACTACATAACGACTGTCAAAGATCCACAAATGACGGCCGGGACCAACGGCTTAACATGCTTTCCGAGGCACGGAGGAAACTCGGTATGTAATAGGCGGTCACCCATCCACAGACCAACCTAGGCAAGCACGGCTTAACCTAAAGATCGACCCGAGCGGCTGTTATTATTTAGCCACGAGCTCCTCCGAGTATTCATATGTTTTCTAGCCATATTATCATCAAGATTCCATCCTTCTTGATATTCCTCTACTCTTACACAGGCCTCCCTCATTTCTTCGTGTATAAAACATGAAATCCTCCATCTTGAATTTCTCCGTAACGAATGCCGTGATAGTAGGCTACGCAAGCGCCCTTTAAAAAAGAAAGGTAATGAGTTGGCTTACTCCAAATTAACCTCAGCTCTGAGGCGAGAGAAATCTGAATATCAAAAGAGGTTATCCGTTTAACGCGAAGAAAAAGCAGTGTAAATTACCTTCTTAGGTGTCATTGTGGAACAGGCGAAGAAGGTCTAAATTAGGTTTCATATGATAAATTATAGTACAGTTTTTATGAGACTTTTTCTATGGAAATAGGTGCCGATCTGTGGCGAAGGTTCCATACAACTACATTCCTACCGGCTTCCCTTTGAAAAATGGCACGGTTAGTATTCTATAGACAAATAATATAATCACATTAAAGATATGTACTCCGGCTTACCTCTTACAAAAATTGACCCTTCGGTTCTGGTGCCGATTTAATAATATTATAGTCTCAAGAGTATGGTTCCCAAAAATGCACGATCAAAAACAAAAATTGCCTTTATATATCAGCACATAGACCATTTGGCTATAGGATTGGTTTTCCAACGTTTTATTATCTTTAAAACTTGGTATGGATAACGTTTATGATCACCACGTAAAGGGTTGTCCTATAATTTCCGGAAGTTTAGAAATTTTCCTGCAATTCTTCGTACGGTAACAGCTTTCGTCGAAACTTCCACACGATACACCTTAACTTGGCAACAACAGCCATTTGTATTCAATATTCTATTCCATATCGCATTGTTCTCTCAAAAACTGGTTTATTAAGACAGATAATTTATTAGTCCAATACAAATGGCCACCTCTGCTTTGTGGAAACGAAATACTGGTTCTAGGAATCATAAGTGGCGTTAAGAGTAGGAGCTTTTCAATAGAAATGGTAATTTTGGGTCAATTACATACTACGTATTCTATTTCGTTGTAAGCCTATTTATTTAATCGCTAAATACAGTTACGTAATAATGAGAGTCAACCCGCCCGATCTTGTTTCCCGAAAATGTTCTTAACAAACTTAAGTTGAAGAAACAGACTTAAAACGGCCTCGTCGCCTCATGTACGATCGTGAAAGGAGCTCTTTAACCCCTCTTAAGAAACCCAATTTCTCGAGTTTATTTCTCATTTCTCTGCATATTTTCGTGGTTTCCGTTACAATAAAATCTAATCTAAAAAGAAAAATTGTTTTAATATCTTTTAGAGACGCGTTTAAAGGTCGGTGGGGTTAGGTAGGACTGTAGGAGGGTGACGGGATGAAGGGCGTCTATCCTCTCTCCTCTCCCCGCTTGTTTGTTCGCCTAATGAAGTGGGTAGAGCGCCCTGGCCCATTAATATACAGTTACAATCAGCACCGCCACCACCCCAACGATTCTACTCCACTTATTACGATTACTGAGATGACGACGAGACGGCAAACAGTAAATATAAAGTACGTTACAGCGAATCGAAAACAAATGTACTATTTACTTAAGTAGTATTAGTCAGGCAAATGGCAAAAGCAATTGCATTTATCGAGGCACTGTATCGATTATTACGATTCTCAATAAGTCTCGCATCGATCAAACACTCATCACTGATCTATTGGCAGTGCGGTTTCTAATAAGGTATAACTTTACGATATACGATCCGGCGCCTGGCCCGGAGGAGCTCCTGGCGCCTTATTTTAATTCAGGAATTCAGTTATTAAATGTTATGAAGTTTATCGCCAGCAGCAGCCCCTCAGGCTTCGCAATTGTTTACCTTCATTGTTTTATCTTTCCTACTTGACACACAGTGTCGCCTCCGTCGCCAAAACTTTACACGACCAACTTGCGCAGTAAAGTAATAAAAGTCCCATGAGACTGTATCTAACCGGTACATGTACTTAGGAGGGTGTAACTATGTTTATTATAAGTAGATTCGTGCCTAATCAAGTCTTGAATTACATAAGTAAGTATGTGTTGACGTTACCAAATTAACAAAAACCACAACGTGCCCTGAATGTTCACCTCGAACCGCTTCGACTTTGCTACTCTTGCACGTATGACGTATTTATCTTACTTCAAGTTATTTCTTGCTGCGAGTAAAATTTCTCTGAAAGCAAGACCTACTTTCGATATGGGTCAAGTACATAACGGGTTATCAACTTGTAACAAGGCTTCAGTTATATTAACCAACAAAATTAATGCGGCGATCGCGTGTGAAAGCAATTTAGTGCAAAAAAGTGTTTCAGTTCCAAATTATCGCATTATGTAATGCCTAGGCTTCCAAATACTAATTGCTGGAAAAGATAAACAGATGTATTGATTAGTAGCGTTTTCCTGAGATAACATTCTTCTCATTAGATTAACCTAGATTGTAGTTCCATAGGTAATCAGAGTTCAGAGTTAATCCTAAACAACTGCCCGTTCTGGCGCCATCTAATTGAGTTAATTGGCGCTAATGTGCAGCCAAGCACTTACAACATAACTACAAATCCTGAGCATCAAGTACTTAACAGTAATTAACATTGGTTATTCGATGACTAGGTAATGTGATTGGACAGACTTACTTAGAATGGCCTCCTCTTGAAGGCTACAATCTATACATCAGTCCTCTGAATTTGGCCTCTTAGGGCCTTAGTGCTACTTTTGGTGTCCGCGATTGGCGATTTTGTAGATTCACTCTCTTCTGCGTTCGCTCGCGATGCAAAATCGCATAGAATTGCGTTTGAGCGCAGTAGGTATCAGAATATTAATTGAGAATCAAGACATGCTTCGCAGATGTCACGGCCTCTCCTATAATAGCTGCTTCTGACATCGGAAATTTCAAAAAACGACTAAAACTTCAGTCACTACTGCTAAAAGTATCGTATTTTCTAAAGCCCATGCCACATTCTGAATGAAAAATGCTTTTGAAGCCCGCTAAGCTCTCTTCTTTAAAATATGCACCGTGTCTTTGAACGCAGGGCTAAATTAGCATAAATAAAGTCCTTATATCTGAATACGTGGTCGTCAGTGATGTAGGTGTATCTGTCCAGGTGTTATCCTGTCCATTATCAATTCATGGCGGACAACTCGCTGCGCCATATGAGGCCGCGGGGACACAGTAACGAAACGCAGCCCGCGTGCAAAGAGATGCAATTTTATCCTTTGTCTCTACTTTTGCAATTCGAATTTTAAAACGTATGACCATAATCGGAACTGGAAAGTGGTATTTCAAGGACCGAAGGCTACTGTCTCATGCTTGATGGCCGGGAAGACTGACTTCGTTACTGCAAGTTTGTCGTTATTACGGCAGCATTTGTGGTGCTTATTTTTAATCTTACGGAAAGATTTGTATTTTTGTGTGTGTGTGTGTATGTTAGTAATGAATAAACTCAAAAACTACTGTGCCGATTTCAAAAATTTTTTCACCATTTGTAAGCTACATTATCCCCATAGGCTATATTTTATAAAAATAAATGTACACCCGTGCAAAGCCGGGACGGGCCGCTAGTATTATATTTATGTATAAGGTGAATATTATTGTTTTATTATAAAAGGCTGTCTCCAAATATCAAGTGATATTTAAACAGTCGGGCATACACTTTTGTACAGTGAGCTATGTTTGCACAGTTGTCGCTTTGAGCACAAAAATGTTCTCAAAAAAAGAGATCACATTCCATTTTAAGCTTTTAATTAATTCAAACAAAGCGTAAACGTTTACAAGTGTCTCGAAAACGTTTAGAGACGAGGTCAGGCACCCGACAGTCCGTGACACCTACATATACAGCATTATTGCAATCTGTTTGCAGTTATTTAAATTACAAACTGTTTTCCGACTGCTAACACCCATCCGCCCACGAGTCCACGATACGTCTATTAAGCTGCGTCCACGACTCCAAGAGATTGTTCACATCGGGGACCAGTTCTAAACAAAAGTCTTCATTAGCTGTTCCAATCGATTTTTACGGAGATTTGAAATTATTTTTACTTACATCAAAAGTTTTTATAACCGGTCCAATGGAGTCGTGGTACTGGCACGTTTGGGCCAATTTTTATTATTAAAAAATGATTGATCGCTACATGTAACGGCCTCATACCAACATGTAGTCTTGAGTGGAGGATGCAGGTCCTGCTGAGTATTTTTTGCGGGCGCTTATCGGACCGGCCTGCTCGATTCCTGACTACCTACTTATAAAAAACCGAGCAGCATGGCCGCCACGCTCTTAATTAGTATTTTAGAATCACTAATTTACCTAGAACTCTAACAGAGTTTATTTTACCCTAAAATTCACGAAAAGCGTGAGTTATCACATCAATTACTAAAATTTAAGTTGATTACGAAGTCTTAATCACTTTACAAAATACTTAGTACATAATAAGGAACAAAAATCGAATTAAGCAGGTACTAAAGAAAACATTAAATATTCTGATTACTAAAGAAAACATTTAATATTCTGATTTTCGCGAATTCGTAATCGCAGAAAGAAGGCCAATTTTTTGTTTACCAATACTTAAAATAAAATACATATTCAAGGCTGAGCAGTAATCATTACAAAAACAAGACATAAGTACATTATTGAGATAGTGCAGGTATGTTTTTTTTATTGTACTAATAAGCTACTTAAAAGTAATCACCTGGTGATACTGCAAAATGAATATTATTATCCTTTCTTGGTAATTAGCATAGCTGATTAGATAAGAAAGATAAATACTTCTAGATCTGCATTTAATTATTGATAAAGAAGTTTTTTAAACAGGTGGAGGTGACAGCCAGATAAGTGATAGCTAGCTAGACAGACAGACGGACCATTTAAAAAAACCTATTTGTAAAGATTCTTGGTTCAGAATACTGTTTAGAAGATTTTTACATAAAATTGTATTCAATGATAAAACTGTACTGCTAACATACCTACAACAGAGATTTTTTTGTTGGTAGCAAACATATTTTGTTACCATTTTCCTTGGACTTTTATCAAGGTTTTAATTACGAAATGTTTCAATATTTTGTGAGTGATTTCATTAGCGAAATATTGTAATTTGTCCTGAAACAAGTTTTATAGCGATTCAGAGATTTTACTTAGCGAGCAGGTCTGACCCGCAGCACATGCGGTGCAAAGTATAGTTTGGTTTGTTTAAGGAAGATCAACGGAAACAATACCAATATTTGTGTGGGTGTAAGCTTGGTGGTGGTTTCATAATATTTACTATATAATAATTCAAGTTATGTAATATATATTATGGAACTTGTAGTAACAACAATAACATGGAAGGAGTGGCTACACTTCCTGTATTAAAGTTACAGTAAACATCTTCATTGTCATTGAGGTTTTTGACTGGTGAGAATTTATGGCAAAATTATTATTGTTTAAATATTGTTTTCTGCCTAGCCTTTTTCCAACTTTGTAGGGGTCGGTTTCCAGTCTAATCGGATGCAGCTGCATAAATAATTGCCTGTCTAAAGATGTTATAAGATACATTTTTTTTTTAAATACGGGCTTTATCTTTTATACATAAAATTGACATCTTACAGTTTAAGCAATGAAAATCGCACAAAATCATTTTCATTTCTCACATAAAAATATGTGGTGTTAAAAAATCAGTCTTAAATCTTTAAAATCAAATTATCTCATTATTGCTACAACATAAATTCATTAATAAAATTTATCAGTGAATGACGCATTGATTCCGTAAATATTTAAATTTTATTTCCATACATAATAATTATGTTATAACCGCATAATAATATCCTCGGTTGAGTCATATGTATACCTATCAATGTAAAACATACTCATTATAATTTTTGATAGTATAGTTTCCTCATGATTTAATACTTAATTGTTGTGGTTTTTAAATAATAATTTCTCAATGTAGTTTTTTGTGTTATCAAATTGTATTAACAGTGAATTTGGAATATAATATTTACTCTCGATTAAAACATTGTTTTAGTATTGTTGTGTATTATATTATTTTTATTATACATTTTGAAAATTGTTTGAAATGTTGTTTGAATTGTTTGTTAATTTTGAAGGTTTTATTGTTTAAATATTATAAAGATAGGTGTTGAGGAATTTCGGTATGAATTGTATTATACTTGTAAGCATTGTTAATAGGTATGCATAAATAAAAGATTCATAGAAATGAGTCTTTTCTGAATATCATTGAACAAAAATATTATGTGTTATAGAAATCAAATAACATTGTTTTATACAAGACATACATTTAAATATTAAAATTGAAACTTAATATTGTTACAGTATTTATCTAGCTACTGATAAATTGAAGATTAGAATTATTTTAAAATAAAAGTACAGTTTTTAGAGTGATAAATCACAATGCATGATTACTTAATTTAGTCACTATCATCTTATCAACAATATTTGGATGTCATTTTTAACATTTACTGTGATTTTACACTATTTAAAGTTTAGAAATTGTGATAAACAAACCATAACAACTGTCAACCTAAAAACATAAACACTACAAAATTTTATTGCATGTGAAAATATATGTGTAGTACAAAAGTGTGTGGGCTCACCTGATCGGGGCAGAAGTATCCAAATGCAACCATACCAAACAACGACAGTAGTAAACAGAAGAGTATCACTTTTCGCAACTTCGATCTTGGCTCCATTTTTTTTATTTCGTAGACACCGCTCGGCAGCAACAAAGCGAAATCACTATCTACTTGCACTGATACACTTTTTTGCATTTCGACTGAATGCATGTCTCATTTTTACAAAAATATCCCCAACCCAACACTCACTGATTCTGTCTATTGTCTTTCTTCCACTACGAAAGTACATAAATTCATCGTAACATTGATTTCACATTGTTCTTATCGTTAGGTGATTATCTGTCCAAGATACGGTTCGATAACATTGTTTTGTTGATAACACTCGTAATATGTTATGCCATTAACAAAGCCGAAAATAAAATGCGAGACGAGAACGATACTCAAGGTGAGCCCGAGCGAACCAACTGCGACTGACACTACGCGAAGACGACTGACGGACCCGAGACGCGATTGAAGGCACTGAACACAAACAAACAATCCCAGGGCAGAGCACGTTTATACAGTACTCTGACTCACGCACCATGTTATAGTACCGATGGATCACTACTTACTGCTTACATTAATGAATTTACTACAGTAGCATTTGCTTATTTATAAAAATAACCGATATTTTTTCACAGTAAATTCAATTTGTACTACATAAATGTTCCATATCTGGCATGTTCCATTTCTATGAAAATGACGTGAACATTTAGTGAGCATGAATGTGAAAGTAGGACAACAATACTGAAGCATAGAGAGAAAGTAAGAGATGCTATGATAGAATTGTCAAAAATTGAAAATAGAAAGATTTTGGAACAACGTTTTCGTTTGGAAACAATCCGCTGTCACTTTATTTTTGACATAAATAAGTCAACGTTCAAAAAGTATATTGATACAATAAATAGAAAGTTTAAAAATTAAAAGAAATTCAGTGAACTCATGGGGATAGTTTAAAGAAGTCGTGATTGTAATTTGATTCGTTGATAAAATCTATAACTTTGTGAGATTTTTTTGCTTGAAAATATAAATTTTGTAAAGTATTTAGAATGTTTAAGAACTAAACGAAACTAACTAACTGAATTAACTGAGTAAATATTTTATATACCTCTTTAACCTCTTTTGCACAATCCTCACGGCGCGCGGCGCCAGTGGCGGTGCTTCTCTACACTGGCGCAAAAAAAACACCTCTCCTCGGAAAAGTTAGGCTTTCTTTTGAAAAGATTAAACGCAGGTGGTTATAAGGGCAAGCAAAGCGAGCTCGCGAATTTAAGCACAAAATCCTGAATAGCACCCCTCCCCTGAAATGTGAGTTTCTTTTAAAACGATAAGACTCAGGATACAAGAGCTTTAGAATTTATGCAGCCAGCCCTGAATCGGAAAGATTTGACTTGAGTTATAACCACCCTAGGCGGTCACCTAACCGTGCTCCACCGGGTACTAGGAAATAGGATCATTTTGCTGATATAAGCCATTTAATTACCAAATCATAACTCTCGCCACTCCTGGACACCTAAACTGAGCCCATTTTATGAGTCCGAGAATGTACAGACGCCAGCACATCAAGTCAAGCTACTACAATCTGTTAAATTTCTTTATTAGATCTTCAACTTTATCCGGCTAGATTCAAGGTTGATTGGGAGAATTTGACAGTTTCGGGTTTGATGTGCTGGCGTCTGTACGATTGTGACAAGACAAACCGTGGTTCTCTAGTAAATAGTTTTTTTTTTTCAATATTATAGTATATTGTACAAACACTTTACTCGGTATATTAGCAGCAGCAGCAGTGATAGTCTAGTGGCGTGACCGTCAGACTGCCAAGTCATAGGTCTCGAGTTCGAACCCAAGACACGCACCTCTGATTTTTCAGATTCTTCATGTGAGTTTTTTATGAGTATCACTTACTTCGGTGAAGGAAAACATCGTGAAGAAACCAGCATGCCTGAGAGATATTTCTCGACAGGATGTAAAGCCAAGCGAGGCCCGTGGATGGCATAAACACTCTAGGTGCGGCACTAAGCACACGATAAAGAAGAAGATTTGGTATTTTGACTTAGTTGGTGGTATTTTTTAAGGTAGGGCATTGCTCCACAATGACCACCCCCCCTACCCTAGCTACGACACCCACCACATATCGGCGCGGTTGGTGTGCTGCGTTTTATAAATACGTAGGTAAAGGTAAAGTCAGCAACAGCCACTAACTATAAGTTATATAAGGACTGTTTCCATTGCAAATAACTATCTTCATACAAATTCTGCGATCCTGATTTGGGAAGGACCTTAAACGTTTTGTTCAGGCATGTCGACCTAGAACCATGGACAGCGTATCGGGAATACTGTAGTCAGCTAGGCTGTTTGTTGGGGTTGGCGCAGGTACTCGTAATCTGAGCCGCGCCGTGCGCTCATAACAGAGGTTGGAGGAGACCTGTCGCTGCCGGCCGTCGTTCGTTCGATGGTCGGCAGCGCAGAGTCCTGGGACGCAGTGATGTCCTTCTGCGAAACCGTCATGTCGCAGAAGGAAGCTGCGGAAAGGGAGAGGGAGATAACGACCTCTCGCCCATCCCGCAGCAGACGCACCGGCCGTCGGCAGAGGGCGGACAACGCCCTCTTCCGGCCCCCCTAAATAGGTCCAGGGGCGGCGGATTCGGGGACATCCGTCGCCCTCCATCACACTGGACCCGAGACGGCGGCGCGTAGTGTTCCACGCGCGCCTCTCTTAGACGTAGCGGGGGGAGTTTCACACCTCACTCCCCCCCGGGACGTGGCCCGCAGGTCAAGCGGGCCGGCACTAGTCCGGGGCAGCGGAAGTCGCATTAGATCCCGCTGCCCCCCGACGCAAGTGTGCGAGGGAACACCGGTGTGGTTTTAGTCAGTAAGAGTCTGACAGACCCCTCCGCTCTCCCCCAGGGCGGAGGACATCCATGAGGATTTCCACATCGAGACCAAAAAAAAAAAAAAAAAAGGTACTCGTAATCTCCTTGCTTGCCACATCATCCTTCACCCAGTCCATCCATCGTTTCTGTGGTTTTCCTCTTCTCTTGTACCATCCACATTCATAGTCAAAACTTTCCTGACGACATTTTCCTCAGCTTTCCGCATCACATGCCTATACCACGACAACCGATTACCACAACTTTTCAGCCACCGGCACCACTTTCAGACTTCCCCTTATGTACTCATTTCTTATTTTATCTATTCGTGTAAACAGAAATACGATACAAAAATTTCAATTGAGAATGCTGAGGGGGATGTGTGACACCACACATCCCCCTCAGCATTCTCAATTGAAATTTTTTTTTTCAGCGAAACAGAAATACGCATTCTTGATTATTAAAATCAAGAATGCGTATTTCTGTTTCCGCTATAACAACAAATAATAAAAATAAATTAAAAGGGGCTGCCCTACTACGATGCTAGTGATGCTAAGGAACCCCTCATGCGCAAGTCCGACTCGCACTTGGCCGGTTTTTTTTTAATTTGTGTTTCTTTGTGGAGTTTTTAAGTTTCCGTAGCCGAATGGCAAAAAACGAAACCTTTATAGATTCGTCATGTCTGTCTGTCTGAGTCAGTCCGTCCGCATGTCACAGCCACTTTATTTTATTTATTTATTTATTTATTTATCTCAATCAACTAAGGATCACAGGTACAATTAAACACAATTCAAAATAATAAAATTAAAATCACAATTAAAATTAAAATTATTAACAAAATAAAATCAAATTACAATCAAATTAAATAAAAATCATCATTACAATTAAAACGCAATCAAAATAAAATTATTAACAAAATTAAAACAAATTAAAATCAAACCGAAGTCAGAAGCACAATAAAAATGATTATAATAATTAAGTCAAAAACTAAAATCAAATTAAAACAATATCCTAACATTGGTCAGTACGTGAACCATGCAGCAGTGGTTCACGTACTGACAGTCGAAACGTTCAGCAAAATATTTTAGGATACTGTTGCGGCTGGCCCGCACCCTGCGCACCAGGGATGTGCACCGCTTGCGCATACCTGTACTTTATTCTGAAACTATTAGGACTAGGTAGGTACAGTACAGTTGGAAGTTGGTAGGTACCTAGATGTATTGTGAACCGCTTTTCGATTTTTATTTTTGTATGAAATAGTTATTGAATGGGATGTTATTTGCGCGATTCATATTTTCATTAACATACACCCTGACACTGACCTGCAAATTGCAAAAAACGTAAGAAAATTTGAATTTCGCGCGCTACCCTGCCGCTTCCACCTTAAACGGTTTTATTTTTAACTGGGAAATGAAAGATTCCTCGCAAAGCGGATGTCGCCGACGCCCACAATCAATGTAGCACCGCCACTGAACAGCGACACCATTCGCCAGCCACTCATTTAACCTCTTGACCGCCAGAGCATAAACGCACGCGCGTGCCCTCCAGGCCAAGCCCAATTTCACCTAACGTTTTGTCACATATTTGTGGCTTGCTTGTCACGTATAATGTGACGGTTCAAAAGGTTAACTGCAGTTACCCGCCGGTAGCCGTGGCAAATTTCTTACTTTTCAAGCAAATCTAGGATAAATGTTGTGGACTGCTACGCACTGGCGGCAGCTGCTACCAGCAAGCAGACACATAATGCCTCTCAGCGTTCTCCAATTCCTGCGATTTTGAAACAAAGCCCCTCCTCAAGTTATCGATAGATCACAGAATGTATGAGCATCATGGTTCTTTTGGCGCCCAACCTGCGGTCCGCAATAACTCAAACATGGCAATGTATGAGTGTTTCCGGATGAGTATGCTCGGACCGAGTGGACTCGGATACCTACTCAGATGCAACTCGTATTCTGGAAACCCATAATTCGAATGCACTCGGATGAGGGCGTCCGATCCGTGTAGACTCGGATCGCGTCGAACTTTTCCGAGCTAACTCATATAAGAGTAAGGAAAAAAATGCAAATTCTTCTCGTTCTGCCAGGTGCCTTACCTTTGTTCCGTCTTAGCTTTACGACTAACAGGTCTGCTATAATTCCGATACTATTTCGCATAAAATCCGATTTTTTTTTATGATGACTGAAGAATAATTTTTAGAATGAAGAAAATGATCCGAGTGAACTATGTCAATATCAACAACTGTTATCCTATTACACTCGTATGAAGCTTACTCCACTCGGTCCGAGAATACTCTGACCGTGCCAACTCTGCTATACGCACGTTTGCTTCTTCTTCTTTACGTGTCGATGAACTCAAATTGTGTTAGACCGTATGTAGCCACCTGCAAAGCTCTTACATTCGCTTCAATTAATCTTGGTAGGTGCAAGTGGTTGTGAAGGATGGGCAGTACAAGAGGTGGAGCATATCCTGCAGAGTGGCTCCGCACTGGCAATCTGTATGGGATGAGTCGAGGATACCCCATTTTGCCAGATTATATCTACAGCGGCCAAACTGGGCTCGCAATCGGTTAAGGGATGTCCAGATTTGCCATTGCAGTTCGTATCCGGGCGGCAGGTGTTCTTCCGGGTTGATGAAATGTGGAGGGATGGAACGTTTGCTTGAAATGGAGTGATACTTGCTCGCGCTCATACTATTTTACGCGAGCGTGCACCCACACCCTCAGAGTTTTAGCGTACACTCTAAACGACATTGTCAGGAGGGTGCTGTTCGTAGGTCATTTGTAAAATTGTCTGTGGAAATTGTTACTAGTTCAGACTATGGCCACGTCCTAAAAGAACCATGCTAGTAGCGCCGAGGGTGGATGCCAGAAGGGACAGGAATGCAAGCGCAGGTTATTTGGATCTCGAATATACAAGGTGTAACATAATAAACGCAAGACCCCTCGTGCGGTGTCTAAATTAGAACAAAAAAAACAGACTTTCTATAGGACTCCCTCATAGAGGGTGGAAGGGACACCGACGCGAAAACGGTTACCACGTATTCAGTACATCATTCTGAAAAAACATCTGCTGTTCCATACATTTCGACCGTGTAGGTATTGCACTTTTGTAGGAAACAGCAATTTTTTTCAAAAAACCGATGAACAATTTCTTTATGGGGGGGACTCAGAATGATGTACGGAGTACGTGGTAAATTCGCGTCGGTGTTTCCTTCCAGCTCGTATTATTATTCTGTTACACCCTGTAGATCTGTTTGGAACAGCTGTTTCAACGTGCACTTAGCGTGTTAACTAATCTTCTAATTCAGTGCCCAACAGTGCGGTATACAATGGCGGAAAAGTCAAATACTTTCAGCCTTGTAAAGGAATAATCTCGGCATCGGCATAATATTGCCATAATAAAAAAATAGAATAGAAGAAATCATCAGGATATCGGGGTGAATAGACACGCAAGGGTGAATCGTAACAAAATTTTGAAAGGGATTTTTAACGTTGAATAAATTTGATATTATGTTACCAACACTACTCTATTTTATTTAGGAACTTAATTATTTAGAAGAGAGCCCGGCGTTTCTATTCAACCCGTCTTACGGTACGCCTGCGTAGCTCGTTGGCACTAGGGCTTGTGTATATCAGTATTCAATGTGCTTTGCTAGGTATTTCAATTCAAGCCTCGTTATTTTCGCATGCGCCGCTAAACCCAGGTTTACTTACATAAATAAAGTGTAATTCAAATATCGTATGCTCGTCTCTGGATTTAAATGAAATAAAAATTACATATACAAATAATTTCTTTGCTATGTAACATAATTAATATCATCTACAATAATAATGAATAGACACACAAACGATAATTTTAGGTATGGCCGGATAAAAATAATAATTAATCATTTCAATGACAGGCTTTAATCCAGTATCACTTCTAAGTAAGAGAATTTCATATAGAAGTTACATAATTTTAAAATCAATTCATCGTGTTATGAAGGAAATCAGTTTCCTTACTAAAACAGAATACAAACTAAAAAAAATATGTAAAACAAATGACATAATATCTAGAATGCATTAGCAAAATAACTAGAAATTAGTATTGGGTATTAATAAAATACCATTGTGGCACAACTACAAACCATCTACACAAATTAAGAACAGATTCCGAACATTTTATTTATTGTAAACGAAAAGGCACTTTAAAATCAAGGTGGGGAGTAATGATGATACATAAATTAAAATATACATAATTAAGGTCAGAACAAGTTATAATGGAATACTCCTCTTGTTTGTCATCAATTTCTCTCGTCACACTGTAGTTTCACTTAAAAGTAGAAAATATTTTAAGAGTTCTTTTATAATATATGTACACATGTTAAAAAATTCAACAAGGAACAATCCATTCATACCTACAACTTAGAAATAATTATGTGATCAGAATCTTCTCAAACTAATACACAAAGTACCTCAAATAGATATTATAGATGTCAATTTACTCCATGATATTGCAATATCAAATACATTTGTAAGCAAATATGTAATATTGCCATATCGAAAATAAGTAAAACAGCCAGTGCATGGAGTCAGACCAAACCCAATGCCACGAGAGAACTCATACATAACTGTCCATTATATTGATATAAAAAAATGTATACAAAAGGTCCACACCTTATTTGATTACAATTTCTGCAATATAAAAGTTATAAGTCACCACTGATAATATCAGCTCTCCATATATTTAATGAATATCATAGACACTTGATGCCGAGGTATCGTAACACTCAGTCAGCGCACAATGTGTCGATACTTGTATCAACGTTTCTGTAACTTCACCAGTCCCTAAACCGTAGGATCAACTCCTCTCACCACAGAATTTTCTAGTTATAAAAATTACTATATTTTATCGATTCAGTCCACAAATTTGAAATAAAGTCCACGATTCCACTCGTCGTCACATAGTGCGTTGCTAGTACATGACGACTGTTGGTATTTACTTAATGTTCTGTTCACTAGGCGTTTGTTTAATTAAACGTTCTTCCAGTACGAATATTATTTAGCACATTTTAATTTGTTGAAAGTTTTTTAGCGATGCACTGTTTAAAACAATCAATAATATCTATGTTACATTAAAATTGTTCAAGTAGGAACGCAACAACCGCCGGTCACGTCTTTGTAGGACATAATTCCTCATTCCTGTCTATGTATGTCCACTATACATACGTCTATGTAATGCGGTACCAATTAGTCGACTACTAGTTGTCTATGGGGAGAAGCCAGTCCTCAAATTGTTTTCACAGAACAAGCACATCAATCAGTTGCGAGGACGTCCGCGGCCGCGCGACCCCTCCCGGTCCTGGAACAAAACACTGTGTTAGCATCAGTTACATAATTATTGCAGGATAAATATTTCATACATAACTAAATCAAGTCAAGTTTTCAATAAAAGCTGTACTTTTGGCATGGAACCAACCTTACGGGGCCTGTTGTAATCACGGTCGCGATACATATTAGACAGGGGACCGTCGCGGTACATGGCCGAATCATTGCGGTCATTGTGATCATTATAGTCCCGAGGTACGTCATCGTCTAAGTCGTGAGCGTCGCGGGGGTCGCGAGGGTCGCGGGGGTCGCGGGGGTCACGGTAGTTGCGCGAGTCCCGATGGTCGCGGGGGTCCCGGGGGTCCCGGGCGTCTCGTGTGTCGCGGTGGTCCCGGTGGTCCCGCGGGTCACGTCCGTCCCGCCCGTCTCGACCGTCCCGGCCGTCGCGAGCATCCCGCCCGTCTCGGTTATCGCGCCCGTCGCGACCCTCCCGCCCATCACGGCCGTCGCGCTTATCACGGTATTCACGATAGTTGTTGCTGCGGTACCCGCGACCGTTGTCCTGCTCCTCACGATTGTTCTCCTGAGGGTGATGAACAGGAACCTTGCGCGAATCTTCTTCCTCCTGACGCCTCTCGTAGTGAATGAAGTCATCAAAAATAGATGTGGAGTGGCAATAACAGTGCATAATACGTAACACTTGCAGCCCCTTAGCGTGCGGCACTTCCTGCGTGTCGCGAGAATTAGTCACCGGCTTGTTCTCGTTATTCTCTAATTTGATATGACGTAGTTGCACGTTCGGAACGTCCTTAACATAGATCCACCTTACACGAAACTGTCCCTTCCACTTGTCCTGAGACCACACATTAGAGTTGGAGTTGTAATCTACCGCACTAGTCATGCGAGCCATTCCACAGAAATGGCCGCTACCGTTCACTGAAAAGAATAGGAAGACGGCGCCTCCCTCCCTCTCACGCTCGCGGAACGCCGCGTCCAGGCGCTTGTTGCCGTGCTCGGTACTGCACCATATCTCATACTTGATACTGCGATGGATGTCATCCTCTGAATAAGACTTGATCACAAAGAACCGAGCTAGAGGCGCACTCAGATCGAACTCCTTAGGGTTATAGTCATTCTTGACACGCAGCTCGTCGAGTACGGGGTGAGGCACGGCGGGCGCGGCCGACGGCGGCGGCACGGCCACCGCGGGCGCAGCCAGCTGCGGCCGCGGCACGTGCGGCGCCGGCGCCGGGTGCGCCTGGTGAGGAGGCGGGGCGCGCGGCGCGTGCGCCCACGCGGGCGGCGGCTGGTGCGTCGGCGGCGGCCCGCGCTGCTGCTGCATGGAGGCGGGCGCGGGCGCCGGGGCCGGGGCCTGCGCCGGCATGGGCAGCGGCGCGGGCACGGGTGGCGCCTGCAGCGGCGGCGGCGGCGGCGCGGTCACTACAGGAGCGCTCTTGCCGGCGTCCCATGTGCCCATATCCATATTGTGTTTTCCGGGAATTATCGGTGGTGGAGGCATGCCGGGGCCCTTCTTCTTCACGGCGCCTCCCTGCGAGGACGGCGCGGGCTTGGCCGGCTGGCTCGCGATCGACGCCCATGTCATCTTTTTGGGTTGAGAGCCACCAGACACGTCCTTGAGCTCTGGAGGGCGATCCTTCTCCGATTTGTGTTCGCCGAGCGAGAGCGACTGCACTCCCGTCTCCACGGCCTTGATGCCGTCGGGCACGTACAGCCCGTCGGCCCTGTAATAGTCATCGTACTGCTTCGCGCGACCGAGTTGTCCCCACGTCGAATAGTCGCCATTACCGTGAAAATAATTAAAAGTCGACGCTGGTTGTCCGAATGCAGCTGTCGAAAATGGTGTCGTTGAGGGTCCAAACACACCTGAAATTATAACGATCGAGAATTAGAAGCGTGGTTAGTGTTGCTGACGTTGGGAAGATCAAAAAAATATTGTACTTGATAAGCGTTTTATGAAAATGTAAGGTAAATGGTAATTAGGTGATATATTAACAATGTCTGGACACAAAAGATGGATGCGGTTTAACAGAAGCAAGATTTGATTCGAGGTATTGTCGTTTTTCTAGCATGAATATTTGATACGAAAAGTGATGAAAAAAGTGACATCTTTTCTCTTGTTACTGTATGAATACTAGCTACCATCCATTCCATAAGAATCGTGAGGATTGTATCCTCCGAAAGTCATCGGGTCTGTTCCATTGGTGGACCATGTCCCATCCCCGACTCCAAAAGCTTGATAAGGAAGTGCTGTTGTACCGTAATAACCTGAAATAAGGAAAAATATTTGCCTCTAAACAAATTTCCCACTTTCTAGTTATAATTAACTTAAAAAGCAACAAGATACAAAAGATGTTTAATTAATTTAAAAGATTGAATTTAACCCTTATTACACACGACAATAAGCCTCAGTATCTCTTATTAGCACAATTTGATAAGTGGAGTCCCGCATTTTAGATTTATCATCACAAGTGCTTATCATCATCATCTCAAACTGATAATAGTCTGAGATTCATCTAAAATCAAGCCATATAGCATGATAACATCGTAAGCACTGTAAAATCTCGAGCTTGATGCAGTTTTCTAAAGGTCAAAGTTCGACTAAATATGGACTTGACCTTTTCATGTTATTGACCAAGGGACTCGACTATAGATACAACAAGGCTTTAGGATTGTAGGGACTGTACAAATACTAAACAAAGGGGAATCATGACCATAGATAAAAACAATCTAGAGTATTGTAGGGACTTTACAGGCTTGTGACTAATTTTCAATGAGACACATTACACATTTCTTGGAACTGATAACTAAGGGCGAATTAGACCATTGTAACTGATCGCGATCAACACTTTCTGTGTTCAAGAGCTGTCGGCATCATAATTGCTTTGGAATATGTAAGCTGACTGCTTAAGAACGTGGTTAAGGCCGCAAATTCGGAGAGGCGTTTGTTACAGAGCGCAGCGGACTACGCGGCCACGAATTTTGGCCACAGAAGCTTCGACCAGTAAGAAACTTTGGTCGCACGACCGGGCGTCCGACCAGTTCTGATCGAGATGGCGACCAGCCTTGCGACAAGTCGTGGTCGTGGCCGCATAGTGATACACGAGATCCTTAATGGAACTGCACACTGCAAGAAACGCTCCTCCGAATTTGCGGCCATAGATGTGCCGAGTGCGTTCAGTTTCAATGGTGAAATTCTTATCCAGTTTCTGAACTATTTCATATGGTTGGGGGAGGTTGGTACTGTATCGAAACTTATGTACCTACCTGCCACGCTGTAGGGGTCGGCCGCGGACGAGATGGGTGGCGCATAGGAGGGCTGTTGCTGATGACGCCATGATACCTCGGCCAACTCGTCGCCGCCGCTTTCTAAATGTTGCTCTTTCGGTGCATTTGTCACTAGAATCATAATAATTGAGCTATGAGTATTTAAGTAGGAAAGTGGGGAGGTACGCGTGTTAAATTAAAGGTGTAGATGTACAATGATGGTTTGGTGCGTGACCAAAATCTGAAATTCAGAACTAAATTGTCATCCTGTTTATTTTTTTTTTCAATATTTTTCAGATACCAGCACGACTTCTGTAAACGTCAATCGAGCCCCAAAATATCCTTGTAGCCCACAACACTTCAATCTTAATACAAAGATATGTATGTGAAACCATGTTGTATTGTCATATTAATTTCAGTTTGAGTGACGTAACTGGAGATTCACTGATAAAACACCACAGTATAGAACTCTCCACTATTTTGTTTACTGATTTACAAACAGTATTCAACGGTTGTAAACTCCAGCATTCTTCTTCGTCGTGTCGATGATATCCCTTTTTTTTTAAATTAAATTTGTTTTGTCCAGAACTCTGCCACCTCGACGGCGTTAGTGGTGGCCTCGGACAGGTCCCTCAAAGTGCACGTGGAACCGCGCATAGGGTAGGATATGAGGTCAGCCATAGTTTGCTTTGAAGCACCGCAGTCACACATGGCTTCATCGGAATACCCCCACCGGACCAGGTTGTATCTGCAGCGGCCCACCTGGCTTCGCAATCGGTTTAGGGTCTTCCAGGTGGGCCATTCCAACATTGAAATAATATCTAGATATTCTTTTACTTAGTGTGAGTGAAAACAGGCATTGGTGATTCTTAATTTACTATATGTGCATAATAATGTACCTTATCTCTGCATAAGCAGTGCAGTATACAGGTACATACATAGAATGTATACAATGCAATATTGCTACTCATTATTTAAATGTTCTAAGACCATTACAAATTGTATATAGAAGCAAAACACTGATTTGTTTTGAATGAGTCATCTAAACTACTGATAAATGAAAGCAAGCGGCTATGGTCTTTATTTGTATGCAACAAAAGATTGAAAATTGCAGTTTACTAAAAATATTAAGAATTTAAACAACACAAATACTAATGGTTTCGTTTTACAGTACATTGCATACAAGTTTGTGTTATGCTGGAATCTAAACAGTGCAATTTCAAGAAAGAATGCTGTTATCAAAAAATGTTGTTATCTCTTTGTAATTAATTCTGATTTCTATCCATTTCTGGATTAAAATCCAGCAAAGTATTTAAAATTAGACAATTTTTTCAATTACCAGTGTATTTATATGACTCCTTAAAATTAAGTAACTATGTATGTGTTTTACTACACATTCGTTAATGGCTAAACCAAGAATTTAAAATTAGATTAATTTTTCAATTACCAATATAGACTTAATAATTAGTAACTATGAATGTCTGTTTTTCTACACATTTGTTAATGGCTAAACCTCTATTAACTTTAAACAGTAGTTATGAGTAAACCACAAAAATGTTATCACTATCTCTAGAGACAGGATATTTACCATGTTCACTGCTTTCAACAAGAAAGAGGGTAGACCGATTTGTCTGCTTATAAACACCCACCCGCAATAACTTCAGTTTATCCGTGATCATGGTGCTAGCAACAGCGCTGAAATATCGGGGACTCAAACAAAGCAGTGAACATGGTAAATATCTCGTCACTGGAGTTAGTGATGATAATATTGTCTGTTTTTTAATCTCGGAGACTAAATTGACAAGTGAAATTGTCAAAACTGACTTAAATGCTATTGAAATCTATGTCAGTTTGCCATTTGTACTTGACTACAATTTAGTCTCCAAGATTAAAAAACAGACTTTAGTGACCATGACATACAGTTTAAAAACGTATAACACAAAAGTGTTGCTTGTTATCCTATAAGGATCTAACCTACTAATTTCTACATAGTCTAGCAATAGTAAAGCCCTACCTACCCTATTATCATTCAGGATTTCAAGAATGCTTATGCCCATGAGTAGCAATGACAGTTCATACAAAGGCCATTTATTACAATTGAAGTAATCAATGGACTACAATAAATTATTATTCATAACTGTATTACACAAAGGTCAATTCTTTGCGGTTATTGCTAAATGCTCATTGGGCTCTATGAAAAAACGGTCAAAAACACATGTCTGATATTTTTTAGGTATCCGGAGGGTAACCAACGGGACTCTATTACTAAGCCTCCGTTGTCCGTACGTCTGTCTGCCAGCGGGCTGTATCTCATGTTCGTAATAGGTAGACAGTTGAAATTTTCACAGAATGTGTATTTCTGTTACCGCTATAACAACAAATAATAACAATAAATAAAAATTTAAGGGGGCTCCCCTCCTATGATGGTTTGGAAACCTTCATACGCTAGTCCGAATCGCATTTGGCCAGTTTTTTTAAATTACCGATGAAAAATTTCGATGTATGGGGCTTAGAATGATGTACTGAAGTCGTGGTAACCACGTCTAGCGTTAGTAACCCTTCCTCACTGTATATTCCAATATTATTAAAATCCATCATTACTCTAAAAGCTTGCATCTTACATTGTTGTTATAGTGTAGTATGTGGATATAAAAAGGCAACAACAACTAGTAATAACAAAAAGAATGTACAAGTGCAAATATTTACAAATGGCGTTTCAGTTATGGCAGTACTAACCTGCATGTTATGTAGGTAGATACTTTGAATGAGTAACATTTACCTCGAATCAAAATCTAAATAAAGTTATGACAGAAATATATGGCAAAAGTAGAAAAAGCTGCTATTCATGTTTGTAATGACTGTTTTCAAATTATGGAATCGGTTGTTCGGGTGCATAGCATGCTTATTATAATTATAATATTTTGCACGCAGGTGGGCAGTGCTGCATCCTGCATCCAAGGCTGGATCTTTTCGACAGAATAAACACTAAATATTTTGCATTACATTTCATGCCTGTTTTCCATAAAAAAGAGTTAATTAAATGAATAAAAGTGAACTGATGGATTTTCACTTTCAGCACTGAGCTGAGCAATATAACATTGCACATGACAGGAAGTCTTTTTTTCTAGCTTAAACTTGGGACATTGCAAGATTCAGGTTTAATGTTATTAAAGACAATAACATATTCAAGTAATTTGACCTGCACCAGATGACATAATTATGGAACACAGACGTTTCATTTTACTACTGATAGTGGCCTGATTATAAAAGTAGCACATAGTAATGAACGAAACCAACACATAATAAAATCACATAGTATTCGATTATTTAGTGTTTCGTTTACACAACTGCTCTAAAAAAGGGGGGGCTTTACAATAACATGTCAAATACTGGTATTCAGCAGCAACCGCTGTTGGAAGCTAGCCCCAATATGTATAATTAGAAAAAGGCTGGGCAGATGAGATGATGATTTCAACTATTAAGTATCACGGTCAAGGCCAAAAGTTAAATGGTGATAACGGAATGCATCTGCTGATTGTGCGACTATCTCAAAACTGTATCAATCTACCTATTAACCCACACAACGAATAGAGAATTACTTGTACACAAATACAAAGTAAGCATATCATTAAGGCAGTATTTGCTTGCAAGTATTTTTATCATCATTGCCCGACTAATCAAACAATTATAATAGCACTTGTAAAGTAGTTAAATGAAAGCATGGTAATAATTTGTTTGTCTAGAATAAACACTGAGCAAATGAGCATTAATATTAGACCTGTAGTGGACCTTAGATCATTTAAAATAAACTATAGTCAAATAAATTGTGAAATAAACTTACTGTGTTCAACAAAATAATACATGTCTGCTCTGTAGTCACCCACCTTATAAACAAGAGTGGTACAGACACAGCCATTGATTATGTGTGGGTGGTAAAGATTTTCAAGTTATTTTAGATTGATGTCCGTGGGTTGGTTGGGTGGGCCACCCACCTACATCCTCTCAGGTGTACAACATAATCATTACATTCATTTCACCTAATACACCATACATGTGACAACATTCAGATATTACAGTTACAGTCCCACATTTCACACAAGTAACATGGTTAACTGAATTATTCAAGATCTAAAATCACGCAAGAAATAATAAAAGTGAAAGCTAAAAAGATTACGACGCTAATCGCAGCATCGCAATAACGAGAAACGAACGCGAAGCCGACCGGTACGCTGTTCCATCTACGGAGAAAACACTTTGCAACGTCACAACGATACCATCTTTACCTTGGTTCCCTTGCCCTTTCATCCGCTACGATCGCCACAATCATGAAACAAGAAACAAAACACCAATATTAGCTATACAACAATACGTTTTAACACGTAATTATTGAACAGAGATAGTGTAAATGCGAAATACCTGATCTGACACGCCTGCTGACATTGGCCGCGATTTTGAGAGTATGAAGCACTTATAGAAGTCTTTAGACACGACAATACCAAAATAAATCACATCAGTTTCACTACACAAGGTCCAAAGTGTCCGAGATTCACTTAATTATTTCTAAATGTCCGTGTTGTATAAAAATCCACTGAAGTCCGAAACGGATGGACGTTTGTTAATGGCGACCAAAGCAGTGTTGCCAATATTTTTTCGGAAAAAACCGGTTAGGTTATTTACCGTAAATGAATAAACGTAACGTGGCTATCTCATAGCTTACAGCAGTTATTTTGCATTCATTAGATTTCCATTTCGCTTAAATCTACTTAATCTTTTTGATATCTTTTAAGGAAAAAGATAAACGATTCCGGTCTTCCCCGAAAAAATATTTCTTCCTTCCTTTTCTAATGATTCATACATCAGCTGACATAGAAATAAACATAAATAAAGTAAGACTTGTTGTACATGTTGGCTTATGTTATATTTTTTATATTGAGTTTTTTCTAAAAAAATGCTTTGTTATAATTAATGGTAGGAATCCCAATCTTGGGCTTATATGTATATTTTTGCGTGCTAACCGCAGTTTAGTTATGATCTCGAATATTGTAGGATAAACTGTTTAAATTCTCAAATACGTTTTCTAAAGGTCAGTTCACATTAACGCATTTCGGAGCGATTATTTTCAGGTAGTCATTTTTTCATATTCATTTATAAAACATTTTAGACTTCAATTACTTAACTATTGTCGTCTTACAGTCGTAAAGATGATTATCAGATTGGTATGCGCTTTTCAATTCGTCACAGCTTGCCAGAATAATGGTGTGCTTTTGGAATCAGTCAATAGTTTTATGAGTTTTATAGTAGACAAAAAAAAACTCATTAAAATAATTAATTATCATTATTTATTTAACATGATACTTAATACAATTTTCATTATAATAAGTTATTTTTTGGTGAAAAATGATGAAATAGTTTTTGTTCCACTTGCTGCCTTTTGTCTCGCCTTTTCTTTTGCTGTTAAAGGCTTTTCCTTTTTTACTGCATTGTTGTCTTTTTCAGGCAATGTAAGCATGTTATTTTTAGATTCATCATCTGAAGTTTCACATTTCATTTTTTTCTTAGATTCATTATTCTCAACTTCAGACTTTCTTTTGTTTCCGATTGTTTCAATTGAGTCTGGCTCAAAATTGAACCTTTTTTCTAATGATTGTCTCATTTTGTCTTGAAGATACTCAGACAACATGCCACAGGCATATTTCAAGTAGCGTTCTGGAACAAAGAAAAAAATAAAATTAGTCATAGTTGGTCAAAGGTCCATAACAAAAAAAAATGATGTCAGTAAATAAAATCTCTTTATGGGCCAAATCATAAGCAGCTGCTGGTTGGCTGATAATTTGTGTGTACAATAAAAGTATGCATTTCACATACAAAGTGTATGTATGTACTGTCTTAGGCTTATTGATTAATAAAACACTATAGAGCTAAGACAGTGTGATCTACCCTTAACAGACCTGCAAGTAATAATGCTACTACTTTAAATAAAAAGTGTACACCTGAGGAAATGCAATTAGCCTCACTAGTTGCAAACATAAGCAAGAATAAAAGTTTAAGGACTTATAAAATGTTTTGTACCTTCTTGCATGTCTTTCAATGAGCTTGACACAAAAGTAGCAGAAACCGCTCCAGAAGTGACATGAATATTTTTTTCACTCAACGCTTTAGCAAGCCTGCGGACTCGCTCTTCCAGCCAAACCATAGTCTTCTCTTCATTATATTTGTATGCTTTCATAACAGCTGGACCCTACAAAATAAAAGACAATAATTAATAATAATAACATTTTTAAATAACTATGCATGGTGTTGGAATTGTAAAACAAACTTTTACCAAGGAGGTAGAAATGTGCTGGGGTCTAAAGTCACATCAAAGACATTCAAATATTTCCGAGCGATAGACGGGACAAGACGAAGGGAACAAATTGTTCTGTCTAGTGTCAAACGCCCGCTTGTCAGGTAACTTTTGTGTGTCAAAATTGAAAATGTTCAGGATCATAATTTTCGTATGAAAATATTACCAATGTCTGCTATATGAATCTATTAAATCTCTTTGAATCACATACTGCATCCACATTTTACATTTTTTAGGGGCTTAATGATTTCAAACCAACTATGATTATTATTTTCATGTCAATTACCTTTAAATCAGCAACATTTTCTAGACTAGGCACAAACTTGAGAATCTTATCATATCCCTTTTCAGAGAGCAAGTCTTCTAATGGTATTGCTCTATTGCTGCACTGTTCCTTTAACTTTGGTAACACTGAAAATAGGTTACTACAGATTATTAGTTTTTCTTATATTTTGCAGCATGCTTTGCACTTTAATATTGATTCAACACCTTGATTTGATATTTATAGTCAGCATTGATAACAACCACTCACAGAAATTCTAAAATCATTCTAAACAGGTTTTGAAAAAAACAAATCTTACCTAGAAATATGGGGTTCATTGGAGTAAATATTTGGATACTTCCATCAGATTTAACAGTTTCTCCAACAAACCACGAGCGACACGGTTCGTCAAATGTTCGAATTTCATAGATTTTGTTGTTTTTGTCATCTAGGCAATATTTCGCAGACTCTCCATTTGCCGGGTGTTGTAAAGTAATTATGGTGAAATTGTTGTTTTCCAGCAAAGAATCTGTAATTTAATTAATGTTTAAGGGATGATAGATGTAGAAAACTAAAAGAGTAATGCGTAACTATGAGGAGAAAGAATAATGAAAGTTTCTAACCTTTTACAAGCAGTAACCATGACTTTTCAACACGTTTTGGAGGTATAGGAGCAGCAACAGTGTTCGATTTGGTTTTGGATCTTGTCATTTTTGATTGTGATCTAAATAAAGTTGTTTAATTGAGTGAAAATAAATAAATCAACGATGTAATATTTTCGCGCTATTCACATCAACAAAACAAACATCAGCAATGTCAAATGTCAATTTGGCAACTGGGTTTGAGTGTTACTATTTAGGGAACTTTTAAAATAGACACGCCTAGACGTAGTTGGTCCCACAGACATATTTCGTAATCGACTAACAAAAACCGTAACCGGAGACTAATGGGTCAACACTAAATAATGCATTCCAGTCCAGAAAGATTTGCTACGTAGATATTTCTAGCATTCTTGTTTTCTTTTCGATCTTATGTCTTTCGTATTTTTGTTTCTTTCTAATCATGCTAAAGTACTAGACGACAGTTTCATATATTTTGAAATCTGTCGTCTGTGCTGTTCAAGGTGCTGGCTGTTATCGTGATTCGTGTTTGACATTTGAAAGATAAACCGCGCTTTTGTAGAAACTTCTCAAACTTCGTACCGAAAAGGTTTAAAACTAAAGAAAATATGCAAGCTTTTCTCAAAAGTGGCAAATTATCCGCATCGGACAAACCCTCGTCTTCGGGTGTAAAGTCTTCTGGCAAGAAAAAGCCTCCAGCGCCATGGGTTGAGAAATAGTAAGTGCTAACTTGAAACATCCATTTGTAAGTGTAACCCACATTATTCGTATTAATATCAATGTTATCGTACTTTACAGCCGGCCGAAGACAATAGACGATATTGTAGATCAAGGAGAAGTGGTGCAAGTGCTAAGGGAGTGTTTATCAGGTGGTGATCTCCCACATTTGTTGTTTTACGGCCCGCCCGGTACCGGCAAGACTAGCGCTATCCTGGCAGCGGCCAGGCAGCTATTTGGTGATATATCCAGGGATCGTGTGTTGGAGCTGAACGCTTCGGACGAGCGCGGCATTCAAGTTATCAGAGATAAAGTGAAGTCTTTTGCACAACTCACTGTCAGCAGTACAAGACCAGAGTAAGTTAATGGTGTTGTTATTTTACCTTTTAAGTTGCTCTTAATAATTATTGTAGCTGATACATATGTATGACTTCAACCATCTATAGAAATTCTAATCTTGATAACACATTTTACAACACTAATTATTTGTTTTGTATCACTGGAATAGTCAATTGAACATAGATTGTATAGAAAGGATCCACACAGAGCTCTGTGCAAAATTGGACCCTTTCTGTTAAACAGCATCCTATTGAGATGAATAAGAGTCATGAATAACTCTAAACATATAAGTGACTTGTAAGATAGACGTGACAGATTCTACAATTATATTATTATTCAATTCTTATCAATAAAAAACTCATAATATTGTTGTTCTCATTCCAGTGGTCGACCATGTCCCCCATACAAGCTGGTGATCCTGGATGAAGCAGACTCTATGACAAATGCGGCGCAAGCAGCATTGAGGAGAACAATGGAGCGAGAGACTAGAACAACACGCTTCTGCCTCATCTGCAACTATGTGTCGAGGATCATACCACCCATCACTAGTAGATGCTCCAAGTTCCGCTTTAAGCCTTTGGCAAGAGAGAATGTTATTAAGAGGTATGAATATTTAAATCTAAATATATAAAAGGGAAAGGTCACTCACTCACTCATCACGAAATATCAACAACCCCTTGATGTATAAAGATGAAATTTGGAAGGGTTTTGGAAGTTTATAGTTAGTAAACTTCTGCTAAGAACAGATTTTGCGACAGGGCCGGATTAAGGAGGTCTAAGGGCTCTCGCAAGTTTGTATAAAATTCCTTCATTTTTTGTGCTACAAACTTGAAATTTGGCAGGGAAGTAGTCAATAGTAGGTAGGAGGTAGAAAAAGCTTCATTGCAATGCATGCCAGGTACAGCTAGTTTTTAACAAAGGAGGAGACTGCCGAGATGACAAGTAATAGAGAAGTATGGAAGAAGAAGACACGCTGAGACGACCCCAATTAAATTGGGCCAAGGACAGGAGAGTGATGATGATGAAACTTTTTAATAAAACAAATAACATCATGCTTATTTCTCTGAAAGACTAGAAAAAGGTGTATGTATTGTACACACACATACTACAAGTATTAAAAAGAAAAAGAATTGCCAGTTCCTAGTGTTTTATCTGTAAAGAAGAAGTGAGGGAAGACACTGCCCCAGCAACCACGCAAAGAGGCTGTGATCTATTACAGGGACCCAGCACGAGTGGGTAGATGTCACATGTTTAAATTTTTGGTTCAAGTACAAGCCAGTTTCCTCACAATGTTTTCCTCTGCTGTTTTGAGAGCACTAGTGATGAAAGAAATAACGCACAGTAGTGTTCCTAACATTGATGCCATCGTGGATATATTGTGGATGAGGCTGGCACAAGAATGTGGAGCTTTACATAAGCAAAGAGAGGCCTATACCCAGCAGTGGGTGAAAGCAATGCCTGACTGGGTTAGAAGCCACAACCTATCTTCTTTTGAATTGATGGTCTATCTCAGTGTTCCGTAAAGTTTTTGTGTTCAAGGTACATCTAGAAAATCGGAAAATGTTGGGGGTAAACCATAAAAGAGAGAAAGTGTCGTAAAAATAAATTATAAATATGTATATGTTATAGAGTCACTTGAGCCCAGTAGGGAAGGCCATATTACTAACCACATCTATATTGTTTTTAAGTCCTCTCAAGATTAAAGCAGAGACACTAGACATTCTAGCAACTGGGCTGGCTCGCTGGGCTGTTCTGGTTGGAGCACAACAGTCCTAACAAGTCTTTATTAACTTAACCAAATCATTAACAACGCAGACTGCGCGAGATATGTGAAGCGGAAGGCGTAGACGTTGGCGAGGGCGAAGTCTTGCACCAGGCAGTCGACACGTGTGAGGGAGACCTGCGCCGCGCGCTCACGGCCATGCAGTGCTGCCAGCGCCTGCTGGGCAAGATCACTGCTGAAGGACTAGTGGAGGTACATCCGTACATAATAATTTTATCCTCCTGACTGATTTTATAGCGGCATTGGTCAGCGGAGATTAGCTATCAATACGGGAGATTATAGCACACAAACACAGGTGCACTCTCTCTTTCCTCACACTCATAGTTCAATGGGATGGCAACAGGACCCATGGCTCAATGAAATAAGTAATGGGTGTAAAAGGACCCTTAACGAAGCGGAAAGGTACTTGTTCTCCCCGTCATTACACTTACAACTTACCGCAGTGTCTCAAGACGAAAGTCTATGACCAGTGTGTGTTGCCAGTGATTACACAATGGGCCTCATCAGAATGCTCGGAGTTTCCTTGCGTGATCGAATCAGAAATGAAGACATCGAATCAGAAATGAAGACATAGCCCGAAGAATTGTCAAACTTAATGGGCAGCAGGCAGGACATTGCTCGCAGAACGGATGGCCGACGGTAGGCCTCCCACTAGGTGGACCGATGACCTGGTGAAGGTTGCGGGGTTCCGCTGGATACGAGACACACGGGACCGGACAATGTGGCGACACTTGGGAGAGGCCTATGTCCAGCAGTGGCCATCTTTCGGCTGAAATGATGTTGATGATACTTTTTATCCCGGTAGTATGATTCCGTAGGACAATGATCGAATTCCACGCAGCCGCGGGTATAAGCTTATTCAATAATTCCATCAGCACAATATTTTGAGCGCATTACACTGAGTCCTACCGTAAAACGATGATGATGATTTTTCACCCCAAAAAACAAGTCGATTCACAGCAATATTTTTGGCGTAGAGTGACTTAGTTTGACGGCTTCGTAAAGAGTCCGTTTACACCTTGTATTATGATGAGCTAATGTTGCAAAGTGAGACAAACCTAGGATCGAGCTAAGCGGCCTATGTCCATTGCCCAGCACTAAGCTTCTGCGAACATGTGTGAAACTGTCGTCGACTAAAGGATTATTTTATAATTTACCACTAGCTGTGACATTATTATAAAAATATTACTTCCCTACTTGAATCGGATTTTGTTCACAATTTCAAGGGTTTTAATTTTTTTTGCCGATCAGAACCCTGATCCTTTTTCTAAAATAAGCCTAAGTTACTCCTTATAACATCAGCCTAAGTTACTCCTTATAACATCAGCCAGTAAAAGTCTAGTCAAAATCGGTCTAGCCATTTCGAAAATTAGCCGGTACAAAAAAACTTTTTTGTTTTTATTAGTACCGTATATACTTTCATGCATTCAGTAAAAAGCTGTTATTTTGAAATAACAAACAGACACATCAATTGTATTTATTTGTATAGAAAGATTACTAACTGGGTAAACTGTATTGTTTCAAGCTCATCCCGCCGTTTCGTTCAATGGGAACTAAGGACAATATAACAATAAAACCTCTGTTTTAATAGCTATAACTTGTGAACAGGTAACTGGACTTGTTCCTGAGGAGCTAGTCAACAAATACCTGAGCGTCCAGAACTACAGTGACTTGGAGTTGTTTGTGGAAAAGTAAGTTAATAAAAAAACGTGCTATTTATTCAATTTAGGGCCAACTTCACCAATGATGAAGATGAATGTGATCAACAGTTGAGCACATCAAAAACCACCTTCAAAAATTGATAGTATCATCATATTGTGGAATATTGACACTTTGAATGCGGTTTATATGTGCTAATCGCGTTCAATTTCGCCCTTCATAGTTAAACATTTATTTGAATATGATTGAAATAAAATTGGGAAGTTAGACTTGACACCATTAAACAATTATTCCAAGATACGACTGCTTTAAAAAAACACGTTATTTTAGGCCCTAAAATCAGATTATTTTTCAATGAAATGTACATTTTGAGTTTTAAAATTGTTCCGAAATCAATAAACAGGCAATTGATTGAGTTGGCAAATTCGTGACGTCAGCTCATAAAAATTATGTCAATTGTTGGTGGTGTCAAGTTGTTAACAACATTATTGTAGCCAATCTAAGGTTCAATCAGGGACGGTTTGATCTCACGACTCTTGATCGCCGTTTAAAGCTTTAACATTTACGCTAACAACAACTTATCCGTCGACATGTCCTGAGGCTGTTGATATTTTATATAACTCCAAATATGGCTAAAAGTTTCGGAACCAAGTATCTCATTTGCCCTTTCTGGGAAATGTATCGAAAACTGCTCTAGGCGCGGGGCTTACGATTTTTGAGATAATTTTGTTTTTGGACACCCACAATATTGACATGATGGTTGTCCTCCAAGTCAGACACATTAATATTGTTTGTATTCCCGCGTTCTGAAACTTGAATTCAAATACGACTTAACACCTGCACCATTTGCTTGTTTACTAGACCTCTGTTTAAATCCAAGAAGAACTAAAGATGTTGGTCACCCTACACCCTAATTCATTATTATAGACTTCAGGAGTAGCTAAAATATCATATGCGCAATAACCGACGCACTCTGGGATGTTAGAACCGCGTCCTCCTTGCTAACTAGTTAAAAAACTGACAAACTTGTCATAGTTTCTTATAGAAGATTCTTCTCATAACACAATCACTCTCCACCAGTTTCCTCATGGAGGCGTACTCAGCCTCCCAACTTCTGGAGCAGCTATCAGCAACCGTGGTGACCGCTGGCCACCTCACCAACAAACAGAAGTGTGACATCAGCGAGAAGGTGGCTGTCTGTTCCCACCGGCTTCTGGACGGCGGGGCTGAGCTCATGCAGCTGACGGATCTGGGCTGTACTATCATCATGGCGAATAGCAACCCTTAGGTAGTGTGCAAGGTCTGTCGTTTATATCACAAGTTTTATAGAAGTTTCATGGAAAATGAAGTAGTATTTTGTATAGAAGCGAAATTTATGCTAGGAGTGTGTTCTAAATAGCGTTGTTGATGGAAACTCACAGTTATAAGCATTAGAGGGACATCGCCTCACCTCTAGCCATTCAAGATTGTTTGTGAAACTTCACACTACACCGCACTCTTTTAAGCACCGACCGTAAAGCAAGGGCTTCGGAACAGCTAGTATAAATGAGGTTAGGTGATGCCGAGTTGGTGCAGTGCTTATAAATGAACCTAGACCTGTATCGGGCACATGAGACGGAATAGTTTCTGCTGTATACGATGTTTTTTTGTAGTTGGAGTCATAGTGTCCTCCAGTCCTCCTACTTCGTAGCTTTTCAAATTTCCCACTTTCGAAATCGCTTTAGTAAATAACTTCGTGACGGCACGGTTGGCGCAGTGGCTAAACGATTGGCTGCTGTGCTGCGTGCCGCGGGTTCGATCCTCGCACGGAACAAATATTTGTATGACCTACAGGTAGTTATTCCGGGTCTGGCTGTTTGTTTATGTGAGTTTAAATGTTTGTAAACTCACCCACAATACAGGTGACCTAGTATGGGGGAACGTTTTTATTAAATAAAAATAACTTCATCTAGCATCGGGCGTATAATACGCCTCGTTTCACTTTTATAAAAAGTATAATTTCTTACACTATGGTAGTTTGTAGCTGCTGGCGTATGTGCCGCCATCTCTTGGGATGTAACAATAACTAGATCGAAATACAGATGGATGCGATTGTATTGTGAAAATAATGACACATGGCCATTCGTACATATCAAGTTACGTCGTCAGGCGATATCCCGATTCCACAAATTAATTTTATCGAAGCTGTGCGATGTTAAAATTAACGTTTAGAAATACAAGTGAAATAATTTGTGATTGATATTGCTACATAATAATCATAAGGGTGGAAATATTAAGATTAAGTTTGTAATTTGTTATTCTATGTATTATGGTTGATTGTTATACCATTGATTTGCGTTTGTGAATGCACAATAATGAAGAAATTGTATGATTGGAGGCAAAAAAAACTGTAAAATAGATATTTAAAAGTATGTTTAGCTCTCTTTCTTCTTCACCCATATAGCATGCTGATTGTAGGTCTTCTCCATTGCACGCAACTTTACCTGGTACTAGATTCCAGCATCCTACTTTTATCTGACACTCTGACCAGATCGTCGGTCTACCTGGCTCGTGGGTAACTTAAGCTCATTGGCTAAATAAGTGGAAACTCAATCGAAAATATTTGTAAAATACATTAAACACAAACTCACTCTGTCAGTCTGCCCTTCATATCGATTGCGCCCTTATACTGCTCGTCAAATGTTTTCGACAAAATGAAACCAATTTTGCCGCGATTAAAAGCTTTACCGTTTAATAATACGGGGTTTATTGAACGATGGCATTTATTGCTATACGTAGCTAGCACGGGCGGGTTTAACAAGTAAAACAAAGCGATAAAAAAAGATATCACAAAACTGCCAAAATTTACATATCTTTAAAAACTATCTGTATTTGAGTTCTTTGATATGCAATACCACTGATTACCACTGAAATGTTGCTACAGTTTAAAATGTCGAAATTAAATCTTTGGACCCATGTCACACCAAAAATACTCGGTGGAAAGGACATCGGGACACGGACTCTTACCATGGATTCATTACATCATTCTAGTCAGAAAAGAAATGGTGTAACAGGTGTTCCATAAACTGCGATACCTACATGGTAAGACTGCTGGTCAGACTTTCGGGCAACTGACTACCTGTAAGGACTGTCAAAGTTCTGCAAATGTCAGCCGGGACCAACGGCTTAACGTGCTATCCGAGGCACGGAGGAAACTCGATATGTATGTGGGTGGTCCTCCATCCCCGGACCAACCTAGGCAAGCGAGGTTTAACCTAAAGATCAACCCCGAGCGGCTGTATATTTTAGCCACGAGCTCCTCCTCCATCGAATCTCGCACAACGAGGAATTTTTGCGTGGCGCTATTAATTCGATCATTTGAACCGAAATCACATCTAAAACACACGCGCTATTTCAAAAGACACCGTACATATGTATAAATGATCTTCGCAAAATACATATAATGTTGTATTGTCGGTCGTTGCAAAACGCCTCATCCTGTCTTAGCCCGCTAATGTCGTGTGCAGTGACCTCCTTGAACTTTGTTAGATAATCTTATTTGCATCTTGTGTTACTGCAAGCCGTTAGATATTGAGTATTGAATGTTTCCTGATCGGATCATTGTTCTTTTGCAATTTACAGGGTAGTTTTTGAGATAGGACTTAGAGGCGTAAACAGATAGATACATAGAGCAGTGGGCTAAGGAACCATGAGCTCGATTCGAAAGAAATTAAACAATAGTTTACGTAATGACTAACTAATGCACTAAATATATTAACATACGCCCTAAATGTTGCCTAGTCCAGTTGTTGGATCTAAAATTCTAAATCGACGTCAAGTACGGTATGAATTTAAAGCATTAAATTCCATTATCTAAACCAGTGTGAAGTTTAGGGCGGTATAATGTCTGCATAATGTCCGTAGTATCTAAATATCTGATAGTTATACATCTGTAATTGTAGGTATGTGTGTTGTTATTATTTACGGTTTCAATGAAAACTTAATAATACATTTTGAATTCAATTCCACTCAGTTTGTAAATGATACCTTTGTGTTTTATGCATGAGGTATTCAAGAAATAGTTCATTGATTATAATGTGGGCATTTTAACCGTGTGATTATTGTCAACGCGGAATTGCACGGTTTGTGAGCGTCACAGCACCTTGCAATTACCGCTGCAGCCACAAACATGCTACTAAAACACTTTGTTATCTCAATGGCATTTAGATTGGATTGCAAGTCTATCGGTGCCGAGCAAATAAATCAGCTTGTTGTATAACTGACTTTTAATGTACCAAACGACGACATGATTGACTGCCTCGTCCATAAAGTATCTTTTTACTTTCATTCATAACGTCGGCCGTTTAAAATCTGTTGTCAGGTGGCTATAGCGCGACTGCGAGCACTACCACCGAGTGTGCAGTTTACGCGCGCGTTCATTTCACTTCCGCTGTCGGTTGAACGGACTGGCGAGTAGGAAAGAAGAAAATAACGTTCTTATAGAAAGATAATATCGGGCGGCGCGGCGGAGCGCCCCTCCACGCCAGTGCGCGCGCGCGCTGCGCCGCGATTGGTCGCCGCCACTCCCGCCTCCCCCCTCCGCCGCACGCGCAGCGTCTAGCTTTCCAGATTTCAAATCTCGACCGTTTATTTCATAGTGAGCGGGCAGAGCGCGCGGGCCGCGCTCCGTCGCAGAGCGCGCGCCGCATACAATCATGATTGTTTAAAAAAAACACGGCAACGTGCTCGTGAACGGTTCGGTGCTACAACGTGACATCGCTAACGATCAGTGCGTGCAGTGCGTCGTGCTCGACGGTTCCACGAATCAGCGGCGGCGGAAAGGTCAATTT
Source organism: Noctua pronuba (assembly GCA_905220335.1). Lineage (NCBI taxonomy): Eukaryota > Metazoa > Arthropoda > Insecta > Lepidoptera > Noctuidae > Noctua > Noctua pronuba. The sequence goes on from LR999894.1 coordinate 12,120,983, forward strand.
CTTTCGATGAGTGGAGGTTTAGTGCATGTTTCTGTACATCATGACTAGATCCACACTCATCCATGGAAGTTGCGAGGTTCTACGGGAGGCAGCGGCTGGTCGGCGGTGGCAGACAGCGTCAGAGCGGTGATTACGGCGGGTCTGATTACCGTGCTCGTAATGATACGTTGAGCGGCAGGTACGCGCTCTAACGCCGAGGTTACCTCCGCGCCTCTACCTGCGCGCGACCGCCCAAATAATGTCATTTAGATACACTCCGCGCCGGTTAGCTATTGGTTGTTCAATGTAAGTTTTTGTAGTTGTTTTTCATCAATTTCAAAGGTAAAGAATTGAAGTTTTTTTGACGGTTAAGTCACGGTATGTTCTTGAGCGTCGGTTGAAGAATGTGAGGTATATTTCTTAGATTGGACCTGTAAAGTTATCAGCGTCCATTTGAAAACCTCACGTGCGGCCGGGGTGAGCGTGTAGGGTGCGGGGAGCGGGGTGGGCGGCAGATAGCGGCGCAGGCGCATCTGCTCCTTCTGAGAAAGGCCATTGTGGCGGTCCCGGAGTGGTCAGTGCGGTGACGTCACGGGCCGGGGCCGACAACCTTCTTCCCCCCGCGCCCCGCATGCCGACGCTGTACCTACACAACATTGAGGTACATCCGACAACGTTCGCAAATGATTCTCAAAGAGATTAGTTTCCATGATATTTGTTATGTAAAATGTTTTTGTTGATTGTTAGTTCGTTATCGTGTTATTTACATTTCGCATCCTGTGAGGCAGCTTGAACCGCTCTTAGGAGCCAATGAATGAATACTTACCTAACAGGATAATGTTATGTATAAGATATCAGCGCGCTGGTTTTTCCGATTTACTTCCGTTTGAATACTCGGCAATTAAGATCCTCATAGTGACGCTTATCTGGTTACTATGATCAGTATCCTCCTTCAAAAGTTGCTTTACAAAGACCGATATTTACCTCGTGCATTGCTATGGCGGGAATCCGTTTGCCCAAACCGTTTTTTTATAATTGCCAATGTCCTTAGGACATGGGTCTCAGTTCCGGATAATACATTTCAAAACCTGATTCGGGTTTCTATCTGTCCCTAAAGTAGGTCTTGTCACAGAAGAAGTCCATTCCATAATTCGTATGAATGAATGTGGCCCTTAACACCTGAAAAACCTGTTCTATAAGCCTGTTTTCAGTTCCAAATATCACACGCTAGATTGTGAAATCCTTAAAGATAACATCCCATTTTTTTACAAAAGAACCTCAGCAACAATACCCATGCAGCGGTAATAACAATAATCTTCCCGCCAGTTCTAGAAACCGGAGTTGAAAGCGAGCTATCATTCGAACCCCTGGCGATTACCCCTAATGAACAAATTGTTCGGCTTTCTCAGGAAACGCTCGCCTTCTCGAGAACCCCAGCGCGTCCAACAAAGCAATTTTACAAATTCTTTTCAGACTAAATTATACTGTGTCCATCAAGAGTGTCGGCTCTCTGTTATTTCTACATGTTTTTATGCCTCGTAGAGTTACTTAATAGTGTTCCGGGTAGTGGGTTTAGTGGAGCAGGTACCAAGCCCCAGGTAGAAGGTATAAAAGCGCGGGCCCGACAAAAAATAATTATGTAAGGCCCCGCTTGTAAACGTTTTGTTAAAAGTGAGAATTAGACGTACGGACCATTCGCCTCGTGGGTAGAACGCTCGCCTCTCCACGCTTTAACATTTCTCATAACAAATTATCGCATTAAGTTTATTACTTGTAATTTTTCCGCTACTCGGTTTTCTACGAACGTGTTTTATTATCTTCCAAATTAATTAGATGGCGTTTAATTTCGAGATTAACTATGTTTTGAAATGAAGTATGGACGCTTTCGTTATTTTTTATGTTTAACCGCGTCCTTCGTGAGCTAGTCTTGTGTAGAACATGTCAATCAATCATATTTCTATAGCTAAAGCCGTCAAATAGATAAAATTCAGGAGACCCACCTCATTTCCCAACATTCCAGAACTCGTGACATCATATCTAATGTAAACATGTCTGGGATACGGTCGACCTTTGATTTAGACTTTCAGTATTGAGATTATCCTCAAAATGCTATTTAGATTTATTGCGTAGGTACCCACTACACGAACAATCTTCATGAATACTCAAACGATATGTATCTAGCGCAAATATTACAACTTGAGTTTATTCCAGAACATGTTATAGGAAATGGTATACGAAGAATAACTATTCAGGCGTAGAGGACAACTTGAATAGATCGTTTATTCCGTTCGGTTATAACTCAAAACTGGAAGCAACCAGCGCGGACAGGACCGCATAAAGATGCTAAAATATAAGCGTCGATAAACAAGAGTGTAGCTGTGTAGGCCGTTGCGTTATTCCCATGAAGTCGGAGTTATGTGTATTGTATGCGCGTGCTCACGACGAACGCTATTTTTTTGTCGTGTAAACATCGCGCTTCCGCGTTAGCTGGGCCGTGCGAACCGCGAGGGTCGAGGGAACCGCCCGACCTAACGTAAGATTCCTTTGTTTAACACTTTAACGCATTAGTATAATGTTCGCACAGTTATTGCCACGCGGGTGCTGCACCGGTGCCGACGCTTCGCTACTTACTTAGATACCAAATGAACACTTTTTCCCTGTGTCTCTGAAATGGCAGTCGATGAGTCAAGCTTTAGTCTCATTTGACGAGACTCAACTAAAAATAAAGGAATTACGCTGTATGCTAATTGGAATTGTTATGTATGCACACATTGCACACGGTGCTCGAAATAGACGGCGAGGGGGAAAGTGCACCCTCCCTAGTTCCCATGGACGTTAAACCATTCAAGTACCTCGTAGCATAGGTATTCAATAACAGTAACCAGGGCGACAAAATAACAGGAATTTAAATTAGCTTTTGATTGTTTACGAAGATTCCCCAACCAGATATGACGCATGTCTATACAGCGGAATACGCGTTAGAGATATTGATAAACCCTTTTGTAAATACAATAGAAGCCGAACTTGAAAACACTCGAGATGCTCAGGATGTATGAATAAAGCAATACCATTTGAGGAACCGCGCTGAATAATAGACAAGTCGAACAAAACAACACATAAATAAAGTTAGAATTTGAATTGTCTGAAAAACGAAGTGATGCGACGAGAAAATTGTGCGGCACAAAAGCAGTAGCCAGCTTGATTGTCGCCAATTAGTTGTAATAACGGCCCTCGGCCGGCCGCGCTCGGATAACGCGCTGTAATTTGTTAGCGAACACCGAACACGGCTCACGGGGACTGTGAACAAGATTTATGTGTGAAATGTTCGAGGTCGATGCCTCTACTGGCTACTGGATTTTGTTTCAACGCGCCGCACCGGTCGCTCTCGCTCATCTGGTTTATGAAGTGTTGGACACATTTTATAGACTCCGCGACCGGCGGTGCATAACGTTATTGATTCAATAATCAACTCTGATTGCTATTTATTGAGAGCTTTGTTGTTAAGGACCCACTTGTAAGGTGACATTCTATCCTTGCGACTCACTCTGTAGCTACTTGTATTCTAATGTGAGTTCTCATCGTACGTCGATCCGTATTTGAAGTTGGCACTATAATTTGGTACACGTATTGTACCTCGGCTATATTTTACGCAACCGAAGCATGAATCATACAGTCGTTAAGTTACAACATTTCATTTTAATGGTACTACCTACTACGTGGAGCTAGTTTCCCATCTTGTTTTAAATTAGCTAAGTCAGAAGGTATCGAGTATCAAAACATAAAATTCTGTTTCGTATCGTGTTACTGACAACACAGCATAGATTTGTCACTTGCTTTTGATTAAATGCAATCAGTCAAATGTGTCGTTGTTTCATTTCTACAAACTCATAATTCAATAATGAAATAGTGCCTAGTAACTAGAAATAATTATTTTGTTTAAAAATATTGACAATTATCTGTGTTAGGAAATCACAAATGTAAAATAGAATGATGCAATTACAGCAAGCGATTACCTAGATGTACTTCTCGGAGGATAATGTAGAGCACAGTAAGCTCCCGGCGGAGAGGCGAGTGCAACGTCCACGGCTGCTCAAGGGCAGCGATGTGAACCGCCTAACCCTGGATCCTGTTTACGCGCATTCGAATCCAATTTTCTTTGAAGGCGGTCTGCAATCTACAATCATTATTTTTGCAAAGACAAATCCATTTCTGCCTGCGGTACGTGACTGTGGGGTAATGAGAGCTAATGGCGGCGGAGCTGTCATTACGCGGGCTCGGCTGCGCGCGCCGATTGCGGTGTCAGCTCGCCGGTGCGCCGGCGCAGCCCGCGATGTGCCCGCCACGCCGCCTGCCGCCTCACCTCCGTGGTCACGATTGCTGTCAGCTTGTGACACCACAATCATTATTGCAGTTTTATGTTCAATTCGCCGGTTACAACAGGCAAGCCTTGTTTTCTCATTTTTTTTGCAATAATCAAAGTCTCGGTACATGATGATCGAGTTTGGCAAAAACTTCATAGTAGATACTCTGTTGCATAACCTTATCCTGTGGCAGTTAAGTCAAAGGTCACGATTGCAATAACGTTGCATTTAATACTGTACCGTTCTAAATGGCGCGGTTTGTTCAGGGTCTGTTAATGAATTCGTCAAACAAACTCCGAGACTACAAAGGAACGCTTTGCTTTGTTTTAATGACACACCTTTTTCTTAAAGTTTGTATTTTAATTATAGTTTTGTCATTTACTGGTAAAATTGTTACTAAATTGTGTGTTTAGTAATGTAAGTCTCGCTATCTAATGTATTATGTAAGTATTCGACAATTTTTTGATAATAAAAGTGAATTTCAATTAGAAAACTTGTTTGATTTACTATTTTTAATTGTATCCATCGATGAGCTGAAAAAGAAGAGTTTGAAATAAGTATGGCGCAGCCAACAAGTTGCGTTGCCAGTACACGATTGAGGCAGCCCCTAAAATCCGAAATGGGTTATTAATAAATCAGCAAATTTCAATAGCAGAAATGTTGATGGAGGGAGACGAAGACCAAAAAAAGATGGACAGATTGTGTGAGGAATGTATGAAAAGGGATTGAATGGTAGCGTGACGGTTGAAAGGGGAGAATGGAAGACAAAAACGGTTTTATGCAAAACTGCCGACCCCAAATAACATGGCATGTTCAGTAAAAAGAAGCAATAGCAGAAGTCAAATCTAAAATGCCGGGTTCTGTAAATAAACAGAAGAAGTCTTAGTCAGTATATCCTGATTATCTAAATGAGCTTCCAACAGTACAAAATTGCTAAATGTAAACAAACTTGTAAAACTAAGTGGCCATTCTGAATAACGTTCTCAAGAGCTCATAACTGTGGAAATATTGCCCACTATAGAAGGCTGCTCCATTCAATCATAAAGTAACGTTAACGAGACCCTTGCATTTAGCAGTTACCAGTAATACTCATGAAGCTGTAATGGCCAATGAAATATATCTCCTTTAAACAGCCCATTCGACTGCGCGCACGCATTATAGGGTCTAAAGCGATTACAATCACCTTAAAGCTCATAAAAATAATAAATGTAACCTTTTATAGGAAATGTAATGTGATATTACCGACAGCTCTCATAATCGGACTAAATATCCATATTTGAATATTCATGAAAGTTGTAAATTATGCCGTCGCTGTCAACGGATATAAAATCGTTATTTAATTTTGGTGACCACGCATTCACGCACCGTGCGTGAGAAAATTGCTACCATACACGGTTAATACATTTTGCCGCCAAAAGATAAAATAAAAATGTTGCTTATTGCTTTAAAATGAGATAGTTGCTTATATTTTACACCTTTGTACCATTGACTAAGACATAAAACGTGAGTAGCATCGTGTAACAAAACACCTTTACGAGCTGTGAGGTGCGTACGCGCAGACCTTATTGGATAATACGAATTGACCATTTTAGCAAGTCATAAATATTTTCGAATATTAACATGCTCTCTTCATACATTCAGTTTAAAGTCCGCGAGCGCACGACCACGTTATTTTTATGCTTACTATGATTTTTATTGATGGCCATAATTTATGTCGACACAAAACATTCAACGTGAGACTGCAAGGAATTTTATTAGGTACGTTTCGTTGTAGGTATGTATTAAGTATTAGCTAGTCGATCGTAAGATTATCTACGCGGCCTTAAAGCCAATATCCACGATTAAGAAGGACACTATGTAGTTGGAATTAAATGTATCGTTAACTGGGGCACAATGTCCGTTCTATTGGTCGTTTGTTTATGATCGCGACCGCCTGCTCCGATACGGAGCCAGTACTAGTCACTACTGCCGTGTTCATTCACGCAGCGACCATTCACTGACACCTTGAAGTTATTGTGTTGTACAACACCTGTCCACCGAGCACTGCAATGCTATGCGGAATGTTTTATCCGTGATTTCATTAATAATTCAAAGGAAACACTACCTGTGCAATCATAGTCACACCGTACGTTATGGGAATGTTATCAAAGTTTGGCGATCTATTGGATGCATGGTGCCATGAAGGTTTTGCAATGCAAATTGGTTTATCATTCGCTACATACAAAATTACATCAGAGCAAAAATGTTTACATTGGGAACAATGGTCCATATCGTCCGCTACGGTGATTTAACGACAAAACCAATAATTGTAAATCAAACAAGCGTTTATTGGCGGTTCGACAGGCAGCTGACTAGGTAATATACTACTAAGGCATAGGTATTGCGCTAGATATTCAATTGGACGGATTAATTGGTGAACGGAGGGCCCGTGGACGGTTGTTGGCTACGACAATCACTCAGCGTTATGCAATACGTTACTAGAGCTAATAGGTAGGTGAATATGCGGAAAAACACATGTATCTACAGTAACTAGCATGATTTACAGGCAATTTGTAAAGCCTTTCTGATTGGTAATGGTAACGTTTGACATGCATGAGCCGTGACGTGGCGCAGAACTGTTCTGAAATGAACACTACGAAACTCACGAAGTCTTTTCTCGACGAGGAATTGTAGCCAACTCATAAGTCAGGCAGGACCGTTGATGAACCTCGAAAAAGCCAGATGAGAACTATCTATAAGAAAGAAATCGCAGATGCAAATACTGCATTTTGGCTAAGTTAAGCGCAAATAAAGGTTATTCTGCTTATAAAGCCGTCAGACTGTACTTTGTTGCATGCATTTGATTTGATTTACGATTAAACACCTTTTCACCCTTTGCCTTTACCGCAAGTGTGGTAAGATAAGTACGTAGGTAGTGTAGGTACAGACGACATAATTTATGTTCCCTATTATTCATAACATGTTCTGAATCATAATTTTCGTCTCTTTCAAAAAGCTATTGTCGCATTCACAATAATGCAACGTCGGAATTCTTTCACAATGCGACAGACAAGTCCCAGGAAACGATGGCAGTTGGAGTGGTTATTTTATTCGCCACGTTGCACAGTGGCGGCATGCAAGCGACAATTTTATCGTTGCGTAACCGTAGGTAGGCAACAATTTGCGCACAGTGCGTGTCGCCGATGTTGGCTATCAAAGCGGTGTTTCATTGACTTCCCAGCGGCCCCTGCGTCACGCGGGGTGCCCACCGGCTGTGCCACCGGGCTGCGTCATGTTTTGTGAAACTACTAGTGTTAATGATGGGGTACTATTGAAAGCGCGCCTACAGTTCCTGTGTGAACATTCCGAATCAAACTATTTTAATTGATTGCGTGCTATGTACTCTGTGAAGGCAAGAGAGCTTTTACGATGTACCGTTTACAGTAATGATGGCCGATAAAAAACTAAGTTGCATTGCTGAGTTTTATTTTGTATCCAACACTATACTGTTAGGGACTGAAGTTGAAGAAATCACACATGAGGTGGATACTATACCTAGTATTAAGTACCGAGGTACAAGACTGGTATCCAAATGTACCTTAGTAATAAGCAAACATGCATTTATGACTAGCTTGAGGGCCATTACGAACTGTTTAATTGTTTGCAAGTAAGAATTGTGTTTGTTTCCTTATGGAAGGAAAACAAACATACCTAAACCTAAGATATTATGTTGTAGAATGTTTAAGTAATATTGTTACAGCAAGACACTCTTGAAAGTCGTAAAAGTCGGTTCAAGAAAAACATTGTGGTTTTAGTAGCTAGGCAATGTGTTGGCAAATTGTTTCTTATTGAATTGGCTATGAAAATTAATATTTTTTTTGTTTATGCTTTTCCTACTTTGTATTGTTTAGTTAGGCCGACTGCCTAAGTTGTTGTCTAATACTTTTAAAATAAAATGTTTTTGTCTGACAAAATACGGTCTATTTTTTTTTTTTAAATCCTGTGTCAAATACCTTTTTTTTTCGTTTAGTAACGGTATACCTTTAAAAGTGCGATTTATTTAAACTAGGCTGAAGATCACCATTCACCACTTTTTGAACTTCAATTAGGTACAAAAGACAGTCCCCCAAAACGCCCGCCCGCCCTAAAGAACGCATCTATAACTCTCTGTCGGCCTAGGTATCTACATTCTAAATTATATCAGTAGACCGTAATCGACTAATTGACGCAATTCAGGCAAAAAAATCGACTAGACGATTATTTAGAGCACTTTAATAACACATAATTTTATTTTAACGTTGTTTCAGTAGGCCGTTCAACACTGAATTACCTACCTACGTATCTCCTAGGTTGGACTTAGGTGTGTTAGGTGTCTGCGATCCAGAATGAAAATCTCTAGGTCCCCAGACAATCGGTTCCGTGGTTTAGTCGTAAAAAAGGTATAAGGCTTTTGCATATGCAGCCATTTATCGGAAATGTGTGGTCATATTTAAGAATGTGGTACAGTTTGATGGTCTGGCCCTCACCCTTAACCACACATGATGTCACAATTTCACTAGATCTCTTTTACAGTATAGTGCCCCACAAAGAGGGGGCTCCCTGAATTCCATTATTCAGAATTATGTACGGAATAAGTGGGAACCGTTTGTGCGTTGGTGTTCCTTCCACCCTGTAGATAGGAAGGCGGATCGTGAGATGCGGACTAATAGCGAAGTATGGAAGAAGAAGACATGCTGTACGGACCCTAAATAAATTGGGATAAGGGCAGGAGCATGATGATATCTCTTACTAGTGCAAGAATTTACCCCCTAATCGATTCAATCGCTGATAAAGTTGATGTATTCTCATTGCGACCATAAATTCACGTCCAGCGGTGCCAATGACGCTACCTGTCGTCCTCAGGGCATTTGGTACACGCGTGAAGTTGAATTATTTATGTTTTGATAACTTCACCGATCACCATGCTTGCTTTGACCATATAGGAACAACTAGTTGGAAATAGATCTGAATTATTGATGCAGAAGGTGATTAGAAATCGATTTTGAGATTATTAGGCAGTTAGCAGGCTGACTGTACGGGCCTGTGTACCAGGGTATCTCAGCATTCTGGAGAGATAAGTACTTACAACACAACTAGTAGGTATAAGGTGGCCTCTTATTCTATTGAGGCTAAGTTGTATTGTGGGGCAGCGGGAGGTCAGTGTTAGCAGCAGCACCGACACGATCCCGTTGTGATTTTGCAAAAAGTTCGTAATCTGCTAAATTCATAATGGTCGATCATTGGTCGGCCATTGTTATAATGATAACACGATACTCGTAACGAATTAAAAGCAATGAATGCACAATGACGTTCTAATGGTAGGTCACTGATCAAAGGATCTGTCAAAATTTTAGCAGATTACCGCCCAAGTCAGTCATTAATTTGTCATTATGTACGAGATTACCATTCTATACCATTTCTTTCAATGGAGTGTCAGTGGTTGACCATTGGAAAGTCATAATGACGCCATTATATTAGTAGATTACCAAATTTGTCAAAATCAACAATTATGAAATCAATGATAGACCATTCTGACACTATTCTAATAGCAGACTTGAGGCCCAGTTCGGTATCCAATACGCTCCATCTTGCCCATCAGAGATTGAAGGATCACAACAAATTACGGCCAGCAGAACAACAGTCATCAAATTTCTTGACGCTTGTTGTCATCTTCAGTTTACAAATCAGCAGGCTATCCGTATTACGTCTGCGAAACTCAAAATTAAACACTTTTCAAACTCCAATTTATTAAAACCAACATACGATACGCCGCCGTGTGAACCCCCATCACTCATTGTGGAGCACTAAACAATATTACTCATCATATTTAGTGTATTCAGCCCGTGGGAGCCCGATCTTCAAAAGAGTCGGTTAGAAAGGTTCTCCATGAAATGATTCTAGTTGCGTGACGGTAATTACTGCGGCGATGCTGATCGGTGTCTTGGACAGTTAATTGTAATGGCGTGTCCGACTCACAGGCACTCACAGGCCGTTTCCTGTGCATTTATTCCTAGTACAATGTTATGGATGTCAACGCTTCGTATATTCTGTGCGTGCGTTGTTCTCTGTCTTATGTAATAGTTTTTCCTAGATAATGTGGTCATCATCATCTACCTAGCCTTTTCCCAACAATATTGGGGTCGGCTTCCAGTCTAACCGGATGCAGCTGAATATCAGTATTTTACATGGAGCGACTGCCTATCTGACCTCCACAACCCAGTTAATACTGTGTAATACGATACCCCTTGGTAAGACTGGTTGTCAGACTTTTTGGGCCACTGACTAATAATGTACTAAACTAAAATTTCAAGCAGTATAGAGTCGTTCCCTGGGCCCTGAAAGTCGTGAAACCTGCCGTTGGATTACAATGCGAAACTGTTATCTTGCTTTACATGTACTCGACACTGGGTAGCTCTTTAGTTTTGTCTAAAGTGGATAGTCAGGAATCGTGGTGCTTTTAAACACATTTACGACATTTAATTTCCCAACTATGTTTATTGGTACTTTCGCAGCCAGCTTCTGTATTACTCAAAGCTCGGCAATAAACTGCAATAATTGCAATTAATATTTTATTAAAGTTATATACGGAACTAAGAACGGATTAAGTGCGATTGTCAAATTGATGTTTGATTACTCTTGTGTATAATTATTTTCCTAATTAGCAAAGGAATGTGATGAACAGTTTTGCAATAACCTCCTCACACGAGGCCTTCAAATATATCTTTTATATTGCTTCGATTGTGCTGTATTTTGTTCATGTTATAAGTGTGTCTGGTGATGTGCGAACATGAGCCGTGGTGCGCAGGCGGTGTGGATGCCAGTGACTCCTAAACACAGGGCTGCGGTCAGCAGGAATGCGCGCGCGCAAGCGAGTGCGGCGGCCCGGCGCCGACGCACCACCCTCCTCTCATTTCACGCTTCTTGGAAGGGAATTTTCAATCATTTCTCTAGCATGCGAACTGTCATTGGATGCAATATCTAGAAAACATTAAGTGGAGTTAGTCGCCTCTGTAATCTTGTAACAAGAAGCGGTCGGGCGAGCTCCGACTGGTTGGTGAGTGGTGTTTACGCCAGCCTGTTTTATACACATTTCGATCGTGACTGTCCGAGGGGATGCTGGGAGCTTTATAGTTAGTGTGTCGGAGAGACGCTATGCCTTTAAATCGGTGCAAACAACGAGTGCATCTAGTATATTATTATCTCAATTGGCAAATAACAAATAAAAGCTCAGTTTCTTATAGCACTTGAGGTTCTTGTGAAGCGTTCTTTAGATAAATGTTAGCATTTAAAGACGAAATTAAGTCGTTTAACGAGTTCGTTACGAATGTTGCAGATAGACCCATCTATTTTAAAGTTCTGAAAGACAACTTATTGAGATATCAGTTATGCGCTCCAAGGACTTAACGACCTGCAAATCAAAGTTTACGATCACTCGTTGAGTAGCTAAACGTTGTACTTAATAACTGTAATACTAGGCAGAACAATAATAATAAAAGTAAGTAATGGCCTTATGGCCAAGACTCGATGACCATCTTTCGAAGCTCTCCTTAGGCGGTTGGGCTCAGGCCCTTGATTAGTTGATTCAGAAGGCAGTACTCCTCGGTACGGATAGCATTGTGAGGAGGTTCCTGTTTCTGGAGCCCTAACCACTGATAGCTTGGACCCTGCTCCCGACACCGACGGACTACTATTTTTTATATTTTTAAATGTTTTATATGGTTTTTTTTTAAAGAAATATTTAAAAATGTATTTAATATGTGTAAAAAAGAATAAAGGATAATTACTGTAACACAGTTATTACAACCTACCTACTCATAATTAAGTAAATCACCTAAACATACTATTGCGTTTGTCGGGCATATCCAAGTTCTCACGTAATCCCATAAACCCGTTGATATATGGTGGCGTCAAAACCAGCAGTTCGTGGAAGGAAGCCTGTAGCTCATGTCAGGACACGGAACGGCCGCCGTATGAAAATGAGATCAGATTAGACTATATTATAATATCCATGCTAGCGGAGAGCTTGACTTGCTTTTCGACGAGATCTCGGATAAGGTTTTGAAAGAAACCGTTTTCGTTTTGTTCAAGGATTTGTGTGTGAACTTACATGTTACACCGTAACGACTGGTTTTGGTGTACACCCATTTTATTATTCTATAGTCTATGCACCTAAATAGGTAACCTACCTTACAAAATCTGAGACTAGCAATTCTGCATAATATTTTTGGAGTAGTGAGAATGGCGACTACATACAAGTCGCCATTCTTACTTTGAAAATTTACCAAAATGGCCGCATTTCTTTTTTTTTTTCTAATTTTGGAACGGCGCGAAATGTCGGCGTTTTTAAGTGTGCATTTAACGTTTGTAACATAAATCTACTCGTTAAGTCGTGCTACAACTTTCGGCATCGCAGTAAAAATATGTTTACATCCTCTTGCTCAACATTTAGACCTGAATATCTTTTTTTCTTTTCGCCATTTTTGCTCTCTGCCTGTTGCGTTCAAAAACTACAGTGCTTCTATCTAAATCTGTAATTTGTGTTTAAGCCAAGGCAAGACACACAAGCACACATCAAGCTATTACAATCTGTCAAATTTATTTAATAGATTTTCAACGTTATCGCTAAAGCATTAGGTTCAAGGTTGAATGGGAAAGTTTGACAGTTTCTGGTAGCTCAATGTGCTGGCGTCTGTACAACTGTACATATCCACAAACATAAATATACTCACGCCTTTTTCCCATGGAATCCTTACATACTCCTTTCGTTTCGCCCACATTCATACATAAAAATGTTTTAGGTATTTCGGAGAAAATGAAAACTTTTACTGAACTACGATGCTAACCTGCTAAGCTAGCTGATGATTATGGATAATTTATTGCTTAGTCTAGGTGCATAGCAGGGTCTTCAATTGAAGTTCATTGATTAGGAATGTTGACATAAGTGTGTAACCATGTAGGCACACTAGGTAATGTCGTGATTTGCACGTTTAAAGAGATTTTCAGTATTTACAGGTTCAAGGTTTTCAGTTTGTTGGCGCTTCACTTAGCACTATTTTAGAAGGCTGAATGAAGCCTTCCTTTCGGTGCGTGTTGCTCTAACTTAGATCACAAAGGCTCACTGGCTGGAAGGGACACCGGCCCACAAACGAATACCACGAATTCAGTATAAAAAAAATAAAATATTAATTATTATATTATCTGTTAAAATTTCTTTGGGGGGGCGGGGGGGCAGAATGATGAACTGAATTCATACGTGGTATGGTAAACGTTTGTGCGTCGATATCCGTTCCACCCTGTATTTAGTTTTGCTACTTAATACTTGTTCAAAGTAGGGAATAATTAACAAACAAAGTAACCTCAGTCCTTCATAATGTATTTAACATTTCCGTAACATAGGTACTAAGTAGGTATTTATCGAGCCCATGAGAAACGTATTTTCCAAATAACTTATTTCATAGTTTCAACATAATGCTCTTGTAGGTGATACCTTATAATTTTAATGTAAAAATAAAATAAGTAAATAAAAATCTAAAAAACCACCAACACAATAGATATTTGTCTATTACAAACTGCTTCACGGGAAAACGATTGCGTACAGTCCGACCAGTGTATTCTGAGATCCCAATGCGGCGCTGCTTATACAGACCAATGGAAAAATCAGTGCATTTACATCTAGTTCCTTGACTCGCCGCTTGCCAAGGTACGCTGGGTACACTGTACCACCATCGTATCTGTCAGTGATGGACGCGGATCATGGAGGTACTCCGTCAAGGGCAAGGCCGTTGGGTCGACGACCCACACGTTATGGCTATTTAGGGATTATGCCGCGTTACGAGCCTCTAATTCGTTATCGTACATAAGTGAGCTTATAGTACAAATATAAATAAATTGTTAAAAATATATTATGGTCATATCGATTTGTCTCTGTGTTAGATTAGCATACGTTCTGAACTAAGGTCGCTTCTACAACTAAACAGGTTTCCGAAATAGGTATCTAATTTGAATATGGGAAATCTTAAGGATGAGTCCATTTGGAACATGGATAGGCAAAGTATGTAACCATTGGCTTTTTGGGAATTCTGTTGGTCATCGTCTAGGTGTGTAGTGTTAAAGTAGTTACATAGGGGTGATTGGGTTTAGACTATTTCGTGAAAGAGACAGATTTATTATCATCCATATTTTTTTAAAGTAACCGATCAAGCCGTCTTAAAAAAAAAAAAAAAACAAATGAAGAGAAATTAAAATTCCCAAAAAGTCTGACAACCAGTCTTAACAAGGGGTATCGTATTACCCAGTACTAACTGGGTTGTGGAGGTCAGATAGGCAGTCGCTCCACGTAAAATACTGGTATTCAGGTGCATCCGGTTAGACTGGAAGCCGACCCCAATATAGTTGGGAAAAGGCTAGGCAGATGATGAAGAGAAATTAAAATTAATGGTTTTTTATTTACCCTACGAACCACACGGGTCAAAAGGGATCAATCGACTGGTTAAACACTAACGAGTAAATAAACTAACGTTAGTTAAATATATATAAGAATATTTTATTGTAAGCACAGAAACACACGAGGATGTCTACTGGTAGAGACTGGGGAAAGGTAAGTAACATGGTAATATTTTAAAACATACTGCCTACGTAGTCGGTGTCAGACAGAATTATAGATTTGGAAAACTAGTAAATGAATATGTGTAGTTAGGTAGCGCTAACTACACATTTGTGTTGGGCATGTGTTAAAGGAAATTTACGTCTTTGTAGCACATCAAAAGATTTATTTTTGCTACCACGCTAAGTTATTTATAATCTCGGTGCTATACCAATAGGTATCTCAGCAGAACTTCCCACAAGGCACTTTATTGAAATAAAAGGTGAAAAAAATAATCTTCAGAACTATGTAACCTTATTGCAATGTACATTTGTAGATAAAGTTCTGAAAATGGATCTGATTTTTAGTAAGTACCTACATATATTCAAAAGTTGGTCCCAAGAGTGCAAAAGGAGAGCTAAATAATAACAGCTGCTCGGGTCAATCTTTAGGTTAAGCCGCGCTTGCCTAGGTTGCTCCATGGATGAGTGACCACCCATTACATACCGAGCTTCCTCCATGCCTCGGAAAGCACGTTAAGCCTTTGGGTTCCGGCTGTCATTCGTCGATCTTTGACAGTCGTTAGGTAGTCAGTGGCCCGAAAGTCTGAGAACAAGTCTTACCAAGGGCTATCGTATTACCCAGGACTAACTGGGTTGGGGAGGTCAGATAGGAAGTCGCTCCATGTTAAATACTGGTATTCAGCTGCACCCGGTTAGACTGGAAGCCGACCTAACATAGTTGGGAAAAGGTTAGGCAGATGATGGTCCTAAGAGTGCAAAAGACCAAAATAAAATAGCAACCCAAAACATAAATTCTAAAACATCAGTCATCTTGCTTGTAACAAGAATAAATCACGTGTCGCTCTAATCATAATGAGATCAACATTAACTTAACAATATTGGATACTTTGCCTATCTCGAAGTTAAAAAGCGTGAGAAATGCTTATTATTAGTATGAACACGGTAACATTTTATGTTAATTAAGTGAAGTTACTTGATTTTCTAGCATAAGTAGAATATATAGCTGTACAAGGATCTTTTGGCGCGTGGTCAAAATCTGAACTAGCGTCGCCATTTTTTTTTTCTTACAACCCCATATTTTCACGGTCGTCAAGATAGTGAAAAATAATCAGCCAGTCACATTTTAAATGAGATATGTCTCAAATCTGTTGACTAAGTTCCAATTTTGGAGTCCAAGTCCCATCGTCCTTTCTCATAATATTTCCTAAAGAGCACCCTCCCCCAACAGCAACCCTCCGTCCGATTCCATTCGAGCGCCAAAACATCCATGTAGCACTGTAGGTAGTATTTCTGCTTCGTGTCAGTTTTTTTTTCAACATCTTTCATCATTAATTTCTCATTGGGATACTGACAAGATCCTCATACAGCCAATACATCAAATTGCTGGCATTGGAAGCCAATGAATCATAAACATTTTCCGAGAAAAACGACTCGTCAAAAACATGCGCAAGGAAATTTTATTGTGAGCCAAATTTTAGTGCCCTTGCGAAATTTTATACAGAATTCTTAGTAAGAATAATATCTAATGTTAATTTTGTTTACGATGACTTGACAACTGACCTCTTTTTAGTTTTATTTTTTTCCTTGTCATAGATTATCAAAACACCTCGGTGTAAGTGTAATGTGATCAACGGAGCGAGCCTGTTTATTTAAGTTCCGTTTAAGCAACTACCGGAGAAACTAATGATGTTTGGGTGTCATTTGATATTTACTGGAGTTTTATTAGCTTGGCTAGACATATTAATGGTATTGTAGACCCTTTTCTGGGATAGGTTTTTAAATAATCGGTAATAATCATTACGTTTTTTGAATAGAGTAAAGTTGGAAATTTCTACTTGAATGGCTCTTTGAATTTTATATTTAAATGCATTATGTAATAGTATGAATACTTAATAGA
Source organism: Noctua pronuba (assembly GCA_905220335.1). Taxonomy (NCBI): domain Eukaryota; kingdom Metazoa; phylum Arthropoda; class Insecta; order Lepidoptera; family Noctuidae; genus Noctua; species Noctua pronuba. Next base: position 12,137,843 of record LR999894.1, read on the forward strand.
CCGTCTCCCTTTAAATTTTCTATCAATTATCATCATTAATTACAAAAATATAAAAATATTTGTTAGCACTTTGATGGTTATCATTTAAATCTTTTCAAAGGTATGTATAATTCATGATACCTTAAGAGTCGTATACTTTGAAAGTCAGATAACCTTAGCTAAAGTCATATATCTATGGTTCATATAAGTGAAAACACTGTTTATCTCCGTGTTTTATGCACGACAAACAGTGCCCTATGACTGGCACACGTAGATCGAGGATTGCGAGATTTCACCTGCATATATCTACAGAAGATTGGTATTGTATACTGACAAATACATATTTCATAATTAAATCAAATTTGAAGGAGTTCATAAGGTTTATGCACTGACTCCCCAATGTAGATCTACTCTGCCTTCTCGGGCATTAAGCAAAATTTGCAATGCTGGTTCATTCTAGTTTCTACCCTAAGTTAGAAAGCAGGAGTCACCGGGAACCTGACTAATTTCACTGTTAAATTCCTCAAATGATTCAATTTCAGTTATTCAGAAAGCCAAAATCCCAAGGCGTCATAAATTCATCAATAGGTTTGTTTTTCCTTTTATTTCGTTGCCATTTCGTCATTTTCCCGCGCCTGATTCAGAATTCCAGTTTTTATCAGAAAAACGTGATCATTATTTACGAGTACATACATTTTCCTCCCGGCCCTGTCCTTGTCAGTCAAGTTAGAAGTACAGTTGATTAAGTATCCAACAAAAAAATGGAAAGTCAATATTATTTCTAACATATTCGCTGAACCTTTCTTGTGAACTGGCACGATCTGCGTGTGCGTTGAAATAAGGATCGACCGCAAGCGTGCAGTTGTTGTGACTTTTACTGCCGTCGTTATAGGGGCTTTTTTTAAATGTCGGGTTGGTGGTGTAAGTTGGTGGTAGACGCGGAAGTGTTGTTCGGTGTTCCCACACGTGTGATCATTAGCTGTTCCAGGGAACCAGTGAGCGCGGCCTGACGATGGGAACAGCACCATTATTGACACTACACACTTACTGTCGCACTTTATTGTTACTCTATACAATGATAGTTTTGTTTATTGTTGTGCTGTGATCTAGAGGATGATTGATGCTCTGAAATTCGTAGAAGAATAATTACGAAACGATCAATTGTTATCGAAGTATCTTCTATGATCTTCTTTACTGTACCTTAGTTTGTTAAATAGCAGTCCCCCGAAATCCTTCAAAATCTTCCTATAAAATAAGAACTTCAAAAAATTGAATCTCCATATTTTCGATCATAAACTCCGACAGCCACGTACTGCCATACTACTTAGCATCATTCTGTAGCAGAAGTCAGTACAAATAAATCATTTCCGAGCATGTCATTACACGGGCCGACACTTTCCTAAGAATTCGTGGTCCGGACTACAAGCCTCAGATCTAAGCTATGATTACACTGAACCCCTCCCCCCACACCGCGCGACACGTCATCAACATCATAGTAGAAAAAAAGAAGAAAAAAAAAGATTGTTATTGCGCAATTTGAAGCGTCGTTGGTGTTCATTCTTCGCCGTAATTGCTGCGGCTAATAGCACCAGCTGCCGAGATATCACTGTGTTTTAAGTTTTATATTATTTTATAGCTATTATTCTGAGTATTTTTGGTTCGTTATAAGCGTTTAAAATCGTTTAGTTCCTATGTTACTTGAGCTAGAATTCAAATGGTTCAAAAGATTATTTTCAACGGTCTTCACGAATGGACTGGAGGAAATCTTTTAAATATTTAATCAGGACGTGAGCAGCGGGTCATTTATCTTTTTAAATCAAACAAGGCCTACAATACTGTTAATTAAAATGTCAAGTCAATTTGCATACTTTATGATACAACAGATAAGTAGGCTACTACTTATGTCAGCAAAGCACAGACAGTATGGCAGTCGAATCGTGCGCAGATAATGATTAATACAAACAGCAAATACAGTTGCAATTGACCATAAACATGGGAATTATCCGAGAAACTGTTAGTTGTGTATCTGTAATTATAAAATCTAGTGGCTCAAGGCTAAAATAATGAATATGAGACTATAATTCAGCGCTGTGGTGCAGTTAGCCCGTTTTACGTCGTCAGCCGTTTGTTAGTTCTGCCGTAATCTTGCGATCTATGATTTATGAGACTTGAACGCAACTCAAACGACTTCATTTTCAATAAACATGTTGTTTTAAAGTCTTTTAATTTCATTTTGATAGGCCGTAGCAACACCGTAGGCAAAGTCTACGGAAATTTTTTTCGTCGCTAAGTAACGAGTTTTTTCGTAGAGGTCGTGATTTATAATATAAAATTAATTGAATCGAGTTTTTTTTGTGTTTTGGTGTGACCAAGACTGTCTGTATTCATCGAACCCCATGAATTTAGGGGTCAAACCCTGCGAATTTTATTTGCTGAATTGTGTATAGGTGTCGGAGCGGTCATACAAAGGTCGCTTGGACCTTTCAACAATCTGGAATGCACACGAACGCGAAGGGTTATGATTAATCGGATTAATTCTTTGTTGCAAGTCGCAAAAAAAGAACTTTTAGGGTCTGTCTTCCCAGTTTCAATCAAACTAACTTTTTGGAAAGCAGAAAACCTGCAATTTTTTTAACGCCAGACCAGAATCAATAATAAATAATCTTTATTCCACAAGCAAGTGGTAACAAAATTGTGTGAAGTCCCTGACTCCTGTGCTAGGTGATATACATTTATTACAGGAGCCAGGGCCCTCTCCCAAGATGGCTGGATATTACAGAATCTTATGCAATAAGATTAACAAAAAAATAAAATCAAAATAAAACATAAATTAAAAGCGTATTAAAAGAAGTCTGTACTTTGAGAGTGTTTGCCTGTGTGTGTGGATGTGTGTGTGAATGTGTTATGTGTGTGTGTGTGGGTGGCTGTGTGTGAATTGAATGATCAGGAAGGGTTTTCGAGGTGTGAAATTGAGAGCCTGTCATACGTTAGAATTAATGTTACGAAATGCATAAAATAATTTTCTCTGTTTCCTCATAGCCCAGCGACATTAGTTATGGCTTAATACGCTGCTTGACTATATGCAGGGTCAGTTTGTAAACTGAAAGCTTTTTGTTTATTTTGTTGTATATTTGGGAGCTTTTGGCGCGGTAGAACCCCAACCGTTTGTTCAATTGACGTTTGTAAAACAAGTTTGCCAACATTTCAATTCTGCATTTATTCATCAACTTCTGAAGAAATAATATCCGTTTCTTTCTATAAAATTCTTGTAGCCATCGTTTAGTTACTTCACTGCCAATTAATTCCGCTCATCCAGAAAAAAAAAACAGTTTACTAATTTCTGCTTGTGGGATACAAGCAGAAATTAGTAAACTGTTTTTTCTCAGTAAGAACTTCGTAACACAATTACACAATGTTATTAATACTTAGCAGTGAACGTTTTAATTGGTAAAGGTACGTTGGACAGGTGTGTCTACGGCACATGACATGTTACACGACATTTAATTGCTATATACTCCATGCAAGTACTTTGCAAGGCTGTGAGTAACACGGAGAAGTGAGTAAATGAAGTGCTCATGTACGCATAATGCTGCACTCATTTAAGTGGGCAAGATAGATCCTATTGGCAGTTTTGGCTGTCGACAATTTTATACTTCTGCTTCTTTTTTGACGTTTCGTACATTCGTCTTGTTAAGTAGATTATTTTGGCCACATTGATATGGGTTTCAGTAGGTTTTTTTATATCCTGAAATGTGCGGGAATTTCATTGAATTTTAAACTATGGGCCCTAAGATTGAATTTATTGGCTAGGATCAAGCCATATAATGCGATATGTGTTAATCAACTGACAATACAAATATCTTCATCGTCTGTACGAGTTTATATGTTGTTCTTTCGCGGCGTCCGTTCACCGGCCCGCTATCCCTCCATTTATTTATTACTCCATGCCACATGTAAGCTATGTTTAACAAGCTGATACATACATCACTATTAGTTATATACATACACGTTAGGCAGTTAATTCTTACCCGGATATAATACGTTGAACACTAGCCTTTCTCTTAGGTACAATAGATAGGCCCTAATGTTCCGAACGGCCAATTATATCGAATAGCCGCTATTTATCTGTATAGCAGTGAAATATGCACTAAATAGCTGTAATTTAAAATAGGTACATTGTTAAAATGTCTGGTGTATAATTACTTACTAGGAATAAAGGAAAAATTGATTTATCTTCACTACGCGACCCAACTGATTATAGACTTAATTTGAAGTTAACTGCTAAGTGCTAGTTATCGGAAAACGGGGATTACTTATAAAGTTATTTATGAGTAATACGATTATGTCGGCATTATTTTACAAAGTAGCTGTTATTGCCTGAAACTTTTACAATGCATACTTTGAAAAACACAAGAGGTTAAGATTGTCTAGCTATATGTAAAGTTCAGACACCAGCATATCAGGCCACCGGAAACTGTCAAATTATCCCAATCAACCTTGAACCTAATGTATCAGCAATAAAGTTGAAAATGTATTGATCGATAACGATTGTAGTAGGGTGATGTGCAGTCTTTTTTTATTACAAAATGGGCCTGCTCTTGACCTCGATCACGCCTGATGGAGCGGTGAAGTCTGTACATAAATGGATAAAAAATATGAAACAATTTAAAAGACAAATCCAATAGCCATTCAGAAATCACAAAATGCATTAAAATGTTTCCTTATAACAGCAAAATTTACAATTGTTGTTTTATAGAGGCGGGCTGACGCAATTCAGCTCAGCCCTTCAGATGTCGGATTGTTCACTTGTTCTGTTTTACAATCATTGCGGCGCTTTACAGCGCTATAAAAGTATTGTATTGTATTACTGCAAAATGCCCGATATATAATAATACAGGCTTATTTAAATTCATCGGAGATCTTTCAGATCCCTGAGCTCTTCTTAGCGTGTCGATGACAAATTACCAGGTGTCCCATACATTTGGGTCGAGTAGGTTTTGAAATTTTGTATGGGACAGGTGATAATTTTTTCGTATTGACGATATTGGACCCAAGGAGAAAGTTGTTCAGTTTGATTGTCTGCAGCATATCCTTTCATATGACTATACCCTTTTTTTTTTTTTTTTTTTTTTACGGATGGGAAATCATCAAATGACTTCTCCCGCTCTGGGTGGAGTGGGAGGGAGTGTCAGACTCTTACTGACTAAAACCCATCCATGTTCCTTCATTGCCCTTTGTGTTCCAGGGCCACGGTATCTCTTTCGAACAGTCCCGCAGCCCCGGCAGGCATCGGCCCTTGCGGGCCCCTTCTTGGTTGCTGACATCTCTTTGAGGCGCGCGTGGAACACGAACGCGCCGTCGACACGGCCTGTCGTCATAAGACGGACGGACGGTGAGCTAACATGACTATACCCTTTCTGTAACAGAATAATAAATCCTGTATATTTGGCCCAAAATTCAGCTATGCGAACTCCGTTCGCTGATGCAGGCTTAAGATCGTCAAGTGCGCTGGTGTTAGGACATGTAGGGCAAGATAGAAGGTGAGCAATTGAAGCCTAGAGTTGAAGTAGTTAAAAGTTTTTAGCAACTATGGAACTGTGTAGAATATATGAAATGGGTGTTTTTTTGGGATTCAAACCCAGCTCGACAACCAGTCTTACCAAGGATTATCATATTACCCAGCATAAACTGGGTTGTGGTTTTTTTTCAGATAGGCAGTCTCTCCATGTAAAATATTGGTATTCAGCTGCCTCCGGTTAGACTGGAAGCCGACCCCAAAGGGGTGGGTAAAGGCTAGGCAGATTATGATGTAAGTACCCAAAAGGTTACATCAGAATTTTTATGGCAATATTCATGTAAAGCAAAAGTAGTAACCAAGGAACGTTCTGTAATTTCTGGCTACCCTCATGGGGAAAAACGAAAAAAGACGTGACTTTATGTATCCTTGATCTATGTTAACCATTGATGATAAATATTCCCATTGTTTTTATAGAGTAAAAGAATTTCTTGAAAAAAAAGTAAGCGATAGATATGGCTACTGAGTTGTACAAAGTATTTTAAATAGATGTTTTTTTTTATATATTTTTTCCATTAAAAGAATCCATTATTTCCTTTATTTATTTTCATACATATTATTTACATTTTTAAATATTCTATACAAAATACTATAAAAAATCATTTAAAAATATAAAAAATAGTAGGCCACCAGCACTGGGAACAGGGTCCGAGCCGCCGGTGTTCAGGGCTCTTGAGAGAGGAACCTCCTAACAATTCGCGCCGTGTCCAGGAGTACCGCTTTCTGAATCAAGCCCTTGATCCAGCTGCCAATCGCGAGCCTCCTCAGGTGTTGGTCGAGGCAAAAAAAAAGAGTCTATAATTGTTAAGATTTCGAATAGATACGAATCCGGAATTGTAAGTGTTATTCTTATTACCTAGACATATAATAATGTTAATATTTACACTAATAGATGTAGTATTAAAATTTTACGTTTAAGATGTTCTAATATTTGTATGCCATTTTATGGCGAAACGTGTAAGTTCACAACCGTATTTATAAGACCTATATTGTTGTGTTTCATCCTTATGTATACCCATATTCATGCAAAATAAATTATTTGATTTGACCTTAATGTACCATGTTTTTACACAAATAAAAATAATTATATTTTATTCTATTCTATTCTTGAATTCTGAGAACAACCTATATCTATAGACCAAATCACCAAATGACTTCCTTTGATTTTACTCGGGTACCAACCAAACCAGCACGGAGTTATTACATCCGGAAACATTTAGATTATCAATCGATTTACAACTTTATTTCTCTATTCGATGCCGAGTTTATTTCTATGTTTTATTGTATGAAAACCGCAGAAAGTTATAGTTAACACATTTAGTGTTCACTACCCGAAAACCAAGATTATTGACTCCTGAGGTTCTTGCGGTTTCTGAAAGCGAAGAAAGTTGGAATTGAAACGTAAATTGTACTTTCTTTTTTTGCTTGTGTACAAACTCTTGTATATTAATTTCAAATATACTACGAGTACAGCATAGGAAGGAATAAATTAGGAAAAACATTTATTTGTCTAAAACGACCGCATTCAAAAGTAAAAACTTAGAGAATTAAGTGTGCCTCACGGCTGCGATTATGCCAGACAGATCAGAACTTCTTAATAGTTCCAAATTAATTAATGTATTCAGCATTAACTACATCAAAGAGCCGTCAAGATGGTCACTATATAACAGAAATTAAAATGCTTTTTTCAATCGCCAGCTAGCATTGGAAAATATCCCTTTTATTACTTCGGTAATATGTACATAAGTTTAACGTTAAACATAGAAATTCTATCGTCGTTCGTAACAGGGGTGAATACTAGAAGGCTCGAGAGGGCTGCGCGGGCGCAGATTCAAGATGGCGGACGCAAGGGTTCAATGATCTTAATGACTCACCATGACGGCTAGCTACAATGAACTTTTATTTAGATTTAAGCTGACCGTCAGTTGCATTTTTGTTAAAAAAAACATCAGTGATGATTTGCATGCGTATTAAATTCTAAAATTATAAAAATATTTTTAGTCTGCTAATTATATTTTTATTACGGTTTTTATGTTCACGTGAATGGCATTCCTTTTAGTTTCTTGAACTGCAATCAGACTAAACATTGGGTTTTTACCATTGGCAAGCATCTTGTTAACAACATTGAAATTCTAAAGTCTGCTTCGCGTCCCACGATCCTTTCGACAAACTGGTGTTCAATATAATTTGGCTCGTAACGACGATAAGATTGATTTTCCAATGTTTTTAATAAAAAAAGCAAAAACCACAAGTTCATCATTGCGAGGCGGCACTCGGACACAGGCTACGGCCGATTTACTATGACGGTACTCTCGATATTACGTCCAACAGCACGTAATAGAGCCGCGATCACTCAACCCCCTCCCTCACCCCGCGCAGCCCTCTCCCTCCCCCCGGGCGAAGAGGCCCAGTACTTCAGTTTTTAGAAGCAGCCGATGCGAAGAGCTTGACGAATCAGCCCCGTGCCGTGACCGTTTGGACATACCAATCTACGAATCGAACCAAATTTCGAAGAAGGCATTACGCTCCATTAAATAACTAATCCCGCGATTGTTTCAGTTTACCTGTTGCTGGATCATTGAAATTGGTTACGAAAATACATAGGCGAGCGGCGGTTCAATGAAAGAACTAGAAATATAAATATTCAGCGAAAACCGACTGCAACTGGTTGTGACTGTGATAAATCTTTACGACTTCCTAATTAGTTGTATTTTCTCGGGTTTTCCATGTTTTATGAGTTGCTTGTGTAATCCATCCTTTCCCAATCATTTAGTATGATATAAAGGGTGTAAAAAGACACTTAACGAAGCCGAAAGGCACTTGTTCTCCACGTCAATGCGATCATTTTTTTGTTCTAGACCATACCTGGGAACCTTCTAGTTACGGAGATATTGGGGGTCAAAGTTCCAAATTTTTCACAAGTTTTTTTTAAAATACATGTTTTTAAAGTAAGATTTTTACTTTAAACATCTCCACGACCCCCGTACTACTCAATCCATCCATCAGCACAATGTTCTGAGTGCGTTAAATTGAGTTCTACCGTAAAACGTGATTTTTCACCCCAAAAAAAAAAAATCGTTTCCCAGCAAAAATTTTTGCGTAAAGTTACTTAGTTTGATGTACAGAAGGCTTGGTTGACGGCTTAGTGAAGGGTCCATTTACACCCTGTATGCAACATATTTCCACCCGCATCTTAGGACCAAATCACCAAACATAGGACCACTGACCTGACACTTTGGACTAACGCTTCACTCTCCGAATAGCCGGCTGCTGAAAAGGTTTCAAGATTTGGAACCTAAATTGATCTCTTAATAAACCACACAGCTTTCCAGGATTGAACAATAAAATAAGCTTTTCACCATCGACATCGACAAAGCCGACAGCAAAAGCTATCTCCCAACACAGATAAGTGGCCTAGCGTCATACTGAGGCACATCATAGTGGGCTAACCGCATGCACGACTCATAATTTCACAGCTAACGTCTCTCTCTCACACATCAGCTTATAAGCGTGCATTGTTGAGCGACCGCTGTGCCTAGTGTGGGATCGATTATCACGTCACTACATTATTGTAACCTTTCGTATTTGTGATTGGAACCACAAAAGATATGGGCAGAAGGAGCACGAGAGAAGCGGCGCACATACATAAACGACATAATAATTTCGAATGGTTTGCATTTGCTGAATTTCTAATGGCCTGGAACTGCTAACATCCTAAAAAAATTGTATTGAATACTTACTAGCGTTTGCTCGTGGTTTCGCTCCATTTATGTACGGAAATTAACCCACGGGAACGTTCTAAATGTAGCCTATGATACTCGGGGAAAATGTAGCTTCCCGTTAGTGAAAGAATTTTCGGAATCGGATCAGTAGTTCCGAAGATTACCCCATACATACAAACTTACAAACAAATTTTACCTGTTTATAATATTGGTACAGATTTCACCATCCCCACATTCACAACAAAATATTCATTTGTATCAACTTTGGGATTTCTGTTCCATCCTATTCAGTGATAATAACGGACACGTATCGAAGGGGCTACTTAATTGAGACGTCACAATCATCGACTCTACTCAAATGTTACATTGACATTAGTACTTTATAAATTAATGCGCTATTATCTTTGGTTTTCAACTTCTCACGTTACTTAATCTTCGGCTGTCAGAAGGGACGAGATGTATATTTTCCTTTAATTTTTTAACACACCTTTACTTATATTCAATTGCAAGATGTTAGATCCTCTTTAATTGTTGAATACAATATGCTACAAGGAGCCTTGAGTTGGGGAGAAACTGACTATCCAACAGTTTTATCCACATAGACACTTTCTATCAATTTGTCCAATTATCTACTCATAATTTACCGAGTAAATTCGAAGGTGCTTATTAAAATCTTAGTTTCGTGATAATTAAATTTCAACACAAATAGACGCTATCAACTACAATCTTTATACCACAGCATGGTAACATTAAAATATACACAGAATTTCCTCATATAATATGCGCAAGACTCGACATTATATTCTATAACATAATGTGAAATGATGACAGGAAATTGTTGCCAGCACCGGTGGCAAAAACCTGCCTCTGTGTATACGTAGACCAGGCTCCTTTGCATCCGGGCTCGAGCTGATTGATACCGAGCTCGAAGAAACGCAAGGAAATGTTAAGCAAGCTTCTTTTAAATTATTTCTTATGGTAATTAATCGACTTCTGAGAATATTTCTAATGCCAATCGTGAGCGATCTCGTACAGTTTGTCGGTAACTGCTGGAGTTTATGCATTCTGTAACGGTTTTTGCAATTTTGTTAGAGCAATTAGCTCCTTTAATGTTTTTTTAAACGGAATTTAAGTACTTTTTTGGTGCAGTCTTAAGCAACATATTAAGTCAAAGTTCCGTAATTTCCGCGACCAAACCTCGACACTAGGATTAAACTTGTGTAGAGGCAACACAAGTATTTATGTGCACAGCGATTTATAGCTTTGACAAATGGTGTAGTGCTAAGTCGTATAATAATACGGCTTGAGCGTCTATAAATTGCGTTTATTAAAACTAAACACGAATAACTTCCCAAAACACGTGAGTCATGCATGTAAAGCTGAATAGAGGTTTCCAACCGGTGATATTTTATAAAAACAGGAATGTTTAAATGTGAGGTGAAGTAGAATTAGTAAGTGCGTCCAATAAAGCACGCCTGGATGACAGGGTACATGATAATTATGATCAATATTAGTTTAATGGAACAATATTTTTTTCCCATCGTAAATAAATAATAAAGAGTAATAAAAACGTGGAGGGGTACGGACTGCGGGCTGTGGGCGCGGTCGATACCTGAGCCACAGCGCCACGGGCCCGCGGCTCGCAGGAATAACATTCACACGCATCTAAAACGAGTTAAACATCTACTACACTAGTCTATCTAATCGACTTGTTCACGCTTTAAACTCCATCGACTACGATATTTCAAATGATCTGACCGCTCGCCTCGTGCGCTTTCAATGTTGGTTACAATTTGACTTACGAATAAATATATGGTCCAAATTGAGCACAAGGCATATCCAGTACAAATGACGGCAATCTGCAACTTAATTACGTGTTTTGGCAGATTGGACTGGTATGAGCACGTGAAAAAAATGCGGGAAAGATCCGGGTGGCGTGGGCAGGCTGCGTACGAGTGGCCAGTGGCGTGCGAGAGCACTGTAACGGTTTTCGAACGTAATTCTAATGTATTTATGGATATCAATCGTGTCCGTTTCGACACCTGTCTCTAATGGTTCCATTGTTCCAGTCGTTATGGTGTTTGAGCCCCATGTCTCAGCGATTCAAGATTTTCCTCGAGTCGTTTCGGTTGCTCGCCCCAAGCAAGGAATTCGATGCTATCCGCATTTTTTTATAATTAGAAAATGATTAGTTCCGGGTGTTTTCGATTAGTTTTCGGTTGTTATGCTGGTCGAGCAGCGCAGAGCGGGGTTCGTCGGCGTGACTTGACGGATTCCTGCCTAGCTGTTCCTTTGTTTGAGGACGAGCAACCCGTAGTGATGTGCACTAGTCATGTCGATAGACGCGTCAACTTCAGTTTTTATGCGACAACCTTGTCGTGTCATTAAACTGTTTATGACACTTAAACAACATTCAGCGGTGAGACAAGCATTTAAAACTAGCGCTGAAATAATGTTTAAATTCGTTTGTATAAGATAAGTAGCTATGAATTTATGTCTAGAAAGAACTGGTTTTCAGGTCCAAATAAGGTTAAATTCGTCGAAATAAAATATTACTATTTTTGCACAAACCTACACCCACACACGCGGAAGCGGAAGCAGTAAATAACGCCTAACTGTGTATGTTTTTTAGGCTAGAATAACAGAAATTTGCGAATCACTATAGAATCAAAAACATTGACCTCGTGAACACTGTTCGTGTGGCCGAAAAGATTGCTAAGAAAATAATAAGTTGAAAAATAATCAATTTTTGAAAGTGAAACTCGCGGAACTCAAGACCAAATCGGATCCCACGTAGCGATCGAGCATGGGAATAAACATAATATCGTTCGATAAAACCGCGGTTCACAAGCCTACGGTGAGCGTAGTGCGCGGCTAGTGCCCTACGCCGGTTACTACAGAACCGGTTCCGACGGCCCTCCGAGTACCGCGCTCCACGTGCAGATACCATCGTTCGTCTTCGTCTATTTTACCTTGTACCCCTCGCCGCGACACGGCCAGCCTACCTCGACCCCAACCATCTCTTACAACTCCATTTAACGCAACTAAATCAGAGCAAGCGTTCACAAATTCAAGGCTCTTGGTAACATGGTTCGTTCTTCGTACTTTGTGTTCATACAAATCTTTACTTGTGCGTACAAAGGAGTACATAAATCATTTTTTACGAGCTTTACAATCGTGTCCTTTTATGGCGCGAGGGGTTTGTACTTCTCTAGGTTTAAGTCGTTATTTAATATCTGTGACCTCAGGAGGTCGAATAGAAAGTAAACCTGGTAATGTTATGGTTTAATGTGCCCTTGTAATGAGCTAGCAACAAGATATCTCGGTTTGTCCCAGTATTAGTCAGTGCTGCGAGTGTTTCTACAGTTCGTATAATGCCACTTGATTGCTTTGGTGTAAAAGGTCAGGCACGTGTCTATTTTCCAGGTTGTTTTCAAGTCAGTGTTATTTTGTTTAGTTCCTTTATTGTGAATCTTTTAAAGCAGCATCAAGTTAAATATCCACACTGTCTGTTTTGGGGTTAGATGCGTCAGCAACTGCACAGCGTTTCACGTGACACAAGTTATATTCAAAAACAAGAATATATACCGTAACCTACATTTTTTCTTGGGCGATATTATAGTGTCATTAAGGAGACATGAAAGAATTTGATTGTTCGATAATGTGGCTTATTAAACAGAAAAAAAGATACATTGAGCCATGAATATCAAAAAGCCAAGTAACCGTTAACAACAATGTATTGACGAGCCGAGATTTTAGAGCCTCGTTTTTAGAAGAGCGTTGAGGATAATAGAAAAACGACCATACGGACTTCCCCGCTTGTGGACAATGCAATAAAACTAATATTGTGACAATATATAAACAAATTCAATGGTCAATCAACTCATACGCAGCCGTGTGCATTATCCTATTTCTGCTATTTGAATAGAACTTGTGAAAACTCAATGGAATAACTTAAAATGTCTTACAGTCAGAAAGGACATAAAGACCAAAAAACTACATCTGTAAACTTATTAGTATTCAAATAAAACACATCATAAATCATAGCGTTGCATCATCTAAAAATAAATTATAATCACGTCAGTGTTTAAAGAATTCCATCGTGTTGTCGAAAGTAGCAATTAAATCATTTAACATTTTGCTGGCGGACTGGTCTGTGGATACACTGACATTATCTAAATTTGCTTTGTGTTTAGACGTTAGGTGTTAATATCGTGTACGTATTTGTCGGCTAGCTGTAAGACCGCCATCGATCAAGCAAACGTGTTAAACCGATACTATATTTATTTTGTCAGTCTTTAGCTTATTAAAATGAGGTTTAAATACGTCACATGATTTGGGCAAGCTGAAACTGGGATTTGAAATTAATTTTAATGTAGTTTGGACTCAAATGGAAAGTTCTGGACAAATTATTTCTTCTGCTTAAACGAAGACAAACGAATATAGCGTAACTAGCTTTTGCCCGCGGCTTCGCTCGCGTTAATTTAGAATTCGACAAATAATTCGAGTTGTACTCTAATATAATTCAATCATGATTTGAAAGACACGTAGCGCCTTCCGTTATTATAAGAACGATATTGTTGTTTTCCTCGGGAACAGTACTTTTTTTCGGAATGAAAGGTACCCTATGTCCGTTTCTGTACACCTGACAACGTATTTACAAAATTTAAGGATAATTGGTTCAATGGTTTAGGCGTGAAAAGGTAACAAAGAAACAAACTTACTTTCGCATTTATAATATTAGTTAGGATAGGCCGAAGAAGAATAAATTCTCGCCAACTATTTCACCTTTAGCAAAGTCCGTCTTGTGTCGAAGTTATCGGTGGAAACAAAGTGCCTCTCCCATGGAATTAGTCAACAGATAAGACTGGAAAGTGCCAGCTTAAGTATCACGCTGGCCACGACTCATTCTTAATTACAAAAGGTTTTCTAAGGGATCGCGTCGATAGCATCACTGAACGGTTCTTTGGGCTGAAATAAAATAACCGTGGTACAGTTTAAATGGGTCCGTGTGCTGTGTAGCAAGTTTATTGGTTGTTCAGCGTTTTAATTGAAGGACTAAAGAATAAAGCTTTCCTTTTATTAATTTGATTGCGGCCCGCATAGCTGGCACGTGTCGCTGGTGCGGGTTCGTTCATCAACAGTAGTGTTGTTATCACCCCTTACTTACTCATTACCCAAAGTACCCCCATCGTTCTAGATTTTCACACGAAACGCGATTGATGTTTTCGTTTACAGTTAATTGTATTATCGGTCGTAATAAGCACACCTAATTTCGTTCGCTAATGGTTTTGGTACCGTACGAGTATTTTAGTAGTATGTTAAAGTATTAATTGCAGAATTTAATCGTTGTTTGATGATAAGCGATCATTTATTATTTGGTTTGCATAACTTTTAATAACTCTGGCCAAAAATATAGTCCGTAAATTAGAAAATAAGTTAGCAACACTACTGTGCTTTAGTTCGAACTTTAAAAAAAACCACGGACAAGCCAGACTAAAGAGGAAAGAGGAGTAGACGAAAGAGGTTTAAAATTATTATTTACTTAAGTAATTCAGTACCTAAGGAAATACTTAAGCAGGTAATTCGTTTGATTTTAAAGCCAGTTGATTAATGGAGCGAGAGACTTTGCTGCACAGCATCAATACAGTCCACCGACTCTGAAAAACCTTGGGAAGTTGTACTTAGCCACACAACTCAAATAATCAGAATAAGACTAGAAATTATGCTTTGTTATAAAGATTATCATAATCTTAATAGTTTCAGGAGCATAGATCATTCGACTTGTCTGACGATTCGGGACAAATACTTGCATCTATACTTTATACAATAAATAAAAATAACAGCTTTTTGCTGAACGCATATGAAAGTATATACGGTACTTACAACAACAAAGACTTTTTTTAAATTTTGTCTTTCTGTTCCGGCTAATCTCCGAAACGGCTGGACCGATTTTGACGCAACTTTCACTGGCAGATAGCTTCTTTTTATTAGGAGAAGGAGTTAGACTTCTTTTATTTTAGAAAATGGATTAGGGTCAGTGCAGAAAATTTAAAACCCAAACCCTTTCTTACAATATCATATTGTAATGGGCTTCCGCTTTGGAATGGGCAACTACAGTACTTTCACAAGTTATTATGCTTTTTTTTTTTTTTACGGATGGGAAATCATCAAATGACTTCTCCCGCTCTGGGTGGAGTGGGAGGGAGTGTCAGACTCTTACTGAATAAAACCCATCCATGTTCCTTCATTGCCCTTTGTGTTCCAGGGCCACGGTATCTCTTTCGAACAGTCCCGCAGCAAGTTATTATGCCTTGTGTCTGGGACTGTAGCTTCGCCTTCTTTATTTTTCTGACATTCAAAAGTGCCTGTTATGGTCTAATTGAAATAAATGCTTTGAGTTTTTTTTTTTTTTTAACAAAATCGGATTCAAATAGGGAAGTAATATTTATAAGAATTTCACGCGGACGAAAGTCGCCGGCAAAACCTAGTTAGTAGTAGTATACAATAACTAATCACTTAGTTAGTACATGCATAAAGGGTGTAAAAAGACCCTTAACGAAGCCGAAAGGTACTTGTTCTCCCCGTCATTGCGATCATTTTTTTGTTCTAGACCATACCTGGGAACCTCCTAGTTTCGGAGATATTGGGGGTCAAAGTTCCAACTTTTTCACAAGTTTTTTTTCAAATACATGTTTCTAATGTAAGATTTTTACTTTAAACACCTTCACGACCCTCGTATTATTCAATCCATCCATCAGCACAATGTTTGGAGTACGTTACATTGAGTTTTACCGTAAAACGTGATTTTTCACCCTAAAAAAAAAAGTCGTTTCCCAGCAATAATTTTTGCGTAAAGTTACTTAGTTTGATGTACAGAATGCCTGGTTGACGGCTTGGTGAAGGGTCTGTTTACACCCCGTATATCAGCTTCCAGTCTAACATCATGCAGCTGAATACCAGTATTTTAAACGGAGCGACTGGCTATCTGACCTCCACAACCCAGTTGCTGGATCACATGATACCCCTAGGGTACTTTGTACTGGTTGACAGACTCCCAGGCGTCTGTCTGACTACCTATAACAACTGTCAAAGATCTACAAATGATAGCTGGGAATGCTAGGACCAATGACTTTACTTTCCTTTCGAGACACAGGGACTTCCATAAGTAATCATATCATATCATAATCATTTTATTATCAGGCAACAAAGGCCCATACATAAAATACACAAAATAAGTAATGTAATGGTAATGTGTATGGTAATAGTAATGGTTGTCACCCATCTACAGACCGACCTCGACTAGCATAGCTGAACCTTGAAGATAGACCCGTGCGGCTTTTATTATTTAGCCACGAGCTATACGATAGAACATAAACATGGATGTTTATTCGCAACAGGTTGTCAATAACGTCATTTGTGGTGAATGACAAATGATTGTCGAGATGGATTATGTCGTAAAGTACGCACGAGCTGGAGGTAAAATATGACCTGCGTCCTAGATGTTGGCAATCGTTAGACATGATTGGATCTTTCTTGAGGTTTCTTGACATATTAAGCTCTAAAATGTTGATAGTACGCACGACGGCTAATCAAAGCCAAAAAAAAACAGTTTATGCGGATCTCTCATTGTAAAGGATAAGCGAGGTCAAGTTATACTGGAAATGTACAGCTTCATGTGCCGCCGTGTGTACCTGTAGGCTGAAAATATAGGTGTGAAATTCAGCAGTAAGCAAGCAAGCATAAAACAAGTTAAGCAAGCACAAAAGTAAGTTGTAAGCAAGTAGTTAGAGCAAGCATATAAAGCCAGTGGTATATAGCAACTATTGTAAGTAAGCAGTTAGCGTCCTTCAATAAAGCATGGCAAGCAGTTTTTTAGGGTTCCGTACCCGAGGGGTAACCAACGGGACCCTATTACAAAGCCTCCGCTATCCGTCCATCTGTCTGTCAGCGGGCTGTATCTCATGATCCGTAATAGGTAGACAGTTGAAATTTTCACAGAATGTGTATTTCTGTTGCCGCTATAACAACTTCACATAAAAATAAATTTAAAATTAAAGGTAGCTTCCTACTACGATGGCACGGAACCCTTCATGCGCGAGTCTGACTCGCACTTGGCCGGTTTTTTTGATAAAGATGGAACACGGGAACAAAATCAAATCAAACGAGTTTCTAGTTTTGATGGAGTACAAAAATTAATCATAAAGTAACCTGAATAGACGTAAGACAATCTGTGCTTCTTATGTAGAGGTATGGACATTGGACAGGTTCTAGTTTCTCAGTGTTCTTAGAAACGGAAATAGATACTATCAACTTGAAATAACCGCGTACATATGCTGCATGCATCATGCAATATTTTAATATCCAACGGACCAAAAGCAGACAGGACCCTCTTCAATTTCTCATACATATGACTGCTTAATACAATCATTTCGACGGGCCAGGAACAAGTTAGTCACAAGAACAAGACTCCAGAAAAGGGGATGCCCCTTCTTAATTTTGCATTTGTGTCTGCCGGTTGCCCTTACCTCCCTATAGTATAGTACAGGGCGTGATTTTGATCAAACATCTTAATTACATATTTTATACGTCCTTCTTAATTTTTTGCCTTTCTTTGAATTCCTCAGAGGAGTTTAAGATATGTATGGTACCTCTACTACCTATACATCTTCAAGATGAGTCAGAAAGGTTTTCTGAAAGGGTAATATTTAAGGAGATGAGGACATAAATACACTTGAAGGGCCGAAAAAAGGAGCAGAACATCTTGCTTATTCACTTTTATTACCTACTTAGTGTGAATGTTGGTGTGGATTCGTTTGATAAGGGTCTTGGTCAAAATAGGCGTAAGTCCAACAGAATTGAAATATCGCTCAAATCATAGCTCATAACAACTCACACAAACATGTAGTCACGGATGTCTCTGTCCTCGCTCGCTTTAAGACTGGAAGCGACCATCGTCTAGTCAGAGCGGAGAATAAGTTCGATCTAAAGAAGGAACGATCCAAAATGTTACGAACCACACAGAACCGGGAAGTGTAGCAGAAAAAAGGAGAGGTCTATACCCAGCCGTGGATGATTCCGGGCTGATATGATGATATGATCTCATAATAAGTTCTCCAATTCGGCAAGTACAAAAAACGTTGGAGACCAGAGCTACGGCCAATTGAAAATTTTGTTATTTCCTGTAATTATTTGTCGCATATTTGACTACGGCAGTCATTTGTTTTTAAAGTAGATCATGTCGAAAACATTTGGCTAAAGCTAAGCACACAGTAATTAATCCGACTTAGGTCACTGAGGTCCTAGAATCGACTGAGGACCGTAGAGGATGTGTTACGGAACCCTCTTGTTAAACTAGGTTTATTTTCAGTGTGAATTTTTTGTCAAAATACTTGGAAGGTAACATTTTGCAAGGGTCTCTGTTTC
This sequence comes from Noctua pronuba, assembly GCA_905220335.1. Taxonomy (NCBI): domain Eukaryota; kingdom Metazoa; phylum Arthropoda; class Insecta; order Lepidoptera; family Noctuidae; genus Noctua; species Noctua pronuba. Next base: position 12,156,545 of record LR999894.1, read on the forward strand.
AGTTCTACGGCTACTTAGGTACTTGTTGTTTAAGAATGAATTGGAGTCCTACGATGAGGTATATTTAAATTCTGGAGCACTAAAATGGTCGCTTTAGCAGAACGACGAACGATGACGACGACGTTTCAATTTGTAAAATGGTGACAATGTGACAATTCGTAATATTAACTGCGTCAATGACTATTTTACGAATTTTAACATGATACAATCATATTATTCTTTTTTCTTTTTCGTGTGGTTCGTACCTAACCTGGTGTCAGCGTTTTTAGGCCACCCATGGGTCTCTGACTTGGCTTTACATGCCGTCGAGAAATATCTCTCAGGCATACTGGTTTGGTTTCCTTACTAAGTTTTGCTTCACCAAAGCAAGTGATAATTATACAATGATAATCCTTACTAATATTCCTATATTATTGCAATTTGTATGTATATTTTTTGTTATTTTGTGTGCAATAAAGAATAAGAATAATATTATATATGTGAAAGTAAGTTTGTTTGTTTGTTTGTTACCTTTTCACGCCTAAACCACTGAATCGATCATCCTGAAATTTTGCATATACCTTGTCAGGTGTATCCTATTATGATTCTGCTCAAAAATGCCCATGGACCTTTGATAGCCTAGATATATTAACATAAAACTTATCACTGTTTGGCAGAGAAGAAAGCGTTGAATTGAAAAACAAGTATATTTGTGCCGTCAATTGTTAACAATCAATTGATCCGTAAGTGTCGCTTGATTGTCGGCAGTAGCGGTCGGCGAACTCCGCTTTCCTCCGCGGTTCATTTCCTAATATTAACCGATTTGATATACCGGCCAACATTTGGTACTCCGGTGAACCGATTATTCCGTTCAAACTAGTTTTTAACCATAAAACGTTTCAATAAAATAAGGTAGAGTTTTGGGGTTATTGGCAACAATCAGGCGCTCGTATGCAAGGACCACTAATTTTGTGAGTATTTCAGTTTTACTACCTCCGACTAAATTATATTTTATGGCTTGAATATTTTATTGTACCTGGACTGCCATTTATGGCCTTCGTCCAAATGTTAAAAAATATTAGTCCTTGATAACGAGTTTTGATCCGTTAACCTTCAAATGTTAGGGTAGGTCAGGCATCTTTTCTACATTTCTATTTAACATATTCTAAGTGACATTCTCCCGCGCTCCGTCGTGACTGCTGGCGGGAAACGTCAAATTATGGATGCGTTCAGAAACGACGCGGCCGACCAGAACATGACGAATTATGAGCGCTCTCGAAAGCCGGTCCCGTAATTATTGTGGACAAGGCACTTTTTGCCTCTGACAAATAGTAAGAGCGTGGAATGACTGCGGAGCTTTGTGCCGCTGCTAATGACACTGGAGGAGCGGGCTCTAATATTAACTATTTCTTTTGTGCAAGGACCGGGCGTGGTTGTGATGCGTTCGCCTCTCGCCCGGGATGGGACAACGACCTCCCCTTTATTTGTTACATTACTTGAGCGTTAATATGAATCGAATGAACGCGACTGATGGGCTCAAATTTCCTTGGCCCGCCCGGCGGCTTTCTGCTGTCACGCGAACCACTTTTTGATGGATATAAAATTATTTATGGTCAGTTTAATGCTGTGACTGAAAAATGTACAAATTACACAGATTTTTTCGGGTTTGTTACGAACGTATCTTGTTTTTGATACTAAGCTTAGTGGTTTCAGAAATGATTATGTATTTAGCAACATAGTAAGTACATAATTTGTTTTCAAAAAGAAAAAGAAAATACTACAAAACAGCTAAATCAAAGTCTAACATTTTGAGAAAAAGGCTTTATGTTGGAGTCAAAGCTGAACCATTTTCGACTTCTCATTTTGAGTTACCTTGTGTAGGAACAACCACACACCCGTAGGTAGATAATAGAATAGATTAACTACGTGCGTACTTCAATGGTAAACAAATTACATGTTTTATACCATCATCTGCCTCGAGGAAAGAGTTTCTCAGAGTTTTGATTGATGCCATTCAAAGTGGTTCAGTTCGTGTGATTTGATGCGTAAAATGAGTAACAACAACCGGCCGGCTGTTCGCTTTTTACCGAAGAATAGAAAGAAAACCACTCCATTCCGAGCCGATACGTTTTATCCGACCGGACTTAAAAAATAAAGATCTTTCGACACCCAACGTAATTCTATAATCAAGTTGGATTTTCCACGAATTTTGTCCACCGGGTGCAATATGAGAAGCTGTGTTGGTGGGCGCACTCAATGGGGCAACCGAACGAACTGCATTTTGAAACAATTCTTTCGTAACCTGATTAAAAAGACAATCGGTTTGCACCTGTTGACAAACTTTTTAATTGTTATTACATTCAAAGAGAAACTCAAAAAGGATTACTATGAAACAGTCGAGGAATTCGTTGTTAGTTGAAAATTTGGTCCTTTTCTCCTTTTTTGAAAAACACTAAATTATGAGTCCTCCTGCGAGGGATCCAATTGTTCATTTGAGCGACCTTCTACAACAACACCATACAAAAGAATCCGAGATTGAAACCGCCTCACAAAACTATCCCGTAACCAACCCACAAAATTCCATTGTTATTGCTGCTCAATGTTCATAATGAGATTTTGTATGATGTCCAATTGGGCCTACCCACATCGACAGCGGCTTGTACCGCGAGTCCGCGAGATAAAGTTCCCTATCGACGGGCCATCACATGCGCCGCCAATTGATCTTACACTGTAAACACCGACAGTTAAGCTATAAAACAACTTGGATGAACGCTAGCGCCGTGGGTCGAGACCATAAATCAGGTTTGTTGCTACCCGCCTATTTTTAGACCTCATTCTTTTAACAGGCTACTACTACCATAGCAACATGATGGTACAATTTACGAATGCAGCCTTATCTGCCTAGTTCGTTCTCGTTCCGTCCCTCCGGTTCCAGTATTCTAAAGGTTAATTTATTAATGTATTTTGGATTAGGTATTCAAATGGGAAGAATGTTTGATATGAAAGAGTTTAATATGAATTATGTTGTTATAGAATTTGATTTTTATCTGTAACACGGCCTGGATATAGTCGTTGCAGATTAAACTGTATTCAAAGAACTAAAAACCTGTGATTGGAGTGTTCTATTCAACCCTGCAAAAGAAACAAGTGCAATTAGATGTAATTTTTACGATTCCGTCAGCCTTATATCATCATGCTTACATTAGAAATCAAAAATGATTCTCGATTCATACGAAAACAAATTTGATAATCGATTTAACAAAGATCATTGCTAAAACGAGTCTTAATTTGCTCATTGCCAAAGCTAACCCATCACATCACATGCCTATATAATGAATCAAATAATCACGATCTTCTGCAACCAGAAATCAATAAACGGCTTCTCAACATGGAATTTATGAAACCTGTTTTGAAGCACGAATACAATAACGTTTTTGACGTAACGTATCCTATCATCAATGGCTGGAGCCTAAAAAATATAACCGACGAATTAAAATAAGCGAATGCCTTTGGTTTGATGGACTTCTTTTAAGATATCGCAGAATAAAATTGTACCGGTATTGAAGATTCAAGGAAGATCTCAGTAAACGTACGCGGATTCACGAGGAGTTTCATCGAAATACTCTTGGGTTCTTTTTTTCTCGAGTGAGGTATTATTGCAAACCTAGAAAACGGAGGACCAGATGGCGAATTTAGGTAAAAAATATTTATATTTAGTCAAACAGGTCGTTTTAACATTAACGTAAAGATCACTAGATTCATCATGCAATAATCGCATTCTAACATTTCCAACCAACCATCTTGATCTTTAGCTGAGACAGTGATTTAAAATTAAGTTTGTGTGAAAGGACCACTTTCTGAATTTCTTGGCATATGAAAACAATGTAATTTTACGAACAGGGCCCATACCATCACCTCAGTTGACAGTTTGATATGGAAAGAGATGGAGCTATACAGGGTGTCTTGCATCTTTATCCCACATTGAACTAAGATCAAAGCAATACTGTATTACGAGGTCATAGTAGGCCACCTGATCTTTGAAACTCGTAAATTTTAGACCTATTTTTCTACCCAGCTCTTGGCTAAATAATAACAGTCGCTCGGGTCGATTAGCAACCCTTTACATACCGAGTTTCCTCCGTGCCTCGGTAAGCATTTGTAGTTCTTTGACAGTCGTTACAGGCAGTCAGTAGCACAGTCAGTCTTACCAAGGGGTGTCGTATTGCCCGTGTAAAATACTGGCATTCAGCTGAATCCGATAAGACTGGAAGCCGACCCCGACATAGTTGGGAAAAGGCTAGATAGATGATGAAGACGTTTTTTGACATTATACTGACACCTAACAAAAAATCGAAATAACAGAAAACATTTAAATATAAATCAGTTTGACCTATTAAGGGCATTCTATTACGTCCTAAACAGTTTCCCGCACTCAATACCCATTACTGGTGTAAATGTTAATGAATATCTTAATTTTCAATCTCAATGACGTGTGTAGAATGAGAAGAAATATGTAAATGTATTCATATTATAGTTAAAAATGATCAATTGATAGCTTGGCAACCAACAGGCGCCACCAAGCGAGCTCGGACCGGATTGTCGTTATTGTAAATCTTATTAATTGTATTATTAATATTTATGATATGAGCATTAGTGAAATATGTTCATCAGTTGAGAATTATTGATCTACGAGAGGCCACACGACAGAGGTAACGAAACCAGTATATGCTGATATCTTATTCTATTCAAAATCAGTATTTACTCCACAGGGCTTGCTCAGTGTGGATAAAGCAATTGTGTCCCCGCACCCCAGCCAGAAGTGAAGAGGAGGAACACCCTGTGGTTGTAGCCAGTAGGAGTCTGATAGACCCAAAGAGATTTAAAAGACTTATAGAGCGGACATGGGAATATTTTCATACAACAATTTTGATCCCGAACATTTCCGATTTTGACACACGAATGCTACCTGACAAGCGGGCGAATGACACTTAGCAGAACGATTTGTTACTAAATAGTAACAAGTATTGGATTACGATTTTTTTCGTGTTGTAAATATTTGAATGTATTTGGATAGACCCCTCCCAAATGACATCCATTGAGGGTTTCCACGCGCAAAAAAAAAAGGGTCAGTGTTTCCACTAAAGTGCAGCTGTGCAGCCTACTCTACCAGGATGGATAAGAAAACTGGGTTTTCCAAGTAAATAGAGAAATCGTAAATTGCCTATATGTGAACTGCAAGATGTCAGATGTGGATGATTGCTAATGAAGTAGCAGTTAACGCTACTGCTGCGTACACGTCTGATTTATGTACAGCTCATGAGTACACTTAAGTTTAACGCAACTGCATTAGAAGTAGATAAGTTACTAGAACTAAAACCTTGAATGAAGATCTGACTAAAATTAGTAATACTTATGATTTTACTCAGTAAAACCTCTCCAACAAACCGGCAGCCTAATTGCATAACACATCTTTGTAATGCTTTTCCAGATTAACGTCTTTGAGCAGGCAAATATGTGTCATCATCATCAATCTCTTGCCCTTATCCTAATTGATTTGGGGTCGGCGCAGCATGTCTTCTTCTTCCATACTTCTCTATTACTCGTCATCTCATCAGACACCTCCTTTCTTGCCATGTCATTCTTTACACAGTCCATGCATCGTTTCTTTAGTCTTCCTCTATTCTTATACCCATCCACATTCACCTGTGAAGCTGTGTTGGGAATGTTATTTAAAATCTTTCAGAATGTGATTGAAAGCGTGTAATGCAATTGTAGGGGGTTGTTCTTTTTTGGCAAATTGCTAAAATTTGCGTCAGCGATTCAAATCCAGTTAATCCTTAAATAAATACTACAAAGAGTCTTTGCTTGATATGCTAACTAGACTGTTTTCTATTTTATGAACGTGTCAGCATGAAAATAATTTCAAGTAATTTCCATTTGTATGTTAACAAATTCCACAAACAACTTTTTGGTGTAGTGACGTAGTTTTGAGGAAAGCTCTGGATAATGGCGCCATCTTCTGACACTGATGAGAGTTACAGATAGAGACTGTTGAATTTACAAATAGTTGTGCGATGGGGTTGCCAACCCTGCTACATTATGATGGAATGTACAGTAGGGTGGTAACTCGCGAAATTCAAATTTTCTTACGTTTTCATGAAAAAGTCATTCAATGGGGTTTAATGAACTTAGAGGATTGTATTGATGATTTTAATGATTATAATTCTGTAACTACATACGTGTTACTTACGCGACAAATTTATCATCAACATACAACCTGACACTGACCTGCAAATTGAAAAAACGTAAGAAAATTTTATTTCGAGGGCCAAGATAAGATAAGCAAGCCATACAAGGTGATTTTGACATTATACATTAACATTGGCATTGAGAGAAATATAATTATTTCAGATAGTTCGGTGTAGAAATTTTAAAACTATTAAAGGTACGCTTTGTTCTTAGAAACCACGATATTGATTTAAAGTTTAGAAAGAACTTTTAAATATATTCATAACTAGCTGTTGCCCGCGACTTCGTTCGCGTGGTAATTTTGATGAGTATGAGTGAGGAAAAAAAAAGACAGCCTATGTCTTTCCCTAGTATATAATCTGTCTCCTCGCCAAATTTCATTACGATCCGATCAGCTATTTAGTCGTGAAATGGTAGCAAACAAACAGTTAGTTTCGCATTTATAATAGTAGTATGGTTAAGGAAGACTATGTATATAATATCTACACAAGGCAGACCAGCATGTTTCTAGAAACGTTATTTACTATACATTTACTAGACATGTAAATACTGCTAGAGATTCAGTACCTAACCACAAATCAGCGTGCCCACAACAGAATCATCGCTTAACCCATCACAATAGAAAAAAAACAGAACTAATTTCCATAAACACTTGTAACTCTACATCCGCTGAAAGAATAAAATCTCCATGACTAACAGATTCAAGGTGGATTGTTTGCCATTACACGATGACGTCATCACCACCATAGGTAGGTACTTACCGCCATAAGTTGTACCTACGGCCTAATACACAAACAACTTTTTGCCCACCTACACTATTACCCAACTGTTTATATGCTATTGGAAATTGTACTGTATTGCTATGTAATTAAAGGACATGATTAAAAATGTAACTTGTTCTTTTAAAGTACTATAGTGCTCGTCCGATACCTATTTACGCCATACATACAATATGGTGGTATGATTAAACCTCTTTGGTAAACCACATAAGATATGGCAATACAATTATTGCTCAGACTTATAGAAACCGGGAATATTTATATCTATCGATGACCCCTGATAAATACAGGCCTTCTGTCTGTCAAGTCAAGTCAAGTCTTGCTGTTCTCTTAGGCTAAGGCCTCTTTCAGTAATTCCTTCTATAGACCGACCGCTTGATGAGTCCTCGCGAAGGTATCAATTTAAATGGAATATTCTGAAGGTTAATCACGTATTGGTTCAATTAATATTGTAATACCTACGTGGATTATGGTTATTTTAAAGCAAAAACCTGTGGGATATTGTTAGGACTTTGTGGACGCTTAATGTGCCTTTGATGGGCAAGGCGGAGGACTCTCTATAGTTTGGTGCACCGCTTACCATATCCTGTCTTTTCTATGTCCCTGCTACCTTTTCCAGATTTTTGGACATCTGGTTTCTAAAAACGTAAGAGGAAAATGATGCAAATCAAAAGTATTTATTCTAATAAGGCTTGATTAGCATAAGTAAGAGAGTGCCCCAAAAATTCCACCCTTCACCTCTTGCAATTACGGAACCACGCAGAACAAATCTCTACAGCTGGGAACTTAAAAATTGTTTACTAAGGAAAGACTTTAAAGTAACCGTTACTTCATAAAGAAATATTCCGACGCTATTAAAACGGTATCCTGCTAGTGATGTCAACAATTCGCACATTAAGTAAATACCACTTAGATGGAGTCATGAGGACGCAAAAAATGCGAAGTTATCTTTAACTAAAGTACTTATCGTCTAAACAATAAATGATCAGGCAAAATCAATAAATTATTAACGACACGACGATTGGTTTTTATCGATAATAAATAAATTATGAAGCTTACTAATAGATTCAATTCATAAATCGTCACAGACTGATCACCGAAGCATGTAAAATTATTGATTTCTCTCATATTTGACACAATGGTAGGTGCTACACGTTTTCGCACTTTAAATTTATCATTAGAAGTAGAACGGTGTAATACATATTGTTTATTGGAAAACCGGGGCTTCGGCGCCGGGGACACACAAAAGCCGGAAGGCAGTCCGCGTCACCGGAGGGCTGCGCCTGCGCGCAAGTCCGACGTACCGGTACACAATCTTTGAAAAACTCGATTAAAGCAGAACTGATAAGGAACGTGATTTAAAACGTAAGTCATGTATCTGAAGCAAGTTCAACGAGGTAAGTTCAATAGCTGCTCCAGAAAAAGTTGTGCAACTACTTTATATTGAAAGCAACACTGACTCATTTTATACTTACACTCTGCGTGAAATTGACTCCTATTTGAATGTAAAAGCGTCCAAATGCGCATCACACGGAGTAACTAAAAAGGTATGTATTAAAAAGAAATCAGTCAGTTGAAATTGTTGTTTTCTATCTCAGATAAAATCTGGCGCACAAGATGGAAAGAACATACACGATGCATCGCATGAACACGGAGCGGTTAATATTCACTCTTCCGCTCGGAACCCTAGCACTATAATAACAAAGAGTCTCACTTAAAACAAAACCGTAATGACTTCTTGAACATTAAGCGGGCACAAAGGCTTTTACACTCTGTTTAACAAAATAGTTCATTCGACGTTTGCATACGCTCGGGTAATTATCCGCCGTATTGTTATACACAATGGTAGAGTTATTTATTATTTCAATTTCACAATATATTGTTGCGAGGAAAACAATGTAAGCACCTAACGTACCGTTCTTGTTACAAATCTCGCTACACACTTTCTATGGAGCTAACTTATTACTACGCTGTGGCTTGTGATATCAAATCTATTGTCATCATCATCAACATGCGTGCTAGTTCACATTTGTTAAGTTTAGGGCGTTTCGGAATGTGACATTTTGATAAACCAACGTCTAGTGGTCATTTACCAAACTTCTCTCTGCTGTAGTGCTCTGTAAGAACATGGCAATAATAGCTTCAGACTGATGGTCAAGAAGGATCAATGGTGAGAGGCCATTGCAAGCTAAATATGGTTGTTGTGAATTTGTTGCTTTCAATAAGTGAGCTTTAGGCTTGAGTACCTTTCATTTTACCATTAAGGAAAGAATCAAAGACCAACCAGACCATCACCTAAATGCATAATTGAAGAAAGCATTTATAAAGACTCGTGCGCCAATCCCAAAATCTCCATCGCGAAATTCACGATGTAGTAACGAACTCTATTTAACTCGGTATCCAGATTGAATTACAGCAGGTATCTGCTTTTGAGGATACGATCAAACAATCTAACGGAGAGCCACACAAGCTTCCATTGTAAGAAAGTGTGTGGGAAACAGGGCGCATCCTTACGAGCTAACGAAGCGGCTAATTAATCAGTCATGTCCCTCTCCCTTCTCACTAGCGCCAATCAGACCTTACACAAAGAGAACACTTAACTAATAGACCATCCTTTCTTAATGATTGGCGAAAAATTACCAAAGAGACGAACTGTTTAGTAATTTCTTTTTTTCTCCACGATCATCATATTTCAACAGTATCCTGCCTTTGTCCCAATTTATTCGGGGTCGGCGCAGCATGTCTTCTTCTTCCATCCTTCTCTATTACTCGTCATCTCAGTCTTGTCCTTTCCGGTCTTTCCATCATTCACGGAGTCCATCTGACGTTTCTTTGGTCTTCCTCTACTCCATCCACCATTTTCATGTCAGACTTGTTTGTACCCACGCGCACGATTACATCGCCTATAGTAGGTGCGTTAACAATGTTTACGAGCATATACCGCTACAGTTACGTTCATATTCCCATCAGTACGGACAACAATAATATTGGAGCATTGTGCGCATTCGGCGCGGGCGCAGAGAAAGCGTTGCCCGCAACAATGCGCGCTCGTGTAGATGCGCTAGATAGCGCCCGCGAACTTTGAACCGCGTTTTATAACTTCCATACAAGTCTCGAAGTCACCCGCTAAGGAAAGTCAGGTACTAGTTTCAAATCGCTACAGATTTTATGGTGTTACTTTATCAGCGTTCGTTTGCTTTACTTTCCAATGTATTGGGTGCAATCGTCATGCGGGCATCGTTTCACTGTTGCGTAGCGAAAGAAACAATAGGATATTTTGAAACTGAAATGCGTTTGTGTACCTAACTAGTTCTTTTATTTCAGATGCAGTCGTATCAAGATTTGGACTGTTGCCGTTGCCGAGTGAGATGAAGGTCAAACATGGTCCCCACAGAACTGGTCTGCTCATATACAAATTAGGATACCTGTAAGAAACAAGATTATCTACTTTCCTTATTTAGAAGAAGATTAAAATGTTGTCCAGTACCTACATAACGATAATTCTCCCAAAGGCGATTATTATGAGAAATAAAATCGATGCATTGAGTAGTTAATCGGTGGAAGTCACAATTATGAATAATAAACTTGTGATTATTATCAATTCATAGTTCTCACCCCGCTAAATGATGGCTTTATAACCAATGTCCTAGAATAACAAGTCATTTCTCCAGTTTAGAGCAATAATGAAATAAAATAGAAAATCGTAAATATGTAATAGTATAATATAGGTCCATAGGCGGTGCACAAGTAAAGAAAGGATGTCCGTGGCACAAATCATAAGACTCAGTAGAGAGAAAATGCAAGTTAATTGTATTGAAATCGCAGGGGCCGGATCTGTGGGCCTGCATGCTCTGTGCTAATGTCCATAATGTTCCATGTGTGGTCCAACCATACCATAAATACACCAAATAATCATTAATTATTATGGAATGTAAGCAAGCCTGTTTCCTTCCGCTACCTAATCTTAAACTTGGATTTGTTCTGAAACGAAAATTCTCACAATTGCACCTGAAATCCGTAAACGTGGGTAGATTCTTATTGCAATTTCACCTGAAATCCATAGCCCAGTTAAAGTTTAACTGATAACATCAACTGCATTCTGATACAAATGTCGTTCCCAGGAGTATTAAACCACTAGAGTGTTATGAGTTTCCCTTATCGTAGAACCCTTTGGTAAACCTGTTAAATATTCACAATATTCCAGATCTCCAAGATAGACCTGACAAAACAATGACCATTTACCGAAAAAAAAAAAGTTTTTTCAAATAAATTGTTTTACACCGAAAATCTTTCCAAAGCCTTTCGCCCCAAACAGCCCAAGTTCGAACAAAAGCCATCGCAAGTACAAGAGACAGCGAGTCCATAGACTAAAGAGTGAGTACCGAGTAGTGAGGTGAACGACTGGCCCGCCATTACGGCAACCGCATCATTACGGCAGCGGCAGCCGGCAGCGAGGCCCCCAAGCCTTTCATAACGTTTTTTATCCCCCACTACCTCCACCACTGTTGACAAACCCGTTGAAAAACTCAGCCCCAGAACAAATTACATCGCGTTCCATTTATATAATGAAAACTGTTTGGTTTTTTGGTGTAAAAAGTATTTTTAAAACAAATAGAAGCTCAATGTCGAGTAGAGTTGGGATACGACTCATTTAATCAGATCATCAACATTAAATTGATTTAAAACCAAAAGGAAGCATTATTGGTTTCTCAGATCTTTTTACATGTAATTCAATAACGAGTTCACTAGAAAAAAAAAACATAAAAATTCTCAGTAGGTACTTCAATACAAGCGAACACCGGCAGAACATCAAAGCTCTACTAAATGAGCGGCCGGCTATAGGAGCACACGTTCCTTTATCGGCCATCTCCCATTGTTGGCACGCCCGACACATTTACAACAACTACCCGCCAACCACAGCTCGCACACATCAATATTTAATACCATAAAGAATATTAATGGGAAATGCGCATTGATTTTTATTATTCAAAATGTAAAATGTTGATAGAATCTCATCCTCTCACGTAATACGTACGTATTTGTCTGTCTGTTTGTCTGTGTGTGTGTGTGTGCGCGTGCTAGATAAAAACGTATCATTTGAATGTCCAGCAGTCATCCTTGCGCGCATAATTATGTCTTACTTGGAAATTGTTGCTACTCTTTGTACTGTGACATTGTGCTGTGTGTGACTCAGGGCTGGGCCAAATGTTTTGCTTTGATTAAAATTTAGAAAATACTTTTTCGTAGGTACCTACTTAAAATATAAGTCGTGTATTTGAAATAGAAATTACACTAAGAATGTTTTGATTGCAGTTAATGGTCGTAAGTAGGTACCTACCCTAATTTAAGATCGACTTTACCTTGCACGCTTGAAAGTATACATAATATTCCATAAATAAATCTGAAATACGGTACGGAGCCCCACAACAGAAAACTTTTATAAAATTTGACAAAATTGAATTTTTTTTGTAGGGAAAATATAATCTATCCAAAATGTATTTTGAAGTAATTTAAATTACTAGTTACAAAATACCTCAGCGACAGATATTTGAAAGATAAAATACAAATTACACTTTTAGGAAATAATTGAAATACCAAATACGTAATTGTATTTCAAATACATAGTGCCCAGCCCTGGTTTTACATAAGTATGGAATGGGACATGTTACAGACGCTTTGGTTTTTGTAATCATTGTGTAAATTTGATTTCGTTGGTTCGTTCCAATCTCAGAAATGAATCAACCAATACTGATAAGTATTTAAAATTCGTCGCTACTAAAATCTAACAAATATAAAATAAGATGTGGGTTGCCAAAGCAGTAGAATCAAACGCCTTCATTTGCAGTGTAATATTTAATTGACTAACAAATAAATTCATATCTTCTCAAATTGACATTAAACGTTTATTTTCATATAAGTACGTACATTATAATAATATAAATTAAATAAATCATATAATTATTTATTCTTTCAACGCATAATGTGCTCATTTATAACCTGGAAGTATCTTTCATTATTTGTGAACAAGATCTACTCTAGCGAGACTTTGACAAGTTTAATCATTTATTTTACAATGTATGTAAAATAAATAATTAAACTTGTCACTTTTATATGTATACTCTGTTTACTTTATTATGATTGATATGACACACAGCCTTCAAGCGAGATCGACAATATAATTTATTTAAAGTTCTTTAAAATTGACAATAATCGTATAGCAAAGTTTTTATTTAGGTATGCAAGTTTAAATACAAGTATTATGCCATACCAATGATCATAAAAATATCAGAGTGTTTTAAAATCAATTGTGTACACAATAACAAAAAAAAAACCTAAGCACATTATGCGCTAAAGTAATACTTATTCTGGCAGTTTCATTAGGTACATGGTAAAAGATATAATGTTCATTACTTGCAAATGACTCTCATTTACTTTACTTATTTATTACATGTTTTATCACATTTTAACAATATTCAAAGCTAGCATTAATTTTGATAATTACATAAGATCCAAAAGAGTGTGTAATAAAATTACATTTAATAAAAAAATTAATTGGATACATATGAATAAAATTATGATGTCTTGTTAAAGACGGTTGGTACTTATTTGCAGCTTTAGTAGCCCCAACAGGCTTCTTGTACCCTAATTTCAACGTTTAACACTTAAACCCTGGTAAAGAATAAGTAGAATACAGGGTGTAAACGGACCCTTCACGAAGCCGTTAACCAAGCATTATGTACATCAAACTAAGTCACCCTACACAAAAATTATTGCTGGGAAACGATTTTTTTTTTTGGGGTGAAAAATCACTTTTTACGGTAAAAATCAAAGTAACGCACTCAAAACTTGGTGCTGATGGATGCTTTGAATAGTAAACGGGTCATGGAGGTAATTAAAGTAAAGTTAAAGCCTTGAAAATTTGTATTTCAAAAAAAACTTGTGAAAAAATTGGAACTTTGACCCCCAATATCTCCGTAACTAGAAGGTTCCCAGGTATGATCCAGAACAAAAAAGTGATCGCAATGACGGGGAGAACAAATGCCTTTCGGCTTCGTTAAGGGTCTTTTTACACCCTTTATACTTAACTTATGCTGTCACCTACGGGATATCTTCCGTGATTATCAATTATTTTGAGCTCCCGATATTTCGACGCTGACGCTGTTGCAAGTGCCATGATCGCGGGTTAGACTGTTATACTTTATTGCACACCAGAATTGAAACACAACTGTTTTACAATACTGCTAATTCGTCTTATAGCTATCAGCGCTACGACCATATAGCAGACAACCTTTGAATGGACATAAAATATAAAGGGATAAATATATCTTTTTTTTTAGTCAGTGGTATACTGCTAATACTACACAAACAATAAAAATGATTCTGGCAAAGTTATTTAGTTCATATATAATATAAATACAATGCATAAATAAATAAGTATAATAAAATTATATTTTCTAAATAAAATTACTGCAGTAAATTATTATTGTGGTGATCATATTAAACCTAAGGTAAGCAATGGCCTGTACATAGATTGCTATTTACTAAGACTAAACGAATATTATAGGCCGTTACGTTTACCTAATAAATAAAGAAACATGTATGTACCTGCTACATAAGATTAACGATTCCATTATTTTAAATAATTCATAATTGTCTTGCCAAGTAAAAAAATCCTAATAAAATTATACAAATAATGCACATTATCCGTTGGAATGTAAATTATATTATGACACTTTTAGAATAGAAAAAGATGGCAACATTGAGAGAGCCATATTGTAGAAAATACATAACACAAGAAATTTGTGGTTTACCACAGAATTACGGTCCCATTTACGTCATTTTCATTGCGTAGATGTTAAAAAAATCGTAAAAAAATGTTTATTTAATATTTTCAGTATTTGTATTTGGCGACTTCATAAGTTTGGTAACCGAAAAGGATACATTGCAGTCTTTTTTAATCATTATATTTACGCATATTATGTCATTGGTGTAAAAGCGGTGCCTTAACTTAAAACTATCATAAATATAAACATTTAGGCCTAGAACAGCATGAAGCTCAGACTGGTTTATAAAAAAAAGAGTAGATTATTAATAAATTTTAGACAGTGATACTCAACCTTATTTGTGGGTGATATACACTCATTATTTTGTTTTACAAACTAATGTTGCTACAAAAGGTCGGCGGGTGAAAGGTTGAGTATGTCAGGATTACTCAGGATTACTTTAATGTCACTTCAGTGTGGGAAAGAGATATAGCTATACATGACGCATGGCCTTCTTTTCCACAGGGCACACGGGGCACGTGCCTATTGGCCAGGGCCCTACGATCCAAGGGGCCCCAAGTTTCTGTAACTGCAAAGCTAGAGGCTGTCAAAAGAAACTTAAGTTATTCCAGGCAGGATCCCTGGATACCAAAATTTTCGAGGTCGCTCCGATCGGTTTTGCATCTAGCTTTTCAGCATAATTCACATATAAAGGAAAGTTAGTATGTTACAGATAAAGTATGTTTTTTAGAGGCGAAGAACTTAAATTAAAACAAAACACAGAAAAATATTTCTGATATCTATGAAATTAGTTTTATTTTACGGATAATTTTGATGAATGTATGAATCTGGTTTCGGCCATTTTCACCCATTATTTCTGTATGAACTGTCACATGAAAACCGACCCTAGGCGGGGAGCAAAACAATTCGAGCTCGCTTCGCTCGCTCTTGCATCCTACAAAGGCGCCATTATTCTCGCCCTAAGTGCCCTCGTTAAGTGCCCATGGCCTCTAACTGGTTAAAAACGGCCCTGACAGGACGTCTAGCTCCATCTCATTCCCACAACGAACTAACATTAAAGCAATACTGCTATTATAAGTGATACTAGAAAAATACGGATAGACAACGTGTTAAGTGTTAATGTCAAAAATCTTATTTAAAAGTTTAAACTGTACAATTGACAGTCCAATATTGAATTCAGATCCAATTTTGATAGTAGAATTCATAAAAGCAGCATTTTTAGCTTAAAGCTCCTTTAAATTCGTATTACATTATTAAAGGGTTGCAATAGCTTTATGATCATTATAAGTAGTATTTTTTTATTTATTTATATGGTAACTTAATTATGAAATACAGGCAACATGGGTAAGCACGTTTGGTTCCTTTTGGATATCTAAGTAGTGCTTGAGTGATCAATTTTTTTTAATGGAACGCGTAAATTCTTGTAAGAAAACTTCGTCCTTTATTTGGTGTTGAGTATTTTACTGCAATAACTACAAAAATACGAGTTTATAGTGTCTATCTACTACGACGCCTCCGCATCTGACGTTGATTGACGTCATGGTATCGAAACTTATTTCGCGTTACCAGGGCGTTTTATACGCCTACCTAGTGCGTACACTATATGCTAAAGGTGCGTTCTTGCTAGCCGTAACTTAAGCTGATTAACAATTACTAGCATAATACTCTTATCATAATAATTATAAAGGCCAAATTAAATTGGCTTGCGAAACTTCACAGATGTGACGGGTATCGATATCTAAACAATATAAAACAAAAGAACTGACATACTTAAAGTAAACTAAATTACATGTGGTCATTGTCCTTAAAAAAAATCATATCTTTTTAATTTTTGTTTCATCGTATTGAGATACCGACGCGTCTGCGACTCGCTAGCTAATTAAATTTGATCCTGTATACACATGTTCCCGTTATTTGGTGTTACATGTACATATTAAATGGTGTTTCAAATTGGTCTCAATACTTTAGGCCATAGCGGTTTATATTAGGAGATCCTTAAACAGCAAAGCTCGACTGGCTTTGGGAATAATTTTATTATTACTAAAATTTTTAAATAACGCATAGACACGCAAACATTCGTTCTTTATTTACTTTTACCTTTTATTTACTTTTCGAATTATTATTGCAATTTCGGCGGGTTTATTTACTAAGCTGCAGTTCGTGTGCCACTTCCATTCTTTGAAAGCGGTCCACTGCTAGTATACGCATCGCTTTACTTTATTTAAGAGCGTTGATGACTTACGGCATTTCATAAAAACTTTCAAGTACTTTTTTTTCGAAATGACTGAACCGATTTTAATGAAACTTCATACGCATAAGCAGGATACATAAGTGTAAAAAGTTATCAGAGAACATTTTTGAAATGTCTTTAAAACAAAAAGATAATTGGAAGTTTCTGTTTCTATGGAAAATCTAAAATCGGTCTAATTTAGCTGTAACATTATTTTTCGAGAATGTTCCTTCTGTTTATTTGAAATGCCGTAAGTTGTAAACGCTCTTAACGGGAATGAAACTTTTCTCTGAAGCGTTTGTCAGAGATGTGTATGAGTTCCATATCCTACTAAAAAGTGTGTAAAAGAGGATCCGAATCTTCCTACATTAAGCTTATAGTTTTACGTAAAAGCTCTTTCATTCCACCTAAGATGAGGTAATTATTTAAACCATCCGTATACAGAACATTTTCTCCTGAACAAGAACTTTTCTTAACAGCTTAGCTTAAGCTATACCCAAAATTCAGAACTCGAAGACAGTCCATATTGATTTCCTTTGCCTAGCATGCTCTGTCGTGATATTCTGTGCCACAGTTCAAGATCAAACTGTCATGGCGCATTTAGGCGTGGTTGTTCGCACGCATTCTGTCTGACTACCCGAATTCAATATTAACGACCTTGTTCCTATAGAATTCGGGTTCTTAACGAAGCAGATATCGGAGTTAGAGAAATTTCATCAATAAAATTGAACGCGATCAGCTCATCTTTAAACCAAATTCAAGCAAGTCAGTGTTTTCATTGTTCGAGAATATTGATAGCTCTTGAACGTGGTTTATAAAGAGGTTATCAGAAACGCGTCATATTTAAGGCTGTAGAACAGTCTATCAAATTGACAAATTTTCTCAAATTAAAAAAAAAAATGAAACACGCTTGAAACGTTCAGTTGGGCGAATTTATCGCCGTTATAAGTAAAATTACAGTTGCTCGTTTAGCCGAATTCCGCATGTTGAAATGCGCCATATTTAAAAATCTGTGACACGTCTTCCCGACGGCGTAACACGCACTCCTGGGCATAATCTCCCAGATCTGTGACAAAACTGGCAATACACCTCTCAGGCCAACTACATCTAGCTACACTAACTACTGACTAGCTAGTCTACTTATCGTCCCGGTCCCGCTGTCCGTAGTACACGTGCGCGATGTCGAACAGCTCGCGCCGCAGCTGCTGCGCGTGCGCACGTAGCTGCTGTTCGCGTGAGCGGATTTGCCCGTACTGCTCCTCGCGTTGTTCCGTGTGCTGTTCGACTAGCCAGCGGAGGAAGAGCTCTGGAAAAGGGAGGTTGGTTGCGAATTATGGGAGAACTTGACAAGTCAAGTGGTGTTAATGATAAGTTAAATTACTTGTGAAAAATATCAAGAAGTCAATTAAAAACTCGTACTTAAAAAAGTTCAAATCCTCTCAATTTCATCTCAGCGAACATCAATGTCAAAAATGGAGGTCAAATCTGTGGTTTTATTTTTACTTTGGTCTGTTTTCAGTTATTACCTTACAGCTATACCATTCGCAAAGAATCATATGATCTACTTGTTGATAAATGAGATAGACAATAAGGCAGATTACTTTTGATTCGTGTCGATAAAGCGTTGTTTTCACTTTGGATATTCTCGATTTTTTAGCATAAAATTAAATCATAAAATAATAAAATCATAGCACGAAATTTTCAATTCTCGATTCCTTCAATTTAGATGTTCGGGCTCAATGATATACAAAACCGACAGCCGAGATTAAGTACTTTCTACTGTCACAATCACTTTCTAAATATGGTCAATATTCTCACCTTCCCATATAACAAAGCTCATGGGTGCGACGGAGGGCCATATAACGTTGGGCGTGGGGTCGTACAGCGGGTTGATGTACTTGGGCAGCTCGTCGGGCTGGTTGAGCCAGGACCAGAGGCTGGTGGTCTGCGAGTGGACGCCGCGGGTCTCGCGTTCTTGTTCGTTGTCGCACATGAATGTGCCTGGGGGAGGGAGATAAGTAAGAAATGATTTATATTAAAAAAAACTATTCAGATATCAGTTCAAAGCCTAGTCTTAGGCGCGAATTACACAGAAACGGCGTAACGCGTAAGGTGCGGTGCAGGTGTGGAATTTATAAGGAAACGAAAGAACGGCGTGCCTGCGCCGCGCCGCTTGAGTGTATTTTACGACACGTCGCCTACGTACATTTTGTACGAATATGTTTTGAAGCGGCATCATGCCTGCGCCGCGCCTTCACCTGACGCCGTTTCTGTGTAATTTGCGCCTTACATAGTGCAATTCTTTTTAAGCAATGATTTAGGTGTCACCTAGTGTTAGTGAAAACGGGCGTTACACTGCACAAATAATGATTAAAGAGATACTGATTACTGATAAATAACTTTGTAGTGTTAAGTTAGTCAGGTTTGGTTCTATCCAATTTTTGATCGGCTTAGGAAGTGACAGATGAGATAATACTATATTGCTGAAAATGCTTTTTACTAGGCATGTTATGAAACTACACTTCTTGTCAAATTCAGGGTGGAAGGGACATCGACGTGAAAACGGTTACCACGTATTCAGTACATCATTCTGAGCCACACAGAAAATTTTCATCAGTAATTTAAAAAGAAATCAGTTGTTCCATACATTTTGACCGTGTAGGTTTTGCACTTTTGTATGAAACAGCTAATTGTTTTTTAATAACCGACGAAAAATTTCTGTGTTGGGGGGGAGCTCAAAATAATGAACGATCACGGAAGATATCCCGTAAGTGACAGTATAAGTTTTGCTCAGAATGATGTTCTGAATTCGTGGTAACCGTTTTCACGACGGTGTCCGCTCTACCCTGTTTAGACCTGTTTTTGTCGTCGAATCTTTAGTGCATGGTATTTAGTATTCAATAAGGTTGGAACAATTTAAAAAACCTATCACACCAAATAAATCATCAGCACAACTCACCAAACTGACTAGCATAAGAATGCTCAAAGAGCGTGATAAGGAACGACTGCTTAAACTCGAAGCTGCAAGGGAACTGCTCCAGGAACTGCCTGATGCAGTCCAGTAGCAGCAGGAAGATGGGTGCCGCACGGGGCGTGGAGGGGCCGTATGGGCCCACACGTTGACGCGAGTACCAAGGGTGACCCGCTTGGACCCATTCACGCTCGATTAGGGCTTGGAGACTGGGGGAAAGACAAGAAAGGTTATTTTAATGTAGTTGGTGAAATTTCACAGAACTTAGGACGCCTGTCCCACCGCGTTCACCTGTTCAATCGAAAAGAACTAGAACTTAAAAATGAGTGATTTGTTAACAGTGTTCTCGCCGGGCAGTCTGAACAGTCAGCGATCAACTTATTCGAATAACTTTTCCCTTTTTACCCGACCACGGCGAAGCCAAGGAAGGATGGATTATGGTTTTAGCGTTCTATGTATGTATGTATGTTTGTTTGTATTTACGTATGTTCCTTCCTGAATAAGGTGTTTATAGATTCGTTATTATAGCCCGCCGCTCGGGTAACAGGTTACATTTTAACCGACTTCAAACAATAGGAGGAGTCGATTTTCCCTTGTACACCCCGAATTTAATTACAACGTGATTTTTCAGTAGTCGGGTTTTTTAGTGGTAGTATACCACACAAATTCTTGTATCCGTTATGTTTGAGTCCCATGCATAAAATAGGGGGCGGACTCAACTGCTATCAACCACAGTTCCAGGCACTTAAAATGAATTGAACTCAGCAGGACTCCAAGCTTCACTACTACTCCAACTTGGACTTCAACACAACAATCGCGCTGCTGATCCTTAGATTCGCAATTTTTGTACTTAATTACATTTAGACGATAGCCAGAAAAAACGATATTACGAAACAAAATATGCCCCGCCTTACCCTCTAATAGTCCTGCAGTCAGGGTTGAGTATGATCTGGACTAGAGAGCACACCAGTAACGTTGCATCTTCGCCGCGCGTGCCGTGGACTAACACTGGTTCCGCTTTCTGCAACCGCAAACACATTAATTTAGGTTTTTTTTACATGATAAAGCGTAAAATTACAAATCCTGGTTCAGGTAGAAGAAGTCTTTGGATAAGATCCTCTTTCTACAATTTTTTTATGTAACTTATTATTTACTCCTTAAGGGTGTGACCAAACATAGCGACGCGGAATCGGAAGACAGGGCTCGATATCACGTCGGAGAATTCCGTCGCAACGTCAAGTCGCGTCGTAGCATTCGAAACGAAGCGGATGATGTATTATTCGCTTATATTGAATGGACAGGTCATAAACCCTTGCTGTCGGTACAAGGAAATTTCGGGTCTTTTAGGGCTATTTCAGAGCGAGACCGGTGCCGGTTGCGTGTGCCGATCGGGTTTTTCGATATCCATAGACTCGTATGACAGCGTTCACTGTTCAACTGGCGCCAACGCCGGTCGCCGGTCTCACTCTGAAATAGGCCTTAGTGGTGATCACACAATAAAGTGTCTTTTGCGCTATTTTAGGAAACACAAAACACGATTAGTCGCTCTTCTTGGATACAAAAATGACAATCAGTTGCGATTGTTCATGGGTAAGCAGAATAGGATCAATGTGTAACCTGGTGTATATGTTGCGCAACGATGCACGCGGTATGTAACGCGTTCCGCACGCTCTCGGGCCAGCCGCACGACTCGAGCCGCGAGATCCACTTGTCACTAGATATCTCGCGGTCATTGCATGCTGGAACAATTTTATAGTTATCATTACTAGTACTCAGAACTAACTAGTAGTTAGAAGCCCGAAAGTCTGACAAGTTACCCAGGTTGTGAAGGTCAGATAGGCTGCAGCGTCACAAAGTGAATAACTCATCGACCGTATAGCCAAATTTCTGGTGTCCGGTAACACGCTGAAGCCGAATCAAAAATAGGTGGGAAAAAACTAGGGGGGCACAATCTCATTAATAGTATTTTATTTTGTATTTTAACATTTTAGCATTTGTGCTAGCTTGATTTCATTTTAAGAGCACCAGCACAGCCACAAGTGCAAGCTAAAACGAGGACATTTTATAACTAATTGTGTTTACAAAAAATCGTTGCCTGTTACGGGTTGCAAGAAAGAAATTACAGTTAATTATGTTACTTTATCACTGTATTTAAGCTCGGTCGGATTACGCGTATGAATAAATACTTTACCATCGATTAGTTTAGAGTAGCTATCTAAAAGTGGTTGTTGATTATCCACTTCATCCATTGATCTGTTGTATATTTTCCACTGGGAGTAGTTCGAATTACTTTCTGTTCCACCACCTGTAACGTAACCAAACGGGATTATTTATACTTGTAGAGTACAAAATTGCCCTGTATTAGGCTTACAAATCAAGATTGACATTTTGGCAAAATGGGTAACCAAAAATAAATTAAACTAACGATATTTAAGGTACTCGTTAGCTAAAAGTTACTAGTAAGCTAGTACCACAAAATAGCCTTTTTTAGTGAAATAACAGGAGTCTAACTACTACTATGACTAGTCTAGACTGACTGACGAAAGATAATTTGTCATACAAATCTGATATTTGCAATACCTAGTCCTTCATCTATTATACCTTTATTCTGCTGCTGTGATATAGAGTTGGAGCTCCTGAGATCGTAGATGATGCCTTTGGTGCCGACAGCGACCACCGCGTTCAGTATCGCCTCGTCGGGCCTACACCGGCGGTGCTTCGGGCCGTACAGGGGCTGCCCGGCGCGCATTAGGACTGCCTGTTTGAAGAATTACAAGATTATTACTTTATTAGTGATATTTAGCATCTGGATTAAATGTTAGTTGAATATGTTAAAACTCAGTAAATTATCTCATCTCACTACTATAATAAATGTGAAAGTTTTTGCGTATGGATGGATGGATGATTGTTACTATTTCACGCAAAAAAAATACTGAACGAATTTTGATGAAAATTTACAGTAGGTAATATAGCTTATACACATCAGAATAATATCCGATTTTGTGGTAAAAATTGAACTAACGCGGGCGAAACCGCAGGCGGAAGCTTGTTTGAAATAAAGCTCTGTGATTGACTGATTTTAAGCTAGGACACGTAAGAGCGATTTGTGGTATCACTCCCTTACGTATAGCTTACTTACGCAACGCGATAACACGTCACAATGGCATGCTGTTCATGTTGCAAATTAATGACGTGGAGTAAGAGAGTCATGACGCCACAAATTGCTACTACGTCAAGGGTGCCTTAACCTATCGATTGATTTCGATTTCACGTCACGCAGACATAATTGTATCAAAATGAACGTCACCTTGATGCGCTGTTAGCTTTTGCGCAGGGTACAGTCACGAGCAATGAAATGTATACACTAACAAAATTTAAAAGTGATTTTTCGTGAAATAACGGTTTGTACCTATTTAGCAATAATATGGCTTCCAAAATACTTTGTTCGTAAAAACGTAAAACGTTAATCAATATAGTAGAAAATCGCTTTTGAATTTTGCTAAGTGTAAGTATACATTTCATTGCTCATCACTGTACAGGTTTATGGGCGAACTGACGATGTAATGAAATATCGCAAGATAAGGTAGTGCCGGTTTAGGAGAACCTTATTTTAATAAACAGTACTTACTCCATTATTGTGTCTATAAGACAGTACAGGGAACCGTCCGCCCTGCCTGAACGTGGCTGCAGCGGCCAGGGTGTCATCATCAACACATTTGGGCACCACCACTGCCTTCCCGTAGCTGGAGCACACGGCATAGTTCTGATTGACGCGGGAAACACGCCACTCTTCGGTTGCCAAAACTTTTGTGAATTCACCTTCTACACTGCAATTAAAAATGTAAAGTTATGTACTTCATACACATTTTTTTGATTAAATTCATTTATTGACCTAGTGTTATTAAGTTCAATTCCATTTAACATTGCATGTCACATTTTGTATTATTTTACTATTTTCTCTCTTTTTTTTATTTCAACATTATTTAAATATTGATGTGGTAAACTTACACTTACTTTTGACATTTATATGTTTTTCTTAATTTTTGTCAAAATCAATTAATAATATGTATAAACATTCCATTAATGTAATTATGTTATCAATTTTAATATCATTAATATTTGTACGCCTTCGGGTATGACATAGCGCTTGTTATTTTTTTTAACAACTATTTATTGTACCTGTGTTATCAAATTAATAAATAACTTAATGACTTAAATTATTTACACATAGACCTTTCCATTGATTACCTAAAATCTGCCGTCTCCTCGTTACAGATCTTCGGTTTTTTTTAAAGTTTTATATTTATTGTCGATTCCATTATATTTTTCTATTATACTATCATTGGTTCATACAACATTTGTCGAGTTAATGATATTCACATTGTAATTTTCACACAAGTAGGATGCTGATAAGTTCAACTAAATAGAGGATATTATTGACACAAATCTCAGGATGGTTGGTTGTGATAATGATTGTTGTTGGAAATTTATGGGGATATAATAATTTTATGATACAGTAAGTTTGCAGTTGAGTATGATTGCTTTGATTCCACAAAAATATTTAATAAAATAATAATGTCTGATAATTCTGGGTTAAGCTCGCTGTTGTACATAAGCTATATATTGTGATTTTGTGTGTATATCTTTAATTTTTTAATTTTATGTGCAATAAAGAATAAGAATAAGAAAAATAATCACCTGTATAAAGTATATCCATTCTCCACAATAGGGTGCATATGTCTATAGAAGAATGGATAGAACAGTCCGGGGTCTTGTAAACCAGATAAGTTCTCAAGTGTCTGGGCCATTTGATTCAACTCCGTTGTGCCAGCAATATCCAGCTGGAATATCCTCAAGTCTTTGCATTTGAGGAATAGGGAGCCACCCTGGGTGACACCAGCTATAGGCTTGTTCTCTTTCTTTTCTATACTGTCTATGTTCTTGTGGAGAAGCTGAAATTATAATATATAGTTTAAGGATATGATGATTTGGTCTATATTATTATAACAAGAGTAAGTATTTTAAATGGTGGGTAGGCGATTACAATGGGTAGTGGTGAGTTGCTATGTGGAAAAGTATAAGCTCTTTCTATTCAGATTGTTATGAGCATGTTACTTGTACCTACTTAATTGAGATATGCCTGTTCTTAACAGGCTATTAGTTATGTCTATTCAAAACTTCTTTTCAGGAACTTTGTTGAATAAGAATCTTAACTAAATCCAGGTATATATTTAACCACCACACATTCGACAACCGGACCAACAGTTGTCACTGTGGAAACAGATGTATTGACTATCAGCTGATGCTAACACATTTGGTAATACATAGCCTTTTAATTAAAACAATCGATTGCAGGGCCAGCATTGGACACAACAGGCAAGACAACATTATTATCAACAGCAAGGTATTTAAAATAAAGTAATTATACATACCCATAGTTCGTGAACGCCTTCTTTTCGCGAGCTCAAAATAAGGTGATGCCCTGTGATACATACAGTCCCATCCACGTTTTCCTGGTGCGGGTACTTTAGGATAACACCGTCCAGTTTATTTATATGTATGAGCTCTATAAACTCCATTCTTATAAACACTTACACGCAGTAAATAAATAATTGTAAAATAATAAATAACCATCTGACTGAGCCTTGACGTTTACGTTTCATTCATTTAAGTTTTTTAAGTTGGCAATCAGCTGTAAATTCTTTTACTAATAACACTCGCTTACTCAGTTTAAAAATAACTTAACAATTTAACGACTAAGAACGACTTTATAATTATTTAATGAATTTACTGACTAAATCCAAAACATATTGGTTAATTTTCAATAACAAAATCTATATGAGGTGGGTGACAAACTGGTAATCTAAAATAATAAACAAAGTGAAACTAACTTCATTCTAATTCTAAGAGAAGAGTGCATGCAACTTTGACAACAGCCGTTACCGGTGTGACAGAGCGAGCTGCATTATAAGGTTTACCATGCTTGCGAAAGAGAAGCATAAACTGTGTAAGAGGGATACAACCAAAAAGTATTGTACGTTGGCTAAAGTAGGAGCAGCTCCATCTGTCGGTTACCAAGTAAAAAACAAAACGTAGCTGTACGTGCGATGGCGATGTGTGGATTTTTTCGTTGGTTGGAGATATTTTTTGATCACAAAACAATTGCTTATTGAAACACAAATCGTATGACAACACATAACAGCTACTGCGTTCAGTTATTAGTGTGTGGTGTTTTCGTGAAGTGCACAAAAAATAACAAAACCGTGTGGTAAGCCTATGTATTTGTATGATTGTATTGAAAGTAGGTATGTAAGTGGTTGGCAGGGTGGCTGAGCTTGGGTAATGACCGGTTCCTTTAATATTTAGATGTCTATTGTTAGGGCATGACGCTGGACTACTGTTCAAGTTAGAAGGACCACGTTTTCTTACATCACAAAAGGTCAAGCTAAAAATACCAGGTGCTTCTTTTGTCACAGGTGATGGAGGAGAGCACGGAGCCCCACATGGAGACCGACGTGTCGTCCACCACTAACGATGTTCCTGAGACACAGGAAGTCACCGGCTCCGACGGGAAAGTCGAGATGATTGTTATTGTAGAGAAAATGGATGATGAACCATCTGCTGATGAAGAAACTGTGGAGCAACTGTCTCCAAATTATGAACTTATGAATAATGCAATGACATCAGAGGATAAATCGCCTGAGATAGAAACACAAGTACCAAAGTCTCCAGCAAAGTCCCCAGCTAAGCCTTTAGTAAAGCTACCAGTGAAGTCCCCAATTAAGTCTCCACCAAAGTCTCCAGCGAAGCCCCTTATTAAGTCTCCAACAAAACCTTCAAATATAGAAACTGAAATTCCAGATGCTCAAAGTGAGCCAGAGGTGGAGCATATGGTTGTGATAGTCCAGCAGCAGGATGAAGTGAATGAAGTTACACCTGCTGCTAAAACACAGCAAATAGAAGCTGCAGATTCCTCTATGGAACCTGTACCAATCCAATCTGAGGACAAACCAACCCAGATACTAAAAACTCCAAAGAAAGAAGCACAGAAACCTATTCAGAAGTCTCCTTTTAAAGATCTGCAATCCCTGGAGTCTTCAACTACAAAGGACTCTAAACAAGGACTAATTGACAAAATTGCAGTCAATGGCAAAGTCCAATGCAATGACACAAATAAAATAGATGACATGAGCACTAAAACTATAATCGATACTATTTCCATAGATATCACTAAAGAAACATCGAATGACTCTCACCCTGAAGTATTGTCTGATGTGTCATCAGAAAAAGACCACAAGAGCATTAGCAGAGAATTAAAATCTTTAATAAACTCTGCAAAAGAGTCTAAGATCATCAGTGAATGTACCCAGCTCACAAGTAAAACAAGAAAGTCTAGAACTGCCCTGGACACTTCTAGTTCAAGCTTGAATTCTTCCCTTGTAGAGGCTAATAAGATACACAACACTAGAAGATTGAGTGATATGTCCCAAAAGAGCAACTGCAGTGAGAAATCTGATAAGGTTGTTCTCAAAAGGTCAATGAGGTCACAAAACCCTGAGTTTGTAAGTAAGGTAAAGCAGTTCCTGAACTCAGTCACTGGTAGAGTTAACAAAGACTCTGATGATGAGGAAGAGGACGGAGATAAAACTGAGCTACTTGAACCTATCACTAGGCCAACTCCTCCAAAACGCAGAAAGTCTATAGCTGCAGTAAGTAAAGCTTTTAATAGATTTAATTCCAAAATAGCAAGTGATAGATCCTCCATTATTGTTGTAATAAGAATCATTCAATAGTTAATTTTTATTTTAGTTTTTATTTTATTATTTTGCTTTGCATAAGATCCATTTTAACAACTTATTAATAACACAGACAGACATACACAGAGAGACAGAAACAAACATACACAGAGACAGTATGATGATGTGCTATGTTAACATGTCATATTATGACATTGCATTTGTTTTTTCTTCATATTAAAAAATAAGAAAAAACAGTCTCACCTCTTTGGACATCATATTCCAGTTGCCAGTTAGATTGTTTCCCAATAAGAGGGGGTATGTTGACAATTGTATCTACAACAAAATGGCTGCCTAAGCTTTTACTTGTCACAATAATTTGCCATCAGAAATTTGTGTGACATAAAACAACAGTTTTAAATCTCACAATGGTTAGTCTGTGTTATTATTCATTATAAGAATTTTATGCAGACTGCTAACTAATTTTGAATAATAAAAATTCCATCAAATAACTCATTTAGTCCAGAAGACAAAAATTTTGTTTTTTTTAACAATTATAGACTACTGCTTTCCACTATATCTTTATCAATGAACTACACAATCTTCCAATTTGTCCTCAGGTCACAGAGAAGAGCAATAAACTTCGGTCTGATTCATACTGCTGGCGGTGTCACTGGGTTGTGGAGGAGAATGAGTTGCATCCTCCTATGCAATGTACAGTCTGCCCACGGACCTTCCACTACAAATGCCTCACTAGTTCGGAGAGGAACAAGATCAACTTGGAGAAGAACTGGGTCTGTCCAGAATGTATGGTCGTACTGCAAGCGGAGAGCTCAGAGAGCAGGTGAATGCACGCTGTAATTATAGTAATTAAGATTAAATTTATAGTTGCATGTTCTAAAACATGATGCTCTTATTTCAAAACATGAGTTCAGCTAATGAAGTTTGATTGATATGTAACCTTTTTGGCCTGAATAAGTAGTGTCTCTTTTTTACAAGCTGTTTATAACTTACTTAGTTTATGTTTTTCTGGTTACTTCAATTGTTATCTATTTTTCAAGCACTAGAAAGTGTTCGAGTGAAACTTTTCTTTCTTATGCCATCCCAACAGAGTACTTGGCAAAATACTTTTATTTGTTGTTTCCTATCTTAGCAGTTAAAATAATTGGCCTTCTTACAAACTCCAGTGCAAAAGCCTCTCTTAAATAGAAGAATTAAACTTTGATCAATCTCATTCTTTTGGTCTCATAAAAAATCATGTCAGTTTGTAATTTTTCTACATAAACTGAGATGGAAATTGACAGGTTTCAGAAATTGTTATCAAAAGCCATCGGTGCGAAAATATTTTAAATAACTAAATGAGATTATCATAATAATCTGATTTATTTCATAAGAAACTAGGTTATCACTTAGTGATACAATTTTTAAGCATACCACATTTTCTTAGACCGTTTCATAACTTAGGAAGTAATTATTATTTAATCAACTTAAGATATTAAGAATTTGATATATTGCACAGATGTTATAAAGACTATCTATGGTTCAAATAGTTTTTATCCCATGCAAAGTATCAAATTCGATGTTTGGTTATCCATTACAAAAACAAACATGTTTTCCATCACTTCTTTATATTTAAGCTGGAAAGATGTATTAGCGTAAAAAACTTCTCACATCTTAATGCGCGTGTAGGTACTAGGAAAGCATAATTGAAAAGATGGCTGATTCATGTCCAATTAGCAAAAGAAAAAAACATTTCGCTGACCCCAAGGATGAAGGCAGGAAAACGACGACTAAAGCTGATTATATTGTAACATAACAAAAGAAAGATGATTGCAACTGTTTGCGCTTATTTCCAGGTCTCCAGCCATGAAGAAGATATCCCTAGGAATGCTCTGCGACCTGCTGAAGCATGCGCTGGAACGAATGATGGACCTCAATGGGGTAATTTTTAGTTTAATCTTTTTGTTACCTACTACCTATGTTTTTACTTTTTGGGTAGTCATATTACGTCTGTCCCAATTCAAAGGTCATTCGACATGAATTTGTTAGCTCTAGCTATTGTTTTTCGATGTTGGCATGATTTCTATGTTACGTTTTTGATGAATATGTAGTTGAAAATGTCGGGACAAAATAATACAGCTATCATAAAAAAGATTCCACCAAAAAGATAAACATCCTTTTCAGTCTTGACACTAGACAGAAAATCGATATACATTCACCCACGTCATTGTTTTAGCATTAATGTTCTAGAACAAAGACTTATTCCTACGTAGAGCTACAATATCAGCTATAAGGCATCATACGCCCAGCGTTCGGTACTTTCACCGGATTAACGCATGAACCAACAGCCTAGCCGGACCGATATAAAAATGTATGTATGTAGCGCTCCGACAACGGCGCGCCGCGCGCCGCTGCGACGACGGCTGGCGGGCGGGACTCGGCGAAATGACCTTGCCACTTATCTACGTAGATGCGGACCCCGCGTAACGACTCTCTCCATCTCCCTCTAACAGCAACAATCGATACTGCGGCGTCGCTATTGCCGTCTCGCTCCATCGCCGCTAATAATAAACGTGTGCGAGTGTTGTACATAATGTGTTGTCGCTGTAATGTGTGCTGCATTTTTCTTGATTCATCATTTTGACATGCAAGAATCTGTTTATCATACCTTTTGAATGAGCAATGATTTTCAGAAAAAAAAATGAATGCTGTATCACAAAGCTTAAATATAATGTAGTTTTAAGCAGAAAAATCATCAACAAACATTATGATGCTCCACTTTGAATTGCGTCCCTCACTTCGCATCTTGTACACTCCTTTGTAACCAGTCATTTGCATGTGGATCGAAACAGTGTGCTATGGCCACCTACCACCTACATCGTCTGACACGCCTACCTAGATAATGTTCTACATTGAATGAACGTGGGTGCAAACCGGAACAAGCTAACATGCGCCCGGAGTGTTACGTCAAATCTTGTTATAATGGAAAATTTTCCACGTCGAATAACAGGCAGCCTATCTTAGAAAGTTTGCACAAATACATTTTGGCTTACTGTTTGTACTAAAAAACAATTTATCAAATTTATTTAATCTAAGTTGTTCATGTTGGGATACGATTGGTATTCAGGGCAATGCCAATAAAAAGGAATTTAAATAAAATACCGTTATAGTTACGGACAAGAACTACTTTTATGCTAGGCTATTTCAAGCACAAAATAATAATGAAATGACCTGCAGCTCAGATCTGCAATAAAATGAATGCCTTTCACGTTTTTTCAATTCAGGCTTAGTCTTCTTAAGCTAGAGTTTTCTCATCATAAACTGCTGTTATCCATAGTTTTAGTCGACTAAGTTACTAGCTTTTTTTGCATCTTCCGCACATATTGATTGCATCGTTCGAGTGTTCTACTCGTACTTCATGCAATACTCCGTTCAAGCCGAAGTTCTCCAAGCTATAGAAAACAAGCACAGAACCACTTTAATATTATGGTGATTGTTTATGGTAGTAACTTTTAATTAACAGACACGCGTAGACCCACACATCCATAACCCTATTGAGGCTAGTGCATATAATTGCTGCAACATGCCGCAGCGCATTCCAAAACAAAAAAAAACCCATTTGTAGTTATCGAGGGTACAAATAGTACGAAAGTGACGTAGATAAATTTTTGCGTTGCGGTGCGGCTGGCCCCCTTTTGCGCTGGCCCGTACGGTTAATAAAAAGTGACTGATTCAATAATAAGATGTATTAAAACTTGTCAACTCAAATGTCAGGTACTCGTAAAATGCGTGACCTGTTTATTCGAACGTGGACGACGGTAAAGGAATATGCACGTGTTCTGTAGTGTCTCTCTACCTGTGTTCTTAATTTCTTATGTATCTTCTTTCTCATGTTTCCAGGTGGAACCCTTCATGCAGCCCGTAGACCGCACAGCCTTCCCTGATTACGACAAGTACGTGGTGCATCCCATGGACCTGTCGCTTATGAAGGACAACATCAACGAAGGACTATACGGCAGTACCGAAGCGTTCATTGCCGACGCGCAATGGATACTGCACAACAGTATTATCTTCAACACATGTTAGTATTGCTTGGTTTTATTTTTTTGGACAATTCCTTATATATTTTTTATTAAATGTAGTAAACACATGTGTCGAAATTACGAAACGGTAAATCTGCGTTAAAAAATAATCATCATGCGGAATTTCGTCGCGTAATTTTTACCAGGTGTGTCGCTACGCTATGATAGACAGACTATCTGATGTGACGTAGAAAAAGCAATATTTCGATGCAATGATTAATTATAGCCGTTTTACCATCTTAGTTTTGCATAAATAGAATAACTTAAAAAATATGGAACAGAGAACAGTGCTTCTTATGAGTAACAGCAATGAATTCTTCTTATCTTCTAAGTCAAAAGATTTCTGTGTAATCTATACAGTGCTCTATCGCAGTGATCAACACAGATATCTCATTGATAAATGTTGTAAGGATTCTTAAGAATCGACAGAATAAATAATATTTGATCACTCACTGAAATGGTGTAATGTTTCCTTGATAAACTGTTAAAATAAGAATGAGATTGGATTCGTTATCTTACTTTCATAACTCTTTCTGACTATACTACTTTACTTTAGCAAATGATAGTTTCTTTTTCTCATATTATTTGTTTTTGCTAAGCAGAAAATCAGTACCAACCCAAACTGGGCCCTCGTAGCCATATTTCAGACTCCTTCAGAAGTGGCCTGTGTCCCACAAGCAGTGGGAAACAATATACTGATTATGCTAACCCTGAATTTCACCCAAATTATGATCATATTTCAACAGCTTTCATAGATAGTCTATTTAATTTACTTTACTTTGTTACTATACACATCTGCCCAACCCTTCGGGGACTACGGGCATGATATTATGCTATATTACTTGGTTTATTAAAAACTTGTTTTAATCACTTAGTTACGCATGACATTGGTTCTGCAGTGCAGTCGAAGTTGACGGCGGGTGCGCGCGCGCTTGTGCGCTCGTGCCGCGCGGAGATGGGCGAGGTGGAGGCCTGTCCCGAGTGCTATGCAGCCGCGCATGCGCGCAGGCCCACCTGGTTTACTGACGTTTGTACTACGCCGCATATATTGTTCTGGGCAAAGCTGAAAGGTATAGCATTTCTTTGTTAAATGGAACCTGTAGTTGTGTCTGTGTTAGTTATACAATCATTGTACATCTGTTACAGTTGTTGGTTCTCCTGTAGTTGAATAAATAGTATGATAATCGTAAGAGTAGACTTGATTGTATTATTTGAACTAGCGCTTGAGTGTGGTAAAATTATCGGATTGTGGCAGCTGATACTCCATCCATTGCTTAGTTAACGAAAGCGAACGCTTTTTGTGATTTGTAATCTCTCTGATACTTATACATTACTTGAAAAAAAGACAAAGTTTTAACACCAGTATAACTATAGTCCTATGTAGTCGTACTAGTACACAACTCAACTCCCAACATCTAATCGCATCCAATCTTACAAAGCACAGATCTACAATTACCCTCTTCCATCTTCCAGGCTTCCCCTACTGGCCAGCGAAGGGCATGTCAGTGAACAGTGCTGGTCTGGTAGACGTGCGCTTCTTCGGAGCCCACGACCGCGCCTGGGTGCCCGCCAAGGACTGCTTCCTGTACTCTGAAAAAGATCCCAACAACTTCCGGACCAAGCGTCAGGATATTATTGATAGTATGCAGGTAAAA
Organism: Noctua pronuba; assembly: GCA_905220335.1. Lineage (NCBI taxonomy): Eukaryota > Metazoa > Arthropoda > Insecta > Lepidoptera > Noctuidae > Noctua > Noctua pronuba. The sequence continues at coordinate 12,190,010 of LR999894.1, forward strand.
CATTGACTAGAATAAAATTACAGATTGAAATGTAGACATTTTATATTTCGTTTAGTTATTTCAGCCTATATTAGTGCGCTTGCCTAGGTTGGTCTGTGGACGGGTGACCACCCATTACATACCGAGTTTCCTCCGTGCCTCGGAAAGCACGTTAAGCCTTTGGTCCCGGGTGTCATTTGTAGATCTTTGAAAGTCGTTAGGTAGTCAGTGGCCCAAAAAGTCTGACAAGTCTTACCAAGGGTCGTATTACCCAGTACTAACTGGGTTGTGGAGGTCAGATAGGCAGTCGCTCCATGTAAAATACTGGTATTCAGCTGCATCCGGTTAGACTTGGAGCCGGTCCCAATATAGTTAGGAAAAGGCTAGGCAGATGATGATTTTAGCCAAACTATCGCCAAATTATTTTGGTAATTGGCCAAGAATGATTCATATCTAATTAACATGAATTGAAAGAGCAGCGGTGGCCCAGTGGTGGCGGCCCCGACTTACGAACAGTAAGTCGTGGGTTCCAACCCAGGCAGACGCGTTACTTTGTGTAATCTATTTCATCACCACTGCTCTCAAAACGGTGAAGGAAAACATCGTGAGGAAACCGGCATGTCCTAAACCAAAAATTCGAAGACATGTGACATCTACTACCGCACTGGGCCCGCGTGGTGGATGGCATCCCTTTCCCTCTCATAGAGTGGAGGCCGAGTGTCCCAGCTGTGAGAACAATATAGGCTGATTATGCTCACATGTATTACATGTGGTCAAAAGACCGACACGGCCGGTTTCTACGTAACTATGGAAACGCTTCCGTAGAGAGCTACTGTGCCTGTTGCCAGTTTCACAGTTACATAAAAACACTTGTGCCTATAAGTCCCGTCACGTAAAAAGAACGCTGAGCGACAGTGGAGGGGATGTGTTTGCGCACGTTATACAGCCGCGTCCTTAAGTACTAAGCTATTGTTTTATAATATACGTATAACTGTTTCATTGTAGAATAGTAATAGGTACTTTACTAGCTACTTAGTACTAGGTTATTCGTTTCTTTTGAACGCCAGAGCATAAACGCACGCGCATGCCCTCCACGCCAAGCCACAATTTCACCTACCATTTTGTCACATATTTATTTGTGTCGTTTGGCGTACAGGGCACGCGCTTGCTTGTCACGTATATGTATATGCCAAAAACTAAAATCAATGTCAAACTGTGTTTTAGGAAGCAGAACATCACATTCGGAATATATCAAGAAAGTACGGTAAATTCGTTTACCCGCCTTTCAAGACCCAATTCGACCCAAGCAAAATGTATGAGCAACTCAAAATGATGGTAAGTGGAACATTTTACAGTCACGTCTATTTCTTTGGCATTATGCTTTTTATGTGAGAACAAGCCCTATGCCCGATGTGATCCCTTCACCCCTAAACTTTCATCCCTATTTAATCCCGTTAGGTAATGATTGTTCGCTCACCTTGTGGAAAAACAGAAATTAGTGCAAAATATCACTCACCCACGCTGTACTCTTAGCAATGTATGTATAGCTATTAAATTGTAAATCCGTAATTGGCTGTAAGATTATTTATATTTAGATAACATTTCAAAGAGCTATGGATTTTGTGAATAATAGATAAATAACGGCCCTAATCAAAGGTCTTTTATGACATAGAGGCCGTAGTCATAAAGCAAACTGCATGATGATTACTTTTGGGATCTATTTTAAAAAACAGATACAAATTGACAAGTTTAACATAAACATACACACAAACATAGAACCTCCTCCTTTTTTGAAGTCGTTTAATAAAGAGGGTTAATGAATCATCTGCATCGGCTAGTTCAAGGATAAATCATTGTATTTGTTAATGGGACAAAGGTTATTATCGAGTGCTACTATGTCCAGTTAGCCGGTCGGTGGACGTTCACGGCTTTATTAGTTTACAAAAGGTCTATCAAAGTATTTATTTAACAAGTCACTGTGTTGTGTAGAGGTGAACAGTTTGAACATTTCTGCTGTAGCGTGAAAAATGAGTTTTCACGCTACAACATAAATAATTAAATGAATTTCCTTGAAATATTTCTAATTATAACTGGGTATAGTTTTGTAATAGAAGGAGAATACGGCCTAATCGATGAAAATCAAAATGATGATTTTGTAATAATGATTCATTTTTGGAAGAATAAAAAAAACCGACCATTAAGTTAGTTAGACGAATTGGTCATTCTTAAAGCTCGATTAGAATCGCAACAGCCGCCAAATTCCTGATAGCCTGTAGCCACACGAATAGTTATTACTATGTTACGCTTCCGCGACACTGCTGCACTTGTAACGTATTTATTTGTTTGTTACAGATCCCAACGTTCGAGGGTGAAGTAAGATCTCTCGTAAAGAAGCCGCCAGCCGCCAAGCCGAAGAGCAGGTCCAACTCCTACAAATGTTCTAAGGAGTCATTTAACGATGGGTTCGTACACATTCTCATATGTTCAAAGTAGCGACACATCGCAGTAGCTTTTGCCTAATATGCCCATAAATGAATAATAACATTTAAAAAAATAATATAATTCAGAGTTCAGAGTGTGTGTGTCCTCATGCAGTAAGACGAAGCTCAAACGCGATGTTTGAGTCGCATAGATCGTTGTATATCTCGAAACGCTAGTGCGAAAAATCAGTAATATTGAACGCTTCTAGCATTAACATAGTCAACCTTGTAAGCCTCGCCGCAGTCGGGTAAAAAAGACATTATATTCGACCAATACCGATACCTTTTTATTAACCTAACTCACATCATTGACAAAAAAACGGTATTTAATCTAAAAGGCCTGTTCAAATATAAATTTTATTCACTTTAAATAAGATTTAATATGAAACCAGCACAGAACAATACAAGTTAATATTACAAATATCAGGTTGCTGATTCACTCGGATAGTTCGGATAGTGACGAAGAGGAACTACAGCGACTGTATGATCTTCTTGACAAAGACAGGTATGTAGCGCCGCCGAAGGTCAGTACTTACTTTAAGTCACACCACAAGTGCTTATAAGGACTAGTACACATCACTTAGACGTCACAAAATAATCACTTTGTTACTGGCTTGTTAATACATTTAAGCAGACGATAGTGAATATTGCTGGTATCTGAACAGGCCTTAGTGGTGACTTTTTATGATCTATCTGACACCTCTAACCTTTTAACTAAAGTTGGGTCACATTGTTGTATGTGTGGCACCCTAGAGCTACAGCAGCATGGCTATTCACAAACGCTTCGATTCGGAAAGTCGTATGTCTATCTCGCTCGCTTTCGTATTGACAAAAAAAGAGAAACATAGGACTTGTCGAATCGAAGCGTTTGTATGCTGATTCATATGTTGACTACAATCCATCTCGATAAAACACAAAAAACGTAATTATGTTGTGGCACCGAGTTCTAATCAGTGACATACCTCTGTTAAAGTCGTGATGGTTTGTGTTGGTATATTTTAGTTAAACCAAAATGAAAAGACATAAAAAAACAGCAATATCTATCTGACCATACTAAATAAATGGAACTGATATCGTTCAAGCGCGCTGCGACGCACGCCGTTACAATAATATGATCTCAGCTTTACTTATCTAATGGGTGTAAAAGTACCCTTAACGAAGCCGAAAAGTACTTGTTCTCCCCGTCATTGCGATATTTTTTTTCTTTTAGACTATACCTGGGAACCTTCTAGTTACGGAGATATTGGGGGTCAAAGTTCCAATGTTATAACTACTTTAAATACCACCACGATCCCCGTACTATTCAATGCATCCATGAGCACAATGTTCCGAGTGCGTTACATTGAGTCCTAACGTAAATCGTGATATTTCACCCGAAAAAAAAGTCGTTTTCCAGCAATAATTTTTGCGTAGAGTTACTTAATTTGATGTACATAATACTTGGTTGACGGCTTCGTGAAGGGTCCGTTTACACATTGTAAACACTTATTGTTATTTTGCACCCGCCAATCACTGTATAAAGGAAAATAAAAGCTTCTTTGCAAAAAAAAACAATCTGACTTCCAATACAAACACTAAAAAGTGAAAAATTTGCTTACTTTCGGTAGTCGGTGACTTTGTTTGTTTCAAAGTTTGACTTTTTTGCCACCAACTTCCGAAAGCAAAGGTTTTATTCCTTTTTTTTTTCACAAAAGTTTTTTTGGTTGTGATATCCCACACAAATTCTTGTCATATATAAGTTTTACTTTGTAACTAGAAGTTATTATGATATCATAATGTCATCAACATAGAAATACGCATTAAAGGAGCTAACTCATAAACTACTACAGCAAAGTGAATAAAATTTATATTAAATGGCACGGCGCGGGACTAAATCAAGAAACCCACATAAATCGGCCCAGTGATCACGGAAAAATCGGTGTACTTAAATAAAATAAAAAAGATAAAAGCCGAAAACATAACCTACTCCTCTTTTAGAACTCAGTAATTTTTTTTTTTTGACCGCCCATTCAAAGTAGGTACCGCATTAGCTGGCGCATTAGAATGATGAGTCCTATTTTTTTCGACCCATGTTTCTTAGGGAATGTGGTCCAATTTGATGGTCCGAATCACCACCTAAGAGATATTGCGTTACACCCTGTATAATCATTAAGAAGTTTTTACCGGCACACAAATTGTAGCGACACCTACACGACTTCATGTTTACTACGTAGACCGCTAGCGAACTGCATGTTGTAGATGGCGCCACACCACACACTCTCCCTTTCAATGGAAGATCATTTCACCTAGAAACACTGACCTGATGACCTAAATATAAAATCATAACCGTTTCAATATAGCACATTCGAAACTATACTAAGCCTTGGCGTGAGTTAATATGTTTTTTTTTGCGGTTTTAGCGATGCGAGTGACAATGAAGACACGACAATAGCGCGAAAAATGGCAGATGGCGCGGAAATAGTCAAAATGGACGACGATGATTCCGTTACTCTGGATAAATGCATTGTTAATTCGGAAAAGTAAGAAAAATATTCAATAATAATCACAAAAAATGCATTCCTTTTTGTACGATTATTTATTAATATATATATATTTTTTTAATATTTACAGAGACAAGGAAACTGGGACGCCTGTAACAATCAAAACTAAAGAAGATTCTCCGTCTTCTACGTTAACAAGTTCTTCTAGAAAGCGTCGCCGATCGGCGGCCGTGCTCGAGGAAGCAATCATTACTATCATCGAATCTAGCGGCAGCAGCTGCAGTAGTAGTAGCACTTCCGAGAAACGAATCAAACAAAACGATTCTGAAGAAGACAAGAAATCTGAAGAAAATGAACCAAGCAGTAGCAAGACTGATGAGAATCCCACAGCTGACATACCTAACGAAGAAGCAACTGAAGCCTCTTCATCCCAAACAAATGTAACGCCGCCCAGAGAAAAAGACACTGATCCAAGAAGCAGTGCCGAGAAAGACAAACTAAGAGTCACTCCTATAAGAATAGCGCTAGTAACAAAAGAAAAACGTAAAACCAGAAATAGTTCCTCCTCCAAAGATACCACCGCTAAAATCATTACCCCTAATAGAGACAAGGACAAAGAAAAAGAAAAGCCAGCGCCGTTGAGACGGAAATCCACTAGATCTGAAAAAGGAGATAAGACACCCTCTATGAAAATTGAAAAGGTCGAAAAACCTACGCCCAAAGCTGAAAAAACTCCGGCTACAAAATCGGAAAAAGTTGAAAAACCATCAACCTCAAAATCTGAAAAAGTTGAGAAAACACCAAATTCTAAGGCAGATAACGTTGAGAAAACACCAAATTCGAAGTTAGAAAAAGTTGAAAAGACACCAAATTCGAAGTTAGAAAAAGTTGAAAAGACACCAAGCGATAAATCTTCTAAAGAGGATCGATCCAGGGTTGAGAAAAGAAGCAATTCCAGAAGTAGCAGGTCAACTAACAGTACCAGTTCGACTAGATCCACTGACAGAATCGAAAAGAAATCTGATAAGACTTCTGAAAACTCTAAAACGAGAAGAAGAGGAAGCGGCTCTTCAGCTAAAGAGAAAGACAAAGATTCAGATACCGACAAATCGATAATGGATAAGCAGATGTCTCCTAAATCAACCCCAGAGATACAAAGTTCAAAATCTGTGAAAGACCGGTTGCAATTCGACGACGACACAACCCTAGCCGACTTAGCGCGTGGAACTGGTAAATCAACAGTATCAAGTAACAATACCGGCCTTCCCTGTACCATCACCTGTGTGCGAAGCTTATCGACCATCGCTCAGCTTACCGGCGTGACTATAACTAAAACTACGACTAACGCCAGCACTATAGATATCACCGAGGACATTATTCCCGACTCCAGTATTGTCACTCCCACTAGTACGGAGAACGTGACGATTACGCAAGATGCGGTCTCAAACCTTCAGCCAGTACGCACCGACACGGAACCGGTCGTAGGTAGCATCGGCGTCTGCCCGTTCGCGAGGATGACGTCTCCGGAGAGACAAAACACTAACGACGAAGTACAAGTGGAAATTAAGGCTGAGCCTATGGAACTCGACGAGGCTGATAGGCATATGGAGAAGATGGATCTCATGAACTCGTTTAGATTGCGGCCGGTTAATCCGCAGATTATGCCAAATCCACCGAAGAATTTGCGGGATGTTAGGATTAATAAGGTAGTCGTTACGCCGCTGAACGCCCGGAAGGTGATGCCACCGACGGCTACAAAGGTTCCAGAAATCCGTCCTAGGGCGAAGAAGACGTTCCCTCAACCGAAGAAGCCGGAGGAGGGTCGTTCGGAGCTGAACAGTAAGAACTCGATGGTGTACATCCCTATACAGCCGCCCATGACTCAGGCGCCCGTGCGACTGCCGCGCCCACAGGTCAACGCTCTGCCCACTGTCACGTCTGTGCTCAGACCGCCCATCGCTTCTGTTGGTGAGTCTTTTTTTTATCATATTGACACATAGAGGGTGTAAAAAGACCCTTAACGAAGCCGAAAGGCACTTATTCTCCCCGTCATTGCGATATTTTTTTTGTTCTAGAGCATACCTGGGAACCTAGTTACGGAGATATTGGGGGTCAAAGTTTCAACTTTTTTTTTAAATACATGTTTTTATTGTAAGATTTTTAAACACCTCCACGACCCCTGTACTATTCAATCCATCCATCAACACAATGATTTGAGAGCGTTACATCGAGTCCCACCGTAAAACGTGATTTTTCACCCCAAAAAAAAAGTAGTTTCCCAGCAAAATTTTTGCGTAAAGATACCTAGTTTGATGTACAGAATGCTTGGTTGTCGGCTTCGTGAAGGGTCTGTTTACACCCTGTAGATACTGGAAAGTAAATTGAACAACAGCAGGACATTTGCCACTCCTGCATTTAATCTTTGCATTGTTTCTCGTTTAAATTTAGTTAGTTTCTCGTGTCCGATTTTGTGACTGTACAACGATACCTTATTAGATGTAGAATCCGTATGTTGAGCAGGTATTTTAAATAAATAACACATGTCTCAAAAACTCATCAATCCTCAATTTTGTTCCAGCAAACAACGTAGTGAACACAGTAACAACGCCTCTAATGCAGCCATCGTGCTCCCCTACGAGCACAACCGCGACTGTGACGACAAGCACGAGCGTGGCGACCGTGCCGACCGTGCACACCGTGCCGCTCATGACGTCCGTCAACGGCCAGTGGATGTTCAGCTTTCAGCCCGTCATGTCAGTTGGCGCCCTTGATGTGAGTACAACAAGTATAACCTTCGCCAATCATCGTCTATCTTCGGAAATGCCAACGTGGAAGTACAGTCCATTCACCATTCATTTACCGCTAGTTATTAAGTTGGCTAACCTGAAATTGCTTGATACCCTGCATATCTGTCATATTTGACATAAATATCAGATTAGGTAACTTAATAGTAAGAGAAATGTGAAAAAGCAGTACTTGCCAATTTTGTATTACCTCTAGGAATTATAGGTTAATAATTCAATTCAATTCGAATTCCTTGTGCGACCGGAGAAGATATCCTGATCTTGATAAAATTCTGAGAGAGAAGACTTCTTTTGAGTGCAATGATAGGTTAACTATTACAAAGCACGACAGTACAAAACTTAGTAGTTTTGACTCTGTGGGTGTTTACTCTGTGGCACGGCGTTCGTGTTATTCCGGAAAAACGAAGTAAACCGAAGTATGCTCTTCGGTTATTTCCGTGTTTGTGTTGTCGTTTCCTGTTTAACGCCAAATATTAGTATATGCGGCGCCACTGTACCACTTGTGACGACGTCAACGGAGAGTGAGAGTCATATCCTCCATCGATAAGATATTGGAAAGCGCCAAAAAAATAATAAACTTTAATGCAAAGGATTGTTGAATTACTATTCAGAGTACTGTTGAGATATCATGGATTATATAACTAATCAATTGGGGGACAATAATGGTCGGCTCCTATATAACACTTACTACTTAATTGGTACTCAGGTAGGCATTACAGATTTTAATTCGATAGCATTACCTCTTTTGAACTCTTGAGATGACTGGTTTAGAAAACTCTTTTATCTGCAATTTATCTCCAACAGAACGCCGTGTCCCCTCCGATGATGAACGGTATCGCCGAGCGCGGCAACCCGGCGGCCCCGCTGGCGCCGGGCCCCGCGCTGTCGGCCAGCCTGGTGGCGGGGCTCCCGGTCGTGTCCGCGCCGCCCATCACACTATTGAATAATAGAACTCCTTCTGAAAATACGCTTGGAGAGGTATGCCATTTCTTTGTGAGTGCTTCTGTAAACTTCACATTTCCAATTGCCATTGTTTCGAAAATATACTGGGTCAGTCTTTTTGACCAGCCGTAACGACCAGGTTGTTGACATTGTTGCAAGATAAAGATTCTTCATGCCGTCGGTATTATGGTAACGGATTTCATTTACCAACCATGGCCATTATCAGCGCTAGGTTATAGTTCAATTCGACTTCGCAACAAACCGTCTTCGATCAATCCATGCAGTCATTGCACCTTTTAACTAAAAACTATGTCATCCTCAGCCGCCGCGACTCAAGCAGCGTCCTCTGCTGAACCCGCTGGACGCCAACACGCCCATTGGCAACATGCCGGCGCCCTCCACGGCGGGCCCAGTCACCGCCAAGCTCAACCAGAACGCTGTCAAGGTAACGTGACGTCACAACACATTAAGCGCAACGTACGCTAGCGTAGCTTTTACGCCGTAATTACGTCTCACTCAACCTCTCTGTGCTAAGGATAGTGACCATTCTTGCGGCTTCCTGTACAGATGAGCCTTAAGGACTGGAGGATCGTGTTGATGCTATAGGATATTTCCTTGGTGTCTTTCCACTGACGAAGACTTCAGACAGTCTGCGCTATTAGTAAATGTATCGCGAAATATATGGAATAGGTTATTGCCGAGTGTTGCCATAGCCATGTACTGTGGTGTACTCCTGTTCAGAGTAAAATTGTAAAATGTATTTTATGCTCTACGCGAAGTTTAATGTGCTTGTTGTTTTTTTTGTGGGAGATCTGACGCTAGTGATACTAATACTAAGCAAATCCACGAAAATACTCCTATTTGTACTAAAACTATAAACTATTGTTCCAGTTGACAGATTTCTTCCGCACGTTACTTGAGGACTCGCTGGAGAAGCTAGACGAGCCGTGGTCGCAGCTGACGACGCTACGACTGCAGCTGGAGCAAGAGAACTGGAGACACCAGCAGGAGGTCAAGGAGATCAAACATAACCACGGTATGTACTATGTAGTCACATGAAATAAGTACAATACTTACTGATAAAAACTTTACTTATCACACGCGTCAAAGCAGTGACTATAGCGCAATTTTGAACTCAATTATAATATTTACAGCAAATAACCTGTGGGATATTGTTAGGACTTTGTAGACGCTTAATGTGCCTTTGATGGGGCAAGGCAGAGGACTCATTAAAGCGGTCGGTCTATAATTACCGTTGTTTGTAAATAGATCTAGTATCGTTGCGCTCTTCATCTCATTAACACAAAAACGGTCCCTCTGCGCATGTTAGCGCGGATCGCAGTGACGCGCGCGGCTAAAATAATCAATATAACTTTACAGAGCTGACGCTAGCGGAGATGCGCACACTGTTCGACAAGGAGAAGCTGCGCGCCGTCAGCGAGGCCAGGCGGGCCGCGCAGGGCGAACTCGACGCCGCCGTCAAACTTGCCAAGTCCAAGCAATGGTAAGGAATGTTCAGTATACGGGGTGTAAACAGACCCTTCACCAAGCCGTCAACCAGGCATTCTGTACATCAAACTAAGTAACTTTACGCAAAAATTATTGTTGGGAAACGACTTTTTTTTTTAGGGTGAAAAATCACGTTGTACGGTAAAACTCAATGTAACGTACTCAAAATATTGTGCTGATGGATGGATTGAATAATACGAGGGTCGTGAAGGTGTTTAAAGTAAAAATCTTACATTAGAAACATGTATTTAAAAAAAAACTTGTGGCATTAAGTCCGCCTATGTACCACTTTTGTACATGAAGTTTAAATAAATAAATAAATAACTTCGGCTTCGTTAAGGTTCTTTTTACACCCTTTATTTTCAGGGATCTTACATTAATATGAGATATGATAAATCTTATCTGTTTTAGAGAAAAACTAATATTTTGTTAGAAAAATAAGTTAATTCTTCTTTCAAACGATTTGGCAAAGGAGGGATGCGGAAGGAGATGATTTGGTTATTGTGGCGTAGTCTAATACTTGATGATATTTATTTTCTTTAAACCTTTGAAAACGAAAGGTTTTGAACAAAACTCGCAGTCCACATTTGCATTGAGAAGCTCTTCACGGGTTTTTCTAAAATAAGTATCTTTGGACGGTCACGCTTGAACTCCGACCTTGTTACTGACGGCATGTGGGTAAAAACAGATCAACCAGCATTGTGCAGATTATACACTATTATTAAATTGTGTGTGTTCCAGGTGTGCTAACTGCAGACAGGAGGCGCAGTTCTACTGCTGCTGGAACACATCGTACTGCGACCTGCCGTGCCAGCGCGCGCACTGGGCGCAGCACTACGGGTCCTGCCAGCAGCGCGACCAGGTAACTCCTTCGTCTAAAAGCAGCCCAGCGGCACCAGTCAAGCCTGGCATGGCATTCAGTCTCTGGCAGCTAAGTTCCACCCAAGGCCGAGTGTAAGGGCAATGAAGGAACATGGATGGGTTTTAGTCAGTAAGAGTCTGACACTCCCTCCCACTCCACCCAGAGCGGGAGAAGTCATTTGATGATTTCCCATCGGTAAAAAGGCCGAGTGTAGACCTCCTCATATTCGTGCTTTCCTGGTCTGTACGAGTGTTAACTACGCGAACAAACCTGCGGGCAGTCATCATTTATTTTGTTATGTGTATGGCTCTAAATAAATATTTGTTAAAAACATGTGAAATAAATTAAATATCGTTCTCTGACCCGATCTTTTGAATGTCATTCACTCATCTGGCTATTGGTATCACCACTTGTCTCCACAACGCGCATTTATGTCACCTAATACCACTAAAAGAATATGTCACGCTATAGACGATCGTCCTGTATTCACCAAATCTCGCGAGATTTGTGATGGAATAGTCAATACAACACATGAAAAATAATAATTTAAAAACGGTAGATAAGTGTCACTTTGAAAACCAGACAACTGCATATGACTGCAGTTCAGATCTGCCGTAAGCATAGTGTCACGGTAACTTCAACTATTCAGAAGTTTATTTCCTTCTACCACATCAATTTTGACATCGAACGCAATATAAATGGCAAATGCACTTAAACGAATAATAATCATTTCAGAATGATGACAATGGAGAACCGCCAATGTCACCGGAAAACAGGCTACAACCCCAACCGGATATAATGCCAGTGAGTTTATATTATAATTATATTTTACGCGTAACTCATGTCATGTGTAGAAGTGCTTGTGAAGAAAACATTGTATCGCTGTGTTAGTAGTACTTTATGACTTTGTAGCGTTATTTCAATTTAAAAGAAACAGTACCTCAATTTGAGTTCCACTTCTGATTCATGTGTCTAGAAGTAACACACTTGTATTTTTCTTGAAACGAGCTTTTTATTTTTTCATTATTTTTTTTTCAGTTTTATTTGTCGTTAAAATGTTTATGAATAAGCTAGATTTAAAAAAAAAGTGTGAAATTTGTATTCTGTATGTATTGTATAAAATCTAGATAATAGCTTCATAGCCATTTTTGTTCAGTACTAGTATTTCTTACATACGGAGTACACATATTTATTACACAGCTGGGGTGTATTGGTGTTACAGAAAAACACGTCTTCGCCGACCCTGACGGTCGGCGGCAAGGTCGCTCCCGCGCGCCCCTTCAACACAGACCCACATAGCTCGCAGAAGGCTTCTATTATTGGTGCGTATACTGCCTATAGTGTCTAGAACTAGGTGTAACCTTACTTCGGCTGTTAGCCGTAACATGTACTGTATAAAGAAGAAGAATGATAAAGTACGCCTTTCCCTTTCATAGACATTCAAATAAATCCACGAACTACTAAGTGACTCTCGAGCAATTCTCGATTATGTACAACTTTTGATCAGGACATCCCTTTTTAACGAAGAATGAGGAACATTCCACTATTTTCCTAACTTCCAAAACTGCTCCCTGAATTTTATTCATCATCTAGGTTAGGTGTCGAATGCGTTAGCAAGGCGTATAGCTATGCTACCGCTGTGACAACGCGACTTTAGTTTCGAAACAAGTATGTGTACGAGACGTCAACCCTCACCAGATACACATTCATCCTTAGCACTAACAAAAAGTTATTCAAAATCAGTTTGCTGGCTTTAAATACTAATGCTACGCGAACCCGTCCGTAATTTGGTGGATTTCACATCGCATGCGCGAACGCGTCCGTATTTTAATTGATGCAGCTTACATCGCATGCGCGAACTATGCGCATGCGTAAAGGAAACCACCCGTTCACGGCGTCTAATCGGACCGCTCACCCGACTAAGGTCTATGGTATATGGTCGGGCTGATGAGCGCATGTGCCAGAATGGCGTTTCACTTAAAAAAAAAACCCTCCAGTCCCCCCACAGTTATTTTACCAAGCGCTATAAGGTTGGCTAATCTGAAGTTTGATGATGCAACTGAAGATTTTTTTTTACACAAGCCCATGACAGCCAACTTAATAATAGCTAGCTGTAAATAATCTGTGAAAAGACTCTACAGGGGAATCATTCAAACCTCAGGTTAGCCAACTTAATAGCTAGCGGTAAAATTATTGTGAAAAGACTGTAAAGTGCAGCATAGTTATTTTGGCCTTTGAATGACATTGTCTAGAGTAGTTAACATTTTTGTGAAAATTGAATTGAAAAATCAATATAGGCGTTAGTTCCGAGAGAATGATGTACACTTGTACAGTGATATCTCTCCGTGACTATTATATTTATAGTGTACGTCATATTATGTAATTGTTGTGTAATAATTTCAGTAAGCATGGTAGAAGACACAAGCGGCAACCAGACAATGAAATGCGTCGGCACGTACAAGCCTACCACGCCCACCCAGATGCAGCCCATCATCATCAACAAACAGGTACGTGTATTCATTTAAAAAGTTGATGAGTTGCAGAACTCACGGTAATAGGTATTCACATAACAAGAGAAAAACTACTTACCACTATCTTTACTGCTACTATCTATCACCTCTGTATCCATTACTTTAGTTATCCGTACGAATAAAAAAAAATGCACCATAAAAAAACCCTATGCCTAATCCTATTACAATACACCGTGACTTTTTAGTCGTCTTACAAAGGTGGTCCACTCAATGTGCCCGACATAAAACAGTTCTAGGCGCGATTTTTTTTTTTACCTTCCGTAGTAGGTACAAAGAAAAATAAATAAACATTAGAAAAAATTATAAAACGTCCTGTTAATGATGTTTACGTGTCAAACGGGAGAATATACCTACCCCACGCTCGAGTCCAGTAGATCATCGCTCACAACAGGACCCTGTTACGAATAGCCAACATAAATTTAAAAAAATAAAATTTTCAATTTTTTTCCGTCATGAATCGTTTGTGCATCGTTTGTGAACGTTTGTGACACTAATGATTTTTTTTGTGACTAATTAGTTAATTAGTAATTAATTTGTTAATTAACAGCTTACGATTAGCCAACATTTTTTTTAATTAATCGGAAAATAGACTTCCGGGTACTTAATCGATCGGAAATCGTTTGTGAATTCCGAATATGCCAACAAAAATGTGTGTGAATTTATCGAGAAAATAGGAAAAATAAAAGTTTTTTTTTCATCATATCGCGTTGTCTTTTCTCGTCACTCCTTGTAATTGGCGCTGTTGTCTGCTTTAATACCACCTAGTGTAATACATAATAGCTAACCTTAGAGGAAAATGACAGTACAACAGCTGTATATTATTTTTATTTATAACCTAAAAAAAGAGTGAGATCGAAAGAGAAATGTCATTTCGCATAGAAAATGGTAATTGGATTATTATAAACTAATTGTTGAGTCTCCAAGCTGGACTGATGGCATCAAAAAAAAATGGAATGACACTCATTCTCAATATTCTAGTGAGATAAACGCACAGAGAACTTATAATTTATTTTCGGAAGTTGTTGCTGGATTTTTATATCATAAAGCTAAAGCATTTAATCTTTTTAATCCTCCAGAATGCTGGGATGTAAGTTAACAATATTTTAATTATTTTTATACAGCTGTTGTGCTGTCATTTTCCTCTAAGGTTAGCTATTATGTATTACACTAGGTGGTATTAAAGCAGACAACAGCGCCAATTACAAGGAGTGACAAGAAAAGACAACGCGACATGATGAAAAAAAAACTTTTATTTTTCCTATTTTCTCGATAAATAATTATTCACAAACATTTTTGTTGGCATATTCGGAATTCACAAACGATTTCCGATCGATTAAGTACCCGGAAGTCTATTTTCCGATTAATTAAAAAAAATGTTGGCTAATCGTAAGCTGTTAATTAACAAATTAATTACTAATTAACTAATTAGTCACAAAAAAAATCATTAGTGTCACAAACGTTCACAAACGATGCACAAACGATTCATGACGGAAAAAAATTGAAAATTTTATTTTTTTAAATTTATGTTGGCTATTCGTAACAGGGTCACAACAGGGTGTTTTAACTACGTCAAGCGTCATAATATTGAATACTATTTTTATTTTTAAATTATTAAAATCTTATAAATACCTATTTTTTTTTTATGAATGCGTAGTAGTCATTGGATACATGAAGTGGGCTACCGTTGAAGACGACTAAAAAGTCACGGTGTATAGTTACTAGTCAAAGCTCTGTTTAATATTTTTGCATCTTCCAACAGTTAATGAACAACGAAGAGTCCGCGAACTCGAACAAGAAGGTGATGTCATCATCGGGCGGGTACCTCATAGTGGGTGCGCCGAACAACACGTCCGTGGTGACGCCGGCCCGGCGCACGCACACCATCCAGTACTACACCTGAGGGGGCAATGCTGACCCCGTGCTACGGTCGCTGCTAGCACGACCACCAGCCTACCAGCCTATTAACCTACCAATGAGTAAGTAGTGTCGAAGCTACAGGAGCAATAGACTTCATACAACCATACTCCATTTATCATAACATTAGGCAGAAGTGGACCATTCAGATGTGTATGTTTTTCGACCCATTTAGGACATTTACCGACGCAGAATCGCTGTCAGTCAGTCAGAAACGGCTGAAGAGAATGTCCATGCAATGGTCCGCTGCAGTATAGAGTCATGTCCGAATAAAAACAAGACGTATGCCGTCTTTGTCTCGGTCAGTCCATTCAAGTAACATTTTGGAATCATCTTGATTGACCTTTTAGGTTCAAAATCTTTAACTGACTGTTGAATCCTTGTTGGTAGCAAACTCGTAGTTTCCTGACTAAATGGAGACTTATTTGTCTATTATTATAATGAATGGTGTATAGCTTTTAACTATAACACTCCGGGATCGCGTTCGATCAAAATTTTGATGTCACGTACAAATAGAAAAGACATTTGTTGGCAATCAGTCGTAATACAGAAATATGATAATGTGTTAAGTAAATTGCAGGTAATTTTAACAGCAATAAGTACTGTTTTCAGTAAAAGTTACTAGTTAATACGAATTTTTGCAAACTGTTTTGTATGTGTTAGTCAGTAAAGTTGTTAATTTGTCATTTTTCTTCCAAGTCATGGGGATGTAGTAACCTGTTTGACCGCTAGTAATCATTTGCTGTGATCTTCATTGGTCACTTTGGATTCCATATGCGCTCCATTCTTGAGGTGTGACACAACTATGGACGGCCATGAAGATTGTAATGTAGAAAAACTTATAAGTAAACTATCAACTGCCTATCGTTCATACCTTGTAGTACTTATTAAATTTATACATGAATCAGTGTCTGTGGCTAAGTGTAGTTGTTGATCGTGACTTTGATACTGCGGTAACTTTTAGCTGTTGTTTTCTGTACTTAGCAGTGTAGTGTACATAGTTACATATTGTTTCAGTGGTATAAGCTAAGCGCATACAACACACAAGTAGTTTCTCCGTGCCATGCATGTTGTGCTTAATGGTGTGACATATCGAATATTTTTAACGTTCATGAAAATCACGATTAGCTTGTGAGTAGGTACTGAAATAAAGGTTAGTGTAGTCAGTCACACATTGTTATCTACAACTAAAGCGTGAAAAGCGTTAGATACCGTTTCTTTTAAAGCAAAAATGTATGCGCTCAGCTGCCGTTTTTGTATTAGTCTTTGGCTAGATATTTAATTTCAGTAAATGTTAAAATTTAAAATAAAAATGTAAATAAATACTTACGTGATTTTACGAAAATGTGGTTCTTTTTTTTGCGTATGTGGTTCGTTATTTTCTTTAATAAAATATTGATTGTATAGTCGGATAAACCAGTTTTTCATCGCAGAAGTCATTGAAAGCAATAACGAATTGTAAAGGAGGGATGTAAAACGAGTTTTTTTAATTAAAAATAAAGCAAAAGATAACTGTTGTCTTGTGTTTTTTGAAACTTTGCAAAGCCAACTAATGAGTGAAGCTTAGTGTAGGAAGCATGAAACATCATGTTAGGTTTTATTCTTTATAAAAATGTCGTAAGTTGAGCCTATTAATTAGGCTCTAAAAAGGGTTCTAATAAATTTTATTTCAATCCCAATTAATGTAAATATTGTAAATTGATTGATCAATTGATTGATTCATTATGTTTCGAATAATAAATTGTTATGATACTATGTATTATTATAGGAACAGTACTATTGTTTAATGTGGCTTCATAGTTGTCACGATATGGCAGGTGAATCTGATGACTCATGTTATTACACTTTTAGAGAGAACGTAAATATGTATTCAAGGTCCGTGAATGATAAAAAGCGCGAATAGAAATAAATATATACTGAGAAAGATTTATGAGTGTCCATACGAAATGCTCAAGATAGTCATG
The DNA here is from genome assembly GCA_905220335.1 of Noctua pronuba. Taxonomy (NCBI): domain Eukaryota; kingdom Metazoa; phylum Arthropoda; class Insecta; order Lepidoptera; family Noctuidae; genus Noctua; species Noctua pronuba. The sequence goes on from LR999894.1 coordinate 12,207,475, forward strand.
TGAACGTTAGTAATTTGAGTATGTATGATTGTAATACAAGTAGATACTCGGTGCGGCATTCTAGAGCGGCTCGGGATATCTGTTTTTATTTCTTAAAACATTTATTCGGGTTTTTTTTATAAAGAAAATAGCACTCTTCCTTGTATCATTTTTATATGATATAGTTTTGTCTGTCTCTGTACTGTTCTCGCCAGTATCCTTTTGAATTACTCAAGTTATTAAGTTAAAAATAACCCATTTATACGACTACAACGTATCGTTTACAATAATTTTAAGACTGTTAATGTTAAGTTCACTTGTAATGTGCATTTTAGTTGTTATTCACTACCGATATTACTAGAAACAAGTCTGTCAGAGGCGGAAGCTTCATTTATTTAATTGTGTTTTTATATATTATGTTTCTGACTAAAATTAAAGCAATCCAAGCACGCGAAGGTTAATACTAAGGTTTAATTAATCATTGGAGTAAAGTCACTTGTGGAGAAGTTCGCTTCGCAACTTGGATAGTGTCTTTCAGAATAAACATGCAACTCTATACAATTTTAAAGATCATATTTCATTAGTTAGCTTAAACCTCTTTTGTGAGAACGGAAGTGGACGAGTGTCAAATGTTGTCGCTGTTTGTAAATAGTAAGGTTACGTTACTATTAAGAGCTTTTAGTACATATGGTACCTACGAAACTGTTTCATTCAATAAATATACGATGAAACCGATTTCATTCTTTTATTTGTCTGAACATCATTTCCTTTAGTAGTATGTAGTATCTACCAAGAAATGGAGGGAATACCTAATTCTATTGGCGTCTAGGTTGCTGCCCAAATTTGTTCATCACCTCGTTAATCAATTTATTTATTAAAACTTTATGCACAAGTAAAAACAGTACAAAGGCAGACTAAATGCCTTGGGCATTTTCTACCACCCTAAGAAAGACTTACCATAGGGTGATGCAGAGACAATACACCATAGTAGTTAGTCCTCCTCTACTCTTTTCCTGTGAGCACAGCATGCGCAGGTCGCTTACGCCTCGTGTCTTCCATCGTCAGGGCCGTAGGAGGAAATAGAGGAGAACTATAGAGAAACCAATCTATCCGAGGCGTAAACCAAAAATTGTCGAGCTCGCTACGTTCGCCCGTTCTCTTCCTATTTTCGTACTTATCTGTATGAACAAAAATGACCTAATTTATTCGAGAATATCCTAAATTATTCGAGCTCGCTTCGCTCGTTCAAATACCTTATGTCCTTTGCGTTAATAAGCTTTTCTTAATAAATAGACAAAATCATCCCTATTTCTATAAAAAAATGACAAAAGAAAACTTATCCAAGTTTGAGGTGGGTGCTACAATTTTCAACCTCGCTCGGAATTTTTCTGTATAAATCGACAAAATTACTCTTTGTACGAATTGACAAACGAAAATTTAACATAGTCGAGGTGGAGTGCAAAAAGTTTCGAGCTGTTTTCATGGAACTGAAGATGCCCTGGAAATAATTCTGCCGGCTCCGCGCCCATGCCCCCTTGTAGCCTTGTAGGTATAACACTGTTCTTGGGTTTTGTCAAATATCGTTAGACTTATATCGCACGAAGCCGCTTGTTGTTGTAACTTCATACCCAAACATGGTTTTGGTGATTTTACGCAAGCCTGTGTCTCGAATTGAACACGGGGAAACGAAATCCTATGCTTCACAGTAATAGATTGTTTCGTCAAAATTCATAAAATCGGTTAAAAATGCATTTTTTCCATACATTCCATAGAAAAGCTGTTACGCTACGCTGTTATACTTACTGCTTTTTATTTAAATGGAAACTAAAGTCAGTCCGTCGTTACCCATAAGAAGACCATTTTTGTAAGCAATTATAGGTTCGTTTCGTTATTATTATTTTTTTAGCCCTTTCTTTTCTGGAAATACAATAATACGTATACGTAATAATATGTCATACAATATGCTAAATATGTGTGATATACTAATAAACGTAGCGACAGCTTTAAGGTGGTGTCTCGTTCCGTCCCGACTAGTCCACAGTTATCCCGGGCAGCGAGTGCACGTACCCTTAAAGTAGTTCATCTACTTACTGATAATTTGGTGGTTTTATTCTAAACCCTAACTAGTGTTTCTAGTGAACACCACAATGGCGACGAGTAAAAGCGCAGTAAGTGAAATTATGTACTTGCTTACGGAAATTGGTCAGCAACAAAAAAAAAAAAAAAAAAAAAAAAATAGTGACTGTGATCTCAGTGAAAATTAGTAACAAGCCTCATTATAACATCACGCCTGCAATCCCAACGGTGATCTTAGTGAAATTGAGTGTCAAACATCATCATAAATTCACGCATGTAATCACCATAGGATTAGGCAGAAGTGTAGGTACTCCAATATTTCGCTTATTATGTTTAAGTCCCAAGTACCTACTTAATAGGGCCGAACTAATTACTATAGCGAAATTCAGTATTAATGATGATTTGTTTTGGAAATTGTGTTTATTTAGTAAATATTTAACTAAAAATTACGTAGGTCTTGAAAAGATCGCTGTTAGCGATAAGACCGCCCATTTTGTCACCCTATGTGAAATGTTTTCTTGTGTGAATGGTACTTGTATGGTGTACATAATTAAGAATATTCTATTCTAGGATACATGAAACTATTCTAAAATATATTATTATGTACCTACTTATTTACAATACAAAATATAATACAAATTCAGTATTTAAGTAATACTGTTTATTTCCCTATTTGTGTTATATTTCGATCAACAATTGTTATTAGGTATATTGTTACTTATATAATATCCTATGCGCGATCTGCGTCGGCGATAAGCTGAGGGATGTGCAGCATGGATCGATGAACTGAGTAATTACGTCACTAAATACTCGTAAACAGAACCGCATGTCGGAATGAAGTTACGGCATTTTGATTCGTCTCTGTATTTCGACATTAATTAAATGGCTTAAATGACCATAAATGAAAATGAAAAAAAAAAAAAGATGGAATACCTAGTACCTACATATTGTTGACCAAATCCGTTTGCAAACAACACTGTCGAAAAACAAATTCTGACAAATTCGAAAAGATCAATTTAAAAAATGTACCTACTAGATCAATTTCTCGTAAATACCAGTTTCAATCAGAATTTATTTTCGATCAAAACCTGATTTATCGAAATAAATATTCGATAAAAGCAATGTACCGTATCGAAAGAAATCTTCGATAAAAGCAATGTACCTACGAGAACATTTTCTCGTAAATTCCAGTTTAACCAAGTGCCCCTTCGACAACGCCGAAGTAATGAATGTATAATGTACCTACGAGAACACTTTCTCGTAAATTCCAGTTTTAACCAAGTGCGCCTTCGACAACGTCGAAGTAATGAAGGTAATAATTATTACCTCACCTATTGTTAAAACTGAACAAGTGTCATGAAATCTGTTAAGGCTAATGATTTTTTACTAAATCTAAAATGTGTTTGTACTGTCACCAAAACCAAAATAATAAATAAATACGAGCAATTCGATTACTTTTATTGTGAATCGGATCGAAGCCATTCAATACGATCCTAGAATCGCATCGTGTAGTCACGATTCGGAAAATCCAAAGTATCGATGCAAGTATCGTACTTCCCTAGCTCCAACGTTATAATTTGAAGTGGCCGCTTGCTTAGTTAACATCTAACGGGGACTTATAAAGAAACCCTTGGTGAGACTCGCAAGCATAAGTTTGTTAAGTGCTATGTTAACAGAACTCACAGAACTCTTTGTTATTGGCCGGATACGACCAATAAATTTGTTTCTTTTACTAAAGCTAAAATAATAAGTTAAGCAGTTTGCTTATTTTAACTTCAACAACTTTATTGTACTTATGTTTTAGTGAGAATAATAATCATGAATTGTCGAGACAACCTTGAAATTCTTTCACTACAATAGTGCTTATCACAACTTAATAAAGAAAGAATATTTTGATTATTTTTATAATATTTGAATATTTTTTCTCGGTGATACAGCAAGAATCGGAATTAATAACAATTGTTATCTCTCTTAAAACTGTAAAAAGGCCGTTAAACAAATTCACAATAGAGTCACAGTACAAATGCAACAAGTCCCTGCCTTAATAGAATTGACAACAAATGAAAAAATATCTCACTAAAGAGAGGTTAATCTTTGGTGCCGATATGGCAGTAAAGATCACAAATACAGTCAGTGACTGAAGCCCTGCAAATCATACAAAACACATAAAATATTGTAAAAGGTCAGGACCATTGCAAAACAAGGTCAAATAAAAGAAAAAGTGTTTACCTCTCGTCAAATGACTAGAGTAGAATCAATAAAGCCAAAAGATGAGGTTAACATGAAAATGATCACTGAATCTAACTGTAGATTTGTGAGTGATAAATGAGACAAAAATACAAGTCATGAATGGATCACGACGCAAAACTTATAGTTTACAACGAGTAAACGAGTCTAGATTAAACATTCATAGATTGCCAAACATCTGCTAAATGGTTCATTTTATTTAATTCTCGAGTAAAAGGTGTTAAATCAATATCAAGGTTCAAAGATGTCAAATTAAAAATCACTATTTATGAAACAATTCCTCCAGTTGTCAGCTTTTTAGATGAGTTCCAATACATTGGGATCAAAGAAAAATAATAAAAAGACGAACTGGTAAAATGGACCTCATTAAACCTGGAAGTAAACCATAGTCTTGGGTTTATCTGATGGTACCGTTTAAAGCCTAATGATGATAAACATATTTGCTTGTATATGCGTGTTGCGAACGGATCTATTATTATAAAAAAAAAACATCACTTGCCCAATATGGAGCAATATTTCAAAATTGGTTATTTTGCAACACATTTTTCGACAATTCAAAAGTGCCTGTAACTGGCCTACTTGAAATAAATGCTTTGATTTTGATTTTTACCACGTTGAAAATTATACAAAAATCTCAACGTTAGTTACAAGCAAGAGCTTTACCGGTTTATGCGAACAAGTTGTCACCTGTATCGACGAAATTAAAGAATTAAGAGTGTAAGTAAAAAAAATATTTACTGCACAGAAATAGATTTTGATAAATAAATTCTAAAACTGTTCAGTTTCAGAGATTTTCTTATCAGGCATTAAACCACTTGAGAAATACATTCAAAGCGATCGAAACATACACACCACTCGAGAAGTTCAAAATTTACTATAAATAATAGAGCCATAATTAGCACAAAAATGCCAATTTTAAATTTTGGCAAAAAGAAAAAAAAAGAAACTAAGATTCACTTGACAGTATGTTGAAAAGAAAAGTGCTGTTGTGAATATTATAAAACTAACTGATTAAATTGGCTACACGAGCACACTGTTTATTCAAAGTGCAACAAAAGTTAACAGATAGAATTAAAAGTAAAATTGACCACAAACAAACAAGTGGCCATTAATATTTATTGAAATGTTCAAGCACACAATGTGGGTTTACGTCTGACAGTAACCCGAACACAACCATAACGCAATCAGAATAAAGATCACTGTTATTGGACAGACTTGTCAGGGGCTGCAACCGAGCAGCAACCTTACTGAAAGGGCAATAAAGATCATTGTCATTTTAAAAGTGATGCACAATCACAAGTAAACGATCTATGAGAGAACAGTAGTTTGTACTGAACATTGTAGCTCAGGCAACGATTTATACCTCCCGAATTAAATTCATACTTTTGGCTACTATGACCCAAAATGTCAAAGCAAGTAAACACGTTCTGTTAGTTAAAGGACTGTACTAATTCAGTTCTTATAACAACAAATATCATCTTCTACGCAAACGAGAGAATCGTAGATAAACGAAAAAAAAGCATTACTGACAGACCAAAAAACAGTCATTATGTAGTATGAATATATGAAATTTTCACGGATCATAAGCCTTAGCCCTGGTTATATCTCGCACAATATGTAAACTTTGAGAGTGACTGAAGGCTTTCGAAGTAAAAAAATGATGATGATGCATATTATCCTTAAAATGATTATTGCAGCATCGAATCATAAGAAAAGAAAAAAAAAACGCTTCAATATAAATAATTAAACACGAACTTTAGTAACATGAAATTCATGAAACCATTTTAAAGAGCAATCAAACTCTTAATTTCACTCATTTGAAAACAAAATAATACTGGAGGAAGTATTGTCAACTAGGACATTGAAGGCTAGACTAAATACAAAGGCCTGCTGGCCGATACAGGTAAAGACGCTGTAAATAGATTTAGTCTCAAGCCCAAACCCTCTAGTATAGTTAAAAGACGTGAACTACCTCCAGAAGCTTGCAGGAATAAAGTTTTGATTTTTGAGTCCACTGCAAAGTGGAGGTTAACTATTCGTTATTATCGACTATTACTTACAGTCGATACAAAGAGATGGATATGTAAATTATTCATTTTCTCTACAAATACAGGACACGGTAAAGGTATTGAGAAACCTTTTCTTAAACCGAAATCCTGCAAGTATACAATCTGGGTTTGACAGACAATTTTGTAGTCTCAAGAATTCGAGATATTCTGCATCAAAAAAGGAATAAACAAGGTCCTCTACTAGACAAAGAGTACTCCAAAGAGCTAAGATGGGGAGATAAAACAGGGATCTCCTTAAACAATTGATTACCTAAATTGGTGATTTGTTAAAGTACTTAATATGATGTATATTAAGTACTCCTCAACTACACACTAATACTACAAAAACAAAAAACAAAAAAACACTATCAGAGCTGTTTTATGGAAGACCGTTCAGAGGTGAAGTGAAGATAAATAACAATAAACAGATCTCGAAGTTGATACAACCACTCAAAAGTTAGAAAGATCTATTAAACGAAGATAGCAGAAAAGTTATACATTGAGAATGGGGATTGGAGAAAAATTTACATGTAGAGAACATGATGAACAAAAATAATATATCTCCGTAATTTAATCCACATCACAGCGTACTGAAACATAAGGTATGACGAAACTGGTCAACACTACCGACACATGACGAACATCATGTAACACCTAAAGAAGGTATCCTAAATAGGGGTAATGAAAACTGCTCAAGCAAAACTTATCGATCACAAAACGTAAGATCAAAGTTACGAACCGTATTTTAAAATAAAGTACAATTCAATAAAGTAAATTTAATGCTAAATAGTGCAGATACTGAAATATCTCAAATGTAATTAAATTCTAAATGGAAATATTGTCATTGTACTTTAAAATAATGAATGACTGAATTCTAAAAGATGCTTAATATTGTGACTATTGTACTTAAAACTAATTTTATTATAAAATTAAAGAAACAATGTATATGCCTACAATATCTGCACGAATGACTGAATTCTAAATGATATGCTAAATATTATAACTATTGTACTTAAAACTATATTTATTATAAAATTAAAGAAACAATGTACATGCCTACAATATCTGTACCTGGATTATGTCTATAAACATTATTAATTTATCTGACATGGTTAAATTTTAATATTGTGTACCTATGTTAGTATAATTTATATAACATTGTAACATAATTATAAAAAAAAATTGTATTCCAGATATGTACCTAATTTAATATTATAACTATTACACTAATAAATATAACCTACACATTTTTGTAAAACAATTTAAAAGAGTAAGTATGGAGTTTCTTCCCCATTCTTCTCCATACAAACAACCTTAGCGAATGGGAAAATGAAATGAACTCATTTCATAAAGTGCCCTCTAATGGCCTAATTGAAATAAATATTTTCATATAAAAAGGAAGAGATGTGATATACTAATAAACGTAGCGACAGCTTTAAGGTGGTGTCTCGTTCCGTCCCGACTAGTCCACAGTTATCCCGGGCAGCGAGTGCACGTACCCTTAAAGTAGTTCATCTACTTACTGATAATTTGGTGGTTTTATTCTAAACCCTAACTAGTGTTTCTAGTGAACACCACAATATGTAATGCTTTTTAACCGACGAAAAAACAGATTCTCAAGATGCGCGTATTTTTTGCGACTTGATGAGTTGGCACTTGAAGAGGATCTCATTGTAAACAAACACGTTATTATGTTACTTACGAATGCAGTTCTCACTCACATCGCTAACTCATCAGAAAGACAATACCGTACAGCTAATCCGAGACGTTTTTTAGTGCGAGAGTTCTCAACTGTGTTACATTTTGGTATGACATCCTTCTGTATAAAGGGTGTAACAAGACTCTTAACGAAGCTGAAAGGCACTTATTCTCCCCATCATAGCGATATTTTGGGAACCTTTTAGTTACGGAGATATTGGGGGTCAAACTTCCAACTTTTTCACGTTTTTTTTTAATTCATGTTTTTAATGTAAGATTTTTACTTTAAACACCTCCACGACCCCCGTACTATTCAATCCATCCATCAGCACAATGTTTTGAGTGTGTTACATTGAGTACCTAATACCGTAAAACGTGATTTTTACTGCAAAGTTTCCCAGAAATAATTTTTGCGTAGAGTTACCTACTTAGTTAGATGTACATAATGGTTGGTTGACGGCTTCGTTTACACCCTGTATGAGCGAACTGATGGAGGAATAAATAAATATATATAGTATTATTGCAGATTGATGCACTTTGTTCAGTACTATTTGAAATAGTTTATGGGTCCAGAGTTTACAAAAATAATTATGTCAATTTGCCTTTTGGTAGGTCCTTCCTCTAAATTTTCAAGTGTCTGTAGCAGTGTGTACTTTGTAGGGTCATAAGTTCATAACATAACCAATACTTAAGCACTTGACACTTGGCACATGGAAGTTTTCAAGTGCTTTGCTTGATGTTTTTGTGTGGGACTATTAATACAAAAGAATTCATATGAAATCACGTTTAATCTCTTTGTTAATATTTTAACACTCTTGTCCTCCTCCTATTGTTAATAATCAAGTATAAAAAAAAACGAAACAACTTCAATGTATCTTAAAACAACAGTTCTTAAACATATCATCAAACTTAAACTAATACTGGTACATAGCCAGATTCCTATTTGAGGAATTAATAAATCTTATATCTATTAAGTAATAACAACTATTGATTAATCAATAGGAAAAAGGGAACACAATATACCTATATCTAGGTATGTATTTGGCAAACAAAATGTATGATGACATCATCCTTAAACCTAATAATTATATTAAAAAGAAATATTAGTAACAACACAAATCAAAAGCAGAAAAAAAAATGGAAATAAAACGTTGTCTTCATGCTAACACCTCTCTTAGCTTCTTCATAGCAGCATCATATTTTTTTTATTTTAACCAGAATACATCATGGCCCCTTCCCTGGCCAGTTGGTCTGCCATCTCGTTACCATGGATTCCCTGATGTGCTGGTACATACTGCCACCTCACTTGAACGAAGCGCATGGCATAGTCAAGCTGTTTGAAGTCTCTCTCATTCTTCACCGGTTGTCCTGATGCTAGCCTCCAGCCATTTTGCTTCCAACCTGAATTACAAAGAAAATGCATGTTAGATTATTTGATAGATGACTGTGTTATTGGAAAGACAAGGTTTTTGCATTGTTATGTAAACAAATTAATGTACCTGCTTTGAGGATCTTTTCTTAACAAACATTTTTGTAGGGTACTTTTAGGTAGGTAGCTAAGTACCCACCTAACATTTTATCAAAATTTAGATATGAAAAACCTTAGGAAAAATAACAAGAATAAATTACCTGGCATCCATTTGGTTACGGCATCGATGAGGAACCGGGAATCGGTGTTGATCTCTAGTTTGCGGATGCCGTTCTCGTGTGCTAGCTGCAAAGCCCAAGTGGCAGCCTGGATCTCACCGCTGTTGTTTGTGGGTCGGCCTCCTTTTACCGGCGCACTCAAGTTCAAGGGATGACCATCACCCCAGAACACGCCGCAACCAGCTTGGGCTCCACTCATGCCGTTTGAAGAACAGGCTCCATCGGTAAAAACTTTCACGTATCCGCCGTAGCCCAACATGTTTATATTATTTCTAGTTCACTTCTGTTTCTAGAGCAACAACTATCGCGGATTAGTTGCGATCTTGCGACGAAACTTCTGAACTCAACGAAGTTGTAAAGTAAACTGCGAAAGTGCGAATCTGCGATTTGACCCGGCAAACAACAATAACAATACGACAGTTTGTCGGCGCTCAACGCTCACAGGTCGGGTTTCAAACTATTCTTATATTCTATGCCTGTCATGCATGTGTGCGTGCCCGTTTGTATCCCACTGACGCTAGTCACCAATCAGGAGTAAGTTTATTTCGAGTGGTGGAATAATCCTCCAATGATAAGAGTTCTTTTCCCCCGTAAACAAAGATCTAAGTGTGAGTTGCGAACTGCGTCGTTGGAAAATAATATTTTGGCGGTTACGCCGGTTACTGGAAAAATATGGTACTAAATTTGACACTAATTGATGTATTGCCATGTTCAGTTTCCTGTTAAAATATCTATTCCGAAGCTCCTGAAGAATGAAAGGAATGGACATGAAACCACCGTAATTTACGTAACATGAAACACGAGATACTATTAGTATTAAATTAAAGCTCGTCTAGACTTGTTACGAACTCAAAGCACACGGTTAGGGTTCGATGGAATGCCTCAAACTATGATGGCTTGGCACAATTTATTCGGAGCGGACAAACGCTGTGGGTTTTTTCCGCGGTGTAATTTTGCTTCATCATAGCAATATAAAATGTTACGAAAGTGGTATAGACCCCAGCACATCAAGCATCAAGAAATTTGACAGATTGTAGAAGCTTGATGTGTTGGCGTCTGTACATCTTGGCAAGATTATTGGGAATTAACATTTGTACGATCGAGCACAATTCAACAGTTAGGGGAGGCTTGAGCCCCCCTTTAGGGATACAGATTACGTCACTCAAGTTTGTACAGACGCAGACGCCAGTTACCTACCTTTTTTTATAACTGTACCTTTGTGGTACTTCAATATTGTTGCTTTATATTTTGATATGACCCCAAAAATACATACTGGTTCCAGAATAGGGATAGGGGACTGGAGGTTACGTAATCTATTCAAAGAGCTACCTATTGTTTGAATAAGATGAATAGTATCTTGTCCTTAACAAATTTCGCGTATGCCTATTCATGAGTAGGTATGGCCGAGATGAAAATGTCTAGTACTTACCAGTAAGTTAATTCAGTCTGAAGATGCCTAAATAATATGGTTTGTCGTCGCTTAGGTAAAAATACTGCTCAAGCTAAATTTTGACGAAAATTAATCCATAGACAGTATTATAAAACCTACAACAAATAAAAGAAAGTTTTAGCATTTGTTTAAATGCTAAAACTTTTATATTATTAGTTTCCAGCGGGTCCCCCCCATGCTTTCCAGATACTTTTTCACTTGATGACAAGACGGAGTAAAGGGGTGTACTCACTGCGCTGGTCGGTCAGGACACAGGGCAGTGTGCACACAATCCAAAGATTTAAACAAAGGAGACAAAGTTATTCTATTATTCTGAGGATAATAAATACAAACATTGGAATATTCATAATATATTTACACAAAATAACATTTTGATCTAAAATGGAAAATACGCGCTTTGACGTGGAGTTGCGGAAACCAGCCCGTTATACAATACATTTTGATCTAGGTAAGGCTAAGGAGTCATCCATTACTCACGTGATGTTTTTGAGCAACTTTTTAACCCCCATGGTGATATGTGGTGAGGTTTTAGACTATCCCTCCCCCTTATCCAAGATAACGTGTATTTTTTTTTGGTACAAAGTATCTTTAAAAATTCAGATTATTATCTTTAAATGCAGGTTATCAAATTAAGTATCGTGATAAAAATGCCACAGTCACGTTCCGCTTTTCGGTTTAGAAATCTCTCTACACGCCCCCCTCCCCCTAGTGATATTTCGTGATTTTTTCCGAACCCCCTCCCCCCTTTCGATCCTCACGTGATAATGGACGACCCCTAAGTACAATAATTACAATTATAAAAGTTTCTTGAGCTTGTAAACAATTTTATAAATTAGAAAGGCACATCTCATTGGCACATTTGCCATTAAGAGTAGCAAGCATGATTGACAATATCATATTTCAGATGAGATAAACCAGTCATTTCATGCAATAGATTAATCAACTGTAGAATGGAATTTGATTGTTGTGGTTTTTCTCATTTATTATACATCGTAGCCCCAGCCTTTGCCAGCTCATCAGCCATCTCATTGCCATGTATTCCTCTGTGTGCCTCCACATAATTCCATTTGATTTTTAACTTATGTTGTACGCTATCTAAGTCTTTGAAATCTTTTTCATTTTTCACTGGCTCCCCCGATGCCAGCTTCCAACCTTTTCGTTTCCAACCTGAAAATATATTAAAACAATGTTTACATACTTGTAGGATTATGATATCTTACTAATATTATACAGAGGAAAGATTTGTATTTTTGTGTGTGTGTATGTTTGTAATGAATAAACTCAAAAACTACCGTGCCAATTTCAAAAATTTTAGGCTATATTTTATCCCAAAATGTAAAATAAATGTCCACCCGTGCAAAGCCGGGACGGGCCGCTAGAATTTCATAATCTAAACGGTATTTGAGATAAAAATGCATTGTTTTTAGGCTATGCAATTTTCATGTTTTAATTGATATTTTAAGTATTACCAGGCATCCATTTGGTTACAGAATTGATAACAAACTTTGAGTCTGTGTTGATTGAGAGTTTGTCAACTCCATTCTGAAGCGCAACTTTTATAGCTCTGGTGGCAGCTTGGATCTCTCCACAATTGTTGGTAGCCCGTCCGGAGACTGGCTCACTGATGTTGAGAGGGTGCCCATCTCCCCAGTACACACCGAGTCCAGCTCGCGCTCCACTCCTGCCATTTGCTGAGCAGGCTCCATCAGTATACACCTGCACATATCCATCATTATCCATTTCAAATTCTTTTCCACCACTTGTTTTCTGTCTCTTGTTCTGGGGCGGGTCTATTAAAATGGTTTTCTTGGTACTCTTTTTAATTATTTTATCAACTCCTTTCTCAAATGTTTGCAGTCTTTTCTCTAAGTCATCCATTTGTTTTACTATTATTGTGTTCAAGTCATCGGAATCGTCAGAATTATCCTCATCAGAATCATTTTTCTCCTTCGCATAACCGATACTAACTTCAGATTTCCTTTTGGATTTTACTGAAACACTATTAACTTGATTATTACTAGTAGCGGAATGAGTCCTTTTGAGGTTACTACTTGAAGAGTTCGCGGTGAATTTGGGTTGGTTATTGGGTTTCTTTGACTTGGCACTAGTGCTTGGTCCACCTTCCGCACTGATGAAATCTTGAGCACTCGTAACAGAATCAAATTTCTTATATCTAGCACCAGGAAAACCTTTTACTTGAGCTTCACAATCAGGCCATGTCATAAATATTCCTGCAGTCCGACCTTTTGCTACGGCGTAAAAAGGCATTTTTGAAATGAATACAGGCGCGCTGTACAATATTTTAATACTTTTTATAAAAACGTTACAAGAAAGTACCCCCAACAGTGACATTTATCTGTTAATGTTTACATTTTTGACATTGACACCGTTTGACAACTTTGACAGTTCATTGTCAATTTCAGTGATGGCCCTATTTCATTTCTTTCTCGAATTATGTAATCGACTAACGATTTCAAGTCGATTTTCAAATATCTGTTTATCCGCTTTTTGCCATCATTTAGTGCTTTATTCGGTAGTTTTGATTACAATGTTTTGATACGTCGCCAGCACCACATTAGTAAAACCAAGCTTGATGTCTTTACATAACATAACTAACATATAAATACGCATTTGATCCCTGAATAGTAGACGCCTGTCCCATGTAATCGGAGGAGAGCCTATCTACGGTAGATTAACATCTATCGGTCACAAATATAGATTTCACGACAATTACTAAGAATTTAAACTGTCAACTCTAGAAACGGGATCGGTTCGGTTCGGGGTCGGGACCGGTTTAATAATAATAAACATTTATTTCAGACTAGGTCCATATTTTGTTAGTAACAATAAACTTAAAAAACTATGTTAGTACAGAAAAACAAAATTTAAATTACGACATGAAGCCGCACCCACCTTTGCAGCATGGGGGACTCCCACCGATCATTAAAAACACCCAGTATAGTGTTGGTACTGCCACGAACGCGAGCAAGTAGGGAGGCGCATCTTTTCCTAACGATAGCGGCAAAGCCATCCACCCGCGCCTCAGCAAACATCCCTGACGCACTGCAGCGCCATGGCAGCCCCAACAGCACTCTGAGTGCATTATTATATTGGACACGCAGGTCGCTGTATGCCCGCTGCGAATAACTGACCCACAGGCTGCAGGTGTAGAAAGATTGGCAGTATGCTTTAAAAAGCGTGATTTTAACTGAATTCGTACACCGTGCAAACCTGCGGGCCAGCATGTTACAACGGACAGCCAGCGACCTGCGTTCCCTCTCTATGTCTACATTATCACTTAAATCATCGGTGACCCAGTGACCCAAATATTTAAATTTAGACACCCTACATAGAGGAGTGCCACACAGTGATACATTGGGAAATGCTGGGTAAGAAAAACCACGGGCTTTAAAGAGCATTAGTTCACTCTTCCCAACATTATATTTGAGCCCATGAGTCACCGCATATGACTCACATATAGACACTAAGTTCCTCATAGCACTGATTGATGGACTCAGCAACACCATGTCGTCTGCGTAACTAAGATTATTGGTACACACTCCGTCAATATGACATCCGACCTTGGTGCTGCTGAGCTCAACAATCAGCCGGTTAATGTACAGGTTGAACAAGCGAGGCGAGCTTAATCCGCCCTGCCTCACCCCGCATTCCAACCGGTACACACTCGACAAGGAACCGTTCCACCTTACACAATTGCGTTTATCCGTTTTATCCGTGATCATGGTGCTTGCAACAGCGCCGAAATATCGGGAACTCAACCCAACAGGAAACATGGTAAATATCCCGTTTCTAGAGTTAATGATAATTACTAAGAAAGTATACTCTGCCCGATCTGGGAATCGAACCCAAGACTTTATGCTCAACAGTTGTTCTTGCACTCTTTATTGCTGATTATAACGAACGCACTGATTGCTTTTTCTTAGGACACAGGGACGAGGTAATATACCTTCAACGTTACAAGGAGGTAGGAGTAATACTCAAATCGACCAAGCAACGCTAGCACTCTTTTCAGTTTCGTCATAACATAATTATGTATATTACATAATTATTTTCTAAGGTGTGTTACTGCAGTCTGCACGTAGGATAATTGCATTTCTTTCTTTGTTTCATTAATTCAGTGAGCTGGTAACGAATCAGTAAATAATCATTTAAAAATGTCCGGGGCAGGGATCGAACCCCAGAACCGGTTGTTGGAAACCTGTTTAATTTTGTATATTAGGCGTTTTTGAACAAGTAAATGAAAAGAAAGTCGATATTAAATACAGTTATGTACTTTATTAGGAGACTTAACAATAGGTCTGTCATCGTTTATTAAATGTTAACACACCATTTTCTTTGTCACCACTAATGTCTGTAAAAAATCTTATACTTATTTAAACAATGATTCATTGTGATTAATCTCGCGGCACTAAGTTATTCAACTAATTTGTTAATGACAGTCTACAACTGTGCATTATATTGACAATAGTGAAATTACGATTAATATTTCGTCTAAAAAATTTAAATATATGCAAACTAAAATATTTTAGACCGGTACCGATAAATATAAAAACGAAATATCGTACCTACCTATTTTAAATTAAGGAAATCTTAATTAATTTATAGTGTTACAATTTTGTAGCTACATAGTTCACTAAAATATGAACCTAATTTTTAATTATTAGGCTTCTTAGGAACGTGTTTATTTCATTCCATTCGTACCAAATGCGTACATTAGAAAGGTTGAAAGATATTTTTTTCAAATGCAGTAAATATTATTTGAATGAAGAAAACGTGAGAGGTAAATTAATTCTTTAAAACTTATTGCATGTAATATTAGTCTCCTTAAGTACTAACATTGCAAGTTTTAAAAATCGAAGTATTTGTTGCAAACACATTGGAAACAAAATGGCACTATTACGAAACATGGCTGAGATGTTCAGATACAAAGTATTCAGATTCACGTTATTTTAATGAGATAAAACATTTAAAAAGTTTACCTGATTATTGATTAAAACACTTATAACAAGACTACTCAACTCATATAACAACTAGTTACAAAAGAACACTACGACAGTCAATCTCTTACTGAAAAAAATTACCTTAAAAAACCGGTAACTTAGGTATACGGGCCTAATCTAAATTAATTAACTAAATTATTCCAACTTTAAAACAGCTTAGCTCAAAACTGGTAGGTATTTAGAACATACCTCAATAAAATTATTCTAATTTAACAGTACACAACATATTAATAAAATTTGTTAAAAATGTGAACAATCGTTTTGGTTAATACTTGGTAAAATTAGTTCAATTGAGGATTGTAAATAGAAATGATTTACATTTTATGGAAATGACTAGTCTTAACATTAAATGAAGCTATAGGATAGGTAGGTACGGGTGAGTTCGGTGATCTCATGTTGCGGTAATATTCGTGATAAAATGTCATTAATGAGGCACAATTTTTACATGTATGATAAGTCACACATCAAGTTTTTGAAACTACACACTTGAAAACAATTGGATTTAAAATCGTAACTAACATTAGAATAATATAATGAAATTCTCATAATTATAACTTAGCAATTTATTCTATCGAGAATTCATTAAATAATAACTGAAATATATAATCCATGAATAATAAAACTCAGTACTTTAGGCGATTATAAAATCTAACAACCGATTCTTTGGCTGTGACAAACTTGTTGGATTGAAGACTTGAACAAATTGCTTGGAAGTGGTAGACCGTCAGTTGGCTTGTTACAGCACCTGTAGACTAGAGTATAACGTAATCTACCTAGCATTACCTAGAAGCTTATTATTTATACAGCTGCCTTCGCTATTTACCACGTCCTTTATTATGTCGATACAAACTCCTCCTTTTTACGAACATCCATACCCTCGCTTCAACCGGCATTGCCAAATACTCAAATTAATATTCAATATACAATTTAAAAGACAAATTTAATTTTAGTTTCGAATTTGATCGAATAAAACAATTCCTTTACTCCACAACATGATTCCGACACACAGGTAAGAGCGACGCGTCTCAACTGATATCAACAGTTCAATTATTTTAATTACTGTAATACATATTCACTAGCGTCATTGCTCTCCCACAAAAGAGCTCACAACAATACAATCTTTTACACACGTTCACTTACACAACACACCACGTTATATGAATATCTTCGAAAAAAGAAGGTAGATGCAGGATAGGAGTCAACCCCTTATCAAAAATATTTCTATCTACTATTCTAAATTAATCTGTGCGTGTTTATTATACTGACTTTTGTCATGATAAATAAATAAATAAAGCTTTATGGACGACTGATTTCCAATGACAGTGTGATTCTATTATCAATTTGAATTTTATGATTATTACAAATAATTAATACGACCTGGATGGAGGAATGATATGATTTTGTATTTAATTGTAGGTGACGAATACATTATACATAACATGACCAAAATTGAGTTGAATATATAAATAAAATTCGAAATCAAAACACTTTAACTCCTGCGCAAACAAAAATACCATTGTTTGATATGGTTAATTTGAGACGTAAATTAAAATAATACATACATAAATACTACACTATCAAAATGCTGAAACTAGTCTATGCGATACTAACACAAGGTTCCATACAAAGAACAGTTTCTTTTGTTCAAGGATAATGCACTTTTTGTTCTAATCCACTAATCGACTAACAACGTCCGAACGCGGAATCGTCTAAACTCGCTACACTGACACAAGGCACGTATCGACCACTAGGATACGCTGAAAAAATATTTCTCTGTTTCGATTAACGGCTGAGACAATATTACACACTATTCTAATTTGATATCAGGTAAGGTAGGTAATCTAACGTTTTCACGAATTGCACGTTCATCGTGTAATCTTTGGTGTTCACTGAAATAAAACCGTTGCATAATTATTGCATATGGCAACATCACTGGGTTCGCGTGTCCTAAATGGAACATTCGTCGCTGTCGCGCGCGTAGTCGTCGTCCTCCTCGTCCTGTCGCGCAGGTTTCTTCTTCACTTTGCTGGAGACGACGCCCGTGTTCACTTTACTGAACAGACTGGTGCGGTTCAGTCTGGAGATCTCCCTCTGCGGGCTCAGTCGCTCCGCCACGGCGCGCTCGTAGTTGTCGGAGATCTTGTTGACTCCGTTGACGGGGCTTGTGACGGGCGACTTAGGTGATGTGACAGTCTTGATGGGCTCGCCTGACTTGTCGAAGAGTGCGCCGCTGGTGGCGGCGGTGTAGGAGGGCGGGTCTTTCGCACGCGCGCCGCCCGAGCCCAGCAATTGCGAGTACAGGAAGCTATTGTTGCCGAAGCCAGCGTATCGATTGTCCATCTTGCCGTTTACCATCATGAGGCTGACGGGCTTCTCGGGCGGGACCGGCTTCTCTGGGAGCTTTTTGTCGGAGACGCCGTTCTTGGAGGGAGGGTTGGCGGTGTTGGCCCAGCGGTCGCCGCCGATGGAATAGATGGAGCTGAGGTTGACGTAGCCAGCGCCGTGCGGGCCGGGGCCGGCGGGGCCCGGCGGTGCGGCGGGGCCCGCGGGGCCTGGGGGGCCGGGGGCCCCGGGCCGCACGCGCGCCGCGGCCCCACACTCGCTGAGCGTGGACTCCTCGACGCTGGAGTCTTCGATAACGTCCGTGTTGGTGATGTCGTCTAGGTTTGGCGATAAACAGTCCTCGTCTGTCTCATCGTACGAGCTGAAACATCAGACATATGTTAGTGATGTGCGAGGCCGCTCCATGCGACTGTCAGCCGAACTCGTATGTACTGAATGCAAGTGAAAAGTTCATCTTTGTTAGTTCGCTCCATGCGTTGCTGGGTGTCGGTATTATTGACAAACAAAAGCTCAAAATGTTCAGTTGTGTACGGAGTGGGGAGATGGGGGGGATTACATATTTACAGGAATAATAATATGTATTTCATCAGTAAGGCAGACAAAGACTTTCAAGCAAAATCAACAGCAATGAATTCTGGGAGAGGAGATTTAGAAGTTTCTTTCGATAGGTATATCTTTGGTTTAATGTGATTACATTTGAGTGCAATGTTCATTCTTATAAGCGACAAATCGTAAATGAGCAAAATGCAAAATGGAGGGCCGCACAACGCCAAGCTCAGTGTGCGCGCGCGCCGGTGTGCGACGCGCTCGGGGCTCAGCGCAACATGGCCGGTGCACAAAGTATCACAAGACATACACGGCAAATCACCAACACAGTCTTACCCTAGCATAGCCAGATCTGTCTTCCTCCCTGATGAAAGAAATTACAATATATAATGACCGAAAGAAAAATATATAAGTACCAGAATATATACATACATATAACATAGATAAATATAATAACAGAAATTAAAGTACTATATGAGTCTAATAATTATCTTGTGATGTGTTAAGATGATGTACGGGTAGGAATTGATCCCTTGAATTAATAACTGACTAAGTGATATTATCGTTTGCATTCAGAACATATCGCAGAAGATATCTAAGTATATTATTGTTACAAGGAGTCCAGGGGGCCTAAAAAGGTCGCTTTAACAGAATCATGAAAGGATGATAATATGAATTACGTTACAATTCGTAAAATGATCACAAAGTGACAATTCATAATATTAACTGCGTCTGCGACCATTTTACGAATTGAAACGTGATTCATATCTATTATGATTCTAGTAACGCGGCCTTTTTAGGCCCCCAGTAGTAGTAAGTAACGAGGGATGTGCGGGGCCTACAATACACAGTCGTGATCAAGTGCCGCCCAATGCGTCAAAATGCTTGATGTTTCTAGTTTGTTCTAGTGCGAGATGGGCTCAAGACATGTCTAGTCTATAGTCTACTTTACCACCGAGTGACAAATTATTTATTTGTATAAGCCGAATCCGTTCAGCCCACTAGCTCTGCACAACTCTAAGAATCGATTCATACACTTCTTTTTCTCTGCCTCTTTCATTATCCTATATAACTGCCTGTTTATGGTAAGAAACAAACATTATTATTGCATGTGTTTTATTATTAAATATATAATAGTAAATAATATAATAGTGATGATGGCTGGTGGTAAGACTGGGGCTTACATTTGGTCTTGTGCGTCGCTGCCTCCCTCCTCGGCGACCAGCAGCTCATACTCTTCGGCTGCGAATCTGTCCCATTCAGACATCTGAAACATATGCAAAAATATTAACACAAGCGGTAAGTATGTATAATATACAAAAATGAATGGAAATAAGTATGCTGACAAAGTCTCTGCTTTTGTTGTGTTTAGATGTACGTAGTTGATCTCAACAATATGTTCCGGTGGATAATGATGTGGCGGAGTTTTGGTAACACGTATTAGAAAAACAGGAGAAAAATATTGAAACTGATAAAAACAAATCATGCCGTCAGCCGATTGAATAGACCTTCAGAAACCTGAGCTGGTAGTGGTACAAGTAGTTTAACCACTCGTATGCCGCCTATACAGACACAATTACGTCATTGTGTCTCGTGTAGATCTACGTTCCGGCACACGAAAGGTTAATGGACAATTTGGCTGCAATAGATTAGTCTGCAAGAGCCGAGAGACACCCCACAATACCTGCGAAAATTCGCGCGGTGCAAAAGGCGAAGAATCTAGCGACTAAAACAAATGTATAGAAATGTACTAATCGTGCCTCGCCCCGCCATTTGTCGCTACGCGTGCCCCTTTATCAGTATCCTCACCTCACAATCCGAATCCCGCTGGGTAGCGAAAGGATCCCTCTGCTCATGGTCCAGATACTTCTCCAGGTTGAAGAAGGTGTCGAAGAAGATGGGCGTGAGCTTACAGCGCTTCAGGTCCGACAGCGTCACCTTGCCATCTGTCGCCGGGTGTACCATGTCCAGCATCTGTGGGGGGGAGAGGAAGTTGTATCTGGGGTTTTTGGTTAGCGGTGATGTGTGGAGAAGTTGGTATGGCCGTAGCGAAAGTGTCTTTCAATTGTAGATTTTATTCGACATAGAATTAGTGGAAAAGTGGACTTTTGTGAGGACATGTGCAATCACGACAGGTTCATGATTATTAAAGGATCTTTTGACAACCGATATAGCAACTTCACCATGTAACACCATATCTTTTATAACCTTTAGCCGGGCAAGACCTTAAAGCCTGTGATTTGTCTGACGTAGTGTTTTGGGAAACACCGACGCCATCACGCCAGCGTTTCTTAAGCAAGCGTGCTGATGACCGGGTGATGAGGGCCGGGTGCAAGCATACACTGCGTGTTGATCTATAAATATCTTGACTTGTCTAGAATTATTGTTATGGAAAGCTTATGCACTACAACTTCGTCTCGGGCTTGATTACCCACGAAAATCCTGTATGAGATTTGGGATGTATGCGTTGTGAGATCTACGGATCGGATACGGACTATTTGGAATGGGCAGTTCTACAGCCTTTTCACAGAAGCCTCTGCTTTTGCACCTCCAAACTTAAAAATCATAATGATATTTGGAGTGACTGTGAAAGGATTTTAGCTTCATGTTTTTGTCGTCCCCATCCTGGACAATGCAAAAGCACTTGTAACTGGTTATTTGAGATTTGTATCGACTTTTAGTTTATGTAATTTGAAAAATGATAGGTTAGAAAAAAAGCCTTATAGGTGCTGAATTTTCCTTCATGCGTCCTACGGAAAATTGTGTCCATTGTAAACCAGAACTCACTTGACACAGGCAGTCGTTGAAGGGCAGCGTCTCGATGCCGATGGCCTCCATCCGCTGCATCTGCTCCTCGTAGAAGTACTCCAGCTCATACATAGAGATGAAGCCGTCGCCATCCACGTCCATGCATCTGGAGGATAAAACGAAGTGTCTTAAATATGGCCTGATGGGAGTTGCGGAACTGGTATTGGAACATGAAATACGCTAAGAAGATTTTCTATTCTTGGCAGGAGTCTTTAATTTAGACTCGTCAATTTCGAGGCATTTTGGGGTTTTGAATATTAAGAATCAGGAGTTAATTGCGTTGCGACTTGCGGGGTCATAGGTTGCGGTGGATCCACATCTTCGACAGTGGCCTACCCACCGATTATACCTACCTGGCCCACACACCACTGCGTAGTACATACCTGAACCAATATTCGATGGCCGTAGGATGCGTCTTGTCCTCCTCAGCCAATAGGAACCACACGAACTCCGTGTAGGACATGCGAGGCTCCCCGTCCGGCGTGACTCGGTTCTGGTTGCCCCGGGTCACGCAGCCGGAGAGCACTCGCTCGATCATACGGCTTGATAGGGCTGCAGTAGAGGGATTGTTGAAAATGAATTTCAAGGTGACATATATCTGTTTATTTTAAAGAATGTAAAATTTTAGGTAAAAGACATTGGCGACTAGCTTTAAAGAGATCGTCTGCAAGTACGAAAAAGCTGGAGATGAATTCAATACTTAAGAATATACAGTTATGAAAATGTAGTTTTAATCATATTTATTAAAACGTTAGTTAAATAAATCACAGTTTTTTTTTAAATCACCTCAAATAGTACGGGGGTCGTGGAGGTATTTAAAGTAAAGTTACAATATTAAAAACTTGTATTAAAAAAAAACTTGTGAAAAACTTGGAACTTCGACCAAATATCTCCGTAACTAGAAGGTTCCCAGGTAAGGTCTAAAAAAAAAATTATCGCAATGACGGAGAGAATAAGTACCTTTCGGCTTCATAAAGGGTACTTTTACACCCATTATTTTGATTCCTTTTTGGCGACTCTAGTCGGGGAACCTCAATAATCCCAATGGAATATAAAATAACTTGAAAGCAAATAAAACAACATAAAAAGTTCGACACACCGTTTAAATATTCTTCAAAGGCATACGCATAGAACTCTTTGTTTAGTCAAAAAGAAACCATATTCCCCTCCCGAGACTTTCTTCAACAAATAAAACTTTTTAATGTAACATGACAGGAAGTTTGGATGTCTTCCGCGAAACAAAAGTTGATAAGTTACTGCGTGAACGATGATTCGGGGTTTGAAGGCTTTTGATGTCAGGTTTTTATTTTGCATGGAAAAAACCGACGGAATATTAGCTGTAAATAGTATAAAGGGTGTAAAAAGACCCTTAACGAAGCCAAAAGGCACTTATTCTTCTCGTCAATGCGATCACTTTTTTGTTCTAGATCATACCTGGGAACCTTCTAGTTACGGAGATATTGGGGGTCAAAGTTCCGACTTTTTCAAAGTTTTTTTTTTTAAATCCATATTTTTAAAGTAAGATTTGTACTTTAAACACCTCCAAGACCCCCGTACTATTCAATCCATCCATCAGCACAATGTTCTGAGTGCGTTACATTGAGTCCTGCCATAAAACGTGATATTTCACCCCAAAAAAAAGTCGTTTCCCAGCAATTTTTTTTGCGTAAAGTTACTTAGTTTGATGTACAGAATGCTTGGTTGACGGCTTCGTGAAGGGTCTGTTTACACCCTGTATTATGGTCGATTATTTCAGCAAAACACTATCTACGAGTCCTCCTAGCATAATACGAGTACTATAGTTACTGTTAAAGTAGTTGGCGATAATCAGCGAACTGATGGCAAATATGAACGTAATCTTTTTCGCTCTGTACCGATAGTTACGGAAGCGACATTTTTTATCGAGCGCAAATCGGAACAGGTTTCTCTATAGCTGCCAAGTCACTAGGACTCCCTCTTTATACATGACATACTTCCCTAGAATCCTTTTTGACGCTTAAGAATAAGCAAATGGTAAAAGCGAGAGAGAGAGAGCTCTTGTCTATATAGGGTGACTGGTAATTAGTTACCAATACTTAAACACGTTATTGTATCATGATAACAAACAACTTTCCCAATTTTTTTTTTAAAATCTCTTTCACTTTTATCACAATAACAAAAGAGCCATACGAAACTTGCGCGCGCACTCCTTTGACCTATCAGCTGTTAGCCGCGTGACGCCGTTCTGTCTCATTACTATCGTACCGTGCAACAGTGGGTAGGCAGCTAACTCGCGCGGCTCGCAAGCCCGCTCCGTAGGTTTTATTGTTAGAAAAATGAATGAGTATAAAAAAAAATTCTTTGGGAAAGTTGTTTGTTATCATGAGTACAATCACGTGTTTAAGTATCGGTCACTAATTACCAGTCATCCTATAAAATTCAATGAGCTTACCATGGTCATTGTGCCTCGCGAGGTCGTGCTTGTCTATGAAGAGGTCGTGATCTCTGTCCAGCTCCCAGAATTTACAATAGATGACGTAGAAATGCTCATAACTGAAATGTAAAAAAGAGAAACAAGTTAGAAACAAGGATATTTTAAAGAATATTTGCGGCAGATGGAGATCGAGAAACTTATATTGGTCTTTTAGGAGAACCTAAAGGTTCACTTGGTATAACAATGTCGCTAATGGTTTGAATAGTTCCATCCAAAATGATGGAAAGGATATTTTTTTTGCAATTATAACGAAGGGTCTTGCACCTCCTGCAACTTCATCTGACTTAAAGCTGTTAAAACAAAGCTCTAAATGGACTAAGTTATTACCTAAAATATTGTGTAACTTGATTAATGTCTTCTTCGTCTTCTAAGAGCTGTATCACTTGCAGGAGGTTCGATCTTCTCAGCTCGGGGATCGATATTCTGCCGGACCAAGTTCGGTTCACGCAATAAAATATCCTAGCGATCACCTGGAAAATCAAAGTTTTACAATTTGAGCCAATTTATAATATTTAGGTACATTCTTTACAAACTACAAATCTATAATAGTAATAAAAATATGTACAAGTATCAAAATGGTTACAGGGCGTCAAAAAATTCGTCCACATCGCTGTCAACAGGAAAAGTGCCCAGAAGGCTGGCAGCATTGCCACGTAGGATGGCAATGCTAATTCTTTGGTCAAAAATTTACAATGTTAGATTTATTCTTAAACATACCTCTAAATATGTAGAAACCTACCTATATTATAGTATGTAGCTATCTAACACTGATTCCGCCGTAGTTTCAGAAAACAATAAATACCTAAGTACTACTTTGGAATAATGCTGAAATATTTATGTTATTGGACTAGTTTAAAATGGATTCTATCTCTCTGATTTGTTCTTTATCTCTCGAGAACTTCGAATGTGATATTAAAAAATATCTTTTATTTCACACGATAGAAATACATTATATTTGAACCCTTATGAACCTTTTCCTAATCTTGTGATAATTATTTCCTATCGTTGGCTACATCTAGAAAATAAAGTCGCGTGCGACTAATTACCCTTTTACGTACACAAACAGCCAAAAACCAGCAAAAGTGATCGATTAGAACAACTATCCAACCTGACCCAAGTGCCCAGTAATAGTTTAAGTGGAGGAAAAACTGGGCAGAAACAAATATTTTCAGGTAAAAGTGGTCAGGTATAAAATAAATACGCGGGCCGCTTCCCGTAATGTGTGTGTATCTTTTAGTATGCACCGCGAAATTTCCCAAAGGGCTGAGTTACCGATGTGGGCCACTCCAATATGGTAGTCGTTTCCGGGTATGCTTGACTTGTGGAACAAAAACGCGTAAAACATAGTCACGGTGGAAACAACTGTTTTAAGCGGTATTGGATTTAAATGTCCGCTTGGTATCGCATCTGAGATTTTCACCATCGATAGATTTTTTTCGAAAAGTCTTTGAAATGCATGGGATTTTTTTTTGAGAGGACGAGATACCTTTCAGACAATGTCGTTTTAGTGACAACTGTACATATTTTTATTTTAGTTTATTGAAACGTTCTGCCAAATCATGATCTAGACCACTGGGCATTGTTAAGCATTTAAAGTTACGAGCAATAGACAAAACCCTTAGAAACGCGAGCGTCTGCTCTGGCTACCCTACTCATTCGTTTTTATCCACAAACGGCGACAGTGTTTTATTCCAAGGAACAGTTTCTCCCCGCTGTTCCAAGTTTGCTGTGCGATAGTCTATCTAGATAAATCTATCGCCATTTGCTGACCACACTCCAATCCACAGATAAATTCGAGAATTTCCTCTCAGCGACAATAGGAATTGTGAACCTCGTGGTCGGTAGTCGTATTTTTCAACTACAGGAATAAAAGGATCATGAGTTCATGACATATAGTAACATTTATCGTCTGTTCCATGTGCTTTCAAGAATTTATCGGTATATGGCCTGCAGTCCAACCCGATGCAGCTGAATACCAGTATTTTACTACTTAGAGCGACTGCCGTCAGGCCTCCACAAGTTAGTTACTAGGTAATTAAAAAAATACAATATTCCTGGGTAAGAGTGGTTGTCAGAATTTCAAGCTTCCGTTTACCAGTAACGACTATCAAAGATCTTCGAATGACTGGTTTCCGATGCACGGAAGGTTATCTGTATGTAATGAATCGTGTATTCCTGACCTATCCATGGATCGCTTTGACAAGCGTTGCTTATCTATTAGCTTAAAAATCTACTTCTTCTTCTCGAATCGATGACCAGTACGTAGCAATTTGGACAGTTCTGTCATTTCTAGAAAATCTACTTTCAAGACTATTTGAATACGGTTCATTTTCGTATACTCACAGTATGCACGTATCGTGAGTGGAACTCGGTGGCCTCCTTCAGGAAGGACAGGCCCGGGTGTGTGTCGACGACGTCCTGTACAAGAGGCACGAAGTCCTCCGGTGCTAATGTGTTGCTCTTCCCTCGCGTCAGGATGTACACGAAGCGGGACGCCATGTCGTGGCACTGGGATGCCATTCTGGAAACGAGAATATGGAAATTAGTTTTGTGGGGATAAGATTTCTTTGGAAGATAGTGTCTGCATTCCGTACTCATGGAAGCAGGAAGAACCGTTGGCTTTTAGTCTGTCAGTATCCAGTTTAACCATACAGTTGGTCCCGTATGGTGTTACAGATTACTAGTTCGAGTTGAGTCGCGCAGTCCGAACTGAAAAGCCCGAACTGAATGACGTCTGTTTAGGGTTTCGTACCCGAAGGGCAACCAACGGGACCCTGTTGCTAAGCCTCCGCTGTCCGTCCGTCCGTCCGTCTGTCTGTCTCATGATCGTAATAGGCAGACAATTGAAATTTTCACAGAATGTGTATTTCTGTTTTTGCCGCAATAATAACAAATAAAAAGAATACCTAAATTAAAAATTGAAGGGGGCTCCCCTATTACGATGATACGGAACCCTTCATGTGCGAGTCCGATTCGCATTTAGCCGGTTTTATTTCGCTTTGAAGGGCGAGTTTCATTTCTTTATTTTAGTAAAAGACAACTGCGTCTCATCTCAAATTAGTAAATTAAACCCAGCATTTGGACATTCATCTTCAACGGCACAACTCTTATCTGTTCCAGATGGGTGCATCCATCAACAATGCTCGCTTGGAGTTGTATGTCACTGAGCATTTGGGGCAGCAAGACATGACAGTGCTTAGTGCTGTGCGGGCCTATATTACGAAACTATTTAATGTAGTCGGGTACCGATTGCTGATTGTCAACTTACTGTCACTTTTGAACATTGAAAAAAATAAAAGAAGAAAAGACAGTGCGAATGAAAAGTGCTTCAGGCAGGAGATCATAGGGCTTAGTGGCAATCGTTTTTAAACTTTTGTTTTACTTCTATCACAACTTACAACAGGGTTGCCATTAGTTTTTCAATACACTTCTTCGAAAATTGGCTCTTATCGCACTACGATTAGGTTCAACATGCAATAGTATTTCACACGCATGGATTTTTTCATCAACGTGTACGGAAATAAAAATTACCA
Organism: Noctua pronuba; assembly: GCA_905220335.1. Taxonomy (NCBI): domain Eukaryota; kingdom Metazoa; phylum Arthropoda; class Insecta; order Lepidoptera; family Noctuidae; genus Noctua; species Noctua pronuba. The sequence continues at coordinate 12,235,344 of LR999894.1, forward strand.
CTGATAACTATACTTATACTAAGTCAAAATTGGTTCAATGATTGTTTTTTTTATAATCTCGGCAAAGAAATATGCGATCTTACCGCGTCAATTATTTCGAATATTTAAATTGTGTTTATTAATAGAATAAAAGTAATAGATAACCATGATTTATTTAAAATAAATATTTATATTGTCTCTAAATGTCAAAAATATTTTAATTTTATATTTTTCATATTAGGCTGTTTAGTGTATTGAAAAACGTCGTTTGATACACGTGGGCATTTGTTATTGCAGTTCTCGACTCCATTACAACCTCGCCTACGCCTGCGGCTCGGTTGAGAATTCCGCCTCGAATGCAATAACAAAGTTTCCCCACTTATATCAAAATGTACATACTATTTCGGTAACTTATGTCAATTGAGTACAATTTTTAATTTCTCCATCAACGTTATCACACTGTCCAGGCCTACAGTTTGCAGAAAATTGGATTTTTTTTTTTGGACACTTGTTATTTTTTTTTTCCATATTGAGATGTCCGCGTTGGATCGCATCTTTATACAAGAAAGCAAGTAGTCGACGATAGTGCCGATAGTGCACGGTTGCTTAGACGTAATCTCATTCACACGTGTCTTGAAATTCTCAGGTTTTAGCTACCGGTACGATGTCTCGCAAGGATTTCCATGTTTTAGCGGAACGCACAGTGAATGCTAACTTGCTAACGATTATAAATTACATACTGTATAAAGGGTGTAAAAAGACCCTTAACGAAGCCGAAAGGCACTTGTTGTTTTTTGTTCTGGACTATACCTGGGGACCTTCTAGTTACGGAGATATTGGAGGTCAAAGTTCCAATTTTTTCACAAGTTTTTTTTTAAAACCACTAAGGTTTTAACTTTACTTTAATTAACTCCATGACCCGTTTACTATTCAAAGCATCCATCAGTACTAAGTTTCGAGTGCGTAACATTGAGTTTTACCGTAAGACGAGATTTTTCACCCCAAAAAAAAAGTCGTTTCCCAGCAATAATTTTTGCGTAGACTTACTTAGTTTGATGTACAGAATGTTTGATTGACGGCTTCGTGAAGGGTCCGTTTACACCCTGTAGTTACAAAAAGTAGGTAAACTCTTAGACGATTTACTAGTTTAATTCTAAAAGAAAATTTTCTAGCTTCTGTATACTTAAGTAAGTTAAGCTATTACTTTCAGGGGAGAACTTATTTCTTTCTTTTCTTACTTAATTATTTTTCACAGTTTTATTTTCTTAAGATTTTCCAAGGGAACCGTAATTAATACTAGTAAAAGTAACAATGCCGGTCGGGCTCGTTAGATGCCCGTAAACTTTTCAGCTTGAAGAATTTGTGAGATTTATTAATTTTGTTTTATGATATTGCTGAACTTACATTACGTATTTAACCTTGATGTTATCGCCCTTTTAGAATGTTTCAGATTACGGTGACGGCCTAAGTTTTCGTGTTGTTTTAATGATCCGTAAGTACCTATGGGCAAAGTAGGCTGGGAAAGAACCTAAAATATGCTTAATAATTTTAAGTCTATGGACGGTGGTCCCGGAGTATCAGAAAGAGTGATGTGATGAAGTTTCTGATCAATAATCGGCTGTAACTGGAATTATCTCTGATGATAGATTTTACAGGCTTTTAGAGGTCAGATCCTGGGATGCCTCTGACGGCTAGTGATCTACTCTAGGGAACGAGGTAAACTCTTAATCCTAAAGCCCCCTTCACGGCCTCAGGGGATGCGATTTCCGTCTAATGACACGCGCGATTTATTTTATTCGTTCGCCGCAGTCACTGTCGTAAAACGCGTTTCAGTTGAGCGTGGCCAAGCGGTTAGAGTATTGGTATGTTTTCCTACAGTAGCCTGTATTGTACTTACTCTCTCCAAAAGTCTATAAACTTGTGTCCGTCGACCGGCACGTGCAGGTTCTGTTGTGTGGCGAGGAACAGCGGCATCTTCCAGTACAGCGGACACTCGCACGCCTTCACTATGTGCTTGAAACTGTCGCGGGGGACCTGGAGACAAGGAAAAACGGGGTTTAGTATTGAGAGGACATATTTATTACTACAACAGTGTCATTGAGACATTGAGGTTGCGTCGGATTGGGCTGAGGCCAAACGAGAGTAAATTTTTGAGGTATGAGTCGCGTAAAATGAGTCGCGGGATTTACGCTGCATCCGGTTTCATACTAAAATCCTGTTTGTTCCACACGGAGACGTAACATGCGTGTGGTACAACACAAAAAAATATTGGCCTCAGCCTTAGTCAGCTAGACTCTGCGTTCTCGAGAGTGAGTTGTCCTCGGTGAGCCACTGAGCCTGGCGTTTGGAATCGCAGTTCGGCTTAGATGAAAGTCAATCGGTGAGGTTCCATTTCGGCATCCCGCAAGTATACAACCTTTTCGACACGAGAAGAACGAGAAAACTACCACAGTCGTTATGTTACAGCAGGTGCTAAGTAACGTTTACTGGTCTCGGCCTAAGTACTGAGAAGTTCTTATAATATTATAACCTACTCAAATTGCTGATAATATCCCTTTTCAACGTAAAAATAAGGAGCATGGTACAAATTGGGAACGGTGATCACAATTTGTAATGAATTGAATAAACGAATAGTTCTTGTGAACATAAAAAAGGTCCAATATCTGGGAAAAAGGATCGTTGTAATGAAAATTTAACCACTTATGTCTATTCATAAAAAGTCTAATAAAACTTAGTCCTGAAGAGATTTTATTCTCATAAATCCATCTAAGTAAGACGTAAGGATGAGTTTAACTGAGTAATGGAATTTATTTATCTCCAAAAATGGCGACTACTTTTTCTGCTCCCAAAATGGTCTCAGATTCGGTACAAAAAGTGTTACTAATGGTCCATTGTTGTCCAAAAGCGACCATCCGACAGTTATGTGTCCCAAACCTTTCGGACTGCGGTTATCTTTCGCGTTTCCGTTTCCTCCAACAAATGTCAATGGTCATGACAGGTGGCATGGAACTGCCTGTATACTGTCCTGGGTGCTTCCGCACTTAAGGAATATGGGCCAAAAACCTTAACATGTGCTCTCTCATGTCTGTTTTTGTTATATATGGTGACTGGTAATTAGTTACCGATACTTAAACACGTGATTGTACTCATTATAACAAACAACTTTCCCAAAGAAACATTTTTTTATACACACTTTTATCCCAATAATACATCAGCCGTATGAAATTCGCACGCGCGCGCCTGTTACCTATCAGCTGTGTGAAGTTTAAAAAAAATGTTTCTTTGGGAAAGTTGTTTGTTATCGAGTTTGTTAGTGAGTACAATCACGTGTTTAAATATCGTTCACTAACTACCAGTCACCCTATAAAGTTGTAATAAATTATAGATAGTGCCGTAAAAGAAATGGCATGGCACACTACACGTGTACGAATCAGCAGATTATTTCACCATCTGACTAGCCTTTATCCAACTATGTTGGGATCGGCTTTTAGTCTAACAGGATGCAGCTGAATATTCCAGTATTTTACGGACCCCTCTCGAAACAGCTGTTTGTTTATGAGCATTATTAGTCTTATATAAAGACATTGAATAGATTGAAAAAGGATCCAGTTTACTCTCAAATATGTGTAATAAAAACTGCCTTACTCTATGCCATCAAGTGTATCGAAACACCTCCTTTTGAAGTATCTACTTCAAGTAAACACATCATAGAACTATCTATTATGTATAAAACGTAAACACAAAAAAATACGTAAATGAACGTAGCTGTTTTTCAACCCTACTCTATGTGAGGGTACGATAACAAGAGTGGAGGATCTCTCCAATATTCCGAGGGAATAAACAGAATGAATAGGGAGGATCAATACATCCATCTCAGTATGTTGGTACACTCGCATTCTGTCTCTATTCGACCTTATTCGATTCTTATAGGTACTTTCTCATGGGAATCGATTTTATTGAAAGATTGATTCAAATAATTGACATTAATATAAAATCAAAACAAAACTATTGGATCTCTTAGAACTCCTGAAACGTTAAAACACTTAAAAAAAAATAAGTATACAGGGTGTAAACGGACCCTTCACGAAGCAGTCAACCAAGCATTAAAAACATGTATTTAAAAAAAAAACATGTGAAAAAGTTGGAACTTTGACCCACAATATCTCCGTAACTAGAAGGTTCCCAGGTATGGTCTAGAACAAAAAAAAATATCGCAATGACGGGGAGAACCAGTGCCTTTCGGCTTCGTTAAGGGTCTGTTTACACCCTTTATAAGTAGTACGTGGTTGGTATTCGCTGTGGTTTAATAAAATTCCTATCAAATTCCATGTGATGCTTACTCCAGTCCAGAGAACAGGTCAGACAGTCGGCTACTTCGGCCAGACAGTCAGACGCCTGACTGACTTTATTAGCAGAATTTAGTATCTCAATGTTTGTGCGTCTGTTTATAGCTGTGTCGAATTTCGCGTAGTTATAAACTTTTAATTAGAAATGTTTGCAATTTATTTTGAGCGATTTGAAAGCCGTGTAATATTAGTCAATAACGGTGAATGAACTTGCTAGCTTTTGAACTTTATGCTGTTATAATTCTGTAGTTTTATTTAGAGAGGTCAAAGCTGTTAAACATTGATTTTGAAATTTGAAGACGACTCAAGATAGAGCTAACCCAGGCAATCAAAGCTGACACAAGCCCACAATACCAACACTCCTATGTTATTCAAGTTGTCATTCTAAATTCACACAGGAAGGGCATCTCACAGGGCGCCGCGCGCCGGCCGCGGGCCATCAAGCCGTGTTGTCAAACCTAGCCGTCCATCGACTATAAATAGTCACGTGAAGCCGGCCTGACCCACTTACGGCCGGTCGGTGACCCCGCACCGGTCACACTTGTCGTTCGAATTAGGAATATTGGCCCATTAATGCCATAACGCCTTATCCGTCAACTGTTTGTCAAAAAATGTGCCGGAAAAATGTTTGCGTTTTGAAAATTTTATTAGTACCGTGTTGTAGGACAAGTACGCTCGTGTATAATCTTTACATAGTGTACAACAAAGTCGCTCCCGCTGTCTGTACGCTTAGATCTTTTAAACTGCGCAACGGATTTTAATGCAGTTTTCAGTAATAGATAGAGTGATTCAAGAGGAAGGTTTATATGTATATTATTTTCATTGCACCCGGGCGAAGTCGGGGCGGGTCGCAAGTAAATAATAAAGTAGATTTATTGGTAGAGGGATCCAAATGTAGCTTTTTATCAACGAATTGGGGAAAGCAATATCATATTATCAGTGCGTGATTCAAAACGTAACGTCGAAGTGTGACAGATTGCGTCTAACTCCCGCGCGGAGCTGGAGGCTGAACTTCAGTGCAGCACTATTTCTGTTGCCAAACATATGACAGAAGATTTCAATAGCTGATGAAGATACTTGTGTACTGGATTCATAAAGCTCTCAAATTCTACAGCGTGTACTACCAGAAAAGTGTGGTCATATTTCTTCTATGGGTGTGATTCAGACCATCAAACTGAACAAATTTCCCCTTGGGACAAACATCGAAATCACGAAAAAAAACAGGTGTCCCATATATTTGGGTCGTGCAGGCATTGAAGTTTTGTGCTAGACTGCTGATGTTTTGTTTCACATCTTTCTCTTACGCACGACGACCAATCAAGATAAATAAATCCAGTTTATGCGGATCTCTTATTGTACCGGAAATCTATACAAAGCAAGGCCATATTTTACTGGAAATGTATAGCTATGTGTCGCCGTGTGTACCTACACATATGGTATACATATATTTTTTACGGTACTCCCTTTCTTGTCCTAAAATTGTTTGTCCGAAAATCATCATCCATAACGTTTGCTAACTTCAGTAACCATAATGTTCAAAAATTCGAAATTTTGCTTTACATAATTATCTTTACTTCTAAAACTAATTTGTAATAATATAGAATACTATAATAATTGAATCTCCTAATTTTGAATGAAATAAAGTCATATGTCCTAGGTATTGTATAATATTATAATGCGTATTATTACCGCGTACATAGAGCAACTTTAGCATATTAAGTTCGGGTAAGTTATAATTCGGACAAAAGATTATTAGGACAAAAACAATTATGGTTAAAAAAGTTAGGGAACACAATAGAGAACCATTTTTTACTTGTCTAATTTGTATTTGTTTAAATAAATTCCCACGATTTAGGTATTATGTCATTAAATGTCTTCCCAAATTTAATATAAGACTGCTAGAATAGTCCAATGCAGCAAAAAAACATTATAAATTTATGTGAAGAATGCGGATTCGTTTCATGAACGGACTTGGCTGTATGTCATTGTCGCCACTGCATAATTTAATGAAACTGATACGTAGCCATCGCAGTATTACTCAAAGGACCTTCACAGTTATGAATATGAATTATATTATTTATATTAAATATGTTAATTGGAATAATTATCTCTTAACATATTCACAGCTATAAAGTTGAAACCCACTTAGTGCTATGTAGATTTGGCGACTTTGCGACTAAATTAATTTTAAGACCACAATAAAAATCGACGTCAAACGTTAATCATATAAAATTTATGACATCTCCATGTAATACTGAGTTTATGAATGTACCTACATCACCTTGACTTCACCAAATAAATCTTTACTAATCCTACCTTATGTATTTTATACTAAAGTACTCATAACCTAGTTATATTTAATCTACGAAGTTTAAAATTAATTTAAACTTACTTAGAAATATAACTGAGTTTTTCTTCGTCCGGAAAATTCGTAAATGTTTTTCTTATTTTGTCAATGACGTTTATATATCATTGTATTTTGTCTCTTGTTTTGAAAACCGTGAGCCTGGTTGGTGTCTACAGTAACTGAGATGCGCAAATATCAGTGAATTGATTATTTTATGATCAATATAAAATTGTATGCGTTGATATAAAACCCTGCGAACGATTGCTATCCGTAAGCTCTGTTCGTCCTTAGATAAAACGTATCGTATACCTAAGTAATAAAACCTTTAGGACATATCACACCGCCTGTGGATAAACGATATCAAGAACATAATCAAAAATATAACACACCATTAAAGTTTGGAACCAGTTAAAAAGAGGTCGTAACTTGAAAGTAGTTTTATTTTCAAACTTCTAAAGGATTTAAAAAAAAGAAGAATGCTTTTTGTGCCAGGATCGAATGTCTTTTGAAACATTGAACTTTGAAGTTATAAGTAAAGTAGACGAGTTTGATCTAATGGCTTTACAGAAAATTCGTTTGGTTAAAAGTAATAATGAGCTTTCTTGAAAATTGCCTCAAATTGCACAGGACCGCAAAAGGAAATTGGAATAAGCTCTTTCAAAAGTAGAACAACACTGGCTGGAAAATAGTACCTAAATGCAGTTTCGTATTCGAATATTTTTAAATCCAAATCAGTATCGATAGATATGAGTTGCTCTATTCTCGCGAAAGTTGTTGGAATCGATTAGGGTTTACGGGTCAGTCAGATACTTACTCATTAGGGTTGGGCAAGCAACCCGACAATTTCAAACATGTTTCGCTGTGCCCCAGGTGCCACACTATTTATTACAAAGTTTACTTTGCTTTAGTTTTACAGAACGAATATTTTGCGAAGTTGATTTATTATTCATATCAGCTCGTCAACACATGAACACACACTGCTGTAAAAACTAATGGGCTTCAAACAAAATGACCGCTGAAATTAACGATAAAAGGGGTTTTTGGGATTATCGCCACATCTGGTAGATGGATGGTTCAGGGGATTGACAGAGATACTTATCCATGTAGCAAATTGCCAAACTTTGGTTGGTGGCAGTCAAATCAATCGATACAAAAAGAAGAGGAGAGAAGAAGGTCTGTAGAGGGATGATTAGTCGGCCTGCATACAGTGCCGGCCGGATATTTTGAAGCTTCAATGACTTTGTTAGGAGGGCACTGTTGGTAATCATGTATGAAATTGTCTGTGGAATTGTAATGAATAAACGAGATGACGACGTTGATTCCGAAAATGGCCACGCGGCAAAAGATCCATCTACAACTATATTTTTTGCTATTTTTTTTTCCCTTTAATTTAAAACAATCCCAAGTAGTCATTCTGTGAAGTGATGCCATTTTCTTTGCTGGAAAATCACACGCATGTCCACACATCAAGCATTGAAAAACTATACTAGCATGAGTAAGAACAATTACAAGTTTTAACACGTTCGTATTAAAAACTTGATATCTCTACACACTGACGTATAGCGCAGCATTTAATTACCGTCACGCTTCACCGAACCGCGACCATCGCTCGCTATTAAACGCCTCTCAACCTCGATGACAATATATTCATATAGCTTGCCGCTTATACATCAGAAGCTGTAGTTATCCTATGGTATGTAGCCGTCAGTGGATGTCAAATATTGCGATGCATTGTGTCGCTCGATGACAGGTCGGAACAGTATCGATGCTGAACTTGATAAGCTTAGTGATGCGTGATGACTTCTGTTATTACGGCTAGAGGCGTATGAGTAATGTATTATGGGGGTACAAGATTAAGGTAAAAAGGGAAACTTGTAAGAGTTATAGTAATTACTGGCTTTTGCCTGCGGCTTCGCTTGCGTTAATTTAGAATTGGCAGTCAATTCGGGTTGTACTCTGCTTGTAATAATATAATTCAATCATGATTCGAAAGACATGTGGCGCCATTTATCATCATAAGCACGTTATTGTTGTTTTCCTCGGGAACAGTTATTTTTTTCGGGATGAAAGGTACCCTATGTCCGTTTCTGTACACCTGAAAACGTATATGCAAAATTTTAGGATGATCGGTTCAGTGGTCTAGGCGTGAAAAGGTAACAAACAAACAAACTTACTTTCGCATTTATAATATTATAGTAATAGGAAGTTAGGATTAGGATACAAGCAGTAAGAGGCAGCAATGCGCGAACTGTTACCATGAATGCAATGATTCTAGGGAATCTAGGGAGACACAAGGACAAAATTTATAGTAAAGCTGTTTTTTTTTAATTGACGAAGCCTTTCAACATTGTGTCTAGAATCATATGAGTACTAAATTCAGTTCACTGTATCTTTGATTCGTGTATCGCATCGATAACGCGTATGAACATTTTAATGGCTTAGCATTTTTTTTCCAAATACAGGATACAGAACACTATGGAAACCTGAACGAATTATCTTTGTTTCTGCCAACTTCAGGTGGTTCTAGACAGACCACAGTAGACTGTACTCATAAACACAGGTGGTTGCTATTACAAAGCATAGACAAAGGATTTACTCCCCGTCAAAACGAACGAATTATGTAAGTGGAGATGAGAAATTGAAGCATTACAATTTGAAAAAAAAGACCTTAAATCATTTTAATCCAACGTGTAACAAATAAATCGCTTTATAATCAACCGCAGTAAAATATCGCTCTCATTTTCACTTTCAACATCCTATTTTCCGCTCAGCTAAACAACACGGATTAAGTTATTCTATTTATTTAGCCAGGGTTGGTACTCGGGCTCAAGCAGCTAAGGTTGTATTAAATTGGACTTGCTCCCATCCGTCCCTACGCCTCTGTACCTTCATAGGGCCCGATGGGAAAAGTTTATAGGGGAGGATGGCACACGTCTAGTGTCATCCAGCCCCGAGAGTTTGGGTAGTTAGTTTTTCAAAAAAAGGAATATTTTAAATAAAGCAATTTGATTTCATAGGGCCAGATGGGAAAAGTTTATAGGGGAGGGTGGCTCACGTCTAGTGCCATCCACCCCCGAGAGGTTGAATATTTTAAATAAAGCAATTTAGCTTAAGTCTGCCTCGTTGGTGTAGTGGTCGCTAGCACTTCGACTGAGCATGAGGTCTGTCTTAATTTTCTATTAATTTCCAGGTCGGGCAAAGTGTTACTGCGTTTTCGATCAGGAATTCCTCAGTAACTCGCCCGAAATCATGTGCAACTATTCGAAAAGAAGGAGAAGCCCGGAGTTTGTGCCCAGTTGATGGGAATAGGTTCACCCCCTATTACATAGGTCTCAAACATAACTGTCTAAATGTGGGTGTACAAGTATAACCTCTGCCTAACCTTCAGGGATTACAGGCGTGATGAAATTTAGGAGTGTAGTTTAAATTGTAGAGCATTTCCAGTAGAGAGATTCTCGGTGGCCTGTAGGCTCTCGGTTTGGGTAGCGCAGTGCGGTAATACTCGATCCGATGACTGGTTCATGATACGGCTCGTTTACACGTTGATTAGTGTTTAGTTCGACTGATGTCTTTAGAGTGTTCAGTACAGCACATATGGAGACGCAATTTAAGATATATGCAAGTTGAGGATTACATTGATTGCCATCTTATCTATGGAAGATGATCTAAGGCATGATGCACATAGAGTTAGAGGAGATAGCATGAATGTAAATGAGAAATAAATAAATATTTTTCATCTGCTCTTTCTGCCTCGGCCGCACCTCGTCACCGGTGAATCTACAATGTGCATATTTAGTTCAAAGCTAAATCTAGAGGCCCTACGAGTTATTGTAAGTACCTCCCTATTCGTTCACCAAAGATTTCGAGCTTTTACGTACCTTGTGAAATTACCAATATCACATAGGAACTCAATGTTACGACTTCCTGTTATAAAATTGTTTGGTCACAGATCGTCGTCTTGGGTCTTAGCCGTCAACCTGGATCATAGTTTGAGAGAGACATAAGATAAGATAGTACCTCATGCCTGACACACAATGTCAGAAACTCGTAATCCTTTGTAGTTACAAGGATCATGAGTTTACGAAGTCTACGTTATGATGAGTTAGCTTTACTGTTATCACGCTGTAAAGTGTTAGGTACTGTAACATTTTTGAGCGATTTTGCTAGACTTGTTTGAAGTGTGAACCTCTTATTTTTCAGATTTTGATCAAGAGTTAATTTTTATTAATTTTTGAGTTCCATAATTAAAATTGTGATAAGTTGTCGTTTCTGGTCATTTCGATGGGCAACCTCTTAAACAATTGATAAAATGTATGAGAAAATGCCAACTTCTTTCAGAAATATGGGGACATAATTATCCGTTGTAATTCTCAAAATCGGATAAAATTGTACGTAAAGAAAGTAAGTAACCATTGTTATGTCATCATCGAACATCGAATCAAAATGACTGCCACCACTAACACATCCAATTCAATTACGTTGTCGATTTGTTTGTGGTCGTTTTCAGACTAATTGATTTACTTAATTGGGCAATCACCAAACAATACTATTATCCAATTGACTGGCATAGGGCTTTAGATGTATTTCAACAAGTGCCGTTTTCAAGAGGCCATGATAGCCACTTACCTCCAAGCAGGAAGTGGCCCAGAATTTAAATAGATTAAAGGCAACGAGTGTTTTATGGAGTTACTGGCTGAAGATATACTTATGTTTTCATCGTCTGTAAAGGCTTTTTTATTCTTCTTTGTATAAGGCTCTATTCTTTTCTATTTAAGAATTTGAATACTTGAAAATTCCTACGGAGTTTATCGCACTGTAGCTCGCCACTTGCGCTATACCGCGTATGCTTACGATGCTCAACGCGCTCGTGGAGACCAACCCTGGATTGGACTTGTTTGCTGATGAATGAAAGACGATATTGTTAGAATGTTTGTGGTTCTGTGAGAAGATCGAGTTAAAGGATTACTTTATTTAGTATTAATTAATGGCTTATGCTGTAATAAATAAATAAAGGGCCCGTTTTGGTGACTGCTTTTGATATCCAAAAAGCGCTGTCGCCATCCTAATTTTATAAAGGAGTTTTGGTTTTTGGTTTTAGTAAAGCCCATTTCGTAAAAAGGTAGTAGTGTGGGACTGGCCATTCGCTATGATTCGCCATTTAAGTGCCATCACTTGTGGTCGCATTTTGAATATACCCTAAATGGTCCTCAATAAAAAAGGTCTTAAAATAGCAAAACTATCTAAAAAAAATAATCTGAATGCTATTTAAACGAACTAGGTAGGATTAACTTCTTTTACGATCCCAACTTTGTGTGTGTGGGCCAAAACTGATATATCAGATAATATCTTTTATCTTTTCGATCTCCACTTGACCGATTTAAACTTTATGAGCCCGCCCTCGTAATATGCATTTATTAAGCACAGAACAGGGTGGGTGTCCAATATCGGTCTGACTGACATTAATCAATCTTTTTATAGGCGCCGGCAGTTGCAGCTTGCCAAAACTTTATCCTAAACCATTTTGATTTATCCAAATTCCTACACGTTACTGATTCGATAATTCTGATTAACACTTTATTGAATTCTTTTACAATAAGGCTATAACGCAATTGTCACACCTTCAATGAATCTTTGTTTTAATAACACATAGATAATTTTGGTACATACTGTTCGTTTAATGGAAAAACGTTATAACATCTAGCAAAATTAAATAAGAATCGATTACTTTTTTTATTCGACGTTTATTCCGCTATACGCGAAAAATGCATGAAAAATGAATGATGAAAAATGAATGAATTGAATTCGACAACTTCCTTTAAAAAAATATTAATCCACAACAGCAACGTCGTTGCTCGTCGTTACGATGAATTGTTAATCTAGCTCGCTACAAGTTCTTCCGTACACCTACAATACGTTCATTCATAATTTACGTCGCCATTTCACAAGTCACAAAAGGCCACAAGCTGTATCGTTATAAATATCGCATTATACTTTAGCTGCACCGTGCTCCGATTGACCCAAATGTGTTGAATAGGGAAAGAGGTCGCGAAACGGCCGCCAGCCCGCGAAGTGGGCTCGGCTTGTCGAACAACCGACCCTTTGATGGACTCTCCCGTGATGGCGCTTCCGATACCGAATCGGGCCACAATGACATAATTCTTAGGAATGCGTTCTAGAAACAAATTGCAGACCGATTTCATTAATTCTTTGTGTAATTTTGAACGCGTTGATTTATGATTCGTAAGTTGAAATTAGAACGCATTTATCAATAAAAATCTGGAGGAATGGGTCTTTTTGACTGTTTAACGAGGTTCGAAAATTTACTCAAATTTTTCACTTCAAATTAGAATGCTGTACCTAATTTATTAAAATCCTAACTACTTTTTTAAGACCTTTAGCTGTTTACTTTATTCAAAGATCTCTGGCACCTTATAAAAAGTTAATAATAAGCATAGACAACACAAACAAAAAATGGCGCTAAAAATAATACGGCAAATAAAAATGATACCCCAAATTAATTATTAGGTAAATAAGTAATGTTTTGTGCCAAATCTCGTCGCGTTTCAGAACAAAACATGTTAATTTGTATAGAAATCGCAATAAATACTTGAATAAAAAACACAATTACTTGTAATTACTTCCCGTCGCCGTAAATACGGAACAATGGGTATGTGAGGACGTCATTTGCATTATGTGGCGTGTTGTAATATCCGTGAGAAGAGTCCCACGTCCTCCGGCAACGCAGACATGCTGACAAATTGTTCAAAGTTAAGATTTTGATTTGTGGTAGGTAGGTATGTAACAGTTTTTTGGACTGTTTTTGTGCACTGGTTGTTAGGCTTGCCATTTTTTTGTATGGGTGTGTAATTAATGAAGGCTTGACATTTCTGGGACTGGTTGTTTTTTGTGAACTTGAACAAAGCTTGGAATCTAATTTATTATTGCAAGTTTTTTTCATGTCAATTTTCATCTTAGTACGTAAGTAATTAGAACATTAAAATAAACTGGAGACTCGTGTAAAAGATGAAGCATATTATAGTAAACAATTAGGTATTTAAAATTCAATATAACTCGTTTCAACTTGAAATATTTAACACATAATAACTAAGCTGGTATACCTACTGCCTAGAAACAAACTAGGTACATTAAGGTACCCACTGTGTTGTTCTTGAAAAGGAAAACTTAAATATACCGAGTTATTTTCACAAAAGAATAAAGTTGTTTACAGGCGTAGAACTGTAGAAGCCACAGTAACAGCGGGGATAATAATCGTAAAATCTAAATTATCGTCGTCGCTCGTTGATCATCGGCTACTGTCGGCTTTTAGCGAAGTGCTGCCAACTTTTCTGTAAATTGGTCTAACTCAATAGGGACGGATAGGGTTCAGTGGTTCAGTGATTAACATAAAGTTGTTGTTGTTTGTTTACAATTAAGAATATGTAGAAGCATTGATCGAAACAATAATGTATCATAAGAGGAAAATGCATGTCGCATAATTGCTTACAAAACAACAGCATATCTTATAACAGAGTTGTGTTATCATATGAGTTTCGATTTTCAATAATATGACATTGTGTTCACATTTATTCTCTCGAAACCACAGCATACAATGCACCGCCACCGCTAATTCCCTAAATCAGATATACCTATCTCGGGATCAGTACTATTATTATTTTATAATCAGCCATTTATGTCCCACTGAAGGGCAAAGGTCTCCCTTCCCTGTTCCCAGTTACCCCTATCCAGTGCTGTTATTCGCCAATCCTTGTGAAAAGAGTCGAGTTCGTCCCGCCATCTCCTTCTGGGCCTGCCGCATTGCCGTTTGCTGCTGTTTAGGACCCATTGTGTGGTTACTTTAGCCCATAGCTCCTCCGGCATGCGACAGATGTGGCTAGCCCTGTTTCATTCGAGCTTGGCAGTCGTGTGACCTACATCGGCAATTTGAGTTTTGGAACGCAGTATTGAGTTCCTTATACGATCAGTAAGTTTAACACCAAGGGTAACCCCGAGTACGGACTTTTGACGCTTGGTTAGTGACCAAGTCTGCTGTAGTACTGGGTTGGACATTTCTAATTTGCCCAAAACTGTTGAGTATTCAACAGTTTGGAAAATACGTCAAAATTCTTAAAATGGTCACAGACATACATTTTACGAATTGTAACGATATTATGGTTTTGCTGAAGCGCCATTTTAGGTCCCCTGCACTTCAGAAGAGCCTACAAATACATATTGTATAAGTATATTGATTTAGTAGGTAATAGGACATCCTAAGACTAGAATACTAATGCAGCAACCATTGCAGAGAGCAGCAAACGATAGCATCTTTGTTTTCTCCGCTTTCCCCGGACGACAGCTGCGCTTGTTTGCTGCAGTGCACGTAATTATACAACGAGGACTCGCAATTGCAGAATTTTAATACATTCGTCCGTCAACCGTATTAGGTCTGTAATAGGATGGCCTATGGCAATTGGCAGGGCTGGCGAACCTTTTTGAATTTGCGCGTATGTTGAATTTACCGTGCCATTGCCTGTCAGAGGAGTAAGCTGACTAGCAACAATAAGTACACCTAACACCTTCTCACATTCAAATTCCACAATAATGCATAGTAAAATTCGTACATTCGATTTCATACTAAATTCAAAGAGGGCGCCAGAATTTTCCCACAAACAAAATTTTCGCGCGCGCCATATGTTCGCCATCCCTGCCTGGTATACGGTAATTACCGCTGGACCTAGTGCATGCGTGTGTGATGGACTTGTGACCATAGATAAGTAGACACATACGCACAATGTCCTTGTTGTCCTTGCAAAGGTGTGAATGTGTTATTTGCATAAGAGAATACATTTAAATAACTAATTGGTTAGTAACGATTCATTCATAAGTAGGTAATGTTATTAAAACAAGCCTAAGTAATCATTGTGGCGTTAACATGGACGGCTCAAATCTCAGATACTTACTGCCACCTGTGCTATTGAAGCAATCTGACACAACCAGGGATGTATCAAGCGCCAAGTGCGATGTTCCACTATCTACTTCCAAACTGAGGCCTGCTAATGAAAAATTCCTAATAGACAAACCAAACCACGCTTAGCCCGTCTTGGAAATCAATTTTTTCCAGTAAGGAATTTTTTTTAGGGATTTTATCTGATAATATTACTCTAGCTAGAGGAACTCGTGGCTAAATAATAACAGCCGCTCGGGTTGATATGTTGGTTTGTGGATGGGTGACCACCATTACATACCGAGTTTCCTCCGTGCCTCGGAAAGCACGTTAAGCCATTGGTCCCGGCTGTCATTTATAGATCTTTGACAGTCGTTAGGTAGTCAGAGGCCCAAAAAGTTTGAAACCAGTCTTACCAAGGGGGGGGGGGTCTTACCTAGCACTAACTGGGCCGACCACAATATAGTTGGGAAAAGGCTAGGCAGATGATGATCTGATAATATTACAGGGTTTCTCAAAAGTCAAAAAGATAACCTGCTGATTTGATAGAAAGCCAAAGTAACACTCACCGTGTCAAAGATTTTCTTTCGCACTAGCAAGTGCTTAGTTATGTAATCCTATATACTTATAGGTAGGTACTGAATATAAACAGCGGTCTGTGGTTACTTACTGTGCGGTTAGCGGTTTACTTAGAACATAATGTGTAAATGAGTGGAACTACTTACTTTGTTTGTAATAAAGACGGTGGAAAGCTAAGGGCGGGTGCACCGATACTGTTTTTACGACCGGGAGTGTTGAACCGAATTGTGTGGTTTTTTGAGGTGATTATACAGAGTTTTCACGATTTTGTTAACGGTGTAATTAAGAGAGTGAAGCTTCAGACCGGCTCTAAATGTGATTTGAGAAGAGTCTTGTTTTGTAGTAGTCTCATTGTGAAAGTCAGTTCATAGTTATGATATGCTGTAATCTTGCTCATTATTCGCGTTTGAAATTCAAAATACCTTTACTTTTTTTTTCCGCACGCAAAATACGTGCTTTGACGTGGAGTTGCGGAAACCAGCCCGTTATATATAATACAATACAATACCTTTAGTTTGCAGAAATGTATCTCTTTTTCGTTTCTATTTAGAATCATGGTATTCAGAATTAACAAATGTTAGAACACTTACTCTTACTTATGGATTTTATGTATTCTCTTAATCTGCGCTAAGAGTACAGGATGGACATTAGTCACTCCCGATAAAGTCTCTCCCCTTTTTATACTCACTTTACTTAAAACTGCTAAAGCATATCAATTTGTAATAGGAATTTAAGCAGTTTCTAGGCCCGCCAACTGTCTCAACTTAGCCACTATAGTGACCATTCAACGCAGGGAGCTATCGTTGTGAGTGGGCTAGAGCTGAGCAAAATTTGCTCACTCTAGTGAATCTAGGGTAGATATGGATGGGCAAATACGTATTATTTATGGTCGAGACAAGACAAGGGGTGTTACATATTCATGCATGCCTGCCCAGTCACAAATCATTCAGTAACTCTCCCAGTACTTATCATTTTAATAACTGCTTAGAAAAGCTGGACTTAATTCAGAAAAATAAATGGTATCATGATTTATTGTAGTACTTAACTTGAAGTGTGAGATTTGAGGAGGACCTGCGGTCGTTGACTCCAAAATTCATTAGGTATTTTTTGCTTCACAACTTAACATCACGCCTCCCGAATCCCGAAGAATAGTACACCCATATTTCGCCTGTTATGTTTAAGTTCCATATAATAGGGAGCGAGACTATTGCCATGAACCGGGCGCAAATCCAGACTCCGTGGCTGCTACTGAGAAATTCCTGATGGAAAATCCAATATCACTTTGCCCGACCTGGAAATCGAATCCAGGACCAACGACCAACAAGGGGTTCATCATATTTAGAAATCGATAACCTCCACGTATGCGAAGTCTCACTAGGTAATTTAGTTTGACCCACGTATCCGGAGTCTCGCAAGCTAATTTATTTGACCTTTTATCGGAAAGAAACCTAGGAAAGCTGTCACGGCAGATCACGATCTTTATTACACTAGTGTAATTAGTTTTCATAAAGCGATTGTTCATTTAACAAGCAATAGATACTATCTCAATTATAAAATGGTTTCTTTTCATACTACAGAATAATCATTTAAGTTGATCTAGTGAAAGTGAAATGCTGTGAAGTGATTATAAAATACTAGTGATAGGTATAAACCTATGTTCAGAGATTAATATTTACGGCTTTTCTTTTTGAATAATTTGATTGAATTGATTTGATAAAATTGAATAATAGCACATGTACTGTTTATTTGTGTGGGAACTTAGGGCAGTTCCGCTATAACTGGAAACTTTTCTATGCAAGATATAAATAAGGAAGGAGCATAAATTTTTTGTAGACTAGCGTCTGTCAGTGGGTTCGCCCGCATTACTTAGATAAGAAGTATCCATGTCCTGGCCCAGGTGTCATAGACACAGCCGATGCAAGATTGGGAAAGTTATCTTTTATTTTACTATTTATGTACACACAGCAGACAACACAAGAAAATAACAATATAATATATGAGTACATGAAAGCTCACTTTGATCTTTAAAACGTTAGCTGTGTTTTCGATTTTTGAATTGTAAATACAACTTTTCTATAGCAGTTTAGTAAGTAATTTAATAATATTTGTAAAACGAGTATTTCCATTTAAAATCTTTACGAATTATCTTCTTCTGGTGTCTGAAACACATGGAGACTTAGTTTACGAGAAAACCGGGTAAACCGAGTGGCCATCCAAAGGATGCGGGTTATGATTTGAGTTATGGAGTGCGACGTAAGGGATTTGGCTCCCAACCAATAATATGGTATCTCGTAAATAATAATGAATGCAAATCTCTTGCCATGCCTAGGGAGTCTTTAAAGGCTGACTTTTACAGATACTTAGAGCGAAGCATTGTAAACTACCATACAGGGTGTAAACGTACCCTTCACGAAGCCGACAATGTACATCAAACTAAGTAACCCTAGGAAAAAATATTGCTGGGAAACGACTTTTTTTTGGGGTGAAAAATCACGTTTTACGGTAAAACTCAATGTAGCACACTCAAAACATTGTGCTGATGTATGCTTTGAATGTAAACGGGTCATGGAGGTTAAGTTATTACCTTAAAAACAAGTACTTATTTTTAAAAAAACTTGTGAAAAATGTGGAACTTTGACCTCCAATATCTCCGTAACTAGAAGGTTCCCAGGTATGGTCCAGTACAAAAAAATAATCGCAATGACGAGGAGAACAAGTGCCTTTCGGCTTCGTTAAGGGTATTTTTACATCCTTTAAAATAATCCGTGAGGAATTTAAAATTCACCACTATGCAAGTTATCACTATTTACTTTGGATAAAGCAGTAAGCTACTGATTTTAATATAAAGTGTCTATAATGAACAGCCGTTGAATATTGGAAGAGAACTAAACTAGTAAAGCAAATCGTCGGTTTCCCGAGCGTAATACAGGCGCCAAGCAACGTTTTATGAACTGCGAACTACGGCCGTGTGAAACAAAAGCCAACTGCATGTTCTCTTTTTAACGTGTTCGAATTTTTAACGGCTTTTTTGAAAATCTGCGCACCTGGTCTGAGTAGAATTGGTATAGTCTTTCCACAGGAATTTTGCCTCTGCCCAGGCATTGCTGTTAAAATCACAGTGAATGATCTTTAATATTTGTAGCAATAACATCGTTGTTCGGTTGCTATCATTGATAAGTCTCTTAATATTATGGATATCTTTATTTTCGTGATGTAATTAACGTTGCAAAATAACTGTGAAAGGTCTGTACAGTGGAATACGCACAAAAGATGAATGGTTTGTCTATGGCACAAATTGACGGGGGTTAATCGATGGTTTCGACACGTCATCATTTTTTTTTTTGGAAATTTTCCTTTTTATAAATGCATAGAATTTTCAAGTCACGAAAAGCATTTATAGGTTTCTTCGAAAATCTTGGTATTTCAAATATTGCTTCAAGAATAGAAAACTTAATTAACTAAGTTCAACCACTTCAGTTTTTCGGTTCACGAAAAAATATTGCAACATAACATTTTCAACCAAAACTAATTTCAAGTTCTATACTGCCTCATTTGATGATAACGAGAGTACGGCGGCTGCAAGAATAATATAAGGTCAGATCTGGCGACTTGCCAAGTGCACTAGCATCTTTCGGCCGATAGCCCGACGTACCACGATGTACAATCATGGACAGTTGCGGTACATCACCCCTTAAGGCGAAAATCGGAGTTAATTTCGTGTTCACTAGAAACACTAGTTAGAAAGAAATAAAAAGTATTTATTAGACTCACACTCGAAAAAACAAAAAGAAAATGGTTGAATTCACAATCAAACAAAAATTTTATAAACATAAGAAAAAGATAAAACAAATAGGCAACATTAAAAAAAAAGTTAGGGTTGTCGGTTAAGAATAAACCTACCAAATTATCGGTAAGGAGAGAACAACTAAAAAGGAATGTCCAGTGCCTTCTGTGGATATAATTATCGAGACTAACTTAAGAAGCCACCGTTAAGCTGGGCGCCACATTTATTTGAAATCACAGACCGCAGAGCCGCTGGCAGACGGATGGCATGAAGCGTCCAAAACATTTTATTTTGAAAATGTATAACCGGGAATGACCGTCACTGTACCTCGATGTACACGGAGTGACCGAATCTGTTGTTCAGTGCACGGCTGACTGAAATCGAGCGAAAACGTTGGGAGCGGCTTTATACGTGTAATGGTCCATCGAGCACTGATGTATTGCTGTTTTGTGTGACGGGAATTCGAGGAATTGTGAGAAATTAATGACTCTGTTAACCAGCTGTTGGTTTAACGTGGCACCTGGGTTTAGGGCGTAGGAGATCTATTTTTGGACCGAAATCTCTTAACTATTAACTATCTTGCAATTTTTCTGTTATTGTGGCCTCTTGCGGTTTTCTTTAGCGATTAATGATTGAAGAAACTGCTTTCTATCTTTAATATTTACTTAATTTAATCTTATAAAAAAAGAATGAAGATGAAAAATATTGTTTCATGGAGTCGTTTTCTAAACTAATCAATTGTCACTGGTTTATCATCTATCAATTTTAGTTTTGATATAATACGGAGAATACGGAGGTGAATTTATGGAGTAAATATGTTCAACGAACCAGCACGAGCATAAGCACTTGAAACAGTATGCAACCTATCGTTAAATCAATGAAATAGTGCCTACTGCTATTACAGACGGCCATTCATGAGCACTACAAACGACCTAATTCCATATCCTATGGTAGTAACCCGTCTCTTCAAATTAGAATGGAATGTGCACTAAGAACCTGCAAGAAGCTTGCATGAAGTAGCAACTCTTTACGCTAGTGTACAATTAGTGCATCGATGTGAGAAAAACAGCGAGCTAGATAATATGATTTTTGTGGAAAGCATTTCGATATCAAAGTGCAAAGTAGTCCTAAAGTTGCAACCACATTTATTTTACAGTAACATTCAAGATACTTGTCGTAGAGAACATACTACATATTGATGGGTTTTAAAGTTTGATGGACCTCTCACATCGCGACATGACGGACGGCACTATAACACTGAATGGGTCATAACTTCGACGTTCGATCTACATTCCCAACGACTCTGGGAAATCCTCTATCCGTCTATGGAATTACTAAGTTCTAAATTCGAGATTTGTTGACAGCCTGTCCATTACTGCCCACTTAGAATTGTCATAAGGGATTGGCAAAGGAAGTGATTTACGCAAGTAAATTTTGCCCATTTATAATCAATATTTTAGTACATCACAGAGTGATATAAGTTAATTTATTTTTAGTACTGATTAATTTACCAAAACAGCGAAATATTTGACAGCACTTTGCGATGTTGCCAACTTTTAGAATACGCAGCCTTAATTTGACAATCCCTCCGTCGGTCGCTCCACATTCACAGTGTATTGAACAGCTGTTCCTCTTTATTCAAAATGAAGATAATATAGTGAACATTATAATAATTGTAGTAATATCAGTGTCAGGCTATCGTCGCGTCCCTAATTTGTAATTAACATCAGCTTTATTTGGCCCAAGTCCAGCTGTTTCAGACACACGTCAACACTAACGCCATTTAAATTTAATTTCAACTTTGACGTTAACAACTAAACTAATAATGAACTTTGCTTTGTCAAATCCTACCGAGTTTGACGTCTTTCTCGGCTGGTTGATAATATAATTTTATAGCTGGTTTATTTGATTCTACTAGACCCTTCGTAAGAAAAATGAAGGGTACTACCCTTAATGTCAAATTCCTACCTACTAAAACTCGGTGAACGGTGTTCGTTCGTCTACGATATCAGTCGTGAGGGATTTAACACCTAGCATTGGTAGACTCTAGGCAAATAAAGTGTTGACGAAATATTGCTGAACGGAAATACAATTCTCGAATAAAAAAAATTAAAAACTCAATCCCATATGTCACTGCACAGAATCAGAGCTCCAAAAATCTTCTTTCTTTGGTAAGTTCAAGCAAAACAATTTCCCAAGAAAAACAATCTCAAGAGATAATCTAAATAGGATCCTTTATTGATTTATTTTTTCCTTTTTTCTTTTACCCGTTTTACGGAATCTGAGGAAGCAATTGGTTTAGGATTTCCAATATTCCGGGAATCAAAAGAACTCGGAAAACTGTAGGCCTATTTACATGACCGGAGATGCGCACCCCAAGTTATAATTAGGCCTCGAGACGTGTTTCAATAACTCAGGCTAGATCATCAGCCTAGATCATTTGCGTCAGTGTATCACAGTAATATGTCGTAAAATACAACGAATGTTGAATTTCAACGCATTCATTTTTATTATTCACTGTAATTTTTCATGGCTGTCACATTTTTTGTACTCGTCTCGTTATTATAAAATATCATAAGAAACTAAATGAATGTATCCTGTACTAGATGTTTGCTGCAGTTTAATATTTAAGTACTTGTTTCACTTTCTGAACGGTTATTTTGATCGTATGAGTTGTACAGGCTACTGCGTGTACAACCGTAAAGAATAGACAACAGGGCGCCCTCTCTCCTGTAAATGATTGTGGAAGGAAAAGGTAACAGAGTATTCAATAGGAAGCCAATCAAGGACCTCTAATGCTGTATTGTAAATTGTGGTTTTAAGCTAATCAAAAATACCCTTTCGAAACTTTCCACGGTTCTATGAAAGATAATAATAAGCAAAACAATCTCATGCCAAGTACTTTCTTCCAATTACATTCTACACATCTGAACTCGACTTTTCCTGTTATATCTCAATGGGCAATGCTCTTTCAACAAGCCGCCTCGGAGCATCGCCGATCTTTCTCTAGACCTCCACTTATTAGGTTATCTAAACATTTGACTATAGGCATGCCTTTTGCGGCAGACAGTCGTGCCGATACCCTTGTAAGGAAACTTAGCATCGGCAGATAAGCATTTCTCGTCGTATTTGCATTTCGCAGTATTGAAGCTGTTTTTGGATAGTTCATCCTTTCGTATATGTTGTGTGTGTTGGTTGATATTTTATTTGCTGAACTTTGGAACTGTGCAAATTGAATTTTGAATAAGAAAGTGGATGCACCTGGTGGCGGTGGTATGTTTTCTTGGGTTGAAAGTATTCCATATTTTCGCTATTTCAGCCTTTCTACGGTATTACTCTACATATTTTTCATGTATAATAATCGTTCAGCAATGTATTATGTTTTGATATCTTAGGGAAAACATTCAAATTGTTTTTCCATGAGAAATCCTATTGTACCTGTCGGAAAACATCTCTAATGTATCCAATCTGGCGACATATCAGATATCTATGAACAGAATCGGTTTGAGGTAGGGCCATCCCACAAAGTGGCTAACCAGGTTTCGGCCTTCTCTGTCCAATTACATAAACTATCCGCTAGTGCTGTCCTCGACGGTAAAATGACCGTATTTGGAAGTCGCCCAACTCTGATTGGTTTTTTTCGGCGAAGTTATTGAAATACGAAGGATCGTTGTCCGTCGATGATAAATGTCGCATATATTTGTCACGGCTCCGTGTTATTGAACGATATGTCCCTTTGTCCCTTGTTTCTGAGCGATGTGACGGCAGTTTTTGCGGTCGTTTAGTAAGGGTTTATGTATTGCTGGTTATTTTTTATGGTTCAGATATCAAATTGTATTCAAACTCTCGCAATATTGCATCACTGTGCAAAAACTATGACACATGGTGCAAGGCAGATAAAAAGATGACGTAAACTTTAGTGACTTTGAATGCATTAAAATAACAAAACACTGTCGTAGGTAAAGGTCTCCAATGACATGCCACCGCAATAAAACATTGTAGCCAAACAAAAAGCTCAACAAAAAGATATAACATTTGACGAAGTAAACAGTTGTGTTCTCGCATATTATTATTTCGACGTGTAACGTAATTTGTGACAGATTTTGCTTTAACATCGTAAATTCAGCAAATGCAAATCCGAAGCTTAAATGGAATTTGTACTAGATTGGATTTATCGATTCGGTTTGGGGCTGTTTGGTGGGAAAATTGTTTTTTTACGAGCCCGTCGAGGTTTCGTCGATACTCTCGCCCAATCGAGCGTGCAGATAACATTTGTATACTTAATCCGACATTACCCTTAACGGCTTAATTTCGAATAATGATGCGATAAAACTCAGCCACCTTTATTTCTAAACCAATCAAAAGGTCAGCTTGTTTCGAAATCGAAATTGATTGACATGGCGTCTAAATTGAAGTCCCAATACAAATGTCGCGATCGTGCCAATTATATTAATGGATTGTTCTCTTTAATAGATGTATGATTCGTTTGACTGCATCGATTACGAATAGACACTAATAGAGAGTAATTGCGTCTCGTCGGTCTCATTATCGTCATGAACTTTGTTTCAGAAGCATTCACACGTCAACAGCGGTGAAAATGGCAAAATCGATTAATGGGGTGGTCCGATGGACTCACATGAGTTTTAGGTATGTATCCGGATCGGCGGGCAGCTAGATACCCGCCACACCGTACACATTCTATTGAAAATTTGGTTATACAAAAGAGATTTAAAACAGTTATAGAGCGGACATTGGGAAGATTGTCATACAATAATTTTCATCCCGAACATTTTCGATTTTGACACACGAAAGTTACCTGACAAGCGGGCGTATGACACTATTCAGACCGACTTGTTACTAAGTAGTAACAAGTTTTAGATTACGATTTTCTTCGTCTTGTCCCGTCTATCGCTCTTAAACATTTGAATGTCTTTGGGTTATACCAATTTAGTATAGAAGTATAAATGATGTACTCAGATTCACATAGTGATTTTATTATGTGACAAACCTTTTACATTTCAGCAAACATTTACCCATGTCCTGTAAGTACCGACGATTTTGGATTTCTTCTTTATTGAATTATTTAATTATTTTTTGGATTTTTTTTTCTTCTTTATTAATAGCTTTGTTTATACAAAGCTATTAATCTTGCGTACATGGACGATACATTTCTCACAACGGTCCACTCCCGTAACTTATTTACATGTATTGTTTTCAATGTAGATGCTTCTAGAATGTCTCCAACTTCGCACACAGTTGTTATATTGGCAGTAAAAGTATCACGAATGACAAAAGCTACTTTGATTTTTACCTAATACAAGTAAGTTCAGGAATTCTTCCATTACTTAGAAAGCTTAAACGAAAGAGTCTGGGCACTTTGTTTGACTTGTCTATTAATTTAATAGTTGATGGTTTTTTGAATGTTATAAAAAGGTTAAATGTATTTCTGGTTTATTCAGAATACAAGAAGAACTAAATACTAACTCAAGTGTAAAGAAGACTTAAGAACATCTAGCAGGCTCAGACAGTATGTACATCCAGACTAACGAGCCAATTCAGAAAGTATTATACATATAGGTCAAAATGTACGAAGAGATTGAATAAGATTTCTACATATGAAATGAAATGTTTACGTCGAAAGTTCACGGCTCTAGAAGTTTTTGGGAGAACACTCGAGGCCTTCTTAAGCCGAGAAAGTAATTTAATGATATAGAATCTTCAGTGTCTTGTCATGATACAACCAAATTGGTTTCTTAGAATTCTTTTACGCATTTGCAAAGTTCTTTTATATTGAAAGGGCATAATTAAATATTCACGCGAATCCGTACGACTGTCGCGAATAAATTAATCGTCGAACGGTGAATGGAAAAGTTGGACCTTTAGTTGAGCAGTTAGGGGCTTAACTTGGCATTATTGACAATGTGATTTACTTCTCGGTGGTCGTAGACAGACGTAGCTGGTAAATAAATTAGATGACGTGATTTTGTAATCACTTTTGCCCGTATTCTAGTTATGATCCTTCATTTTCCAACTGAGGGACGTGAATAAAAACAGTGCGAACACTTTAACAATAATTCAAAACTTGAAATGTAGCTCGTGTGGGCCCATCAGTTGGGATGTGCTAACCGTGACCAGTTCCAAAGACGATGTTTGTTTTGAAGTTAGGACGCAAAGAAGCTAGCCAAGACGCAAGCGAGCTTGCTATGCGTACAGAAACTTCCCAGTAGCTGTTTAGCACTAGAGTTGTCTTTTTCTAACGCGCGTGACGTTTAACTCATTTACATTGCATTATAATCTTGACATTTTACTTAAAACAATTGAAGATTCCATTTTTGACAAGAACAATCATTTTTGACAAGAACAATCATTTTAAAAGCGGTATACCGTTGAAAGAGCTCTTAGTTTACCTTAACGACATTATAATAAAATAAACTCACCTGGCTGTTAGGGAAGGTGGCAAACGCAGATTGTACTTTATGAAGCGCATGGTCCTGCTGGTGACCAGGCGGTGGTCTGCCTTTGGGGAAGTGGAACCGAGGGATGACCCGCGCGGGTGCTCCACTGCTGGCTGCACCGCGCACACTGCGCTGTAGCGTCGTGTGTGGTGGTGCTGATTGCGGCTTTGGAGGTGCTGAGGCGGCATAGCTCTGTGGAGAGAAAGAGGAAATTAATATTGTTTTTTCCTATGTTGATAGTCAAAAACTGCAAAACTATTATTATTATGACTTTTGCTTTGACCACGTTGGGACGCCGGTTGCGAGTGCTACGCCCCGCACTTATTTGTATTATAATACAAATAAGTGCGATATTATAATTAGACAAGATATTGGATGAACCACATTTGACTAAAAGTGTGATGAATAATTATATTGTTGATGAAGGAGAAAGGAGTAAATGATGCCGTGACGTCTGACAGGGGAGAATGGAAGAAGAAAACGTGTGCCGATCCCAAGTAGATGGGACAAGGGCAGGAAGATGATCATTTATTTATTATTTATTTATTTACAACTAATGATGATCATGATTAGACAAAATATTAAAAGATTATGTTTTAAGCTTTCACGGTTTACAACGAAACTTATACTGTCACTTACGGGATATCTTCCGTGATTGTTAATTATTTTGAGCTCCCGATATTTCGACGCTGTTGCAAGCAACCAGCGATCATGTACAATTACGGAAGATATCCCGTAAGTGACAATATAAGTTTAAAAGATTGTATTCACACTGTTGCATTGGAGTTATAAGTTGTGTGGGCCTTACTTAGTAACGGTGAATTTCTCGTTACCAAATTCAGTAAGCCCCTGAAAGCTTATTAATTTACTGGTTCTATCTTCAATTTGAAAAGAGAAAAGCCGTCCTAAAACACTCATATAGTAGGTGTACAACCAAAAACGTATTTCACACATTTTTCATTTTTATGACTCTCTAACATAAGTTATCTCCAAAACTGCCACTAGGCGCAAAATTTATAGAAATAGAATATATAGTTGGCGAGGTGAGTGAGTCGCAACTCTTTTGATATATTGCGTAGTGGATTGTTGATATTTTTGCAATTCACTTGTCGAGCGAGCGATGAAATAGGAATATACTGATAGATGTCTACCGTCGTTTCGTTTGCAGTACATCCGCCGAGATGAGCGACAGTGAGGGTTTTTCTATTTGTAATGCTACGAAAATAAATTGATTTAGATGAATCAAATGGTTTGGCTTTAGCGAGATTAGCTGCAGAATTTGTGATTGTTTCATTAAAAGGGTGAATTAATGAAATATCAATGTTATGTTTTCATTACGCTTCCCTTAACTGATTCATATATTATGTATGCAGGTAGCGCTTTTTAAACTAATTCTTGAGGAGGAATTTTTTGATGCCCTTTTATAGTTTGTTGTCAGTTTATTTACTTTAGTTTATTTAATAGTTTTTAATTAATATTGTATACGTTACGGCTCAAACCCGAAGTAAGGTTACACCTAGTTCTAGCCGGTTATACCTAGGTGCGAATGCAACCAATTTGGATGTAGCGCTCGCTCGGCTCGCGCGCGTTTGGTCACAGTTCTAACCTAACCTAATCCATTTGGTCGGTGTGTCCAAGCAATAAAAAGGATAGTTACCGGCTGAACGAACTAGGTGTAACCTTACTTAGCCGGCTAGAACTAGGTGCAACCTTACTTCGGCTTTTAGCCGTAACATATAGAATATGTAGTTAGTTTACTTAATCAATACAATTTTCCTCAATTGTTAAATATCACCATAATAACTTGTTTTGTAGGTATTTTTACGTTTCTATTTATAGCTTTGTTTTATTTTCTATTCAAAACACTAGCATTATAACCAAAATATTTCTTTTCATTTCAGTCACTTTCATACATTTGCAAAAAAGATTCGCTTATATATTCTTTCATGAAGACAGTCTTCACGATAAAAACGTTTACCTAATATCAAAGACTTTATAACTCCAAGTTCATACATAGGTGTACCACGTATGTACATAAGTGTATAATAATATGCACATGTTTTCATTTACTCGCGACTCGCTCGTAATATTTGCAAATGCTTGATATTACCAAGTATACGAGGCAAAAAGAACTTTATATAAAGTACTTTGTCTACTGGTTAATAACTTTCTTTCATCTTTTTAGGTTTTATAGTAGACTTAAGTAGGTATAAACTTTTTGGAATAAATTAGTTTGTAAAAGTAGACGTCATTGTTAGGTTGGTCTGTAGATGGGTGCCCACACATTACATACCGAGTTTCCTCCGTGACCCGGAAAGCACGTTAAGCCCTTGGTCAGTTGGTATGGCTCTTATTTGTAGATCTTTGACAGTCGTTACAGGAAGTCTGACAACCAGTCTTACCAAGGGGTATCGTATTACTCAGTACTAACTGAGTTGTGGAGCTCAGATAGGCAGTCGCTATATGTAAAATACTGGTATTCAGCTGCATCCGGTTAGACTGGAAGCCGACCCTAACATAGTTGGGAAAAGGCTAGGCAGATGATGCTGAAGTAGACGTGATTATCGCGTCTATCTTGTGATTTTTAATAAGCCATATATTTTCTTTGTTGTAGAGTTAACTGGGATGAAATTGGTAGGATGACTGTAATTAGTTATCCGTCTTCGTCGGCAAGACTTTGAGAAAAAGGTAGTAAAAATACTAGCCACAATAGTCTTATTGTGGTGGACGGCGGTTAATAATGAAAAGTCTTTGTTTATTGAATCATAATTGCAATTGAATGGGAAATATTTTCAAGTTTTCATATGACGACTAATGGGAGAAGAAGACATGTTGTGCTGACACCAAATGAGTTCGTTGTCATGTTTTAAGTCCCAAGTACTAAGGAGCCTATTGCCATCAACCGGGCACAAATCAAGAATCCTGTGGCTGCTACTGAGAAATTCCTGATAGAAAAACTCAATAACACTTTGCCCAATCTGGAAATTGAACTCAGGACCTCAGCAGTCCACTTGCGACCATTAAACCAACAAGGTAGTCGGATTAGACATGGAGAATAATAAGTTTTTTTTTTTAAAGGAACAGCTTAGAGTACGCAATATTTTAGGTAATATGCAGGTAGGTAAATCTGAGGATGTTAGCGTAGATTTGATTAATTCTCCATTAAATTTAAAAAAAAAGATACATTGACAAGATTGGCTGGTAACTGTTCCTAATTCAAACTCTCCATTGGCTTGTAATGACATTCCGGGACGATGTCTCCGCGCGCCTATCTACAGAAACAGAACCCTTTGCCTATACAACTATGTAGTACAGTAACCAGCCGTAAGTTAAACTTAATTATAAACCAACCCACTGTACTATGCACGGGTTAAGTAATTGCGTCTCACGATTTACGTTTAGGGCTTGTGCTAACGGCTTACGGCGCTTTTTCTACGCGCATCACGTACACGCGCGTATAAAACGCGCGTGTACCTGATGCGCGTTGTTCCGTGCGCCGTGTTCCAATAGATTCCGAGAAAATTGTCTGTGACAAACGGACAGACTTTAAGGGTTCCATGTTTTCATTTGTACTGAACCCTAAAAATCAATGTTAGTTCGAAGCTCGTATACACACGTTGACGGCAACAAAATACCTACGTGTGCGAAGACCCTCTCAGTCAATTAAAGGTTTGTCGTCTTATCATAGGATGATGACTGGCGTCTTCTTGATCTCTGTATGATTATGTGAGTAAACAAGCGAACATCGCTAGCCTTAAACAATAAAATTACTGCGAGAAGTGATGGGGTTGTCTATTTGCAGCCGAGGCCGACAGCGTACGATGTTAACACAATTATGACATAAATATACTCGTAAAATAATAGTTTACACAGTTTTCCGAACATCAAAATAAAACTGACGTTTAAGTGTTCATAGAAACGGAAAAGGTGTGAAAAATGTGGAAGGCACAAAAGGCCTGACGCCGGAGCAATGGCGACAGGTGTTTGAGTCTTTGTCGCCCACATATTGCTTCCGAACACAAAAAATAAGTTTTAGGTTGCTTTTTGCCCGCCCAACATCGTAATTAACGTTCAAATGAATTCTCGGTGACGTACGCTCATTCTGCAAAGTTTTGCAAACGACACTGATGAATGTGTTCGCGCCAAATCCTAGAGAATAGCCCTACAGAGTAAATAACACAAAATGACTGTTGTAGTTCCAACATTTGCCAGGAGAAATTCTTGTTGGAATAATTCATGTTTTACAAAAGTAATTTTCGCCCTCGACATTTTCTGTAATTGCTACATTATTTTCCGTTCTGTGGTCGCTTTAGTGATTATGTTCTCAAAACAAAAACTCTTGCTTAGAGTTTCTTACACAAATAATGAAAACTAACGGTTACCAAATGATTTCACTGTAATAATCAAACAGTTTTTGTACGTTCTAAATATGCTAAAATGTTTCTTCATTTTTATAAAATTACTCTATGGTCCGGTCTTGAATGGGCAGCTACAAAAGAAGTACCTAATCTACTGCTTAAAAGTCTACCAATCATTTATAAGAAGTCAAAGGCCTTTAATAATAATACTGGCTTACCAAAATACCAAGACAAACAGGAAACTACTTTAATAAAAAATCAAAATAGAATCTCCACTTCTTCAATAGCTTCGCACTTGACCTGTTTCTTGTAAAGACGGATCTTAATAATGAGATCCATTATAAGGCCGACCTTAGGAATATTTTTTGCGAATAATTTATTTATTCTGTCTCATTCTTGGTAACTGGCACTATCCAGTGTGACCTTTGTCTAGCTATTGTTAAAATTTTCAACGACGAGGTTTCTGGCAAAGGCGCCATCTTGCTATGCCAAATTTCACACCTATTCGTTTTTTTTTTGTTAATTTTGTTAAGTCAATGTACTGGTTGATTAGGTTAATGAAGAACACGTGTTGATGTGTTAAGTGGGTGATGCCCATATCATAAAGTAGCAGCAAAAACCAATGAGGACATCGTATAGGTCCCGTCACGTAAAAAGAACGCCGACCGTTCAAGTAAACTTGCTAATTTTTTTTTATTCCAGCCTTTTCCAAAGTACTAAGTAGCTAGTAAAGTACCTTTTACGATTCTACATTGAAACAATTATATTTATATTATAAAACAATAGCATAGTACTTTAGGACGAGACTGAGACTGTATAACGTGCACAAACACATCCCCTCCACTGTCGCTCAGCGTTCTTTTTACATGACGGGACTTATAACGTAGAAAAATAACTCCGTCTGTCACTCTGTGGTGATGCTAGTGGAGGCCAACATCCAGAGGACTGCAGGGATCGGATAAGTAGACAACTAACTCAAATTGCTTCAAATAAACGGTTGCGGTTTCTGAAGAGGAATATATCGCTATCTGACCCTCCCAGCTCAATTACTTTCAAGCCGATATCCATATCATTTTCCTTGCTAAAATAACGAAAACAGTTGGAATATTCCTGTTTCATAGAGATTATTTGGGTCAGACTATCAACCTTGAAGCCCCACAAATCCTCTTATATCCAGCTGTAGGTACAACCTGGCAAAACTACTTACTTATAAATCTTTTTTTTACATTAGTACTTTGTTTTGTGGATCTCCACAATATGGTCGTGGTGGTACGTCTGTTGTTAGCTTATTTTCAAACTTATAATAATAATTAAGTGTCGAGTCGAGAACGCCTAGTAGAGCTTCTAGTCCATGAAGTAGCTGATGAAGGGTGAATTACCTTTATCCCTGAAGCGGAAACTTATCGACAAGTGTATTCTACCCATCTTAACCTACTTGACTCAGACTTGGTCCCATGACCATGGAAGGTCAGGAATTATTAGGAAACTATGATTAATATTAAAAATCCACGGGTATGAAATACATTGCATGTTAAACCTAATCGTAGGTTGATAAGAACCAGTTTTCGATAAAGTGTATTGAAAAAATTATTGTATTGGCGGGGAGAACAAGCGCATTTCGGTTTCGTTAAGAGTATTTTACACCCATTGTAGTAGATTTGTAGTTTGTAAATAATACATTTTAATGGTTTAGTAATTTGAAATTGTTGATAAGTTACTCCAAAACTAGATGTAACAAGAAATTTTCGAATATCAAAAACCAACAAAAAAAAGAGAATCATCTTTACGCCACCGAAATCGTAATGCTGCCCACTATTGTAACCGCAGCACATAATTCTGGCTAACGAACCCATTAATCTCCTAAGCTCCTGGTAACCACAAAAGGTAACCTGACAACCTCAGATATAGTTTTCCAATATAATGAACAGAATGCCGTAACATGTTATATTATTATGTCTTAACAATAAACCAAATGGCCAAGCCGCCTACGTTGACAGTGCCAAAACGAATAAAGACCAATTCACACGACTCTGCTAGATTTAGCTACTGTAAAATCTCACGTAACTTTTAAAATTTAAACAATGCGGATGTTTTTCTAAATGTACAATTAAAGTGTCGTTAAAGTCAGAGATTATTATAGTGGCATAAAACGAACAAGATTTTTACTATGATTTGATTTGATTTGAGCTTCTAATATTTCTGAACACAAATAAGTGTTAGCGCTTCATGCATTGCATTCATGAATAAAAAAACGAAATATTTGGTGCATAGAAGGAGATGGCGGGATGAGCTGGACTCTTTTGCAAAGGATTGGCCCACAATCGCACTAGATCGCGAAATGTGGAAGGAGGGAAGGGAGGCCTTTGCCCTGCAGTGGGACAATATAGACTTATAACAATATTAATAATTTTGTGCCAGAGTAGTTATAATAACTTATTTATATCTACGTACAAGAAACAAAATTGTACATCCATTGTCAAAATTGATCACAATGACAACAGAATAAAATGCTCTCAAAACATGAATTGAACCGTGAGACGCAAGCTTAACAACCATAATCCCACGGATCATTAATCAATAACACCTGTTTCACTTCAGCAACAATTCAATTAAATTCAACATCCGATTGATTTGACAATATATATAAATGGGCTCATTTATAAAGGCATATGTTAATGAAATCGTCGATCCATCATTGACGACCATCTTTGATTGGGATTAGATGAAGACACTGATGAACTCACCATGATATTGTGATTTTTGGGTAAGAATTTTATCTAACAAGAAACTTGTTATACAGTAGGTGGGTACGTTTGACCTCATTAAGGTTTTATTTATTGAATTCGTACGTTAAAAGCGATTTTATGAGGTCAGACGTCAGGTTAGACGGTGAGGAGGAGGAATAAGTAGAAGAATACGTCACGACCATTGTGACGACACAGTTGGAGCAGTAGCTGAACGATTGGCTGCTGTGCTGCGTGTTGCGGGTTCGATCTCAGCCCGGAACAAATATTTATATGGCCTATAGGTAGGTAGTTGTTCCGGGTCTGGCTGTTTGTGTATCTGAGTTTAAATGTTTGTAAACGCACCCACAATACAGAAGAAATTCCTAGTTCCGTTTTAGTATATGATTTTAACCTATCCATCTTACAAACTACAATTTGTTCAGTGCTTGTTTAAATTTGTAATTCAATTCGCCAAAGATCCCTGGTTTAAACAAATATTCGATTCTATTCTAGTGTGTTCTGAATGTCAAATACCCATTTTAACTAATATTAGGAGTCGCCCTTACTATTATTGTAGGTACTGTTCGAATTTCAAAATCGAACAGCGAGCTGGTATTAAGACATTAATTAAGGTGTTAGTCAAACTAGACACTAAAGTCATTCCACTTTGTTACGATTTCCTCTTTAGTTATTTGTGACTGGCCAAGATTGTTTTATTACTGGGTTTACATGTTTTAATTATAATTTACCTTTACGAGTTACAATAAAATCGGTGACTTAGCTAATGTCTTTCGGAATTCATTAGAACTTTCTCTAACAATAAAATAGTTTATATCTTAATTAATAAAGTACTAGTTACTTGTTAAAGATAAGAGAGTTTTCACATCATTAACTGTTACTAATTAAGCATAATACCGTATCTATATTCTAGAGAAGCTTAATTGTTTTATGGCTGCAAAAAGATAAGATCTTAATTTTTATATCTTGTAGGGCCAGCATCCCAATTGAGTAGATACTAAGCACTTTCTATCACATTTTGAAGGAAACTTGTAATCCGTTGCGTCATATGATCTGCCCCACAACGTAAACAACGCAATTAATATTACACATGCATTTATTTAATGTGAACATAGGCACATTCAAATATAGGTGCTCGTTTTATATGAGGAATACATAATTATTGTGTCGCGGTTTTACAAATCTGTGCATGCTATATCCTGACATGCTTTGTGAATAATTTATTACATTATGCTGCTTTTTCCACACGGGTGAAGCCGCAGGCACTAACTAGTTTACAATGGGACAGATTCAACCATGTGAGGGACGGTTATTAATTTAATAAGCAACACAAAAGGTGAATGTTTTATTGTATGAAATGATGCTAATGTGTGCCCGTATGGATTTTGTTCTGAGGGAGGGTTATGATTAGCAATAACTTTGAATTTGACTGAAAAGTCAAAAATGTATCAGATTAATATAATACACTAGCGTCCCGCCCCGGCTTCGCACGGCTGCAATATACATATAAACCTTCCTCTTGAATCACTCTATCTATTAAAAAAAACCGCATCAAAATCCGTCGCGTAGTTTTAAAGATCTAAGCATACATAGGGACAGACAGCGGGAAGCGACTTTGATTGATACTATGTAGTGATAACTAAGGAAAGTTTATATCAGTCCTGTAGAAAATCGTTATAGAAATAATGAGCACGAATTTGGAAACGATTGTCACTTATTTAGGCCTTCTGATATAGATTATAGACCAAGATCTTTGACGAAGAGATTCTTTCATCAGGCTATGGAGAAGTGTCTTCTCAACTTTTATACAGAAAAGACCTGTGTCTAAAATGATTAAGCCTTACTGAAAAACGCGCTTTGCCACTGGCGGCCGAATAGCACGTCGAATTCTACACCCACGATTTTAAGGACCAAAATAACATAAATTCGTTTTAGAATAAAATAAATTCGCTCAAAGATGTCTGTACAATTTTCGTGGGATAGTCGTAAAAATAAATATAATTATTGTACGGAGAAATATTTATGTAGTCAGAGGAACTCCGAGGAAAAAGGTTTAATTAGCGTTCTCATTTTATTTCTACAAACAATGGCTGAAAATAACTCGCTTCCAAGAATTTTTGATATTTACCTCTTTTTAAAGATTTGCTTTGTAAGGTTAGACGGTAACACGACCGACGATGTAATATTCAGGATTCTGGGACCAGACATTTTAGAGATAGGCATATGACATAGTATTTGAGGCCTTGTTTTTAATACATAAATCCTTTTTAAACCCACAGAGGAATTATCAACAAGGTTTAGTGTCACCATTTTAAGGTATTTTCTTTTTAGGTTACTTTAAAGTAGGCAGTAAGTCCTGGCTATAAACAAGCGACAGAGTAGACGGGGTATAAATTAAATTTTATAGAATAGGTACATAGGTAAGTCAGTTTGAGAGCGGCTTCCGAAAGTTGTAACTTTAACTTTATAGCCTACCGCGGAGAAAAAACTAGAGCTGAAATTAGGGCTTTGAGAACTGAGGAAGGTTTTATTGCTAGTGGATTTTCGGGGTCTACTTGCAAATGAATGTATTGTTTGATTAAACTACTATATATCATTTGCTAACTTTTTCTTCTTTTCGAATCGACGTTAAAACTAGTCTTCTGTTATACGGGTTTTTTTTTTTTTTTTTACTTTTCAATCAAAATCAATCGAAGCTTGTAATAGACGGGTTTTTGGGTAAGCTGTTTAATACGAAGGGTAAACTCACCCCCTTGAAGGATACAGGTAACTAAATCGCTACCTTGTATATTTATTTGATTAAACGTGTTGTGGGGGCTGGGCCCAGTTAGTGGCCACGACATGATTGTCGTGGCCGCCTGGCTCAGGGCGCCTCTGAGGTCCTCAGAAGTGCAGGTGTTAAGACACTTTGTTCACTCCAACATATGGGACATGGTTTGGTCAGACGTACCACAATCGTACTGGGTTTTATATTCATGTATATGCAGATGTATTTGCTTTTATTTTATAGAATTTGGAAGTGAAAGTGAAATACCGTCCTTAATTTGTTTTGGGAAAATAATATACAATCTTCATAACACAGAAACAAAATGAGGTAACGTAGCATAAACAATGGTATAGAGGAGAGCTCTTAGTCATAAACTTCACATTATTATCTAAGTAAACTGAAATTATGAAACAGGGAGAAATGCGGTCAAAGATGTATTAAATTTCGTAAGGCAGTAAATCTTTGAATATTGCTCGGATTACTTATTGTGATTTAGAACGAGATACTACTGGCTTCCTTAAGACATCCTCAGCTCGGGATTTGAATTGAATCGGTAAGAATCGAAATTCAAATTAAAGTCTATTTGACACGTATTAGTAGCGAGGCGAGTTAATGTCAATTTGACGATTGTCTATGATTCTATTCAACTTCGATTCGATTTTGATTTCGATTCAATTTACAAACGATTTATAGATATATGTGCTAGTACAGGTGTATTTTTGAAAAATTGTGCTAACATCGTAATGAGAAGAAGTTTTATTATCACCAATAACTACAAGGAAGTCTTCAAGGCATAAAATGTCTAGAGTATTTACGATGTATGTACGAGTACGTATATTGAAAGTAGATCAAATAGATTTCATGGGCTCGATTTATGAGTTTTGTAGACTAGATATGTCATAATGTTGTGCAGATAAAAGCGCCAGGAACCAATCATAAAAACAGTTGTATTCATGGGAAAATATTTTGATAAAGCATGATCGCTTTTATAAAATCCGTGTTAAATGATCAATGATATAAAAAACAATGCCGTCGGAAAACCATTTCCGTTTATCGAAAAATTCGAGCGAATACTTTAAAAATCATCCGGAAAATTGACTTCTGAATCGGGTAAACCGGATATCGGTTTCGTAAAATCAAGGTTTTTAATTGAATGCCAATGAGTTCTTGTTTGCACAGCCTTTAATATTGATAAAGGGTCTGTTATAAAAATAAAGGCTGTATTGGTATTTTCACAAAATCTTTTCTGACTTCTTGTTTTGGTTGTCATGGAAACAACTGCAAGAGGGGATCTAGATTTTCACTAAGAATTGCAACATCTCAAGATGCTCAAAAATCCAAGAGCTTTTGCCTAAGTTCAGTGTTAATTTACTAATTGACAGCTCGTTCACGTAAAAGGCCAATTTTGAAGAGTTTCCCCTTTGCGATCAAAAGTAGCAATGTCCCCGCCACTTCGAGCCATCCCTTCTGTTAAACGTTAAACATCACATTTTTAAACACGATACTTTCAAACCATAAATACAACTTACGTTTACATACGAGAGGTCGGATTCGCCTTCTATTTACAATTTTACTGTCTGACTCACTCGTTTGGGAGTATTCAGAGCATCGATAATGTCCAACAGCGTGCTGTACGTACAATTCGCAATGGATTCCCTCGGTCTATATTTATAAAGAGCGGGATAGACGAGGAGGGCGGTGTGGGCGAGGGAGGGGCGGAGGGGTTCGACGCGCCCGAGCACGTGGTATAAATAGTCGTACGCGCATGTCAGCGCGCACCCGCGCACTCGCGCCACACCAAATTGGGAAACGGGAATAGGCGAGCGATGTTTGGGTTCAATGATAGATAGAAAATACGCTACATCTTCAAGGCTAAGCAACGCTTGTCGAGGTCGATCACAGGATGGGTGACCATTGTATTTCAGGAACCCTCCGTGCCTCGGAAAGCACGTTAAGCCATTGGTCCCGGGTGTCATTTGTAGATCTTTGACGTTCGTTAGGGGAGTCAAAAGTCCGGAATTCTGACAACCAGTATTACCTAGGGGTATCGGTGTTACGCAATAGCTGGGTTGTGGAGGTCAGATAGGCAGTAGCTCAATGTAAAATGCTGGTATTCAGCTGCATCCGGTTAGACTGGAAGTTATACCCAACATAGTTGGGAAAAGGCTATGCAGGTGATGATAGATAGAACATAAATCTACGCACTAGTTCAGTCTGATGCATTTTATAGTATGTTTGTGAAACGTGCTCGTCTCATTAGTTGCTGGAAACTTTGTAGACAGGCTGCAAATAGCACTAGACGACGAGGTATGCTTAATTGATTGTTATTCGTCGTTTCTTGTCTGCGTTGGTTAATCCTGGCTATCGGTACTATTCACCTTTAGCTGTGCTTTGACCAGTCTATAACATCTTCGGTGTTAAGGCTTCTTATATACTTTTCAGTTTGGATATTATTTGCTTCATCAATCTGCTGCGGAAGTGTGAACTAAATGAAACTATATTTAGATGACTATGATTTCGCCATTTTTCAAGTAACACCTGTTTTAGGCCTACCTACTATTAATTTGTATTCAGCTGCATCGGGTTAGACTGGAAGCGGACCCCAACATAGTTAGGAAAAGGCTAGGCAGATGATGATTAATTTGTAAAAACTGTAGAACTTCTAGAAAACTCCAAAAGCAGACTCATTCACATAGCATTCCAATAAAGTCAAGATCAAACATTTTGGAAACGAGAAATCTATTAACATGGCTGAAGACATTTTGTTACTAGAAAAGAAATTGGAATCTTGGCTTACTGGACTTATCTCAACGCCTATAAATCTGATGCTCTTTATAGATTTAGTTAATAGGATAGTGAAAAAACCGTCGATGGGACCTTCAGTCTCTAAATAAATAGTAACACTATTTACAAGTAGCCAGGCTCTTGTCTCATTTTATTTCAACTAAACAGTGGGTAAGTAATTTAATAACTTAGATAATAACGAAGAAGTGGATGATGAAAAAGAAGTACTTAGATAATCGGGTGACAAAAATCTAACCATAACAAACAAGTATGAGGAAAATGTCGTGAGGAAAGTTTTGAGCATGAATGTGGATGGGTATAAGAGTAGAGGAAGACCAAAGAAACGATGGATCGACTGTGTGAAGGATGATATGTCTAGAAAGGAAGTGACTGCTGTGATGACAAGTATTAGAGAAGTATGGAAGAAGAAGGCATGTGGCGCCGATCCCAAATAAATTGGGATAAAGGCAGGAGAATGTTGAAACACGTATACAAGTCAACAAAAACAAATTACTGAGCACGTTTTGGAACGTTAATACAACTCTCCAGATTCCTGAAAGCATAACAATCCGAAAACGAATATCAAATGATTGTATTGGTTGTTAATCAACCAATCACAACAACCAAAAATTGATTTGATACCAGATTACAGACAGATCTTAAATTGACAGTAAATCAACCACAGCCAAAAACCGAGGCACAAGTCATAGACACGTGCGTACCACGTGCAGGAAAGACTTTTAACATAAAACTCTTTATTGATATTCCGTAATGGGGTCACGCCATGGTAGAAATTAGGTCGTGATGTGACTACACTCGGGATTAGTTTAGTTTAGCCGTTTAGAGGTCACGGTCTTAATATACGGGAAATAGATACGGGGTGTAAATAGACCCTTCACCAAGCCGTCAACCAGGCATTCTGTACATCAAACTAAGTAACTTTACGCAAAAATTATTGCTGGGAAACGACTTTTTTTTTAGGGTGAAAAATCACGTTTTACGGTAAAACTCAATGTAACGTACTTAAAACATTGTGCTGATGGATGGATTGAATAGTACGAGGGTCGTGAAGGTGTTTAAAGTAAAAATCTTACATTAGAAACATGTATTTAAAAAAAATCTTGTGAAAAAGTTGGAACTTTGACCCCCAATATCTCCGAAACTAGAAGGTTCCCAGGTATGGTCTAGAACAAAAAAATGATCGCAATGACGGGGAGAACAAGTACCTTTCGGCTTCGTTAAGGGTCTTTTTACACCCTTTATTATTCTATTAACATAACTTAGCTTTCGTTTATCAAAGAGATAATTATATGAGTATGTATGTTTATTGTACAGACGCCAGCACATCAAGCTACTGCAATCTGTCAAATTTCTTGAATAGATTTTCAACTTTATCGCTGAAGTATTAGGTTCAAGGTTGATTGGGAAAATTTGAAAGTTTCGGGTAGCTTAATATGCTGGTGTCTGTACCTAAAATAAAGTAGCCTGTACATATTCATATGAATATCCGTTTGGAGTACCTACACTAAAATTGCTACATAGCTCTTTTACAATATTGTTAATTCAATAAAATGGTTGGTCTTATTGCATAATTATAGCGAAAACTTTATATTATACTAGCTGTTCCCGGCCTGCGTTGCAATGCACCTTTTTCCTATCCTACCTACCCTACCTACCCTACCTACCCTACCTACCCTACCTACCTACTTACCTACTTACCTACCCTACCTACCCTACCTACCCTACCTACCCTACCTACCCTACCTACCCTACCTACCCTACCTACCCTACCTATCCTACCTACCCTACCTACCCTACCTACCTACTTACCTACCCTACCTACCCTGCCTACCCTACCTACCCTACCTACTCTACCTACCCTACCTACCCTACCTATCCTACCTACCCTACCTACCCTACCTACCCTACCTACTCTACCTACCCTACCTACCCTACCTACCCTACCTACCCTACCTACCCTACTATAATTTGAGATTTAAACTATCCTATCTCTCAAGTTGGATCGAACTGCACATGGTGTGCGAATTTTATTATAATCGGTTAAGCGGTTTAGGAGTCCATTGAGGACAAACATTGTGACACGAGATTTATATATATTAAGATTATTATTTTTTTTTTTTATTTTTTTTAGGCATTCCGAAAATATGGCTTGGATTGCTTGGCTCCTTTTTCTTGTATATTCTTCAATAACCTACAAGTTTAATAACCTAAAAGTTTTAAGGTTCTTCGATCTGGTAAACATAAGCCAGATACAGATACTGATGAAGTAGACGAGGAACGCGTTATGGCACAACCTGGCAAGCCCTGTCGATTAGTTGGAGAAAGTACTGACTGTGATTGATTGATATCTAAACTGTCTCACGTATCTTGTCTGCAGGCAAAAAGTGTGCTTAGTAAGTTCAGTAGTATAGTTTTATACCAATGGTCGGTGGATATAGTTCTTAATAATCACGCAAATTACACAAGCTTTGGTTTCAGGAAAGAAATGATAATTTTGTCCATCAATTCAAGTGTTTTCACAGCAAACAGATAAAGGGTGTAAATAGACCCTTAACGAAGCCGATAGGCACTTGTTCTCCCCGTCATTGCGGTAATTTTTTTGTTCTGGACCATACCTGGGAACCTTCTGGCTACGGAGATATTGGGGGTCAATTTCCAATTTTTTCACAAGTTTAAAAAAAAAAACCACTTTTTGAGGTTTTAACTTTTCTTTAATTAACTTCATGACCCGTTCACTATACAAGCATCCATCAGCACTAAGTTTTGAGTGTCATCAACACTAACATTGAGTTTTACCGTACAACGTGATTTTCCACCCAGAAAAAAAGTCGTTTCCCAGATTTTTTTTTTGCATAAAGTTACTTAGTTTGATATATAGAATGCTTGGTTGGCGGCTTCGTGAAGGGTCCGTTTACACCCTGTACATTCCCTGCACGCGTAACATGGCCACCGTAGAAACGGGTTTTGTCGACAGAAGAATCGACAAAATGACAGATCAATAAAAGAAAGCAATTCCCACACATTTCAATTACCTCATACAAAAACATTTCAAGACGAATTCTACTTAAAACCGTATCCCAACTCCATTCCACCGCTTTCAAGCGATTAAATAAAACATACGTAAGGAAAACATTCACGGGCTTCAGCAAGCATTAATATGTACGGGTAACTTGAAAATGTACTTGTAACGTGTGGTTGCAAGGAGTGCCATCTCCTTTACACCTATGGTTTTAGTAAGAGACGGGGGAAGGAACAAAGAGGTTGGGCAGAGGCGTCTCTATGTCTGCGATTAATAACTGTGATCGATCTGTCTACCAAGCGTGGTGATTGTGAAAACTCCTGTGCTGAAGGGTATGCTGGTGTAAATAACTAGCCAGTAGACTTTCCCGCTGTCCCTGTGGTAGCAAATGTCCATAGCCATCGGTGAGGACTTACCAAGAGTACGCCTGGTTGTTTACTATACGATAATGTCCATTTTGACTGATTAATATTTAAATATTATTATTGCACTCTTGGAGCTTTAACTGTCAGCGCTGACCCAAAGTTAAAGAACCATTGGGGCTCTTTTTTTCAGTAATAGGGAATATGCATGTAATTTTTTCTTCACTTAAATCAATAAAATGCAATACTATCAACCCAAGAAAATAATTAAAAGTTAAGTTCAACTACTGCTTGTCGCTCAAAAAATAAATTAAACTCCTACAATTTTCTACGACAGTTCAAACGTCCGTGACTGTCG
The DNA here is from genome assembly GCA_905220335.1 of Noctua pronuba. Classification (NCBI taxonomy): domain Eukaryota; kingdom Metazoa; phylum Arthropoda; class Insecta; order Lepidoptera; family Noctuidae; genus Noctua; species Noctua pronuba. Next base: position 12,278,188 of record LR999894.1, read on the forward strand.
CGGCCATTCATGTCATGTTATGTGACGTCATTTACCTCTATCTGCCTTGTTTACATCTAATTTTTTACCCTTAATATATTAATTTGACAAATTGCATGTCCTTTATTCAAGTAAACATTGCAATAACAATATAATAAAAAATTCTTAGTGAAACTTTAAGTACTTTTCAAATAAAAGTGTTTCTTTGACACATGGTATTTGACGTCACTACCGGCGTTATCGAGGGGCGATGCGTTTTGAGTTTGCGTTCCGTTTCACCAAAAACACTCTACATGAAGTATTAAATTGTAAAGTAAGTGTTGTATTAGAAAATTAAACAAGTGTACCACAATGTTTTTATGGACCAATACAAGGCATTTTTAAGAAATAATAAAAGTTTTGCATTTCTTGCATATTCCCTATTGGAAATGTTAGTGAAAACGTATAGAAGTATTGTATCTTAAGACCTATATCGGTCATTATAAGGCCCATATTCTTCAGAGGACCTGACAAGTTGAAAATATTCTCCCTCTCCGAGTGAACCGTAACACGGGGCAGTAATTCAGGATTTGTGACGCACACAAAGACGATTCAGGCTCTCGTAAAAACGTTTAGTATTAGGTCTTTCTTCAGACGGCAATTACTGGATTTAATTTCGTCATTATTGGACTTTTGTGACGGGAATTTAACGCCTTCACCTTTGGCAATGTCAAGAGGACTGCGACCATTGCTCCACTAGCTAAAAGACGTTTATTAAAGCAGTAAGTAAGAGAGCAATGTACGTTACCCAGACTGTGAGGCGAAGGATTATTGCGTCAATTAAAAAGTCCGAGTTCTTACAAGTTTTACATGGTTATTACTTTTCATAAAGTGCGTAATGTTTAATGTTCGTCTGTATTTGGTGGTCGAATGTATATTTCGATGATTTGTGACTTATCTGGCCTCAATTATGACAGGAGCATTCGCAGAAGCTTGCCTTTTTTGGCCGCCGTTTTTTCGAGGCTTACTCGTCAATGTAAAACTTTCCTGTATTGTTGTCGAGTTCGATGACACGCCTGTTTTGATAGTAACTTTATACTTCGCTCTCTATATTCTCATGTTATTTTTGATACATAAGCTCATTCATCAATGAGAGGAAGTTAATACTATAGATCAAGGCGTATATTTATATACGTAACCTTATTTTTTAGCAATAAAAGTATCACAAAGAACATCGTGGTTAGTAAGCCCTCATTATAAGTTTGCTTTCCAATAAATAGGTACTTGACATTCCTATTCAAACTTTTCTGAAAATCTAACACAATAAAATCTCGAATCATTTATCGAATGAGATGCTCCTTTACGCTTCAGACTCAGGACCAAACAGTTTTATTACCATGGAAATAAACCTCTGAAAATGTAAATTGTTATGCCTCATTAGCATTTAGAAAAGCTTACGAACATAGAATATATTTGGACGTTAACTCTCCTACTTGGGCATGTAAATTTATCAATAAAGAGTGTCGCAAAAGGATCGGGTTCCGTGGAGCTTCTTTATATTTACATATTGGTCCTTGTCGGCCGGAATTTTCGTCCATCACTGCAATTTAAGGACACAGATTTTATCGGTCTTTTTCAGATCAAAGATCTCGTCCAAAACTAGGTTAGGATAGCGATTAAGTAACCGGGGATGATCAGTAGTCACTTCTTTTTTGTGCTAAATTTAATTCAATCTGTTATCTATCAAGCGTGGTTATTAAAGCAACCCCATCTTTTTGGGAACTTCTTTTGGATAGTAACCTAAAGTCATGGACAACAAGGCGTAAGTCGAAGGGTTATGTCGGACCTTACTGGTCGATCACAAAAGCCCGCTTCCATTTTCGCATGATACTCTGCTAATTTAAGTGTCGTTGTGAAAATTAGTAATAAAGAAAATAATTTTTAGGTAAATGCCAATATCCCATCCCATCCATTATTATTCCATCTCAGGTCCAGTTGAAAACCAGCGTCGGGCAATAGCTGCTCGGCAATTTGCTGAACTGGGCCTATTTGGCGCAGCCGTAAGTTTATTTTGTATCTGTTTAGTTTTAAGTTTTTTATTGTGTAGATTTCAGTTTTTGTTGTGTGCACCTGAGGCATGTGCCAAATAAATATGTTTTCTTTCTTTCTTTCAATATGTCACCCTATTGTTCTATAGTATGAACCTGAGTAAAACACGTTTAATAAAAACGTGATTTAGTGCGTATCAATCACGTTTTCCTCGGACACACAAACCTGAATGACGTCAATTTAAAATAGATTTTTCTTTTGTCAACAATGTCAGATACTGAATAAAGCAGTAGGTCTAACAAACAGCTGCGGGGTTATTGCGTTTCACACTCGCATTCTCAATGCTATTCATTTTGACAGTGCAACGATATCTATGACTCGAGGGAACGAATTTTTCAAACAGAAGCAATCGATTACGATAATTTTTTTAAATATTTTGAATAGTCAGAGAAGTGTGTTGCGCTTCTTTTTTTTTTCTGTGAACTATGAGACATTGCAACAGAAAACGCAAAGATCAGGATTTGATCTTGCGCATGGAGGGTTCTGACTAAATCCACCCTTCACCTTGAACTATTCTTCTGATTTCATAACATTCTCTTCTTTAGCCTATTGTTGATAAAAAAAAGTGATAAGATAAGATTCTTTATTTGCGTGAAATATGGTATGTACATGATGGTCTTATAAATAAAAAGGTTTCTCATATTTCGCTGACTTCTTTCAGCATGCAAACTTAAAATAAAATTAAAATACTTAACACAATATACTCGTAGGTACGTAGTTAAAAAATTAAAAAACATTTAAGAAACACAAAGACAATAATATTATTATTTCAGAATTAAAAATACTCGTGTAGGATAATGTAATAAAATTAGAAAAAAAATAACAAAGACAGAAGACTAGATAACATCAATAAAATAGTCTAGATATAAAAAATACCCGTCTTCAATTGAAAGGAACCCCGAAAAAACGTGTCAATAAAGTGTATGAAAGAGAATATTGGCATTATGATAGCGACTCACATGGCATATATCGAAGAATATTTCGATACTTTTGTCGCAAATCTGAGTCCCACCTGTTATTCGCTTTGATACTCAGAGAACGTGCCCCTCGTTATTATAAAATGGCCGGGTGTGTCCCCGGAGTAATGTAAACTGTTTTTGTCGCCACTGACATACAGAGTTATTGCCTTAATTTTTGCGTGTGATAATATTTTTGTGTCAATTTCTTTATATTATTTGTCTTGTAGTTAGGTGATAGTTTTGGTTTTGGCCGCTTGTCTACATGGTGTCATGATATGTCCCGAGAAGATGTCTAAATACTCATAAAAGGGACCCATTCCTGGACTCCACCCTCTAAGTAACGGTGGGACAATTCTGTAGATAGACAAAAGTGTCAGAAGTCTTTTCGTACCTAGCAGGTACGAAGCAGCTAAGTACTCAACTCCTGGTTTCTAAAGTCATTCTACTAAAAAACTAATACATTCATAACTTACTATTTAGGCACCTGCATTTATTATTTATTTATTATTTTTTATTCAATAATAAATAAATAAATAAATTTTAATTATTCTATAAGTAGTTTCAGTTCAATTTCATGCAAAATAACAAAAAATAAATAATTATAAAACAATTAATTACACTGGTCATGTTAATTCAAAAACACTTTTTGTATGTTACATGAAATGTTTCGTCTAGTTATGTATAGAAAAAGGTTAGTGATAATAATATGTAGAAATGATATTATAATATTAATCAATTGTTTGAATAAAAGCAAATTCAGACGGATTACCTGCGGCTGCGAGTAATTAATTAGACATGTTGAAATAGTTCAATAATTTCTGTTACTAAGTTAGTTTAGAACTCGATCCGTGTTTGAAACAATACAGACAGTTTAATAAATAAACGCTCTGTACGACTTTGAGAATTGTTTCCAACTAAAACTCAAATATATTATAAATGAACTAAGGCAATCGAGTTTTCAAAATTTATAACCAATGTTTAAATTAAGCTGTTGTTTATCTATTTACAAAATGAACAATTTTATCTTATTTTTAATTCTCGAATATAAAGGGAGTGTTATGATGACTACTCTTAAATAGACGTCATCGTCCAAAAACAAAATTGAGTGAATATTGTTGCTAGGCAACGACTTGAACATTTTGATTGAGTAATCGTTATACGGTAACGTACGCACTCAAAACTTTTATATTACCTGTATTTTTTAAATATCTTGCTATGCTTAGGTAATTCATTTATAGTTTTTTCGTTTGATTGAATTCTTAAAGTCTTAGGCTGACATTTTAATCCCAACGCTGCCTAATTAAGGCAAAGCTTGTTACAATATTGAGCCATTTATACCTAAAGTTCAGCTGAAAACCCACAATGACCGTTCTTCTTCTTACATAAAATCCCAATATTTGCTAGAAATTTGTCTATCAGCAACAATACTTTTGACTTTATAAAACAAATTAAAATTACTACAGAGGGAAAGCCAATTAGCAAGAAAGGTGTTTAAGTAAATAAGAGTTGTATTATTTTAAAAAGGTGTATCGTTTTCCTTCGTGCCCCAGTTCATTTGGGTTCGCAAATAAATCGGAGGGAGGGCGATGTTTATTCGTTTTTATTATTGCTAAAAGCTGAATACGAGGTGTATTTAGCTTTAAGTTTCTTGGTCTCCTGATACCTTCTTACTTTGCAAGCATTTAGTGGCATAATAATATATTTTTTAAATATTTTTCAATATTTTTATATAATTTTTGTTGATAAAAATATTTAAAAATGTAATTAGTAATTATGAAAAATAAATAAACGAAAATAAAAATTGGTATGTAAGGATCGTTGCAGGTGGCGTTATGTAGTTTCAGTCTACCTCCATACCATCCCATTTATGTAATAAAACATATGATTTTTTAATGAAGTTGCTTGCAAAATCAGCATCAGAAACACATATTATGGGTTTCCTTATCTAGCCTTCGTATGAAGAAAATTGGCCAATCTGCCCCTAATCCATGGACGGCAGTCAGCCCAATGTAGGTCACTGGACAAAAGAGTAATTAAAAAGTAATAAAACGGAGGTAAACGAGGGGAGCGTAGCAGCCGTTAGTACTGCAAGTTAGTTTATTGAGGCGGGTACGAATAGATTAGTACTAAATGAAGCGAAACAACCTAAAAACGAGTGTTACGTGATTGTCTTTTGTTGAGTGAAGAGACATGTTTTCACATACTTCTTTATATTGTTCAGACAAAAAAGTAATTTATTATTTTGGGCATGACGGCTATTTGATAAAAAAAAGTACCTACAGTTATGTATCTCACGACGCAGTCGACCATCGCTAGCGACAAATCAACGTTCAAGAACTGTGTGTAGATGTAAATTTCACCAGCGAATCGTCGAGCGGTCAAAGTCTCTGCGTGTGTCCATTTAGGGCCTAACATAAGGGCTTTACATAATAGTAATATGACAACTTTACGACCAGATCATGGCATACTGGCTGGAGTATCCAAAGTGCCCCTAGGCTTCCACTTCAGAGTACTTAAAAAAGGCTACTGATGACGAAATTATTGTGACCAATGTGCCCAAGTAAAATGTTATGAGATCTACTATCAAAAGAAATAGGAAAATGTAGAGGTCGTTTCTGAATTAACGAACCCTGAGAATCTCAAGTGCGAAAATACTTATAACGCGCGCTCAAACGATATTCAATCCATTATATTGGTAACATTGATTTCTATCGCACCTGAGGTCGTATCTATTACTTTTCAGCTGTCTGTAGTACTACGAATAAATATTGATGATATTTTTATTGCGTGTTATTGTAATTGGGTTATTTTTGCGTGAAAGGGAATCGACAGTAAGAGAAACAATAGCTGTTGGTACTACAGCGGGATTTATGAACCACGAGCCACCCCGGTGATAACAACAGGCTTACTGGGATTATATTCAGTCGGGTGGCTACTGTAATATCTTTAGTTAATAGTGGTTCATGTTTGACATTATTTTTATTGTGTATCTACTACTTTTATTTAAAGTTCAAGTTTTTGAAGTATGCGTAATGATGTTGTCTTTTCAGCACTATTGCTTCCTTCTATTACTACTGTAATCGTTATAGTATTTGCTTTCTCGAATATAGAATACTAAATACCTATCTCATTTGCTGAAAGTACGTTTGAATGGGTATGTACTATTGAGATCACTGACGGTCTGCCACTTTTCTGGTCTCCACTTACTAGAATAAAATCAACAAACATTATTGTAATTCTAATTAGGTACAGGCACATAGAGGTGTTTATAAAAACTTTAAGACCTACTACACTACATTATCTACATTCATACCAATCATCATTACGTCAATCGTCCAATAGGTACTTAAAGTACTTACGCCTTTCGGTCGACCTGTAAGTCTACTTTAATAGCCCGCAAACGACCATCACTAGACCGCAAGAAACATTCGTTGAAGTCATCAACGCTATCATAAAAACAGTAATCACATATGAATGAATGCAGCATACAAACATACATACGTGCAAGCTATGACACACATTGTGATGCACGGGATATTTTTGACGACACGATATTTATAATCTGTGCAGATAAAAAGGTGGTAGAAGTATCATTAATTTTTTCGTGCAAGTTTTATAGGGCTGTCGATTTTCCAATTTCTTTGAAAAGAAATGGTTGTTCGAAGATTAGGAAACGGTGTCATTTCAAATCAAAAGATACGCACTCTTAGTGAATGATCTCAAAAAAGATCACGATTGAGATTTCACATTCGGAAAAGATATTTATTAGAATGTATAGAATGGCATAAGAAGCAACAGTGGCTGAAGAACATATGACTGCGGTAGCAGATGAAGTGAGACACTTCAGCAAACTGGATCGATGAACGCAGCTTATCTAGTGTGACTACAGTCAGCACCACACAGGACATTGTATCGCAGTATTATATTGGTCAGTGGGGGCATTTTAAATTGGTTCAGTAGGGGCCTAAGACAATTGATTGTTACCGTTTTATGATAGCCAATGAAACCAGGACAAACACGTGCTCTTGCAGCCCTGTTGCGCTAGCGTGCGCGTGCGCCGAGTCCACAGCGCCCACGCACACGCGACAACCTTGCGCGCGAGTATCGGGGACACTCGCAGTCGCCGCTTCCATCAATCAACCCATATTATGTATTCACTATTCACCGCCAATTATATAAAACAATGTTAGATGCTGTTGCGTTTTTCAACGATGAGTTGTTTAGTGATGTAGGTGCGATTTTCAGTGAGGTATTAAAAGAAATTGGGGCAACCAAGGCCAGGTTAATTCTGATATTGTTAGTCATTATAACCTAAATAAAACATAAGTGTATTTTACGAAGATTCAGATTGTGTTTTCGCATAGCTGTAAAAATGATAACCTTCAAGTAAACAAGACTTATTTTATTTTTATCTAAAATTTTGGTATTGATTTTGAATTTGATTTTATTGTTAAATTGCCCACTTATGTATTGGTAATGTAAACCGGAAGAGTGGAAGTACTTAATACAAGCATTTTTTTGCTTAAAAGGTACTTCCTATCATTTGATTGTTATTTACATAAGTCTTATAATATAAAAAGTTTTCTTTTTTTAAACAATTTGCATGAAACTAAGTCTAAGTACTATACCTAGGTACATACACAAATCTATGATCCAATGCATCAGAAGTTGATTAATTAATGTTTGTGTCAAGGGTTATTTTAGGAATTCAATTTATTTTGTTCATAATAGGGAGTGAGTGATTTAAGAACCGACGCAACATAACTATAAATAAAAATTGTGAGTAAGTAGTTAGAAATGCACGAGTTTTTTTTAATTATGATCCGGGTTTATGTCGTGATAAAAACCACCAAGTTTTCTAGTTTAGCTATAAAAAACTTCGCAAACATGTTGTAAACACAACAACTCTCACCCATTACATAAAACAGTGAATGAAAATGCCAATTAAGAAACACATTATAAAACATGTTTTCTTAAATCATTCAGGTCCACACAGTTGTTTCAACAAGTTCTCGTGACACATAATTAACTTGTAATTCGTCACAGACGCTGCATGACATTTAGCCTTTGCCTCGTTCGTGAACTGAATTACTGAAATAATCACCTCCTATAACATTACTCGTTTATGGTCATAAGCCTTGTTACATCACAATTATGTGTAATCTTTGAATGTTAAAGGCAATTAAAGGTAGGTACTCATGGTAAGTAAATAATTTAAAGATTACTGTGTCATCGGAACTTTAAATAAACAAAAATGTATCCCGATAAACGATAAAGAAGTATGGTTACAAAAAAGGAAAATCTTTCAAATGAACTGGTACTTGCTCTAAATCTATAAAGGATTAGATGGCTCGAAGGATGGATCTAGCATTTTTTCAGATCACATGTCTATTTCGTAACGAATCCTACTTTAAATGCTAAAAGTTCCTACTGATTAATTTCCATACAACTGGTTGATAAGGTTGAAAGAAATAGGATAGCCATTTATTTTCCCGATGAAGAAAATATTAAGAAAAAACTTAATGGCATCTCACAATTTTTTGACCGCAAATGGCCACTGACTGTTTCAATTCCACAATGAGCGTCACTAAAAAGGTTTAACCACGAAGATCAAACTACTTCCATATTGATATATTATATAAAATTATAAAATTAAAGGTTGTATTTATTGAAAAAAAAATTCATTGACGTAAATGAATAAGTTTTGCAATACCGATAGCGTATGAAAAACCTCCGAAGTCTATTAACTACAGACACAAGAGCATTAAACTATTACACAATGTAGTTCCCACAGGTATCCAAGCCATACTTAATCCAGAACAAATAATGCCTAAAGAAATCTGTATTTTCAGTAAACAATACATAGTAGTCACACATACAATAGATATGTCGGGCGTAGGTAAACTTTACCAATTACGAAGCGTAATTTGATTAGTACCACCACAAACAGTCTGATTAGCGTCTTCACACGCAGGTTCGTGAACTGTGCGCCGAAATGTAACAAATATTCTGCTACCAAACTCTGAGGGAATATTATGAAGTTATGAAGAACTTTGTATATTACTTTATTGACTTAATAAGTAAGAGAATTGAGCAGTACGATGCTCGACGACGACGTTCTTTTATATATATGGGTGAGTAATTTGGTTTTCGACAAAGAAACCGTATAAAATCTTTTCAAAGTGTGAAGGGGCCTCATAAGCATTTGGGATAAGAAATAATTAAATATAGGTAAGAAATTATGTGGAATTAAGAAGACTAAAATAAGAGAGAAAGGTTTTTTTTAAGTAGTTACAACTGCATCCTATTTTCGACATAATTATATTGGTTTCTGTAATTAATAGAGAGCGTTATTCAATTTTTCCACAGAAGTAATTTCAGTCGCTATCCGGAGTCGGGATTGGGGACCCGTCGATGGCAATAAGATAAACATAACTGCTGAAATGTGGGTGAACACCAAAATCTTTGAAGAAATAAACAGGCGTGCATGATGTTTTGTCGTGTTACCTTGATAGAAAGACACAGCTTAGTCTACAGACGAAAAGCAGTCCCCAAATTCGTCCCCAAGTTATACAGTTTAGCAATTAACGTGCAATTTCCAACGGATAGCTAAGCAGGGCACGATATAATTGAGCCGGCAGTCGAACGAGAGTCTGCCGTGGGAATGGCTCATGAATAGGTATCTGGGTATCTAGGCACTGCGACTATTGTAGTCGGCACGCTTCGCAAGTCCGCACGACAATCGCAGTTCGATAGGGTTGTGAATTATGGGGACCACAGATATAAAAATACGTAGATAACGCAAATTGTTGAAGACAAATTCAGACAATTGTCCTAATTTAAGTACTTCAAGCGCAATAGCTCTCTTTCTGTTTCATACTTTCCGTATTATCTATCGCAGTCCTAACAACAACGCAAAGATATTTGAACGCCGCTCAGTTTGCACGTAGCGTATCTTTCTTTATAATATCATTGCCTACATCGGATAAACGATCCGTCTAGATGGCACCATCAAAGAATCTAGCCAATACGTCACACGTATAGCACTTAAGAAATACATTAGTACTCTTATATTCTCATTTATTTCCTAATTAAGACACAGGGTCAGATTTCTGGCCTGAATACGCTATTAATTAGTCCAACTGTCAGGGCTAGTTAAATAATGATATGACCTAGACCTATTGCCAGAAATAGGGTAATACAGAAGGACAATATCACCTAACCTTATGTGAAGAGCAGATAATGCTCTGAAAGTAAAGTTAAAGTCAAGTAAAGTTAAAGTCAAGTAAAGTTAAAGTCAAGTAAAGTTAAAGTCAAGTAAAGTTAAAGTCAAGTAAAGTTAAAGTCAAGTAAAGTTAAAGTCAAGTAAAGTTAAAGTCAAGTAAAGTCACAACCAATTAACTTCAAACAGTCCTTGTTATGTGTAATGTAACTTGATATTTATTATCTGTTCAAATTAATGCCTTTTCGTGGATCGCTGGATCTTTCCTAAGGGAATGTTGCTCCGTATGAAAGTGAACATCGAATTGTGTTTAGTTGGATATCGAGAGGTAAGTTGGTTTAGTTACTGATAGTTTTGGGAGCTATTGCTGTTAAATGGATTAAGTAAATAGGCTTTGTTGAGTTTATTAATCTCTTGAGTATTTCGAGATTGATGTTGAAATAACGCTTTATTGAGATGATTTACGGCTTGTTATTTTTTATTTTCTACATACAATTTTCTATTTGGTTATCGAGCTAAAATGAAATCAAGATAATTGCAAGCACAGCAATGCAAATAGACAAAAACTGGTAATTTAACTTGTTATTGAATGAAAAAAACTGAAAGAACACACAACACACAAAGAAAAAATCATTACTAGCTATTGCCCGAGATTTTGTTCGGCTGGAAATTTTGGTGAGTACGTGGGAGAACATAAAAGAAACATAACCTATGTCCTTCTCCAGAGTATAATCTATCTATGTGCCTTTCATAACGATCCGATTAGCCGTTTATTCGTGAAAGGTAACAAATAAACTAACAGTAACTTTCATAATATTAGTATGGATGAATCTTTTGAGGACAAAAATATACAACTCGTTAAAGTTGTATATTTTTTAAACACAATTCAATTCACCGATTGCTAATTGTCTCAAAACGTATACAAAAAACAGGCGATCAAACTGCTCGTTTTAATATTCAGTATCACACACACATCGCAACAAATATATAGCTAACAAACATACATACATAATAGATCCACACGTGGCCGTTATATTACCGTCTGGTGCTCTCATTACCCGGGCTACGTTTAGACATAAAAATGTTGACATATATAAAATGAGTTTAAAGGTAAAGTCTTCGTAAAGTCTTCTTGGTAAAGTAGTTTCGTCGGTAAGGTAGGTAAGGTCTTCGAGGCCTTGTTCTCATAAATTATCTAATTTTAGGCTGTTAGTTTGATAAAACAGATTTTTATGTAAAAAGGAAAAATATTGACCAATCTTATAGATGATAGGCATATCATCTATTAGATTGGTCAATATTTTCATAATTTCAACATAAAGTTTTACCGACCTACTTATTCATTTTCCTCTGAACGAATTTTCACGCCTCCAACCGTGCTGTTTATTAAGAAAATTCACAAACTTAATTATCCTTATGGTATCCTTTTCACAAAGATCCCCATAATTTTCCCTTCGATGCCCCCTCTCTTTCATACATAAACCGTATAGTATAAGTGTATCTCTGTCGTGTTTTGGTTTCAGCGTGTTTCAGCAGCCAGCTGAGCGGGCGCGACGCGTTGCCATGGTAACCATTGATCGGGCGCCATCTTGAATGCAGCCGTCTGCAAACCCGTACTCTAGACAATAATGGGATTTGGCGCTCGAGTTAAAAATAGGTGTGGTGTTGTATGGGAATACGGGAGAGGGATACGATTATGGTGCCATATATGAAATTTTGGGAAAATATTTGAGGGTAACTGATTTATTTGGATGGAAAATTGTATTTTTATACTGAAAATAAATACTCATTTTGTGGAAAGAAATATTTGAGAAACAATTAAATGTTTTATTTAAGTAGTTTAGAGGAAAAAGTTTGACTCCTAGTTATTTAGTTCCTTTATTTTACAGATCATCTGAATAACTATTACCCAAAAGCAAGACGTGGGTGATGTGTGACCAATATAATCCGAAGTGTAAACTATGGTTTATTAGTTTTACTTCTATTAAAACAGACAAAGATTTGATCTAAAGAAGCCAATCTCCGGAAACGATCCCAGACACAATAGTGTAGGATAGTTAGCGGGTCGCTTTCCATGCCGTTCTGCGGGCCGCCGGGCAGGAGGCTGGAGAGATGTCGCATCCTACTTATCGACCGGATCCGGCTGCTATCAATAATACGTGAACGGACCAATCGGATACGTGTAGGCCTTTACTATTTTAGCAGGTTAAAAGCCAGCAGCATAATTGTGTAAAACACAATGGCAATGCCATTCATTGAGCAATTTACGATGTTCCCGATTTTTTCAAACTCTTGAAGGAATTGTTTAAGAATTTCCTTTTAAAGCCTTTCGAATGGTATTTAAAGTGTTACGGAATTGGGGTGCAGGGTGGCTTTTTATTTTGTAGGCATTAGTTTGAATCTAGACTACCTAAGTGTTAGTCTTAGTCTAGTAAGGGTTATAGTTATAAAAGTGAATAAAATAGTTTTTTTCAGGAAGTGCAAAACCAATACAATGTAGGTAATCTATTAGTTCATTTAGTGTGTTTTTACCGCTGAACTACGTAGTTTCAATAAGGGCGATTTTAGGTAGACAGTACTTCGTTAGTACTTCCTTTAAACCCTTCTTTCTCCTTCATTCAAGAGGACTGAATAGTTTACAAGCGCGTAGAAGTTACGAAGTCGGACGGAAGGTAAACAATTTGTAGAGTAAAAGAGGTACCTAGGTACTAGCCTAGCTTGCAGCAGTACTTGAATTAGTAAAACTTAGGTACTCTGTCTAGTGGTCGGCCAGTGTCCTTTTATACACACGTCTTTGCCCATCCATGTAGTGTAGTTCGAGTATAGAATCGTCAAATAAATCGCCGACTACGCACGTGCTTACTCATCTATTTTGTCTCTGAATGCTATTCGTTTTTGTGTTCAAGCTTATTTAGCTGATAATGATATGAAGTGGTCTGTTTCTTTAATAAGTCAACATAGTTGGTAGTTGTTGCTACAAACAAAAAATAAAATGACTAAACAACCTTCAGACATTTATCCCGCACTCATCTCCAACAATTTTGGTCCGCTTAAGTAATTAAGAAACTATTATAACTATCCCATAGAGCTTCTCGCTCCCATGAGAAAGAACTCCGGTCCGGACTCCTGGACCAATCAATACGGTCTGTAACCGCGGAGCCGGCGACCTGACGGCAGCCGGACGGCTACCGGCTGGCACCCCAATGGCGCGGCTAAATTTTATTGCAACACTACGCCCCACTGGCTTTTATCTCGTTCGACATTTTTTTGTTGGAGCTGGAAGAAAACGGCTGTGATTGGAAACAGCTGCTTGAGAAAGCCTGGTGAAATTGGATGTTGTAATGTTATTGGTAATGGAAGATGGTTTATTCACGGATAGACTAAGGATAGCTAAATGAAAGTATAGGAATGATTGCAAAAATGAGGCTTAGGGGTCTTTTGTAACTACGTCAATCCTTACTTTTATTGCTTAAGTGCTGAAAATCGAGAAAAAATGTTACAAGTAACAGAAAAATAATAACCCCTTTATTTAAGTTCATAATAATATACATTAGTTTAACATTTTCTGTGCATATTTTCTCATAAAAGTTCTTATCAAACAGCTACAAGAATTTATCCACCACCATTATAAGAGAGATAAACTTAGCGCTTTCATTTCTGTCAGCTCGGACGTTTAATTTTGTTTTTGTTTACAATAAAACAAGAGTTTCTCTCCCGACTTCGCTCTGGACAGACATTTCATTAGCCGTAATTAGTCACTATGATACCGTCTAGACTGTTTACCTCGTAGAAAATACACAGCATAAAATCAATTGCATAGACAAAGAAGTTTTTTTCAAAACAAAATGGCGATCGTAACGTCAAATAATTGCAAAATGACTTCTCGTGAAACTGCGACCCGTTGAGCGAGTTAATGATCCATGTTTTTTATCTACTCTCTATAAAAGTGCCACTATTTTTTATTCAGGTAACACCTTCGAAATACCCGCCGTTTCGATACACATTTCGGCTTTATAACGTAGCGTTTTTCGGGAAAAAAATCACCTGTTAAAGCAGCACGTACACATACAGGGTTTATAACCCAATTTGTCACCGAAAGTGGCCAGATTCGAGCTTGAACGGTTTAATTAAAGCTGGTCTCGTAAAACGTTGTGACTCCACTTGGGAAGGAGATGAGTTTAGAAAGATATCATAAACAACAGACTATGGAATACGCATAGACACTTATAACCTATAACACTTATAATCACCTATGGAATACGCATTTGAAAATATAATGGATTGGCTTTAAATTCTAATTTTGAAAAAAGCTTGTTTTGTTAAAAAAATTATGGTTCAATAACCTTTTGTAATATGGCAACATCGTCGGAGATACAACGTTTAGTAGCTGTCATTTCAAAACAGTTGCTTATTAAAACTAAGTTCAAAGTAAACGTAAGTTAACACCTTTCTCATTACACAGTAATTCAGCACATTCACATTCTAGTGGTGTCGCGTAATAAACTTTAATATTTAATTTGAAGGCTTTAGTAAACGCGCCCCGCTCTCCACACCGGTCAAGGGCATTGCACCAGTGCAGTATTGAAACCATCCCACGCAAAACCGAACCTTAACCCTCTTTAATAAAAAGTTACTTTTCGAATGGCTAACGGAAACCCTAGGAAAATTGCTTTGCATTTTCCTGCAAAAGCCACTCCGGAAACTTTTGACGGAAACTTTAGGAGTTAAAATTGCGGATGAAAACTTTTACGGACATAACTAGCTTTAAGGTAGCCCATCCATAAAAGATCACACGTTTAATGTTCTTGGTGCTCCATAAAAAGATTTTCCTTTTCAATTTATGTTTTCCTTTTCATAGTACATTTTCATATCTCATGTCAGTGCGGTCGTATCGACGATGCGGTTTGAGTTTGATGTTTTTTACATAGTAGTTAATAAAAAACTATTTATTTGAAGATATTTTAAGAGCCCACGTTCTTTAAAGAACAGTAGCGTATTAGTTTTTAAACTGACATGGGCAGTAAACTAACATAACCATTAACATTGAAAACGGGATAATTACCATGTTTACTAATTGTTTTGAGTTCCCGATATTTCGGCGCAACAGCCGGCGTTTTAGGCGCACTTAGTTCTTGCAACAGCGCCGATATAAACGGGAACTCAAAATAAATAGTAAATATGGTCAATATTTCGTTTTCAGTGTTAATGATAACTGTAGCACAGGTTAGATACTTTTCAGTCAGTAACCAATGTTTTATATAAATTAGAAGCATTATTTGAGTTTTTGTAAGTGTGAGTACCATGTAGACTTGCTATTATGGTTAGTAGGGCTTATCCTAATCTTTATGGTTTTAACTGTAGCTTTGTTTTATTTTCCTATCTCTACACTGTGCTCACATATAGAAGCAACAATATTGTACCCAGGACTATGTAACATATAACTTGATTTGAAAAGAGTGTCCATGGAGTTTCTTGCCCATTCTTCTCCATGAGATCTACTATTTTCGAATGGGCAACTACAGTCCATTCACAGTTATTATGCCTGTGGCGGGACTGTAGGTAGCTTATTTTTGACTATGCAAAAGTGCCTGTCATGGGTCTATTTGAAATAAATGCTTTGAGTTGAGTTGAGTTGAGTATTTTTTGCTACAATGCCGTTTCGTTGTATTTTTGTCAAAAGCTCTCCATTGCTACAAATATTTTGATTCGATTTAACCTACTGTTAAATACAAGCTTTGTCCTGAAAATTACAACGAAAACACCTGCATCGCCAAACAAAAAGGGAAATGTTCCGAAACTCCGCAGAGGAATCTGACGAGGTCGAAGGCAAATTTCCCATTTTTTTGGCATTATTTTTTCCACTGGCAACTCTATACAACAATGTTAATCAAAAATCCCTCACTACAAAGTTAGGCTAGGTTCATACACGCGGAGGTAGCCACGTTGTACAAAGGATGAACTTCTAGGATATGAGTAACTTGCCTTTTGTAACTTACAACTAGGTTTATAAAGTTCAGATACGTGGAAGAACGTACATGTAACTTTGATGCAGTTAATTTTAATTCACTGAATGTTACATATCTTCTGAAAATATCTCCTCTAACTTTTCAATTACAGTTACTAAAGTTATTTACTTATTAGGCGTGTGTTTTGTTTTTAAGGTAAATGTACTTTGTTCAAATGTATAGGCTTGTTGTGTTTAATTTACTGTGGATGTTATTTTCGTAACAAAATAAAACTGAACACTTTTTTGTGGGCCTAATGTAATGCCCACACAAAAGTTTATTCGCATATAAAGATAGGCAATTTGAAAATAGAACCTCTGAGTGTAAAAAAAAAATAACAAAATAAAGTTGCCATATTGGAAACCTAACTTTTTTGTGAAAACCTAATCGAGATAATGGAATACGCTACTTAAAACAATAAAGCTATCTAAACTTTGCTAAGTTCAGAATTCCATTTTCATCATTATTATCTTACAGCTTATGTAAATTACTATTTGCTTTACATATTAACCTTGGGATATTGTGTGAAACTCCTATTTATTTATTAAGATGGCAACTGTCTTTCTCGGTCTTTCCAATACCTTCTTTCTTACACAGTTTTATTTTATTGAGTTGCAAGTGAATTAAATTGGTGGAGGTCGTGGCTAAATAATAACAGCCGCTCGGGTCAATCTTTAGGTTAAGCCGTGCTTGCCTAGGTTGGTCTATGGATGGGTGACCACCCATTACATACCGAGTTTCCTCCGTGCCTCGGAAAGCACGTAAAGCCGTTGGTCCCGGCTGTCATTTGTAGATTTTTGATAGTCGTCAGGTAGTCAGTGGCCCAAAAAGTCTAACAACCCGTCTTACCAAGGGGTATCGTATTACCCAATATTAACTGGGTTGTGGAGGTCAGATAGACAGTCACTCCTTGTAAAATACTGGTATTCAGCTGCATCCGGTTAGACTGGAAGCCGACCCCAACATAGTTGGGAAAAGGCTAGGCAGATGATGAGTTGCAAGTGAATTATATTAGTACTTCGCACTCGCAGCGTTGGAAGCTAAGAATTTAGGTACCTATATAATCTAATTGCTGTTTGCCAATAGAATTGATCATCTCTAAGTGACAGTAAGTATAAGTTTAGTTGTAAACCGTGAAAGTTTGAAAGTGTTTGTTCATCTCTTAACCAATAAAATGATGATCTGGCAGAGAAAATAACTTGTCGTAATAGCTCCCAGGAAAAGCAATCTGAAGTCCATGCCATGGGTCGGCTATTTTAGCCATAGAACCGATGACAGTTGTGGTAGAAGTAATCAGCAAACATAAGGTAAGACACCCTCAGACTAGATGGAGCAGCGATTCTCACAGGGTAGCTGGTAGCAGCTAGATCAGCCAGATGAGAGTTACCAATACCGTCCGATTGGGAAGGCCTAAGTTGTGGTGTAATCAGAATGAACACAGGACGTGTTTTGTTGATATGGAAGGGGTAAGCTAGCAGTTACCGCGTACCCATTTCTTCGGTACCAACGTATCTATAAAGGACGGACCAGCGCCCGACCACACACCTGGGCAGGGGACAGTTAGCCGCTGCATACAAATGGCAGCGCTTTGTTCAAGACATTACGCACCGCGGTCACGTGACTTCCCCTCCTCACGTACGGCTTAGTTCTATGGAATGCATAGGTAACACCATTGTTGGTCAATACTTAGCGTTGCTGTGATTTATAATGGGGTGTTATTGCGATTGGTTTTTATATGGCAACATCTAAAACGCGATCAAGAGCTCTGAGTATCAACGTTGCTGTGTAATATTTATTTTGTCAGTTTGCCAATTTAAACGTAATTCGGTATTGATGGCGCTTAATTTTAATGAAATTCGCTCTTAGACCAAGCTCTCTGTAAGAACCATCTTAAAAACAAGGATATCAGAACGGTGGTTACTGCGACTCTAAAATTTCGTTCTTTGATCTACAGCACTAGCGAGTAGTACTGTTGATCTGTCCAACTCTGTTCTCCAGCTTAGTAATTAAGACAAACTGCAACATTGTGTGTCGTTGAAGTCCCTGGGTACTTAATCAGATTTCGATACTCGCATGAGTACTCCAGTGCAATTCCTGAATCCAATACAGGGAGAAACAAAAAGGGATGTTATCACAAACTTACACAGTGTATATTTCATTGCAAACGAGGTTAGATACTAATTACAAACAAATATCTAGTCTGAAACCTGTTGACCTTACAGTTCGAAATTCGAAACTCCAATACTCCCGGGGCGGGAATAGTAGACGCTCCAATTTACGTCGTCAAGTATCAAATATTCGGAAATATTTAGTCTATTGCTATAGCAACTAATACTGACACCAGATCAGAGGGCATAGAAAAGTGATAAGGATAACGGTGCCGAAAATGTCAAAAATCGATTGGAATGACTTTAGCTACCAAAATGCTTGGGAACATAATAAACGCAAACCTCTCGTGTGGTTTTGTTCTGTGACGTTTGGAAATTCGAAACTTTTTTTTTTACTTTTACCATACGTGTTGATCAGCAGATCGCGTCAATTCCTATAGCAAGTCCAATTTTTTTTTGCGAATTTGAAGAACTCGTAGTACAGAAGATGTACAGTTTCATGGTCCGAAAGACCATACGAGAGGTCTTTCGTTTATTATATTATATTGCCACTTGTCTGAACCCTCTCGTAGCCTTTTCCGATAGTACCGAAATCTAGGAGTAAAACTAGTTAGTCAAAATCGATACAGAATTTCAGTGTAAATCGCTAGAGTAGACTTCGTCAATTAGAGGACTTTGCAGACGGGCTCAGAATTCGTTAGCATCTACCGTTTACCTCGTGACGAATTTGCAATCTACTTAGTAGCTTAACTGGGAGTCAGAACGAATGTCAATGTGGCATTACTTGATGAAACAGGAGACTAAAACATCTGTTGCAGCTAATTGAAAATATTTATAAACCACCTGATAGTAAGTAATTGGAGGAGCTCGTGGCTAAATAAAAACAGCCACTCGGGTCGAAGTTTAGGTTAAATCGTGCTTACCTACGTTTGATTCGTGGATGGGTGACCATCTACATATTAGTATTGTATTCAGTCTTTCTTTCTGTATCGTGTGGTTAATGTGCCTAACCTGGTGTCAGAGTTTTTATGCCGCCCATGGGCCTCGCTTGGCGTTACATGCCGTCGAGAAACATCTAACAGGCATGCTGGTTTCCTCACGATGTTTTCCTTCACCGAGGTAAGTGATAATTATGCAATACGCACATGAATCCGACGTGCGTGTCTCGGGTTCGGACTCGAGACCTATGGCTTGGAGGTCCGACGATCACAACACTAGACTATCACTGCTGTATTCGGTGATTTATTTGGAAGGTTAGTAACGCTTTTCCCGCCTCTATAATATCGTTATTTCGGTCTACCGGCTCACTCATCTGATTACGAGGTCGAAATTTCATCAATTTACGAACAGTTTTGATGAAATTTCACAGGCGATGCTTTTATAGTAACAAGGTCAGGGCGACAGCAAATTGGACGCGAATGTTATCAGGGGTGGCATCAAGGATGGTGGAGCATTTGTAGATGTAGAAGGTATAGCAATTCATAAATTGCTTCAAAACTTTAGCATCGTTTTATAATCTTCAAAAAGGTAGGCAGAGGTATACAGGATGTAAATAGACTCTTCACGAAGCCGTTAACCAAGCATTCTGTACCTCAAACTAAGTAACCCTACACAAAAATTATTGCTGGGAAACGACTTTTTTTTTTTGGGTGAATAAACCTTTTTAGTGTTGTGATGGCCCAGAGGTTAAGGCCTCGCCTCTCATGCATGAGGTTGTGGGTTCAAATCCGGGCAAGTACCAATGTGACTTTTTCAATTCATATGTACTTTCTAAGTTTATCTTGGACATCACAGACATCGGTGAAGGAAAACATCGTGAGGAAACCTGGACTTATAATTAATATAAGTCTGAAATCGCCAACCCGTCTTGAGCAAGCGTGGTGATCAATGCTCGTGCCTTCTCTGTATGAGAAGAGGCCTTTGCCCAGCTGTGGGACAGTAACAGGCTGGTATTATTATAAACCTTTTACGGTAAAACTCAATAAAACGCATTCAAAACATTTTGCTTATGGATGCATTGAATAGTAAACGGGTCATGGGGGTATTTAAAGTAAAGTTATAACATTAAAAATTTGTATTTAAAAAAAGCTTGTGAAAAAGTTGGAACTTTGACCCCCAATAACTCTGTAACTAGAAGGTTCCCAGGTATGGTCTAGAACATAGGAGAACAAGTGCCTTCGGCTTCGTTAAGGGTCTATTTACACCCTTTAGATACCCCGTAGTAGACTCATATTTCACTAGTCATGTATAAATGGGGAGTTAGCTCTGCCACTTTTCCTTCCCAGCTAAAACAATGGAAGTGTTGATAAGCGACCGTTTTGGGGGTTGTAATTTTTTGAAGTACTGACGTCAGCCTTATTTGAATGTTGAATTTCGAACTCCATGCAATAGGGGACCACACTCCAGGGTGCTACAAATAAATCCCTGATGGAAAAGCCTGGTGTTGTTTTGAAACTTTTCACAAACACACTACTGAATACCAAGTAGATACTCTAGTACCCTATCTAGCCGATAAAATAATAAAAGATAAATAAAATTATAATTCGATAAAAATTTGGTGGTATTCCGTCTTGATTCATTCTTCCTCCATGGAAAAAGCACATTTCTGAATATATAAAAACGTTTAAAAAAGCAATACAAACCATATTTCATCACAACACCAAAATCACGTGTCTAAATTCAACATAACACAATAAAACGTCCTTGTTCATGAACGAGATAAGGCGCGTTCGTCCGATAGCGGCGTGCGCGCAGGTACGCCGGGTACGGCGTCGCGGCGGCACTCGTGCGCAGGGGCAACGGACTATCGCACCGCTTATCAGTGGTTGGGCAACCAGATTATGAGCTGTATGGTAATCTTCCTTCCGTGTTGTCTTTTTAATTAAATGAGGTGGGGGTTATCTTGCGGGTGATGCATTGTTTTGAGCTGTCGGGTTAAATCTGTGGGGTTTTAATTTTGTATGCTGTGGCTGTACTTGTCTATACCAGTAGAAAACTCCCCATGTTAATTATATATAGGTACTTAATTAGTATTTATGCTAAAACAATTGCCCTACCTAATTTTAAATTAGGGTTATTCCAAACCTTTGTATAGAGTCGGACCAGTTGTAAACTTTTCCGAACTATTCCTTTTAATTCAATTCAACTGTCAAGGCTAATCATCAAATTCATATCCAAAAAAAAAAACAAATTGAACAAAAACAGAAAACAATTACATAGAGAGTTACTCGATGATTTCTTCAATTTAGAAACTCCGACTATTACGCAAAAAGTAATACAGTACCTGTCCATCTACTTACAGATTTTAAATTGATTTCGAAACAAAGCAATGACTTTATGTACTCTTGTACCTAATGATTTACGCCAACTCTGAACCATCCATTGCCGCATTCGTTTACAATAAGTCAAATAGAAAAGCTAGTAATCAATCAATGTACCTCGAAATCCACACATTAGGTTGTAAATCTCAATCTGTCCAAGCAGTAAGCATTTGCCAGACTGGAAAATAAATGGTTGAATCTTAAGATGCTTGTCACAGCAGCGGCTAACTTGAAAGTAGTTATTTTAAAGCAGAAGAAGTTATATATGACCATTATAAATGTACCTACGGTATACATCATCGTCATTCTTCTGCCCTTATCCCAATTTATTTGGGGTCGGCGCAGCATGTCTTCTTTTTCCACACATCTCTTTACTCGTCATCTCATCAGACACCTTCTTCTTGCCATATCATCCTTCACACAGTCTATCCATCGTTTCTTTGGTCTTCCTCTACTCTTATACCAACCACATTCATACTCAAAACTTTCTCACGACATTTTCCTCTTTCCTCCGCATCACATGCCGTACATAAGAGGTATTTTAAATAATTTACAGCAAAAATGTGTTATTTGGAGCCTTGACACGGTCAGAAGATGTCGCGGCAGACTTTGTAAAAGATGGCGGGACGCTGGACAAAACCAACAACCAGTGGTCCACAATAGTCCTGGCTCGAAAAGAACTTGAAGTCAACAAGAGAGACATTTGCCCAGCTGTGGGATGACGCAGGCTAACAGTAACTAGTTATTTACAAAAGCCATGTAGATAAACAAATATATTATTTTATTAGTTTACCAGACTAACTTGTTAAAATCTAGCAATTCTACTTATTTACAGATAATAACATAATTGCCTCTAATATTATTGACTGCCTCGTTGGTCTAGTGGTCACAAGCGTGGCTGCTGAGCATGGGGTCCTGGGTACGATTCTCGATTCGGGCAACGTGTTATTGGGTTTTTCAATCAGGAATTTTGCAGTAACAGCCACGGAGTCTGGATTTATGCCCGGTTGATGACAATAGGTTTGCCCCATATTACATGGGACTTAAAAAACATAACTGGCGAAATGTGGGTGTACTATTAGGTACAGCTCTACCTAACCCTTCGGGGATTACATGTTAATGACATTATTCTATTCGTATTCTATCCCTTAACATCCCCACTTTGAGAAAAGGCCATTCCTCTTCAATTTAGCACTGAAATGTTAACACTATTAGGTACTAATATCTTGAACATCTCACCTATAACCTTCAGCCAATATCTGATCTCCGCGCTATTTCTCAAGTTGGCGTTCGACGTTCAAATATACTTCACCAAAGAGGATTTAACTCAAGCCTGCTTTCATTCCAGATTCTACTTAACCATCGACAAGTTTCTAGCTCTATGTGACAACAGTACACTTGTAGTTTCTATACAACATTAATCAGTCACTATTCAACTAAGAAAAGTGGTTTCGACAGATAAATTGTATAGCTCGTGAAAGCTTGTAATTGCAATGAAAGTTAAACAATTAGAAAATACCATTTTATTATTCCATTAAATTCTAAGTTTATAGAAAACTGTTGTTTTAATTACTTAAGACCATAAACAAGGCTGTTTGTCAATTTAAATGAGACCGAAATTAAATTAGAAATTCGATTTACTTTGAAAAGAAAATTCCTATTCAATTGCTTTATGTAATGTAACACCTTTCAGTCGCATTAAATAACTTCTGATCTTCGTAATGGAATGTTTTATTTTTGGATGATGCATTAACTATGTAGGTACATAAATACATCTTTGGTGGAGTGGTCGCAAGCGCGACTGCTGAGCATGAGGTCCTGGGTTCGATTCCCGGGTCGGGCAAAGTGTTATTGGGTTTTTGGACTCTGGATTTGTGCCCGGTTGATGACAATAGGTTCGCCCCCTATTACATGGGACTTCAACATAACTAGCAAAACGTGGGTGTACTATTAGGTACACCTCTGCCTAACCCTTCCGGAAATTTGTTATGTTATCTCATGTTAAGTACATAACAAAATATTTAGTTTTGGTTTTGATGTCATGCACATGTAGATACCTAAAGTAAAACGACGATTGCATCGCTGGTATTTCGAGTAGTAATTAGCTTAAAAGCTCTGCAGAGTTTTCTTCAATTTCATATACATTTTTCTAGCGAGTAAAAGTGGTAAATGCAAGCCGAGACCCCTTTGAAAGATCATGCTTCAAAACATACGCTGCTCTGGGTGGCTGTGCTCTATGCTCTTGCTAAATGGCACCCAAGTTTTCATGTCAATTACCTCTCACGGTAACCTCAAAAACGTCTATAAAAAGACACAGCCCTTTCGTACAAAAATCATCAATCAACACGCACTAATTACAGACACACGTGTCGCGAAAAAAAAACACAAATCTGCATGAAAAGCGGCGTTTACAAAGGCTACTCGTTCACGTGACGTCAGTTTATGCGTTCACCGCAAATTGCGACACTCGACTTTTTTGCGGTACAGCTGTTCGCAGACTCTCTGTTCTCTGATTAAATTATAATTAAGGGCTGCGTATGCGCAAATGCGACAAAAGGTTTTATTAGTATCGTATAAGTTGATTTTGTTGTTATTGGTTACGATTATAACCCATGAGGATGATAACTGAAAGATAATTATTTTAAGCTGTATGACAATATTACAAACTAAAGATACACACGGCGGCACATGAAGCTGTACATTTCCAGTATAACTTGGCCTCGATTTGTATAGATTTCCTATACAATGAGAGATCCGCATAAACTAGCTTTGTATAGCTTCGTGGCCGTCGTGGGTACCCAATAAAGGTTAGGGAGACAATCTTACTGCATAAAATTCATTGAATGAACGCTTTGGACTGTAAAAATAACCTCAAAGCGCAAACATATCAATACCGCGCGTTTTGTTTGTCACCCAAAGAAGTGTGACACATTTAATGGATAGATAAAATATAAACTGGCCAACTATTGAATATTCTCAGAAACTCCCGTATGAATTATTGATCAAGCGAGAAATTATCGAGAACGGAGCTGTATCGAAATTATAGTGTCGATTGACACCTACTAACTCGTAGTCCGTAGACCGGGGTAGACTGGCAACTTGCCACACTGCTATATGTACTGCCTTCTAACTATATAGGTATACTTATGTATAGGATCTGACAAGCTTCGACGATCGACTATCAGCACATTACAGCCTCGTCGCGCATAGCAGCGCATCGCATTTTGGATTCAACCCACCAAATACATTCCAGTCCATTTCAATAACAAAAGGTTCCGTCCGGCCAGCGTCTAATTTACGATACGTTATACAGTGTGTAAACAGACCCTTCACGAAGCCGTCAACCAAGCATTCAGTACATCAAACTAAGTAACTTTACGCAAAAATTATTGCTGGGGAACTGGGGTGAAAAATCACTTTTTACGGTAAAACTCAATATCACGCACTCAAAACATTGTGGTGGTGGATGGATTGTATAGTACGGGGGTCGTGAAGGTGATCAAAGTAAACATTTTACAGTAGAAACATGTATTTAAAAAAAAACTTGTCAAAAAGTTGGAACTTTGACCCCCAATATCTCAGAAACGAGAAGGTTCCCAGATATGGTGTAGAAAAAAAAATGATCGCAATGACGGGGAGAACAAGTGCCTTTCGGCTTCGTTAAGGGTCTTTTTACACCCTTTATAAAATGTACGAATGTTATGCTGAATATTTCGACGGATTGGTGAATATATTCGTAACACACGTTGAAACAAAAACTAGTTGCTGTGTTTCATGGTGCATCCCCCGATCCTTGCTCGAGAAAGCCCGCGATGCTGAGCCAGTACTTTTAAATCACCCTTTAAAGAATCTCACTCAGATCCAGCCTGTCTTTGCTGACCTCCCCAGCGACCCCCTGAGCCGAGGCTCGTACCCCACAGGGGGTGCTCTTGGCGCGCTGTTGTTTAGCTTATAAGTTTTATGCCCCTGGCTGGAGGCCTTACACTCAAGGCATCCACACGATAGTCCGGTTAAGCAGAAACCGGCCTCATAGGTTGACCTGCGGGATGCCAAATTATACATTGTGCATTGCATAAGTTTGGACGACTCATTTGTATCGTCTCTAACGTCTATTCAATGTGTACCTAGCCTTATGCAGTTGACCAAATCAAACTTGGTCTGCTGCACTTTTCCCTAACACAGTCGACAGTGGCGGTGGGACCAATTAGCCGCCACGGATGCCCTCTGATCTTGCCGCCGACGATGAAGCTCTCTTATTAAAAGCTTTACGAGATTCTGTAGGAACACGCTGCTCTATTGTTTCAGATACTCCGCATTGTTTCAGTTTCGAGGTAGCTTGTTGAAGTAATTCGGGAGTCTAGAAATAATTTTGGTTTTGGTTGAAACATTAATAAGATGTTGTTGGTCCTACTAATCCTACTAATATTGTCAATGCGAAAGTTTGTGAGGATGGTTGGATGTTTGTTACTAAACTCTTTCACGCAAAAACTACTGAACAGATCTGGATGAAATTTCAAAATCAGATAGTTTATAACCTGGATTAACACATAGGATACTTTTTATCCCGGTAGTATGATCCCGTGGGACAAATAATAAACTCCTCGCGGGCGAAGCCATGGGCTAGTATTTTATATTTTAGGGAGAATTTTATACATAAATACACGCTTTGAGTGCTGTGAGTAAAATGTTCGTTATTTTGTATCTAGCAAAGTGGATTCTAGATGGTTCGACATCAGTCAACCGTGGCTGGGTGAAACACTGAAACTGGATGTGGAGACCAGAGAATCGGGTGTTCTGGGGCTATTTGGGAGAGGCCTATATCCACCAGTGGACCAGCTGAGCTTTCTTACCTTTATCGTGAGGTTATGGGCTTCTGACTTGGCTTTACATGCCGTCAAGAAATAACTCTCACGTATGCCTCATGATGTTTTCCTTCATCGAAGCAAGTGATAATTATTTATACAATACGCACGTGAATTCGAAAAACCAAAGGTGCGTGCCTTGGGTTCAAACTCTAGACCTATGATTGTTATCACTACATAGTATAAAGCAAAGTCGCTTCCCGCTGTCTGTCTGTCCCTATGTATGCTTAGATCTTTAAAACTACGCAACAGATTATGATGCGGTTTTTTTTAATAGATAAAGTGATTCAAGAGGAAGGTTTATATGTATATTGCAGCCGTGCGAAGCCGGGGCGGGACGCTAGTTTTAAATATCTCTATAGCAAAAAGTTAAATATATTCCCCGATAGCGTTTATTTAAAACTACACCATTTATATTGCAGTTTCAAAAGTT
Source organism: Noctua pronuba (assembly GCA_905220335.1). Lineage (NCBI taxonomy): Eukaryota > Metazoa > Arthropoda > Insecta > Lepidoptera > Noctuidae > Noctua > Noctua pronuba. Next base: position 12,305,164 of record LR999894.1, read on the forward strand.
GCCGGATAGGTTACGGAACAGTTTCCAGCTTCGAACGTTTGTCGCGACAGACTTTGGAGTATTTAAGTGCGATAGGAGCTACGACATCAACCACTTGCTGTTGGCATATTACCTAAGTATAGTGTATTTTGCTTGCTTACCTTATTTGCCATATTATTTGTTTACCAAACAAGAAGAGAAATGTAAAGGAACACTGTTATTATTTAATATTCGTGTTTTTATTTGTATTCCACAAAATAGCTCGGGGCTAAAAAATAACAGCCGCTCGGGTCGATCTTAAGGTTAAGCCGCACCTAGGCAAGGTTGATCCGTGGATGGGTGACGGCCCATTCCATACCGAGTTTCCTCCGTGCCGCAGAAAGCACGTTAAGCCATTGGTCTCGGCTTTTATTTGTAGATCTTTGACAGTCGATACAGGTAGTCAGTGGCCCGAAAGTCTGACAACCAGTTTTACCAAGGGGTATTGTATTACCCAGTACTAACTGTTGTGGAGGTTAGATAGGCAGTTGCTCTATGTAAATTATTCGTATTCAGCTGCAACTGGTTAGATTGGAAGTCGACCCTAACATAGTTCGGAAAAGGCTAGGCAGATGTTGAAGGTTAAGTATGTTATGAAACATAGAGCAGATTTCTCCTTGTTACCGACAGAATTCCGATTTCCCTACTAACACAATAATCACCGTACATTACTGGAATGAAGGCATAGTTTTCACACTAACTGCTACCCACATATAGAACAAAAAGTGACATCAATCACGCCGCGGCCGATACCGACGGACGTCGTTAGTCTCGTATCTCAACGAATAACAAACTTCCTTACTTCGACTTCCTTTAACAAATGGTTATTTACGTGCAGCTTAGTTAAGAAGTTTGAGCGACGATGACTTGACTAAATTATGGAGAATTTTTTGTGTAAAATGGAAAGGAATTTCCAAAGCACGGTGTTGTCAATTTAATTTTAGATAACTGAGCAAAATGCATTTTTTGACACTTGAATGACATTGAGAAAAGGGTTTCTTGGGTTGCCAGACACAAAACTTGCAAAATAAAAGTGCAAGTTAACAGTCAACATTCGACAGCACACGAAAACACAAACGCAGCTGACATCGGCAAAGTGCTACAAAGGAATAAGAAATAAACCCGTCAAGTGCCCAACCCTAGTAACGTGTAACAGAGCCATCAAAAGCAGAAGACACGAGTGCTTGCGACAAAGTCCATATTTCAAACGAGCTGTATCCTCGCCTCGCCGTACAAGGCTCGCTGGGGACTATAAAAACTACAAATGCCGGATATACATTTCCGTTACAAATAGACGATGATATACAAAATACACCGACTTACACCCCAATGATGATCAAAGAAGGATTGACAACTTGCTAGTATCTTAGAAAATTTACAAAAAAAGTTAAGTGTTGGGGGTCCAGTTCACTTACGTATTATTCGATATGTCTACAAAAAAACTTGGTACACTTTTGAAAAAAGATCAAAGGAATTGGAAACTGATGAAAATGTATTTGTACAAAATAAGTCAGTCTGTTTGATAAATGGTGTTAGATAACATGTAATGCATATTATCGAATCCAGACTTTTTCTGGAAAACACACGCAACTGATAACAGTCTAGATTGAAAAATACTGTATTACATAAGCCAAAGAGTAGCGCTTAGTCTGAGGTGGAACACAAGCCAGACGATGAATAAATCTCTTCTCCTCATTCCGATTTCTTCGGCACACATTCTACTATAAACAATGACGTAGGTCGACCGCAAAAGATTTATTTATATAAAAAACTCATTGTATGTAAAATTGGAACATTCGTCACTCAGTACATTTCGCGGACGATTCCTTCGGACGAACGTAAATTACACGTAATGACCAATTTTAAGGGGAAATTGAATCGATATTTACGATTATTCGATATGTCCCTTTACAGATTTCGTTAACCACCCACGGAGAATGTTTTTTTGGCAATAAACAACTGTTTTTGGCAAAACCTCATTGTCAGGTCTACCGGAGGTTTCTGTTTTCGGTAAAATTGGGCGTTGCCAACCAATAAATCTCCCACAATATACACGAACCACCTAAAACGTACAAAAATCAGTGATTCCTAAAAGATTTACGGTGTTATATTGTCAAGATGATTGCTTGAACACCTACGTTTGAAATAGTTTTATCCATTATGATAACAAGACAGTTATGAATGTCGGACATACCAGCTACGTGTCAAATCGCGCTGTGCCCTCGGCTCACCTGTAACAAGAAAGAAAATCTTGATAAATACAAAATGTCGCGGAACACAACACATAAATGCAATAGCTATCTGACGAAAACATTGCAGGCTAGACATTGCAATTGTAGCAATTTTAAAATGGCTACGAGAACTTAACAAGCGGGAGTTAAAAGATTAATTGACGTGATTAAATGAACGACGTTTGCGAGCACAATATTTTCGCGGTAGATAAAATTAAATACTGTAAATTTTCCATTTATACAACCTTTTCTATAACTTTAATCACAAGTGGACAGTTTTGCAGCAATTCATAGTTTCAAAATAATAGTTAGTACGAAAAACATAATGACTGCAATAATTTTGTGTAACAGATAGGTAAGGTATGTTATTGTGTGTAATATCGCGATGAAAACACGGTATATTAAGTAAACTTATTCCCAGTAAATGTAATTATTCGAAATGGCTCCGCGCAAACGGACACTCTGTTTCGTCCTTATATTTTTATCGTTCAACGTAAGTTCATTAAGATTATTCAACTGTCTTACTTTGAAGATAATGTCTTTAAGATTATAAAATATACATTTATCTTTTCGCAGGATGGCTTTGTTGCCAGTTTACCGGTGGGACCAGTCTTGACGGAGTACTGTCCATGCCCAGGACCGCCTCCTCAGCTAGCTAATTCCTTATTAACTGTCACTCCTGGTAATAGACTGTTACCAGAAAGCCCACAGAAGGCATTCCCTCCCCACCTTTTTTCGCTTGGATCCTATCCTCCAGGCTTATCAATCAATAATGTTGCCACAACGAATAATGTTGTACCTAAACCTAATCCGTTTCCCACTTATTCTACGTATGCTCCAGTTGAAACTTCAATTCCTTTGCCGTTAGGAGCACCGATAACTGAAACATTGACATACCCAGTAAACATTGAATCAGTGACCATAATAGAAAATTATCCCCCCGTAACTCAAACTATTCAACACGAAGGTTTCACCCCAGCCGCAAATGTTGCAGGAATCTATCAGACACCAATTACTGATCAAATTCCTTCGCCTTCCTTGCCTCAGTTACCGCCGATTGCCGTTAGCTCTCCCCACCCCGAGAAATTGCCACCACACAATATAACAAAAGAGGTTTATACGACAAAGGTTGTGCCGGAAATCTACCCGAAGACACTGACTGAAACTGAAATAACAACTGTAACTTCAGTACCAGTTGAGCCCACAACTTTAAATATTCCATCTTACGCTATAGGTCAGCAGTTGCCGGTTACTTTACAAATTAATATGCCTTCGCACTCATTCCCTGAACCTATGCTATCTGTGATTTCACAACCTGCTCCTAGTCCTAGCTCTTACTCGTCATTCAATCCATCATTGGACATGCCTCCGGCTCCAATAATTGTGATGGAGAAGTCTAAGTCTAAGTTGAAGAGTATCCTCCCAATTCTTATGTTGTCTCTCTTTGATGGTGGGTCTGGGAACAGCGGTGGTGGTGGCTGCTCCTGCTCTCAATGCAGTGCTCCTACTCCTGTTCCTTTCCCCATATTGATCCCTACTCAAAATCCTGTCATTACTCGGGGCCGTGGTAAAGGAAAGAGTAAAGCGTCCACTGACGTACAGTGTTGAGAGAGAGATGGACCACTAAAGTCCAGGTTTATTTTGACGAAGTAAATAATTCCAAAATGTGATACAAGTTTGTAGATATGAAAGAAATAGTCAAGATACAAATAAGCATTCACTATGTTTTTTTTTTCATTGAGTATTGTCAAAGTAGACATTTGACGTGAACAGAGATTGTTTTTCATCATAGCCCAATGTTTTAGCAACTTATGTGTTTTGAAAGTTTTCGGCAATATGTAACAATACTGTGGAAATGAAATATTATTGATTTAAATAAAAACTCCTGTTCATCACAATGTTTTAACTTTTATTTCCCTGTCCTTCAAATATGACACGTGTTGGTTAAGTCCTTCCGACCCAGTTGGGTACACGTGGGGCCCTTCCGACTTGCAGAGCCATAGACAGACCGATCGATACTCAAGCATTCCCCTGTGCCTTTTTCTGTGAAGTGCTACTAACATAGTTTTAAGTCTTATATATTAACATAAGTTTCTTTATATATGTTAGTTTATAAGGTATATATATTTATGGGCCATTTGAGACCGTGCAATCACTTTTAGCAAGCGTATTGTTTTATGAGAAGAGCCAATATCTAGAGCTTGTTAGATAAGGAAAATTATTTTAAGTGACGAAATTAGTGGAAAAGAAGAGATCGTTGATAAAATTAGAATTTTCAAAATGAAAAAATTGTAGCTGAGATTGTACAGTAAAAAGATCTATCCACCTACGTTTTCGTACATCACAAATAAAATACAATGTTAAAGCAAATTAAAGTACTTAAACGATTTAAAAGAGGGCATACTATCTGCCAGACATAAACCCAGCGACGACGTTTCGCAGCGTAAGATATAAACAGTAAACAATACATTTACATGATTTCTTTTGATTCATTTAAAACTTTCTAAGAAAGAATAGAGATATATTATATTGAATATACTTTACTAGATGCCGAAATTGTTACACAGCAGCTCTTTTACAATATTGCTGCTGGGCTGGGCACAATGGCGGTCTTATCACTGATAGCGATATCTTCTAGACCACCTCAACCAAAATGAGAAAAGCAGAACCAAGATTTTGTTATTCTCAATAAAAAATAATCCCTTGCCAATATCACTTTCAGCATCTTCAAGAACGATGGCCATTAAGTAAAGTTATCAAATTATTCATTTATATCTCTAAACCGTTGTGTTAATTGGTCCTCTTTTCAAATCTCTGCTCATCTAAAATTTATGGAAGCCGTACCTTTAGTTAATCGGTTTATGTTCCGCGGTTTCAACGTGTCTGAATAGCCATTTTACATGGAGAGACTGCGTATACCACAACCCAGTTACAGGCTGGTTTTCTTTTGCTGGTTTCTGGCATCTGTCAAATATCTCAGCCGGGAACAACTGGTTTACGTCCTGTCACTCACCAACGTCATGTCGTTGGCTGAATGTGGTCATCGGTTCAGATGCCAATGAAAAAAAAAACTGCTTTACGTCTTTCCGAGGCACGGGGAGCACTCAGTGAGATATGGTTCGCCACCCATCCATCAACCGAAATAGGTGTGCGGCAGCCCTTTGGGCTATTATTATCTAGCCACAAGCCTTGTGTGTCTGAACGGCCTAAATTGTACATTTATTACTTCTACGCCTAACTGAATATCAGCGTGATGGATAAAACTGTGAAGAGTTTGGAGTCTCACATGCTGGTAATGTGATCGTTACATAATACGACATAGTACGTCAGGGGCCACTAGACTAAGATGAATAAAACTGTCTGTGACGAAATACTGGAGGATCTTAAGGGTCGAGCTGGACAAGGGTTTGTCGTTATTAAAGTTTGTATTCTTGAAGAATTTATTGTATGGACCTCTACTTTAATTGGTTAGACCCTTTTGCATGGGCTTTTATAGTCGGAGATACCCAAATTAAAAAGGCTTTGAACAGATTTGTGTGAACGTTATGATGAAAAAAGAGTAAAGGCAACTATCTGGTGGGGTTTAACGTTTCCAAAATTGGCCAGTCAGCTGAAGTGCATGGAGTTTTCAGAGAAAAACTGCTTCAAAAAGCCCCTTTAATCCAATAGGTACTCTAGACCTTATTCTTGGAACTCTTTAGTATTAAAGACACGTAGGTATACTGTCTGTCTCTTTTGCTTACGATAGAAAAGCTACCAAGAAGATCTTTATGTGTATTTTACTTGAGTGTAATTACACTGGATGGACGAGTCGAGGCATACCGTTAGCAGCAATTATTGTCAGATAACAACAATTTGCACGCAAGAACGTTACCCTCACGCAAAAACAAAGAAATGTTACTGTGTGTCTCTAATGTGTATGTTTATTCGCCTATTATACTCTTTATACCTAAGAAATCTCTTTTTCCTTCCCTGGTACCGTTATTTTGGGCATGTGAAAGAAAGAAAGAAAACATATTTATTTGGCACATATAGGGCACACAACAAACAAATAAAAATAAATTAAAAAACTTAAATCCACCCAATAAAAACTTAGAAATAAACACAAAAAAGAGATAATATTGTGTGTCTCACGGCTGCGCCAAATAGGCCCAATTCAGCAAACTGCCGAGCAGTTAATGCCCGACGCTGGTTTTCAATAAGCACTGGCATTTTTCTTCCCAGCAAATCATCTGCCTAGTCTTTTCCCAACTATGTTGAGGTCGGCTTCCAGTCTAACTGGATTCAGCTGAATACCAGTGTTTTACTGTCTATCTACCGTCCACAGCCTAATTAATACTGGGTAATACGATACCCCTTGGTGAGACTGGTATCGCCTTCTTGTTAATTGACTGGTTCCTTGATCTAGAAGTTATAGACGCGGCTGTTGAGTGAGGATAGTTTAGGGCTTTTTACATTAGGAATTTCCCAAAAGCAGTCAAGAGTCTGGATCTGATATCGGGTTACTGTTAATAGGCTCGTCTCTATTTCTATTCGAAATTTCTATTTCAGAGCGATAACGATCTTGTGGCGCTTAGATGACATTGACAGAGAGCGTTGTTGGTCAACATTTCTGAAATAGTATTGGAAAAACAAGACGAAGGCGTTACGTTTCAATAGACAGCTTGGACAGCTTTATACAAGCTGTAAACAGGCCCTTCACGAAGCCATTAACCAAGTATTCTGTACATCAAACTAAGACACTTTACGCTAAAATTATTGCTGGGGAACGACTTTTTTATAGGGGTGAAAAATCATGTTTTAAAATATATGGTAGAATTCAATGGAAAGCACCCAAAACGTTGTACTGATCGATGCATTGAATAGGTCAAGGAGGTATTTAAAGTAATTTTTTAACATTAAAACTAGTATTAAAAAAAAATGTGAAAAAGTTGGAACTTTGACCACCAATGTCTCCGTAACTAGAAGGTTCCCAGGCTGCTCCTTGACAAAAAAAAAATTCGCAGTGACGGAGAGAACAAGTGCCTTCCATGTATTTTTACACCCATTATCTGATAAAATAACAGATTAAGCTGCACTTACCATCTACAAAGCTAGGTATTTGACAGTATAACGGCCTCCTTACAATAATAACTCGGGCACATTTTGTCCCACACGTTTGAATCTGTCCCAAAGGATGCTGTCCTCAGTAACATTCGATACCAAATTGCTCGGCATGAGGAATGGGCACCGCAATCTATTACGATAAAACCTTTCTTTTTCTTACCAAAGGATAAAAGAAAAAGATGGCGTGTCATGCTAGCTATGTCTTTCAGACATTTGATGTGAGATATAACTTTTGCCAGTTAATGGGGTTTTTCTTTTTGGTGATTAACTAATTGATTGTGTGGAAATTAGTTATCATGGTATAATTACAATATCGTAGCTGATATTTAAACATTAGGGGAAGGTTAAGAAACTATGGATGGTCTGTTTAAAAGATGATGTGACTAGAATCGGCGCATAGTGACGAGAACATTTTTTTTCAAATAGAGAATTATAAAAAAACGACGTGTTGTGCCGAACTCGATTGAATTGAGATAGGGATGAGTTAATTGATTGTGACAGTCAATTTACTTTGTTGCAATCTTACTGATTCCTGATACAAACTTTATACATCGTATGTACGATCCATAACATAACATGACGCCTGTAATCAACGAAGGGTTAGGCAGATTTATACCTAATAGTGCGCCCAAATTTCGCCAGTTATGTTTAAGAGCCTATTGCCATCAACCGGGCACAAATGTACGATCCTTCTAACTGAAACGAAATACTGAAGTTCATATTTACATCACGTAGGCACGAGGTATCCGAGGTATCATAATTTAATAACACAATCTAAAGTATATTCGACAGTTACATATAAATTCAATTCAACAGCACCTAACTAAAGTTTCCAACTGGGTGAATTGTCAAAGCCGTTTCAACTATTATACTGGCACTACACTTTGTAATAGAACTTAGTTAATTAAATCCCAGTTCGATTCTATTTCATTTCCTGGAATATTGGAACTGTGTGAAGAATTAATAGATTTTCCATTTCAATTTTCAATTCAAACTTCGCTAATTTAATCGTCGAGAATTTAGCTGATTCCCACATTCAGAAAAAAAAATCCTCCTCCATTTTGTGGGGTATGAAGAATATCCACAAACCTGGTATAGGCCTGCGTGGTGGATTCATTAAACTTTAAAAAAAAACAAGCTTTTGTTAACATTGAACGCGTATACAAAGTTTCGTGTCGGTACTATTAACCGTTGAGAAGTTCTTTAGTGAGGAGACGATCCTGGCTGCAGAATCAAGTCATGTCTGTCATAAAAATGTAATGTCATCAGAACTAAAGGTGTGTGCAAAATTTCAGCTCAATCGGTTGCGGGGAACTGGTTTGAAATTCAGTTGCAAAATTTGACCAATACATACTAACTAACAAAGCAAGTTAATTAATAAATAATAATTTAAAAAAAAAGATTTAACAACGGAAAATGTTGTATAACATTTTGAAGAACACTGTTTCAAAAATGCAACAATAATGCCTAATGCCTTCGATAAAATAAAATCAATTTCCAAACTCACATTGCCACTTTTGTTGTAATAATCGAGAAGATCGATGTCTAATAGTAAAAAAATCAAAGAAGAAGCGATAAAATGTACGTATTATCTTTTATAGCACGTGAGATAATTTATATTTACGATTTTATAATCTAAAGATAAGATAAGAGCAGAAATTCATTGATGTAATCTTTATATAAATGTAAAATATCTTCCCATTGAAAAAGTTTTGAAGTGTTATCGGTAGGCAGTGGAGACGCATCAATGAGTCACTATTTATTATTAATATAATTAAATATGAAATTAATAATATATTTTAGTGCCATTTTTTCTATTATTTTGTTTAGTTATAAGGTGAGTCAATTGATTTTTTATTAATAATATTATTTATTAGTGTATCACTATAAGGTTGCACATAATTTAAGTAATTTTAGGATTCTGATTATATTGGCCCATACTAGTACGTCTACAAAGAAAAGCAGCACATTTCTTGAAAACTACGGAAAATACGTTGTGTGTTTTCCGAAGAAACAAACTCCTGCATACGGAATCTAAGTTGGCAAGCAAACAGAAAGAGTTCTGCAACCTCTTTAACTTTGGTAATAGGAAAACTGCATTTCCTTAAAGTTTATTGACATATTCTACTACGGCTATCACTTGGAGACGTTACGAGCTTTCTTCCTCAGGAGGACCCAAAATATTTTGACCATCGTAGAATTTGTAATTTATTACCAAAACCTCCCAAGTTGCTTTTTCAGTATGGCAAGTTACGTAATTTTCTTTTTTTTTATTTACAGGAAACCGAAGTATCAGCACAAGCACTCCAACAATTTTATGGCGGCAACCCCATAGCATACTCACAGAGCAATGATGACGATGACATCGGCCTCCTCCTCACCGTCCTCTTACTAGCAACCAGAAACAGAGGCAACGGCGGCGGTTGCTGCGGTTGCTGCAACTGCGGCGGCAACAACATACCGATACCATACCCGATACCGATACCAACCAACAATCCGGTCATCACAATGTCTAGAAAGAATGATGATGGAGGAAGTAATGGTGATGGAGAAGAAATCAATATAATAACAGAAAATACTTCAAACGTAGAAGCTGAAGCCGAAGCAACAGAGAATACTGAAAATAATAACAATAATGAAGCAGATTCGGTGTCCGATGCTGCTGCTGCAGGAAGCGACAGATAGATTAAAGAACTATTTATTTTTAACTTAATGTATGACATGACATCACTATTAAAACGATTAATAAAACATGATGAGAAAGCTGTATCATCAATTTCTACTGACAGGCAGTTTCCCCTAATATGCCTGTTCTTGTACACACCCAGTTTTAAGCATCCATGGCCAAACTAGATTGATGAAAAAACAATTTAGGACATTAGCGTTTATCATATTTTGTTGGACGAGGTTACTGCAAAATTTTATAAAATTGTTTGGTAGATGGTCTATGTTACCATGAGTCTGATCCCTTGACTAACCAATCTCAAACACATTAAGTATCACAGCATAAACATAATCAACCAATAATGTTCTCATTGCTGGGACACTTCAATGGCCTCAGTCAGTTTTTCACCTCCGACCAAAACAGAGGGACACATAAGTTTGAAGTGTGTATCTATTATCTGTGTATTTATCTGGGGCATCATAGCTCCTGAGCGGATGAACTGATTTTGGTTATTTTTTTTTAATAAGTAAAAAGTTAAGTTATAGTACAATTTGTGTCGTGCTAAACTGTAGCAATGACTTTAATTCAAAAAAACAGTACTTACCTATCTGTAGCCGTCTCGGTCAGCATTTCTATTGAGCCATTAGAAGATGTGACATTGTTTATTGCTATAGTAATAGTTTCAGTGAGTTTATTATCTCTATCCTGCGTCGTAAACTTGCTCCTATAGGTACATTACAACTGGGAGACGGGGATCTAGAACGTTCACCTATCATACTTGTTACTTACAACCACGAACTCGTGATAGGTAATGACACAGGAAACTGAAAATTATTTCAAATATCTTTTTTCTATTTTATAGCCAGATGCTGTAAAAAACTTGTTTCGTTCTGAGCTCGAATATTCTTGACCAGACTGAGGATTGGGTTTGAATACAAATTTTGGGAATATTTTTGCAATCACAATAGTCATGACCATTTTTTAAAGCAAGGTTGAAACATTTCAATTGTAATTCCTTGAATCAGAGATGTGAATAAAAAACGAGATATATGTGCCGGTGGCATAAGGGGAAGAAGGATCAACAAAGATTAGCTCAATATCTGTAGCCATTATACACCGTGACTTTTTAGTCGTCTTACAAAGGTGGTCCACTCAATGTGCCCGACATAAAATGGTACTAGGTGTGATTTTTTTTTTTACCTACCGTAATAGGTACTAAGAAAAATAAATAAACGTGCGAAAAAATTATGAAACATCCTGTTAATGATGTTTACGTGTCAAACGGGAGAATATACCCAGCGCTCGAGTCCAGTAGATCATCGTTCACAACAGGGTGTTTTAACTACGTCATGCGTCATAATATTGAATAATATTTTTATTTTTAAATAATTAAAACCTCATAAATACCTATTTTTTTTTTAAATGAATGCTTAGTAGTCACATTGGATACATGAAGTGGGCTGCCGTTATAACACGACTAAAAAGTCACGGTGTATTAGTCCATCCAACAGATAAAATATTTAATCGTCTTTCATTTACCAATCGACTTTTCCTTATCTTTCTTCACTTACAAAACAATCTGCATTTGGTCCTGCCGACATCGCTCTGCATAGTGGAACAGCTTGAATTGTTTTCTCTCGTTTTACTGCGATGTTTTTGTTTTAAGTTAGCCAGCTGCCACGGGCTGCAGTGGATTCTTCGTGCCATAAATATTTATGGTGACAGAGAGAAGCAAAATGGAACTAGTATTTGGAATATCAGCAGTGACGTATTTTTGTCAAAATTGCAGAATATAGGTGCTGCAACAGCTGGGCCCAGAAAGGTCATCCTTCTTTCTATTTGTTATTTGAAATACTTGGTGGTGTCAGATGGCTATTTGTTCGTCCAGTCTACCACCACTGGTAGGATTTCAATAATTTAAGTGTCATCTGCTACCAAGGGGGACAGAGGTAGGAGCAGATGCGACTGAACCAGGCGCAACCAACACCAGCCAGTGGTGGTAGATGCAACAAATAGATGCAACGACATCCAGTGGGGACAGACCGCAGCGTGCGCAGCATGATCACAGTCTTTTCAGCATTTTTATTTGGTCTTCCTCATGACATTTCTCTCAAAAACATATCAAACCCTGTACGAAATTTAATGTATTATTGACGTTTACGTTCCATTATACTGTACTAAAAGTAGGAAACAGTCAAAATCACAATAAAATTAAAAACACTCAACTTTTGACAAAATGTACCACAACAAGACTGGAAGAAAAAAAGTTCGTAATTTTTCACAATGCTTTCACATGATTGCGTGTGTAAGAGAAAAGGTTTTCTTCTGAAACTCGGAACCATTTGATCGTTGCGTCCTCAATCCTCCCCTGGAGAGCATATTATTAACATCGCATTGATTCCAAGTAATCTGCAGAGCTTAGGAAAATGGCTACGAAATTGCTTCGGCGGAAATGTTTTAACAGATAATTTACTGGATCGTAGGCTAGAATTTAGTTTGAATAATGTCTAGATGTCTGGGACTACACAAATAGTTACGTATGTATCCAGCATTAGATATTCAATAAATGCAGTCTAGTCTGAATAAAAAAAGAACTCGAAGATAAATAACCCACAACACTTTTTCGAGGGTTTCACTCAAGTGTCTGTTACGAGAGGTCTGTCTAGTTTTGTACTTGCAAAATTCAATAAGATCTCCGGAAGGACGTAGGTACTGTTTCCACTGAAGTGGAAACAAGCGGAGCGGATCTGAGACGCAAGAATCGACCGACCACAGACGAGACGAGAGGCGGGATATGGATTTCAACCAATGATCCTGCAGATGCATTTAATATTATGAATTGTCCCTTTGTGACCATTTTACGAGTGTAACGTGATTCATTTTATTATCCTTTTATGATTCTGCTAAAGCGGCCTTTTTAGGTCACCCGTCGTACTACAGGTAGCCTAAAAAGGCTGCTTTAGGAAAGGCCGTTTCCGCTCCGCTTCGCACTGCTCCTCTACGCTCCGCTCCACTCGTCTCCGAGTCCGAAATCTGTCGCGTAAAAACACGTGCGTCAAATCGTAAACAATAACACACATGACTCACGAAAGCCACTACATAAGTGTCTACTCAACAGTTTCTATTGATTGCTGATTGTGTCAGTTATCATGCAATATCACACAATGGACTGTATTGTTTCACATTTATTTTACCGCTGACAGCTGCAAGCCAACCGCACCCTTATTGATTAATCCATAAAGTTCACAGTAATTTTGACAGGCTTGCCGGTGACAGCAACCTAAGAACAGCCTTATTCCTAGGAAAATAACGTTGACTGTGATTTGAAAGTAATGCAAAGACACAGGTATATTATCTGTGAACGGACTGTGGATGACAATCGATCATACATAGTGCATGGTTGACACTTCATTTGTCGAACACAATGTAACCTGTCTCATGGTCATTAGATTTTGTTTTTTGATGCGTTGTCAATTGATATCTCTTTCCTTTGTAAATGCGAGTGCTGTCTTGATTGAATATTGTTTTTTATGAAAGATTTATTTAGTGTATTTTTTTTTAATTAGAAACCTGCTGTTGCCCGTGACCTTCGTCCGCGTAAAATTATTATAAAAATATATTACCTGCTTCTTCTATTTGAATCGGATTTTGTTAACAATTTCAAGGGTTTTAACGTTTTCGCACGGAACCCTAAACCTTTTTCTAATAAAAAAAACTAGACGTAGTTACTCCTTATAACAACAGCTATCTGCCAGTAATAGTCCCGCCAAAATCGTCCCAGCCGTTTCGGAGATTAGCCGGGACTAGAAGATTTTGATTAATCTAGAGTGGAGCCCGCGGTGTAGCATTTATTTTTATTCGTCACAATGATGATGGATGTTTGCATGTCAGAGTTTCCTGTCAAAACTACTAAACAGACGCCGACCAAATTGCATAGATTGCAAACACACCAACGACATAAGATATTATTTATCGGAGTTTTATGCAGTAGGATGAGAGAGAATCCTTGGGGAATAGTTAAATTGATAAAGGTGAAATTATAATTTATACATTCTCACAACAATATTATGCATTAACACACACGGTCTCTCTCGCAAATTAATTTGATAATGGAATGTATTCTAGGAAGCTGAACGTGTGTTCAGCTTAGTAAATATCCGATATATATATGTGATTTTAGAAATTACCCTTATTTATGAAGATAGGCTTTCTGTGTTATGCATAATTGAACTTTTGGTTCGTAGGAAAATTTATCTATCAAGTTTGTAATAGAAATAGATGTTGAAGATTGCACGAAGGTTGCGTACGCACGACGGCCAATCAAGCTATACAAAACCAGTTTATGCGGATCTCTCATTGTATAGAAAATCTAAACAAAGCGAGGCCAAGTTATACTAGAAATGTACAGCTTCATGTGCCGCCGTGTGTGAAGCAACAAGCCTATAAGTATTAGCTACATAGCGCAAGCATTTCATATAAAAAATAAATCAATAACACTGGCTTCTAACGTGAAGAAAAAGAAAAGTAGCCATTAAATACTGTAGCCAATAAAAAGTAATGTTCTGTCTACTGCAACGAAACAGAACAAAATAACAATAACTTAGCGATGGATCGAACACGAGCTATCTTGTATCAATTATGTATCGTTCAATTATCTGTTAATGCTCCACTGCCTTTCATTTCTGCGCGCCTGGTAGCTGCTGCTAACTTTGTGCTGACTGACACTGCGTCTATTTATCTTGATTAGGGTTTTTATTTGTAGTAAATTATTCTGTTGATTCAATTATTCTCAAATTTCTAAGAGAACTTGAGAAGAAAATTAAATTAAATATACTCTTATAAGTTCTTTATTCAATAATCGTTGAGGGTGAGGTCAAGGTGCAGAGCCATCTTTAAAACCGTGAGCTGTACTAGACGTTCAAATACTATTGTTTTAACCTCAAGCATAAGTGTTACGATCTTAGCTTGTAAACAAAAGTCTCATACTCGCTGCTTAGTCAAGATGTCGTCCAAACTCAGAAGGCGTGAACAAAACACTCGCTTTCTTATTGTTGTGGGCTCAAAATCGATACCTACGGCCTTACGTCGACCGAGTCATAATTGCAAGATGTTATACACAAAAGCATATGAGCTCATTCAAATTAAAGGCACATTATCTTAGCGTTATCTTTCATCGGACGTTTCGTCTGATTTCCATTGAAGAGACGTGCAGAGATAATACAAACTCCCACATCTCACGCACAGATAAAAGATACAGAGATAATTGACTCACGGTTACGTCACATCTACAAGAAAGATATAATTAATCGTATATAAGAAGAAATAAAAGAATATCGTACAGTTTTTCAATATGGCGGCAGCCATACTTAGTTGTACGTTCGTCCTGCTTTTATATCTACAGGTAAGTGTTTACATTTATTGCTGAAGTTATTTACTGTTTTTATGTTACTGATATTGTGACTTATGTTACAGGGGAATTGCGCACAACAAGGTTTATCCAACAATCAAAATGGAGGCATCAATAACGCTATCGGGTTCCAACAACAAGTGTCGCAGCGGACGAACGCACCAAATAACATAAACCAGACACCGAACGGAGGATTAAACATGAATTTGGCGCAACAGTCTAATTACCAGCAGCAAGGCAATTTGCAACAACCTATGAGTGGGAATTTCCAGGGGAATTTGCAGCCATCATTAAGTGTGCAAGCCAATTTGCAGCCGCAAGGTGGATCAGTGTCACTGGGTAATATACAGTTTAACAAACAGGGCTTACAGTTGCCGCCTGGACTAGTTATCAGTCCATCGAAATCACAAAGTGGTTCCGCGCAGACTAATAACGGTTGCAGACAAAACGCTCAAACGAATCAGCAGCAAAACAATATGGCTGCTACTACAAATGTGTGCCCGTCACAAACACAGGCAGCGCCCTGCTCATCTAATTCACTCGCGGAGTTAGCAGCTCTAAAGGGTCATCCTTCGTTGTTATCGCTTTTTGCATCTCAAAATAACATCGCTCAGCCCCAACAGAACCAACAGATGGCAAACTTTAATCCCTCGCAGAATCAATTAACGGACGTACAAAAACAGTTTTTGGTGAGAGCAATCCAATCCCAGTCTTCTGGACAAAACCAACCTGGCGTTAACTTTGCTCCGACTCAATTTCGCGTAGCTGGTCCGGACAATCGACCAGCTATTACTGTCCAAGGATCGCCAGTGACATCGCAACAGCCCCAGGTAATTGTGACACCTATAGCCAGCCAACCTCCTTATATAACTGTGCAAGCTCAACCTCTAACCTACATGCAGAATCAACAACAGCAAGTGATAGAAGAACCTTCAATACTAAACTATATTCTATCAGAACTTCCAGCTTCTGATCCTCAGTATAGCATGTATCCTCCTTACCCAGTACAAAAGAGGGAGTCGAAATCAAGTCTCAAAACTTTGATTCCGTTGATAATCAACTTGTTGAAGGAGAAGAGTAGTTGTGGCTGCCAAAATTGCGGGTGTCCCAGTAATGGATGCGGCACCAACAATGTTCCTGAACCTACAATATTTGGAGGGTATTCCAGTCTGATGAATTATGGTCAAGGAGCCGCAGAAGCTACTACGAAAACAAGTAATGTCGAAGAAACAAAGAGTAAAAGTAATAAGAAAGAAAAGAAGAATGTTAAGAAAAACGTAGTCAACGTTGACAGTGAAGAAGCATCAGATGAAAATGACTCTGACGAAGTGGAGGATAGTGAAGAAGAGTAAATGTTAGTAGATCCTGACAAAAACTAGGATAGTATTTAAAATGTTGACGGTGATAATAATTAGGATGTTTTTTATGTGATTATAATTACGAATAGACTAAAATTAGGTATTTATTGGAACATTATAATAAGAAAAAAAATGTAATTGATGTTTTATTTCCGAACAACTTGGTAATATAACAAGATCAAAGTTTTAATCGGTTTTTATTAATTTCCCTTCATTTACCTTAGCAATTTAATACATTAACTACTTACTTCAAATTTCAACTTCCATTGTCAGATTTATATTTCACAACTCTATTGATATAAATAAACACTAGTATAAACCATTGTGTAATAGTCGTATGAAGTGGCATGCACACATGTGGCCACTTACGGCCACAATGTTCGAATTATGAATAATTTCACCGTTGTCATCCGCAACCTGTTTGCTGGCCGTTAATCAGACCTCTGTGGCAGAATTTAGCATAATAACAGCCGCTCGGGTCGAACTTTAGGTTAAGCCGTGCTTGCCTAGGTTGGTCTGTGGATGGGTGACCACCCATTTCATACCGAGTTTCCTCTGTGCCTCGGAAAGCACGTTAAGCCGTTGGTCTTGGGTGTTATTTGTAGATCTTTGGCAGTCGTTAGGCAGTGGCCCAAAAAGTCTGATAACCAATCTTACCAAGGGGTATCGTATTACCCAGTTCTAACTGGGTTGTGAAGGTCAGATAGGCAGTCGCTCTATGTAAAATACTGGTATCCAGCTGCATCCGGTAAGACTGAAAGCCGACCCTAATATAGTTGGAAAAAAGCTAGGCAGATGATTGAGGTTATAATACTCGTATAGAGTAAATTGAGGCTCTGAATATTTTATGAGGCTTCACGAAATATCTAATAGTAATTGACAACATAGTACTTATCATAATTTGTGATTAATAATGTAGGTAAAGAAAAACCTTTGGGACAAGAGCTGCAAAAGAACTAGCTACAAAAAGTGTGAAAATTTAAGTATCAGTAATTTGGCTGTTGACAGTAAGCTAATGTACAGGTACAAAACAACTCAGAAATAAATTGAACCTAAACTAGGCTTCCAAGTTAGGTGACGCAGTATATAAGCCGCACCACCAGATAAGAGCGAACTATCTAATTAAAACGTTTAGTTAGCCACTTGAGCAGAAGATTAAGCATAAATTAATTACGCATTTAAATTTATTTTCAGCATCGTCACACATCCACCTGTTCTCTATCTTTTCAAATACCAGAAGAACAAAGACTTTATTAAAGACAAAGAAATATCAGTCTCCATAGTTTTGTATAAAATCTGTGTGCACTTGCACTACACTCGTAATCACCACAATGTCGTCTTCAAGTCTCATCATTCTTCTCACAGTCGTCGTGGCTCTTAATGTGAGTTTCTAACTTTATTATATCTACTAATTTTCTTGCGTTGTTTATGAGAGGTTCGTTGGTAATAATGTTGTTTTATGGATAGTGTTAATTAGCAGAAATGAGTTAAGTTTTAGTGGGGTGGCTTGCGGGGTTTTGCCAGTAAGTTAATGATGTCAGTAACAGTTACTAGCTACTGCTTACACAATCGGCTTTAAACAATTTCCTTTTAGTGTAAACCATTACTTACACTTTTATAATATTTTAGAAGCTTTGCCTCCTAAACCATATATGTAGATAGATTCTACCAGGTTATTTGGACACGCTCCATAAAGGGCTTTTTAAACTACAAATATTGTAAGAATAATACATAAAATAAAATATTTAAAATTAACCGTCGACCTTCCTAGAAGTCAGTAAAAATTCAGTCAGATCAGAGCTTACCCAGTCATGGTGAACATGTCAGAAGACATAAGGGCTAGATGTTTCAGGTTAACTTAACCTGAAACATCTCGGTCTTGACCATCTTAGAGGACATCTATTGTGAGTTAGAGGATTTCAACGCGTAGCTCTAGCTATCGCAAGGTTTTGCAAATAACCGTGACGGTGTCTAGTAACAAGGCAAAAACAATCTGACTATGAAATATTACTACTTCATGATGTCATTCCTATTCACACTTCTGTTAAATTCTTAGTATGAGCTATTAACTTATAAAGGCACAGTACAAAATGTGTTCATTTAAAACCGTGGCTGCTAATAAAGAATGACATAACGTCACGCGTAAAATTCTGGAAGAGTTAGGAAGAAGTGTACCTATCGTACACCCTTTCGCCAGTCTCATGTAATAGGTGAGAGTCCATAGCCAACAATCGAGCGCAAATACTGTCCCCGTGTTTCTACTGAGAAAGTTCTAGCAAATTTTTTTTTTTTTTGAGTTTCCCTTCGGTCTTTTCAATTATTTTCACCATCTTACTTTCATTTTTAGAAACGTAATTATCGTAATGGAATTTTGCTCGCTTCCAGGTTTAAATGGTTACTCTATAATTATAAGGCTGATACTAAAGGTTGTCAAAATATTTTCCTTAAGAAAGCGGAATTATTTCAGGGAAGACTGTCGTTATACTTCTACACATATTGTATTTTTTTATTTATCCTTAAATATTTTGGAATACCGCGAGACGCTGTTTTAGAAAGTGAGACTACTATTAAACTGTTCTCCTCTATTCTGTAACGAACAGCTTAATTAGCTTTATTTTGACTCAAGCATCAGTCAAGGAGTTGTTTTTGACATCCACGATCCAGTGTTTCAAAAGATTAAGCAGATCCCGCCTTCTACAATTTACCTTCGTCTGTCTGCAATTCTTTCAGGCGTAAATGTAAAGTCATGCTTCTCAATAGGTCACTCACAAGCTCCTTAGCACTGTAAGGCTTTGAACATGGCGTAACAAGCATCATCTAATAGCATTAGTGGAAATCGGCTTAGATCGGCTTAGCGGGCGCAGTGACCGAGGTGTCCCCTGGGCCTCTGACCTCAGTCCTCATTGTATGAGAGGCAGACGAAGCGTTAAGGATACATATGAACATTATATTATATCGTCACGGTCGTCACGCGTGTGGGATCAGCTGAATTCTAAGCTTCTCTAGTTTTGGTAACTTGAGTGTCATTTAGGATTGAGTTTGTGGATATTTTTACTGTTAGGTTTGCGTTTAACGAACTGCTATCAAAAGCTTTTGGAAACAATGAAATATATTGGTCGGATTATGTTACATATACACTCTTTAATAGGTGGGCGTCATAGACTAAACTGTGTTAGTATGAACCCTTTTGGTTCATACTAACACACCTTATTTGTAAATCACAATTTCCCCGCTCACCTACGCCTTGGTAGCACCTTATGTATCCTTATTTTCCTTTCACAGATGGCAGACGCGAACCCCTACGGCTATCCAGGACCTGGCTATCCAGGTCCGGGCTACCACAACAGCCCAGTACCTTACGGTCAACAACCATACCAACAACAGTACCAGCCGCAGCCACCCATCATCATAAGGGATGATGATAGCGCCTTAGAGAAGATTCTTCCGTTTCTGCTCATTCTGCTAACACATTAATGTTTTAGCAAGAGTTAAGGCCCGTTTGCACCATAAATCACTTAATGCGTTTAGCGCTAAACGTTTCTGTCAACCGTTTAAAAATGCCAGGGACAGAACGAGGTTTTAAATAATTATGTGGTGAAACTGTGCCTAAGTAAATGATCCAACCAAGGATCTGACAGTGTGTATGAGTGAATGGTATAAAGAAAAACCGTTCGAATGTCTGTTTTATAGATTGGTTGTGTTTTCTAATAAAAGTAAAAAATAAACGGTGAGGAAAAAACATTGTTTGATTCTATATCTTTTTCTTACTGGCCATTTACAATAAGCTACGGGCAAGTGTCCACCATCACCGATTGACGAAGGTAAAATAACGTTGATAAAATTCGATATACGAAGCGACTATCAAGATAGAACTATAAAGGGTGTAAAAAGACCCTTAACGAAGCCGAAAGGCACTTGTTCTCCTCGTCATTGTGATCATTTTTTTGTTCTGGACCATACCTGGAAACCATCTAGTTACGGAGATATTGGGGGTCAAAGTTCCAATTTTTTCACAAGTTTTTTTTAAAATACTACTTTTTAAGGTTCTAATTTTACTCCAATTACCTCCATGGTCCGTTTACTATTCAAAGCATCCATCAGCAATAAGTTTTGAGCGCATTATATTGAGTTTTACCGTAAAATGTGATTTTTGACCCCAAAAAAAAATTTCGTTTCCCAGCAAAAATTTTTGCGTAAAGTTACTTAGTTTGATGTACAGAATGCTTGGTTGACGGCTTGGTGAAGGGTCTGTTTACACCCCGTATGAAATCACAAGAAATCTACGAATAGACTTAACATATCGATATTACATATTTTACATAACTTTACGTGACAAATTAATCGATGTTAAGTAATTTTGGTAGTCTCTGATAAGGGAATAGTATCGTTCGAAGAATATTACTTAAAATCAGTGATATTATGACAAGATGGTAGTATAAATGGTGTAGATTGGTGTCGCGAAATATTATAACCTTCTACAATGGCTTCCCTAGCTTGGCTTGCTTGCTTTGTTGTTCTCTCCAACGCCGTAAGAAACTATTCCTTTTTTTTTAGTTATTTATATTGTACCGCTGTTATAATTACTCCTATTAACAATATACTCCTTCAATGACGAGCTCCGAAAGTGTTTGATCGAATCTTATTGTTCATTGGGAATCTTTATAAAAACCTCTTTTTTATTCAGCTAACTAAATCACCAGAATAACAACATTTCTGTGCTAGCTCAAAGCATTATTTTGTTTCCCAGGTATTCCTGATCCAGGCCCAGTATGCACCACCGGGCTTTGGACCGCAGGGCTACGGGGCCCCACCACCATACCCCATCATTGTGAAGTCCAGCAATGACGACGACGGTATGAAGACCATCCTGCCGATCCTGCTTCTCATGTTGTGCGATAATGGAGGCTTTGGAGGATTCGGAGGCGGCTGCGGTGGTGGCTGCGGCGGCGGTTGTGGGGGCGGGTGTGGCGGTAACTGCGGCTGCGGGGGCCAGACCATCCCCATCCCTTATCCCATTCCCTTCCCTATCAACAGCCCTGTTGTCTGCAACTAAATAGTGCATTTATTTTGTACTCGCCTTATTTGGTTAACAAATATGGCTGAGATTAGTTAAAATTGTTTTCTGATATTTTAATTCTGTATTGGTGTAACAAACTTTAAAAAACCGCTGAAGCTGAAAGTGATTTGCTGCTTAAACTCATAAGACATAACTGGCAGAATGTGAGTGTATACTTCTGCCTAATTTTTCGGGGATTATAGGTGTGATATTCTGTTAAATCTACGAAATATTGCAATATTAATATTCCTTTGTTAAACTTAACTGGGACAATAGTTTAATCAATAGTTTGGTTCGCAATCGAGAGATGGCGTTTGCAAATCTTGTGGTAGATGCTGTGGTTAATACAATTTGAATATTAGTTCACATGGGTCGGTTTCTGTTACTGCCATTGTTTCCTTTCATGATTATAGTAAATATTATTTCTGTTTGTTTTGTTAAATAAATATATATTTACTTACATAATTTTATTGCTGTTTCATTTTCCAACTTTGGTCCTGTTTTTAAGAAATTTCATAAAAATTGTCTTAGAGTCAACTAAGCCCAAAAAAGTGCCCTCTTAGAAATTATATAGGCCTAGGAGAAATGAAGAAATTGCATTAAGAAATATTCCTATGGTACTGCGAAACAGTAATTACCAATATAATGACATGCTTTGAATGCCTACGTGTCAAAGGTTGCAAAGGACTGCATTACATCACTTACTTAGTAACCAAGTTTGGTTTAGAAACACACAGTATATATAGAGTACACAATATGTGTTATTGATCACATGTCAACCTTCGAAATGGGTTTTAAGAAGCTTTTCGTGTTTACGGCTCTCTTGCTGGCCTGGAAGGTAAGTTTAACAAATCAACAGTATATGAATAACAAAGAAAAGTCCATTTGAAACGAAAGAATAAAAGCAAACTCTCAAAGACTTTCTCTTGATCATCATCATCTGCCTACTTGTCTTTTCCCAAATAAGTTACGGTTAGCTACTAGTCTTAACCAAAAGATACATGGAAAGACGGTATATCTGACCTCTACAATCTACTTGTCCTCTTGATATATTTTATTAATTTTTATAATAATTGTTCAGGTATGCAAGGTCTACGGCCAAGCAGCCCGCGTTGAGTACATCACCCAGCCCGTCACCTCATCAGCAGCGACCACCGTCCAGTCTACTCCTCAACTTGTAGTACCGGCCATCATCAAGCCAGTCATGTCGCCGTACGACTCCTACATCCAAGAGTCCTGTCCCAGCGTCCCCAGCTACAACGGCTTCAATGGCTACTCCAACTACGCGCCCAGCTACCCTCCTATGCCCCCGATCATCATCGACGATGATGACGATGACAACTGGCACCACCTTCTCTACTTCCTCATCTTCGCTATGAGAAACAAGAGAAACTGTGGCTCCGGAAACTATGGAGGAAACAACGGCGGTTATAATGGAGGATGTGGCTGCGGAGGAGGATGTAACGGAGGTTGCGGAGGCTATAATGGAGGAGGATACAACAGCAGATGTGGCTGCGGAGGCAACAGCGGCTGCGGCTGCGGCTGTGGTTACGACAACATCAACTTCGGTGGATACTCCAACAACAACTACGGATCCGGTGTCAACTACGTCCCCTACCCCATTCCTTACCCCACGAGCACTCCCTACCCTTACAGCTTCCCTGGCTTCGGAGGCTACCCTGATAACTCCTGCGGCTGCACCGAGGAGCCCTATCAACCAAACAACGAAATCAATCTTATAATAAGAACAGACGGTTCTTGTACTTGTTAATTCAATTTGCTTTCTGTATTCAATAAAGTGAAGTTTTCAGTATTTGTATTGTTTGATTGTATTCCCAAAATCTACAAAGGGTTCGGTACTAACCCTGGAGAGACAGTTGCGCTACAATTCAGGTGTCTAGGCAATCTTTTTACCAGATCATGAGCTAATATTCTTACCCATACCTAGTGCCAACACAAGAGATGAAGAAGACCCCATGAACTCTAATCTTCCTGATCAGCTGGCTGCTCGTAATAATTCATAGGTAATAAGAGAAAAAGTGGAGGCGCATGTTAAGGTGGTCATATGAAATGCTGATGAATAATCTTTCGAGTGCCGGATCATAGATCTACACGAGACGCAATGACTTTTTAATTGTGTCTGTATACTCGGCATAGGAGTGGTTAAAGGATGAATCTTTCGGTATAGAATGAAATAGTTGAGTGAAATTACTATCTGTAACGTTGTGAAATGTACGGAAGACTAAAACCTCCTCAGCAACATTTAATTTTACATTTCGATTGAGCAACTTGGGCACGTCCTAGACAAAATTTCTTG
This sequence comes from Noctua pronuba, assembly GCA_905220335.1. Taxonomy (NCBI): domain Eukaryota; kingdom Metazoa; phylum Arthropoda; class Insecta; order Lepidoptera; family Noctuidae; genus Noctua; species Noctua pronuba. The sequence goes on from LR999894.1 coordinate 12,329,322, forward strand.
TAATTACTATTTTGTGTCCCAATTATTACGAAATATCGTTTGACCCATATATCGGTACTACGAATTGGAATATAAACAGGTATCCATTGAGTCCATCGGCATAAAGAATAGTGTGAACGACGAGATGACTCGACCAAAGAAAATCATTTCATTGCTGTTAATAATTCAGGTTAGTAAGCTCATAATTATAAAGGGTGTAAAAAGACCCTTAACGAAAACGAAAACCACATATTCTGCCCATCATTGGGATCATTTTTTTGTTCTGGACCATACCTGGGAACCTTCTAGTTACGGAGATATTGGGGGTCAAAGTTCCAATTTTTTCACAAGTTTTTTTTTAAATACTACTTTTTAAGGTTCTAACTTTACTCCAATTACCTCCATGGTTCGTTTACTATTCAAAGCATCCATCAGCAATAAGTTTTGAGCGCATTATATTGAGTTTTAACGTAAAATGTGATTTTTGACCCCAAAAAAAAATTTCGTTTCCCAGCAAAAATTTTTGCGTAAAGTTACTTAGTTTGATGTACAGAATGCTTGGTTGACGGCTTGGTGAAGGGTCTGTTTACACCCCGTATTAATTATAGAAATTAATAGTAATTCCAATGATATTAACTGTTTCACTCGTGGTAGACGGTCTGTCCACGACGCTACTCAGAAAATACTTGTTACAAACTCAAGTCACCGATACTAGCCGGAATGTCACAGCACTACTTCAGTAGGGATCCGTACACGACGCAACTAACTTAGGTACGTGTTATTAAAAAGTTTGTAATTGGTTGCATGGTGTAAGTACGGACCACCATTGAAATACTGGGCTGAGACATCAGGCTACTCATTCGTGATTTTGGTTTGGAACAGATACTTTTGACAAGCCTAACCGTTTTAATTTGTAATAGTCATCACCTTAGATTTATAATGTTTGTGGCAAAATGCAGTGAAGCAATTTTACTCTTGTCAAACAAGTCCTAGAAAATTCGAGCCACGTACCATTTTCTTGTTGAAAATATCACAAGTTTGTAGAAGTTTTTATTGCGAAAAGTGTCCGATGAAATAGGAGCCACCGCCCGACTGGTAACTGGAAAAGTCTTGTTTTCTTTGTAAATGAAACTGTCATGATAAAAAACGAATGTTTACGATAGTTTCGTGAGTCCTAGCTACTTTTTGCTATAGTTTAGGTAATATCGGCGTAGGTATACAGTTCAACATTCATTGATGACTTACTTTCTGCGTTGTTCTGGTAAAACACATTTATGAAGCAATGTAACAGGGGTCTATTCTATGTAGAGAGTCGGAATAGAATCTATGTGATTATTAATCTTGTCTATTTTTTTTCAGCTTAACCTTGTGCTGTGTCAATGGCTGCCCCAAGATCCATACAATCTATGTAATCTGGACTATAACTCATATGCCAACTTATATGGTAATCTGTACGGCAGTGCTTATGGCAACCCGACCTGCAACACGTGTGGCAACCCGACCTGCGACACATGTGGCATTCCTAACTGTAACACTTGCAGCAATGGACTAGTTGGCAACTTAAACCTCAATCTTTATGAAAACGGCTATGGCAATCCAAGCTGCAACACGTGTGGGATCCCAAGCTGCAACACTTGTGGGATCCCAAGCTGTAACACATGTAACAACGCATGTGATAACCCAACCTACAACGCATGTGGAATTCCGAGTAGCAGCCTCTACAGCAACGGCTGCGGCAACCCGTCCTGCAACCTATACGGCGACCCTTGTGGCAACCCGACCTGTAATGCGTATACCAACCCGTACGGCGCGTATGGCTACGACGCTTTCGGTCAACCAACAATCGCTCCTTGCAACCAACCTTACTGGCAACCTGAAGCTGTCTACTCGCAACCACAGAGCAACCAACCGCCCGTCATTATAATAAATGACGACGATGATGGATGTTCTAGAGATTTCCGCAACGATGAGCTTTATACTTTATTACTATCGTCCGTTTTTAATAATAATAATGCCCCTCTCCCATTTTCACCTTTTGGCTTTTATGGCAACGGTTGCAACGGTTGCAATAATAATAACAATTGCAACTGTAACAATAACTGTAACTGTAACAACGGCTGCAACAACGGCTGCAACAGCGGCTGCAACAGCGGTTGCTCTTGTGGCAATGGATACAATAATTGTAATGATAACAACTGCAACAATTGTAATAAATGCAATAGTAATTGTAACTCTAGCCCTACGTTGCATGTTACTATTGTATTGCCAAAGGCCGATAAGGTTACTGGAAAACCGAGTGTTACAATGGCTTGAAGAAAATTGTGTAAATTCTGTAACTTTATATCAGCTCTAAGATGTCCTCCATAGAACTGCAGTATCTTTGTAAAAACGTGATTTTTGTTATCCTTTCCAATAAAACATTTTATATTCAACACGTGTATAGTTATTATTACCCTTTCGTTGTTTCTACCTATTCGCTTTCACACTGCCATTGCATTGTTATAATTATTTCTGAACGTAAAGAAAACTTCCTGGTATTCCTAGATCAGGGACCGTACTTCCACCACTTATAGCTGATGACTTTAAAGTCACTTCAGTGTAAGAAAAAGATAGAGTTCTACAGGACGTCTAGCTCCGTCTCTTGCACACACTGAAGTAAGATTAAATAATATTGAATTTGAGGTGTTCGTAGGTAGGCCTTCTGTTTTAACAGTGCCGAATAATAGGTATAGCTATCATTTGACCTGCGTGGTGGACTAGTAAGGCTCACCCACTCTGAAAGAGAAGCCCTATTTCCCAAAAATGAAAATTTTCTGGCTGAATATCTTAAGTAAAACACTCAACTATGTCACATTTAGCTAAGTACTCACTCACTCTCACCACTCAAATACATTCTTTACAGTAATATAAATAACTTTATCAAAAAACTACATAGCCTTTTTTTTTTTTTTTTTTTACGGATGGGAAATCATCAAATGACTTCTCCCGCTCTGGGTGGAGTGGAAGGGAGTGTCAGACTCTTACTGACTAAAACTACACAGCCTTGCAAGATCATTGACACCAAATTCTATAATAGAATTTAAATGCCTTACGATAATCTCGCTCGGGCTTGTTTCAATAAACCACAGCTCAGCAAATGTGTAACGTTTCTGATATAATCGTTTTAACATTGTAGATACGAGTATATATGTTACGGGCAACGTGATTAACTGGGCTTTATTAATAAGGACCGGCCATTATTAATAATGCCCAAGAGCGTCGGGCAAAGTGACTAATTTATCACTTTGACCGGCCATTATTAATAATGCCCGACCGACCGTGGTCCATGTAATAAGTTAGTGTTTGAGATAGCTTGAATTTATCACTTGGACCGGGCAGTATGAATAATGCCCTACTTGTAGCCGGGCAATGTGATAAATTGGTTAGGTTAGCCTAACCCTAGACGGTCGACGTCAGGGGCACCCCGAGGTTCGGTTAGTTAGGTTCCTTTAAACCCTGCAGACAGAAATAGGAGCCCCGCGCAGCGGGGCTCCGTCGACTGTATTGTAATTAAATGATATTTAGAAACGTGATTTATCCTAATGTATCTAAACGAGAAATGAAAAATGTATAGATGATAAATAAATATAAAATAAGTATAAATATCATCTGATGCATTTGTAAAAAGAATTGATTGCCAAATAAATGTATGTAAAACGAGTGTTTATAAAATAATACATTTGCGGAATAAGTTGTTTTCGAAATAAATAGTTTACGAAACCTTGGTTGTAAAATGAAAATTTGTCAATGGAGTTTTGGTGAAACTTTAGTGAACCGTTTAGGTTACATTTAATAAACAAAAACACTACAGTTCACCTATTTTATTACTTTGGCCAAGATAGGGTGGGCATTATTCATAATGGCCGGGAAAAGTGATTAATCATGCTGTTTTAATCACATTGCCCAATCGAGTCGGGTATTATGAATACTGACCGGCCATTATTAATAGTGCCCGGACTTATCAAATTGCCCGTAACATATACATATAGAACACGTTTATCCAACAGATAATCCACTAAGCCTAAAATCTCGCGATCATTCAGTTATATTTACATTGAAACCTACGCTTGGAACCATGACAAATAGTGTGGGTATGTATTTTAGTGTTAAACTAGAATATACTGGAATTAAACTTCGTAAATACACTTACGATTGTGTGGAGGAATAATTTTCAAGCATCACACTGCGAAAATATCTGACAATATTATAAACGTTTTAAAAGACTAGGGCCATGGGATCCCAGTGACCACCTATTATTATATTGTCCAGAGGTTAGTCAACTCTTCACGTGACCAGAGGGCTGGCTTTTTTTTTTGGCCCAATAATCGGCATTGCCATCTAACGTGGCAATGCTGCCAGTCTTCTGGGCTCTTTTCCTATTGACAGTGATGTGGACGAATTTTGATTTTTGGTGCGCCCGCTTGCACCATAAAAGAGAATTTCCATAAAAAGGAAATTATGATTAGGTATGATATTGCTGCATTTAGCAAATTGGATGACATCCTGAAATCAGCCAAAATTCCACACTGCCTGAAGACCCGTCTCTATAATCAGTGAGTTCTGCCCACCATGACGTATGGTGCTGAGACGTGGACCCTCTCACAGGAGGCTGTGTACAGACTCAGAGTAGCACAGAGAGCCATGGAGCGTTCCATGCTCGGCATAAAACTAATAGACCGAGTTCCAAACGTCGAAATTCGGAGACGTACGAAGTTCTTCGATATTGGAAATCGCGTTATGGAACTCAAATGGAGTTGGGCAGGGCACATAGCAAGGCGTGGTGATGACAGGTGGAGTAAAGCTGTGACCGAGTGGCGTCCAAGAAATGGAAAGAGAAGTGTTGGTCGTCCGGCGGCGAGATGGGCAGACGACATTGTTGCCATGGCGGGAATATCCTGGATGAGGCTGGCACAAGACCGTGGAGCTTGGCACAAACAAAGAGAGGCCTATACCCAGCAGTGGGTGAAGTCAGGCTGTGGATGATGATGATGATGATACTGATCGATTCCTCATATTCTGATCAAGTCAATATCTCTGCTAGCTGATATAGGCAGTTTTTATTATTATGCGTGTAGATATGATCCGTAATCGGTGAAGCTCTGTGCTCTACCTCGAATTTTATAATTGTGTAACAATTATTTACCAATAAATAATTGATGCTTCAGAACAAAATTACCTAGAATTTAAGGCATAGCTAACGACGAACAACAGACTGAAACACAGTCCGATTCATATCATCGGTGATTAAAATCACAGACCGCAAAAAGAAAAAAGAAATCGCAGATCTTTTTTTTAAAAAAGGTCGTCAAGGTCGTTACATTGTCCTAACATCGAAAAAAAAAACACAATGGTCGAATGAATTCTTCTTAATGCTATCTAAAGAATTGCTGAGCAACCTTTTTAGTAATTAAAATAATTAATTAAAATTGAGAAATAGTTTTTAATCAGCGACCTACGTGCTTAGTATGGCACACATACCCATATTTACGAAATCCTAGACGGTAATTGCCCAATTTTTACCTTGACTTTGGACTGTGAAAATGTATAAAAGTAGGTTTCATTTGTTTTCGTGAAAACTGTCAACATGGCTTCTGTAAAGTTTGTCGCCTTTGCAGCTCTTCTGCTCGTCCTGAACGTAAGTTTAATTTTTTAATAAAAAATTATATTATTAACAAACACTCAGTTTTAAATGATTCACTTGCCGCTTGGACTTTTTAAATGGAAGCTAATGTTTTTTAATTAAAATATTTTAATAAATTTTATTACGAGTCCTTTTATCCTCCAAAACACTTCTGATTAAAAGTTTCCATACATACCTATCGCTACAAAGAGGAATGCTTCTTTTTTTTTCTGATGGGAAATCGCCAAATGACCCCCCCCCCCCCTTTCTGGGCGGAGTGGAAGGGAGTGTCAGACTTTTACTGACTAAAACCCATCCATGTTCCTACCTTGCCCTTTGAGTTCCAGAGCCGCGGTATCTCTTTCGAACTGCCCGCAGCAGGAATGCTTAAATTACTTCCACCACGACGTTTAGAAAATTAAATTACCGATTCGTTCAAATTTTTTCACTTCATTTGCTCCCACCGTCGATGGCACCTGCTGTCATTTGTCAAAAATCACTTGTAAAATACTCATAACCTTTAACTTCATGAAAACTTTTGATACTTTGTATGCCTCCGCCACCATCTAAAATTACGTTTCCTTAGAATCATCAAATTCTATGCCCTGCTGACGCAAATAGAACATCAAAGGCAACCTAGTTATTACTGAACATGTGCTGCTGTGGGTGTCAGCGAAAATTTAAAGATTACGATAGTATAGAAGAAATGTGAATCTACAATATTTGTCTAATTATTATAGGTTTTTCTCGAATAGAAAAAGCAAGTAAACAATTTGACATTTCATAAGAAAGTTAGTCAACGAGCTACGTACGAGATAAAGAATCCGCTCTAAACTTTTAACTATGTAGGAATCGATATCTTGTTAAGAATGCAGACGATTTTTTTCTGATTTCAAACATTAGTTCAATTAAAAATAGCATTGATTTTCGAGTGCTACTACAGTTAATAATACACTCCCCGCTCGATTCTGAGTATACTTCAATACACACAACACGCTACGAGTACACACAATATCCTCGTTTACTCGTAGCTAAATATAACAAGCGTCAGTTAGATCCACTGCAGATCAAACAGAATATGATTAGTGTTAGCTTGTAGTCTTGTACCACTCAACTCCTGGCCTATTGTCAACATATTGTAATGATAAATCAGTCAGCTATGATTAACAGCAACCTGTCTTGTTCCGTTACAGATGCACTGGGCCCAGTGCCAGTTCTACCCAGGGTACGGCGGCTACTACCCACAAGTGTACGGGAAGAATGACAATAACGACCTGGACACCATTCTCCCGATCCTGATCCTGGCCTTGTTAGGAAGGAATGGCAATGGTTTTGGCGGCTGTGGTGGTTATGGCGGTGGCTGTGGGTGCGGAAACTGTGGAGGCGGATGCGGATGTGGACGGTGTTAACAACACTGATCAAAGACAAGTAGACGATGCTGAGAAGATTGATGATCAAACGAAAATATTTAGAAAAAGAATAGCCTATTTTTAATTTTGGAATGTATATAATGCCTATTATTGTGTTTTGTTTCCGAAAAGATAACGATAAAAAAATATAAACCACCAATTTAGTAAATATGATGACTGTTTTTCATTTCAGCTACAGGTTGAATTTGATATTATAATGACATGAGCCAAAATAAAAAAAATGGTACGCAATATACTCTGATAACTCGAGTAATCAACGAATTATGTAATAAGTGTAATAATACAATTATTACCATATAATGTTACAATGCAGTAGAGATAATATTGTTTTTATAGGATTTTTATATGATACAGCACGTCCTGAAAATGTGTAACTTCGTGATTTCATTTTTGCACAACACTTATTCGTGACTTGCAAACTCAATAAAAACAGAAATCTGTTTCTAAAAATAACTACTTCCTGACAATATTTTGTTAGGAATTAAAGTATAATCGGTGCTTTAAGTGTATTTTAATTTTTTTTAAATAGCTCCTCACCAAACCATCTTTTCTACACCACATCACAATGAATTTGGGATATCTCATTCTGTTTTTAACGCTAAAAGTAAGTCAATTCTGCTCTTCGGTACCATTTCTTGCTATAAAAATTTTGTAAAAAAATAATATGCTCATTTTAACTATTCATATGAATCATTTTTTTAGAACATCAACTGCTACAACCCTAAACGGCATTCGCAAACATCGCCGAGTACCTTCAAAAACTTGAAATCCAAAGCCGCAGACCCAGTGATTCCAGCCAGATATAAAATTACAAGTACGACAAACTACGAAGACCCAAGTACAACACAAAGTTTCCCAGAATACTTCCCACAGGTAGAATACCCAGAAAGTGTAGTAGATTCGTCGAAACCTTTCTATATTAGCTCAAGCCCTTTCCCTAACGACGTCAAATCCACATTCAATGCTCTTGTTGCCAAGGAAAAAAGTCAAGCAAAGACAACTACTGATTTTTCTTGGACAAAAAGCGAAATAAGTAAAGAAAAGGTGCCCGTTACAACGCAAAAAGTTGGCGAAAATGAGATAACAGTTACAAAAGGAAATGAAATCAATTCCAATGATAAGGGCACAAACGAAACGCTTCACGAAGATATTACTTTAGTAGCTGTTGAGGATGAAACTGCGAATGACGAGATTCCAAATTCTGATACAGACAATATTTTCACCAATTTGACGTCGATAGATCAATCTGCTGAACGTAAACACATGGATTACGTCGTAGAGCTTATTAACGACATGGATGAAGTTATGAAAAACTTAACCAGTGTAGAAACACCAGAGTGTGACGAAGAGGACCATAAAACAGTGTATACAGTTGAAAGTGAATGCTCAAACGAATTTAAATTAAGTTCAGACATGACGCCTAATAACAATGATTCCATTATCGAATTGAATGGAAATTCCGACCTTACAGAGGAACATCCTGAACCAATAAGGAACCCATTATTTGAAGATTCGGATACAAATGATGCATTAACGAACTTAACTTCATTATTAAATGAAGATATCACGAATGCTACATCTATTGAGGATATGCAAAGTGATTTTTGCAGCATTGGGACTATTGCCAAGGAAACTAATACTTCTTGTACTGAAAGTTAAACTGTATATTCCTGTTTTAATTTGATATTTTGGCGGAAATGTTGTTGAATTCTTATAATTAATTAAAAGGAGACTTAGCAGTAAATTTTAGGGAGACTTGGCTTTAACGCGTCATTATCATTTGTCGGTTAGTGTATTCTAACTCATGTAAAACAACTCTAGTTATGTATAATTTAAAGGAAACACTCAGGTTATTTATTAACTTTAAATGTTAAGCAACATCTAATAAATAATAATAAATTTTTTGTTAAGTGTGTTAAGAATATTTAAATGGAATAAGTACTTATTGTCGGTAATAAATTATACGTAAGAAGTTCGTCAAAATGTGTTTTTTTTTTTAATAATTAAAAGTTAATACTTACCAATAGCCCACATCATTATTTTAGTCTAAACATCACGGCATTTACCTGGAAAATAAAAAAAGTATTAGGAAATCATCAAATCGTAGAATTGCTATTATGCTACATGTTAATATGTGGTAATCAATGATAATTTGATACGCAGTTTGTAATCATGAGAGAATATTTGCTTATAAGAGCAATATGAATCGATCACGTTTCTATTATTAACAAAGATAAATAAAGCGTAGCATTATAAATAATAAACGCGTAAGCTTTGGAACATTTCAATGAAATGGGACTTCGGGAGAAGGTGACTATCACCTTAGTGATAATCGCGCTAACACAGGTAAGAACAATTATTCTTAATTTATTTTATAACTATTACTGCGCCATATTTTTGAAAAATCGTGTATTAATTTATCGTTGCATTATTATCGATAATTTTATCCACAATCTTTGGAAACAAATAATTAGTATTAGTATTCTTTAAAGTTCACTTCGGTGGATACTTGATACCGCTCTAATTTTGAATTGATGTGGCCTTACAAAAAATAATCAAATTATGTGTCGTGTATTTATGCGCGAAGAATGAAAATACTGGCTTGCATTACCCGCTTGGGGCAGTCATCTGTTCAACTTTGTTTCTTACAAAAAGTACGTCTATTTCAGATAGCGTGCAGGCATTGCATGCCAAGAACACCAGGAAAGGCTTCTTTGAAACGTTACCTAAACGACTTGAAACCCGTCAAAAACAACCCTGTCTCGACGCTATACTCGCCTTCAAAAGTAAACAAGACACCAAAACAAACATTCGGAAAGACAACTAAAAATGGCAGAAATAGCCAGAATTCTCTACCAAAGAAATCTTTGTACAAGAAATATAATTTCCCAGAAAATGAATATCCACTGGACAATGCTCCGCGAGACCCTTTTCGTATTGGAATGAACTTTAATGAGAATAATAATGTTAACACACTACAGAAAGCTCGTAATTTACAAAGCTCAGCAATAAATGATTTGAAAAAGGAAAGGAAAATGAAACGTAAACTTTTAAGTAATAAACAAGTGAACAACGAAAACATCCCGTTAAAAACAGACATGTCTTCGATAAAAATCGCATCGAATCCTGATTCGGTACATTTACTCGATCCTGAAACATTTCCCGAAGTTCAGTATCCCCTAAACACAATGGAGACGTGGGGGCAAAACTATTGGCATTATTTACCATTTACACAGGAAAAACAATTAAATGGACTTGGGCAGCAGACATTCGATCCTAAAGCCAGAGAAGGTGTTAATCAACCTTTCACAAGACTCACGAAAGCAAAAGCAAGTAAATTTCTTCAATCATATGATAAATTAAAAGAAGAGCATAGGCGGACTTCTACAGAAAATTCTAAACGTAGTAGCGTAGGTCAAAAAGGATTAAACTACACAAAAACTGCTACTTGTGAAAGAGTTTCTGACGATTTTATTACTGCTGGCTTATTATCGAATAAACTTGTAAACCCGTCAGATTCGAAAACATTGGAAGCAAACATTGAAGAAAATACATGTTCACTTACAGAAAATCCATATCACACAATGCCATTACCATACAAAGTTATTGGTGAGAATATTGAAAACGTTTGCCCAGCATTTGAAATGAAAAATAATACACAAGAATTAGAAGATGTGGACAGTAGTGTAACTGCTAAAACGTTACAACTGATCGAAGAAATACTGTTAAATGATGACACCAGTTCCAAAGTACCACCCAAAAACAAAAGCAAGGAAAAAGAAAATAATGTGAATACAACTGAGACTGACTATACTAGTGGCTCAGCAAATAAAGATATACCCATCAATCCGATCGATAATGCTGAAACCTCTACTGTTGTCCACATTGAAGAATTATCAAAAGAAATCTCTTGTGATGCCCAAGCTGATATTTTGCAATACAACCTGCCATCGCTTCCAGAGGAGACAACACCTGAGAATACAACAATAGTTGCAGGTCCTTTGAATGTCAGAATGCCTCTACCATTCACTGAGCCTATAACTTACGGTGCACTAACAAATGCCTCAAGCCTAGACCTGACTAACACGACTACTTTATCAAACGTCGGCACAGTTCCAGGATATACTTCGATAATTATTATCCCTATGAACAACGACGCTGTTGGTAAGTCACACATGTTTGATACTACATCAGATACACCAATTATTGTCTACTTACCGTCCACTCAATCGAGCAGCATACCCTCTCAAACTCCGCCTCTTAATAATATTGTGTCTTCGTCACTCGGTAATCCCGTGACAAATAATCAACTATACAACGTTCTTTCTAATATGGCGCCAGTTCAGAATGATAACCCTTCTTCCACCGCTCTCGTTAGTGAATTACTAAACAGTATTTCAGACAGTGGGTCATCTTTGCCAATACACGAGACGTTGCCAACAAATTCAAAGTGTTACAATAATGAGAACAGTCCGTCATCGATGAGAGAGAAACCAGTCTCAGACATTCTGATACATAAATCATTGATAGATGATGCACCTTTTGTCACTCCAAGTTGCGATGAAAAATTGTGTTCACATCCTGTAGAAACTGATAACTTTGGCATAGATTCAGAGACTCTGCCACCAACTCTAGATTTTGGACATCCAGTGTTTGACTTCGCTGACAGTGACATTACGTCGTTGAACCACGGACCATACAACAACGTCCTTAACAATGAATTGCCAATAATAGCGCGTGAAATCGATTCAGACCAGCAAATCAACGATACCTCTTCTAAAGATTTGTTTATTGCAACACAAAACATAACGACAGAGCATTTACGTAAAACAAATTCTTTGGAATGTGTTTCGGATGACTCTTTGTCTAAAAGTCCGAATGGCGTTCCAACAGTGGCATTGGATAAAAATTTATCATCTGAAACTCCTTCGTATAGTCTAGAAATACTCAAGAAGCCTTCTGATTCTCTTTCAAATTTGCCAGTGTCCACGAATAAATCGATTTTTCCTTCTCAAATGTCTAAGCAAATTAGTGAAAGTCCACAATCAATTCATGAAATGCCACCGACCCTTCCTGATGACACTCCTACTGTCGAACTACCACCACCAAAAAAGGCGTCACTTACACCCACTCGGCTCTCTGAGACTTTTTTTGACAAATTACCAGAAATAATGGATACAAAAGTCCCTCCTACAATAGTTTCAGATATCACTTCGGATAGTGTACCACAACCGATACATAATACCCCTGTGCCTTCTCCAATCTTGAATAGTACTCCAATGACGACAGATTTGACGTTAAAAACGGAACTTTACAAGATCAGACAAATACTTGACAGAATGCTTTCCTCTGAGTCTCGTACTGTTAATCCACCACCTTCAATGGATACAACATTGTCACCCATTTCAGAGACTGAAAGTCTACCGCTGCTTGTGAATCAGTCATTGTCACCCATTCAGACGCTTACTGATAGTCAACCTCCACCAGAAGACAAAGTATTGTCATCCATTGAGACGCCTACTGATACTCAACCACCACCATTGGACAAAGTATTATCACCCATTTCAGATACTGACAGTTTGCCACTGCTAGAGAGTCAGTCATTGTCACCCATTCAGACCCCTACTGATAGTCAACCACCACCATTGGACAAAGTATTATCACCCATTTCAGATACTGACAGTTTGCCACTGCTAGAGAATCAGTCATTGTCACCCATTCACACCCCTACTGATAGTCAACCACCACCACTGGACAAAGTATTATCACCCATTTCAGATACTGACAGTTTGCCACTGCTAGAGAATCAGTCATTGTCACCCATTCACACCCCTACTGATAGTCAACCACCACCACTGGACAAAGTATTATCACCCATTTCAGATACTGACAGTTTGCCACTGCTAGAGAATCAGTCATTGTCACCCATTCAGACCCCTACTGATAGTCAACCACCACCATTGGACAAAGTATTATCACCCATTTCAGATACTGACAGTTTGCCACAGAATCAGTCATTGTCTACCATTCAGACCCCTACTGATAGTCAACCACCACCATTAGACGATTTATTGTCACCCATTCAGAGGCCTTCTGATAGTCAATCACCACCATTAGACAAAGTGTTATCACCCATTTCAGACACAACAAGTTTGCCACTGCTAGAGAATCAGTTATTGTCACCCGTTCAGACACCTACTGATAGTCAACCAGCACCAGTACACAAAGTATTGTCACCCATTCAAACGCCTACTTATGGTCAACCTGCACCAGTAGACAAAGTATTATCACCCATTCAAACGCCTCCTGATGGTCAACCGCCACCACTGGACAAACAATTGTCATCCATTCAGACGCCTACTGATAGTCAACCACCACCATTGGTCAAAGTATTGTCGCCCATTTCAGACACTAATAGTCTACCACTGATAGAGAATCAGTCATCGTCATCCATTCAGACGCTTACTGATAGTCAACCTGCACCAGTAGACAAAGTATTGTCACCCATTCAGACGCCTACTGATCGTCAACCACCACCACTGGACAAAGTATTGTCACCCATTTCAGACACTGACAGTTTGCCACTGCTAGAGCATCAGTCATTGTCACCCATTCAAACGCCTACTGATAGTCAACCTGCACCAGTAGACAAAGTATTGTCACCCGTTCAGACGCCTACTGATAGTCAACCTGCACCAGTAGACAAAGTATTGTCACCCGTTCAGACGCCTACAGATAGTCAACCTGCACCAGTAGACAAAGTATTGTCACCCGTTCAGACGCCTACTGATAGTCAACCTGCACCAGTAGACAAAGTATTGTCACCCGTTCAGACGCCTACTGGTCGTCAATCACCACCATTGGACAAAGTATTGTCACCCATTCAGACGCCTACTGATAGTCAATCACCACCATTGGACAAAGTATTGTCACCCATTCAGACGCCTACTGATAGTCACCCCGCACCAGTAGGCAAAGTATTGTCACCCATTCAGACGCCTACTGATACTCAATCACCACCATTGGACAAAGTATTGTCACCCATTCAGACGCCTACTGATAGTCACCCTGCACCAGTAGACAAAGTATTGTCACCCATTCAGACGCTTACTGATAGTCAACCTGCACCAGTAGACAAAGTATTGTCACCCATTCAGACGCCTACTGATAGTCAACCACCACCATTAGGCAATATATTGTCACCCATTCAAACACCTACTTATGGTCAACCGCCACCATTGAACAAAGTATTGCTGCCCATTTCAGACACTAATAGTCTACCACTGATAGAGAATCAGTCATCGTCACCCATTCAAACGCCTACTGATAGTCAACCTGCACCAGTAGACAAAGTATTGTCACCCGTTCAGACGCCTACTGATAGTCAACCTGCACCAGTAGACAAAGTATTGTCACCCGTTCAGACGCCTACAGATAGTCAACCTGCACCAGTAGACAAAGTATTGTCACCCGTTCAGACGCCTACTGATAGTCAACCTGCACCAGTAGACAAAGTATTGTCACCCGTTCAGACGCCTACTGGTCGTCAATCACCACCATTGGACAAAGTATTGTCACCCATTCAGACGCCTACTGATAGTCAATCACCACCATTGGACAAAGTATTGTCACCCATTCAGACGCCTACTGATAGTCACCCCGCACCAGTAGGCAAAGTATTGTCACCCATTCAGACGCCTACTGATACTCAATCACCACCATTGGACAAAGTATTGTCACCCATTCAGACGCCTACTGATAGTCACCCTGCACCAGTAGACAAAGTATTGTCACCCATTCAGACGCTTACTGATAGTCAACCTGCACCAGTAGACAAAGTATTGTCACCCATTCAGACGCCTACTGATAGTCAACCACCACCATTAGGCAATATATTGTCACCCATTCAAACACCTACTTATGGTCAACCGCCACCATTGAACAAAGTATTGCTGCCCATTTCAGACACTAACAGTCTACCACTGATAGAGAATCAGCCATCGTCACCCATTCAGACGCCTATTGATCGTCAACCACCACCATTGGACAAAGTATTTTCACCCATTCAGACGCTTACTGATAGTCAACCTGCACCAGTAGACAAAGTATTTTCACCCATTCAGACGCCTATTAATCGTCAACCACCATCATCGGAAAAAGTATTGTCACCCATTCAGACGCCTATTGATCGTCAACCACCTCCATTGGACAAAGTATTGTCACCCATTCAGACGCCTACTGATAGCCACCTTGCACCCGTAGACAAAGTATTGTCACCCATTCAGACGCCTACTGATAGACACCTTGCACCCGTAGACAAAGTATTGTCACCCATTCAGACGCCTACTGATAGACACCTTGCACCCGTAGACAAAGTATTGTCACCCATTCAGACGGCTACCGGTAGTCAACCTGCACTAGTAGACAAAGTATTGTCACCCATTCAGACGCCTACTGATAGACACCTTGCACCCGTAGACAAAGTATTGTCACCCATTCAGACGCCTACTGATAGACACCTTGCACCCGTAGACAAAGTATTGTCACCCATTCAGACGGCTACCGGTAGTCAACCTGCACTAGTAGACAAAGTATTGTCACCCATTCAGACGCCTACTGATAGACACCTTGCACCCGTAGACAAAGTATTGTCACCCATTCAGACGCCTACTGATAGACACCTTGCACCCGTAGACAAAGTATTGTCACCCATTCAGACGGCTACCGGTAGTCAACCTGCACTAGTAGACAAAGTATTGTCACCCATTCAGACGCCTACTGATAGACACCTTGCACCCGTAGACAAAGTATTGTCACCCATTCAGACGCCTACTGATAGACACCCTGCACCCGTAGACAAAGTATTGTCACCCATTCAGACGGCTACCGGTAGTCAACCTGCACTAGTAGACAAAGTATTGTCACCCATTCAGACGCCTACTGATAGACACCTTGCACCCGTAGACAAAGTATTGTCACCCATTCAGACGCCTACTGATAGACACCTTGCACCCGTAGACAAAGTATTGTCACCCATTCAGACGGCTACCGGTAGTCAACCTGCACTAGTAGACAAAGTATTGTCACCCATTCAGACGCCTACTGATAGACACCTTGCACCCGTAGACAAAGTATTGTCACCCATTCAGACGCCTACTGATAGACACCTTGCACCCGTAGACAAAGTATTGTCACCCATTCAGACGCCTACTGATAGACACCTTGCACCCGTAGACAAAGTATTGTCACCCATTCAGACGGCTACCGGTAGTCAACCTGCACTAGTAGACAAAGTATTGTCACCCATTCAGAAGCCTACTGATCGTCAATCACCACCATTGGACAATGTATTGTCACCCATTCAGACGCCTTTTGATCGTCAACCACTTCCATTGGACAAAGTATTGTCACCCATTCAGACGCCTATTGATCATCAATCACCATCATTGGACAAAGTATTATCACCCATTTCAGGCACTGACAGTTTGCCACTGCTAGAGAATCAGTCATTGTCATCCATGCAGACGCCTACTTATGGTCAACCGCCACCATTGTACGAAGTATTTTCACTCATTCAGACGCCTATTGATCGTCAACCACCACCATTGGACAAAGTATTGTCACCCATTCAGACGCCTACTGATAGTCAACCACCACCATTAGGCGATGTATGGTCGCCCATTTCAGATACTGACAGTCTTCCACTACTCGAGGAGCAGTCATTGTCAACCATTCAGACAGCTACTAATAATCAACCTGCACCATTAGACAAAGTATTGCCACCAATTCCGACGCCTACTGATCGTCAACGACCACCATTGGACAAAGTATTGTCACCCATTTCAGATCCTGACATTTCGCCACTACTAGAGAATCAGTCATTGTCACCCATTCAGACGCTTGCTGCTAGTCAACCTGCACCAGTAGACAAAGTATTTTCACCCATTCAGACGCCTTTTGATCGTCAACCACCTCCATTGGACAAAGTATTGTCACCCATTCAGACGCCTATTGATCGTCAACCACCTCCATTGGACAAAGTATTGTCACCCATTCAGACGCCTATTGATCGTCAACCACCTCCATTGGACAATGTATTGTCACCCATTTCAGACACTGACAGTTTGCCACTGCTAGAGAATCAGTCATTGTCACTCATTCAGACGCTTACGGGTAGTCAATCAGCACTATTAGACGAAGTATTGTCACCCATTCAGACGCCTTTTGATAGTCAATCACCACCATTGGACAAAGTATTATCACCCATTTCAGACACTGACAGTTTGCCACTGTTAGAGAATCAGTCGTTGTCACCCATTCAGACGACTACTGATAGTCAACCACCACCACCAACAGGCAATGCATTGTCACCCATTCAAACGCCTACTGATGGTCAACCGCCATCATTGTACGAAGTATTGTCACCCATTCAGACGCCTGTTGATCGTCAACCACCACCATTGGACAAAGTATTGTCTCCCATTAAGACGCCTACTGATAGCCAACCACCACCATTGGTCAAAGTATTGTCGCCCATTTCAGATACTGACAGTCTACCACTACTCGAGGAGCAGTCATTGTCACCCATTCAGACACCTCCTGATAGTCAACCTGCACCAGTAGACAAAGTATTGTCACCCATTCGGACGACTCTTGATCGTCAATCACCACCATTGGATAAAGTATTATCACCCATTCAGACGCCTACTGATATTCAACCACCATCATTGGTATTGTCATCCATTTCAGACAATGACAGTCTACCACTACTCGAGGAGCAGTCATTGTCACCCATTCAGACGCCTACTGATAGTCAACCACTACCATGGGACAAAGTATTGCCACACAATTCAGACATTGATAGTTTGCAACTGCTAGAGAATCAGTCATTATCACCGACTCTGACGCCTACTGATAGTGTGCCTGTGCTTGCAGGAGATAAAACGCTTTTACCAATTCCAGTGACAGACAGTCCTATTGATAGTTTACAGCTACAAGACAATGAGACTCTTCTTAAAGCACTAGTCGATGACGGTTCTAAGGACACTCTTCCTTCACCAATGGATAAATCTCATCTTTCAAATTCAGTTTTAGAGAGTACTGAAAGTCTACCACAACCTTTAGATGAGATAGTCCCACCCACACCGCTATTTGAGACTACTATTGACAGTAAGCCGTATCTTGTAAACAACTTAGTAAAACCTTTGTACGAAGCTGTCACTTCACGCAATAATGACATTACTAAAAATGGGTTGCCGCATAAAATTGATGATTTGACATTCAAAATGGATTTGGAGTTTCCGGACATATATGAAGTTTATAATGATGATCATCCTCTTTCTGTTGATGATGTGCCCATAAAGGTGCATCAAGAGAATTCAGAGAGTCCACTTTGGATGATCGATTTGCCAATGGATGTGGTTGAAACCTCAAATCCACTTTCTAAAATCCTGGTAAGTGATCTGGTTAAACCAACTGAAGTGTTGAAATTGCCAGTGGAAGGACTTTTAGAAAGTGCCTCACCTGGTTTTCCTTCGCATAGTGACATGTCATTAATGAGCGATTCTATGGACAATGATCACCAAGATTTTCCACCCTCTAAAGATGCCTCTGATAGCTTGCCAGCTCTGCCCATGGATGAATTTAAATCACCAATTCAAAAAGTAATCCCAAACAGTCAATCACATGAAATTTCATCCGAAATCCAACCGCAAAAATATGATTTGCCGCTACCAGAAGATAAACTCATCCCAGATATATCTCTTTCTGATGCTCTCTCCAACGAACCTTTTGTAATAGACGATTCACCTTCACCGGTAACTGATAAAATCCCAGAAATTCAAAACTCCACTGCGGATACTAAAGACCCACCACTAATCGATAATCGTTTGCTATCGCCGGAAGATGATGTAAGCCCCGAGACTTTAGTTACTGACATTCCAACCGCAGTGTTACCGTCTTTAAATGAGGCGCTACAATCTACCTATCTTGACAAAACTAGTGATGAGGTGCTCTCAGAGTCTACTCTTTCCGACTTACATCGTGACAATTTACCATTACCTAACGATAAGACGCTACCTCTCTCTGACAACACTCTGACAAATTTATTACCATCTAATAAAACTCTTTCATCTACGGAGTTACTAATAACTAAGACACTCTTAGAAAATGTTCTATCTGACATTACTAAAGGAGCTTTGTCTTCACAAGTAGCTAAAGCTCTACCTGTTACACCACCTTCGGGTAAGACGGTCTACTATGTTGATGAAAAATCTCCACTATATGAAAGTAAAGAGATTCCTCTACTGCCGGTAGAAAACTCCTTTCCCAATGCAGAAGATAATGACAATCTGATTGATAATTTACTCGTTTCGCAAATAACCGAAGATACTCCAACCAAAGATCTTTCTGTCGAGTTCCAATTACCAATGGACAAAATGTACAACGACAATCCTGAGATTTCGACCGATGACGCCGGAGGCGATAATGCGAATGGCACTCAAACGTCAAACAATCTTTCTGGTGATCAACCGTTACCTAACGATAAGATTTCTCCACTTACCGACATACTTATAGATATCTCAAGAAACGAAAAATCTTCCTCTTCTAATTTGCTAATAACAAAGGCTCTTTTAGAAAATGTCCTGTCAGAAATTAACACTAAGGGTTTGTCTATACCGGTGTCTAAAGCTGTCTCAGTTACCTCATCTTTGGTGTTAGACAAGACACATTACTACATAGATTCTCGGCATTCTGAATTTGCTGAAGACAGTTCTCCCCTTCCAGAAGATAAAATCTTGCCCAACACAGCACATGCTGATAATAATTTACCGTTCTCTGGGCAACCCGAAGACACTTTGTCGTTAGAAGAAGATAAAACGCTTTCAGAAATTCAAAGCATAGATATCTCTACAAAAATATCATCGCCAATGGATAAGACAGTACCTAATGATGATCTACCTTCATCGGTGACTGAGATTATTTCTTTTCCCAAAGATACACCAAGTGACTCACAATTACCAAATAATAAAAATAATTCACCATCATCCTCAAAGTTACCACTAGCTAAAGCACTTCTAGAAAATGTGTTGTCAGATATTAACACTAAGGGTTTCTCGTTGCCAGCAGCTAAAGCTCTTCCAGTAGCATCACGAACACAGTTAGATAAAACCCTATATTTTTTGGAGTCCCCACGACCTGACACGACTGTAGAGAGTTCAGTCTCTGATGATCCAATTGAAAATGATCGTTACTCAGAAATAAATGAGGATGTTTTGCCCTCATCGGTAGATAAACTGGTCCCAGATAATCCAATAATAGATATTCCTACAGACGATTTAATAAGTGGAAAAATGTACGAAGACAATTCAGACGATCTGACCGAGGAGGTAGAAGACTCGGACGAAACTCTGTTCTCAGAAGAACTGGCAGACGACTTCCTATCAGAGATGGAGAAGCCACTTTCCCTTGATGATATGCCAGATGACCTGAGTGTACCACCAACTAAACATTTGTTTTCCTCAAGACTACCAATAACTAAGACACTACGAGTATTGGAAAAAGTATTTTCTGACATTACTGATAGGGCTATTGCAGCGAAAGATCTCTTCAATCACCCCAATCTCTAAATGATTACCTTAAAATAATATGCGGTTGATACCTAAATATTGGTGCTATATACGAATGTTTGTGTTAAGTGATAATTATTTATTTAATTTATTGTATAATGTTAGAATAATAGTTTTAAGGAAAGTATAATTTAATGTAATAAAATAATTTATTTTCAAATGTGTTTTTATTTAAATTATTTCCATATCTCTTGCAATTTCATTGATTACTAAGGTTTGCTAAAAGAATATAAACACTAAGTATTTAAAAGATCGTGCAAATATTATTACAAACACAGCACCACCGATTAACTAACAGCAGTATGCCAGTACAAACATAATATTAAAAGATAACATCTAACATTCATGCACCTAATGCAATATGTATTATGCCCACTCAGCGCTTACAGCACTTACTTAAGCGAAAAAGCAAACGAGCTTAACCCTACTTTTTAGAGATAATCGTCGTATTAATGTTAGCTTAGAACCTATGAGGTTTCACTACTAGACATTCAGCTTAGCACACGCTAATGCATTTAAATAGCGCCATTAGCTCTACACTAGAACAAATAAGTCTACCACTTACTTTCTATGTTCTAGACTTGGATTTTAAAACAAATAACTGGAAACACTCTGAACATAATAATAGAGAAAAGTGTGTCGAAAAAGAAAACGAGATGAATGTAGATCCTTTTGCGAGAGACAGGAAAAGGAATTAGTTATGGACGGAAATACGGTAAATATTTTACAGATTTCCACTGTATGTTCTTTTTGTCAACACTAAAGCAGAAAGTCCTGAAATAAATACTGGTTTTGTGGAGGTCAGACCTGGTTCGACTGGAAACCGACCATCATCGCAACGAAAAGGCAGAAGATGAATCAAAAATAGTCAAAATAAAATAAGAGGATCAAAATCTCATACCATCAAAATAAATTCTACCATAATCCTTACGAGATATGAGATCATATTGAAGACGAATCCGGATCCAAATAATATGATAGGAAACATGATCGAATGGTAAGTCGTAGAAAAAACTTGGTTGTATACAAATGAACCGGTTTCAGTGACAGTACGAGAGTGCAAGCCACTAACTGTGGAACTACAGAAGACTCAACCCAAACCACAGATGAAATACAAGTAGATCTTCGAAATGTCTTCAATGATGCTAGGTAAGAAAAGAAAAAGAAATGCTGCTGCATTTGAGTGGTTTAATGGAGTATTTTGAATGGCTGTTTCATGGTCTTTGTTCTTCTGAAAATATGGTTTGTAGGTGCCTGATGTACCTATGTGGTGACGTTAAAGATTCTTCTGCATTTGTCCAGATGCTTATCTTCTGTTTGGTTTCACATACGCTCACATGACCATTACTGATAGGGACACAAGAACATGACTACATAATTAATTGATCCCGCAAATTGCCTTACACAAATCCCATTTCTATCCAAACGGAAGATGCATTCCCTTCATTTGCTTGGTCACGCGCACGCGCCTGTCTTCTTGCATTGTATTGTATGGCTCTTCTGTAGCGAAGCATATCGTGGTAGCAGGCGACCTTGTGTGATTACATCATATCGACAGGCGCGCTCGGCGGCGCCGGTCGCGCTTCGCCGGCTGCGCGGGCGCAGGCGCGCCTTACTGCGCAGCCTGCGCACGCGTGCGTGACACGCTCCACTGCGCCGTGATATGAGCCTCTATGGATCTGGCAGGAGATGCTGGTTGTTGTAATTTTTTTTACCTTTTATTACTACCTCATTGGTGAAGTGGTTGTGATCAGCATAGCTTAGCATGAAGTCTTGGGTTCGATTCCCTGGTTGGCTAAAGTGTTATTGGGTTGTTCCATTAGGAATTTCTTAACCACAGCCCCGAGTGTGGATTTCTATCCAGTTGATGACAATAGGCTCACTCCCTTTAATTTTTAGATTTCCGTAAATAAATAAATAAATATAGGACTTTAACATAACTTCCGAAATATGAGTACACTATAGTTACACCTCTACCTAAGCCTTCAGAGATTACAGGCGTGAACTTGTATTATTTTGATACCCGATATTATTAATATTTTTGTCGTTTTTGGAACAAGCCTAGTTCAGTCTGTTATTATAATTTTAGGCCAGACGAGTTTATCTAACCGGTTCCCATTCATTCAGTTGATCATAATAATGTCAATCTGCGGCCTTCATAGCTTCCCTATTCGTTGATTGATTACCTGCTAATGACATGAAATGCGTCGTAGAACTCGTAGATCACCTGGCTTTGACATTTGCGACTACACGATATTTGCTGCTAATAGCACTACTTAATACAGGCTATTAAAGACCGCACCCAAAACAATTGAGCATAATCACTATGTTTGAAAGGCAAATTAATGATTGAAGTTGACTTGCTAATAGACATATGGATATAGATAGGTACTCTGATTAAACTGACATTGGAGCAAATAATCTAAATGATAAAGTCACATAAAGTAAAGTCACATTACGTCGTTGAAGTTCTAACACGTAAGTAATTTTTTGGCGGCTTTGACAATTTGATGCCGTTTGCTAGAGAATCGGAAGACGCGTTGTTTCAGCCAATCAGAAACAAGCAACTCTCTATCTAATTTGAAGTGAACACAAATTAAAAAATGGTTGTGTATAATTACGCAGTTTTTTCACTCTCCCGTTAAATTGCTATTTTTGACTTACGTGGAGTTAGAACTTCACTGACGATAAATAAACCTGAAGTGCAATCATAAGAAAAACAAAACAACGGCTAATTAAGACAATGCGGCAGATTTTAATGAACACCCGCCTGCAACGAGACACACAGGAAATGAAGCAGCACCGCTATTTATAACCAAAAACATACGTCAAACGTTGTTTACTTACTCTCACTTTCCGCACACAAATGATCACGCGAAAGTGAATCGTTATCTCAAATCCAGGATTAATAATACTCAGCGTACTTCAAAGTAGCTCTCGAATCATAAATCTCAATGCTTCTAAAAATAGCTTTAAATTGATCGAGCCGTTTATCTCACGTGGTGCTTCGTACTTGGGAGACGCAGCATCCCGGCTCGCTCCATTGAAGCTGTCTCCTTTGTTTCGTCGTGGATTGTCATCCGATTGTTCTTTGTGGCTATAAATGACTGGATTAGCGGGCGACGTTACATTAATTTTGTATTGTGAACAAAGGTAAATGGTTGTGAATTAGTATTGTGTTTTTAATTTCGGTAACGAACTTGTATTCAGTTGAGATTATTGAGAAAAGATTTTGTGAAGGTTTTTATGGCCGATGAATATCAGAAACAGACGCACTGAATTCGGTGTTGCTAAATGCAAACCATGACGAGCGAATAGATAAATAAGCTTATAGACGATATGCCTGACCTCACTCATTACTGTACAATTTGCTTACTTTATAATGGTTTCATAGCGCTGTATCAGAACAATGTCTTCTTTAGCTAAATAAATTATAAGATCGAACATAATCATCTTTGTCAACGGTCGTCATTCATCTGCAGTGTCGTCAGAAATAGCTACGTTTCTTACGAAGCAATAATTGCTATTATAATTACCGCTGTGTCATTAATTAAACAATAATCATTGTTTGAAGATTGAGAGAAAAATCTTGTGATGCTTACGTTTATTATCATTACTAGTTAAGTGCTGCATTATGGTGCAACCATAGTGCAATAAAAGAGTCTCCTCAAATGAATGTTAGGTACTACCAGTCCTTTAAGTTATTTTTCCTGTAATTTGGGATCACTGTCAATATCATAGTGATCCTATTCTCGATTCTCTAAGGCGCGAATTACACAAAAACGGCGTAAGGTGAAGGCGCGATGCTGGCATGATGCCGCTTCAAAAAGTTTTCATACAAAATGTAGGTAGGCGACATGTCGTGAATTATGCTCAAGCGACGCAGCGCAGGCACGCCGTTCCTTAGTTTCCTTATAATTTCCACGCCTGCGCCGCACCTTATGCCTTAGGCGTTTCTGTGTAATTCGCGCCTTAGGTTGCTTTTGGTTAGCTCCCACTGACACTTTTATCAAAAATTCTTTATTCTCGTTAGTATAAGGTTGATATTGGTTTGCAGCAGTCACAGGTAAAATAATTCTGAAAAGATTGCGAATTCTAAATAATTTTGAAAATAAAGCGATCGTCCGGATCCTGGACTGCATGCTGCCGTACCAACCTCCTGAATGGCTGATCATTCTTATAATGGATTTAGATTTAGAGAAAAAAAAAGAAATTAAATTTGTCAAAATCTACAAGAATATGATATATTGTACTAAGTAGATTATGCGGCTTGGCACAAAGCCCGCAGTTCTGATCTCCCTCTGTTTGTCCAATACTCTGTGTTGAGGCAGACATTGAAGCAAACAGGCTCAGATAAATTGTTTTCGCTAGTATGTAAACAATACTTAATTATTGTAACCTCAAAACCTATACAAGGAGGATTTAGTAGCGGAGTTTCCTCATAACTTACGTCTTTGTACGAGTAAGTGTCCAATTTATAATCTTACCACAGTTATCCATCTCGCTTTGTATTGCTTGTTGTGAACAATCAGTTAGCATTAGTTTCTTGTACATTTATAGTGTGTTGAGTAAAGCTTGCAATTAAATCATTAGCCTCCGAGCGATCAACGAAAATACTGTCGATTTTCAATTGCTGAAAATAGGTCATCAGAAACGGTTGAAGCTACAAATTGCCTGTAGAATCTAGGTCACGATTACAAGGTCGATCAAAGGGTTTCTAATCGAATTTCTGTAATGAAATGTCTGAGTTATGAAGGTTTGAACTGCTTCAGAAACTATCTTCTCAAAATGGCGATATAACCCTCCTGTTCTATCGTTACTTCTCAAGAACATCAGACGAGGGATATATCATCTGCCTAGCCTTTTCCCAACTATGTTGGGGTCGGCTTCCAGTCTAACCGGATGCAGCTGAATACCAGTATTTTACATGGAGCGACTGCCTATCTGACCTCCACAATCCAGCTAGTACTGGGTAATACGATACCCCTTGGTAAGACTGGTTGTCAGACTTTTTGGGTCACTGACTACCTGTAACGACTGTCAAAGATCTACAAATGACAGCCGGGACCAACGGCTTAACGTGTTTTCTGAGGCACGGAGAAAACTCGGTATATAATGGGTGGTCACCCATCCACGGACCAACCTAGGCAAGCACGGCTTAACCTAAAGATCGACCTGAGCTGTTATTATTTAGCCACGAGCTTCTCAGGGATGTAACCTCCACGAGGGATATAACTCGATATAAAACAGATCTATCTCTATTCTGTGTCTACTGCCATCGGTATCTCGGAGTGTTAAAAGGTTTATTTCCCAAAGGATCCCGTTTGCAGGATTTTACGTGTCTGTACATAAACCTTTTAAAACACTTTACTCAGCATAAAGAGCGAATGTGTTATGTAAATCTATTATTAGTTTAGTTATTTTGGTCGTAACCTTTTTACTCTGATCTCTGACGTCTTATATTTGCGGTAATGCCTATTCAATTGTTAGAATATAAGGCGCAGGCCACACCGCCAGCGATCGAGCCGGGCCTCTTTTCATACTTCGTTTCGGCTCTTTCGGTGTGAACCAAACTATGAAAAAAGGTGAAACGATGCCTCGTCTGGCTCGCTAGCTGGCGAGCGGGCGAGCGAGGCGAACGAGGCCCTGTTCATACTTCGTTCGGCTTTTTCGATAGTTCGCGGTGTGAAACAAAGTAGCAAAAGAGGTGAACCGATGCCTCGCCCGGCTCGCTAGCTGGCGGGCGGGCGAGCGAGGCGATCGAGGCCCTGTTCCTACTTCGTTCGGCTCTTTCAGTAGTTCGCGGTGTGAACCAAAGTCTGAAAAGAAGTGAAACGATGCCTCTCGTTCGCCTCGCTCGCCCGGCCGCCAGCTGGCGGTGTGGCTTGTTCTTTAAACTGTTTCTTACAGGTATTCACAAGCCAATAACGTAAATGTCAAAAGAAGGCGAATTAGGTACTTGTTTTTATAACACACTGGGGCGTATGGGGACGTTAATAAAAATGTTATCTAAAAATACCGGGATATATGATGTGACCTCTGATATTAACAACTTAGATACTGGCAATGTTTATAAAAAGTTTCCCACTGCCAAGGTTTGGGATCGTAAGTCTTAAACAAATGACGAAGAACCTTGCAATTTAAAGGCTGGAGAGCAGATTTCGATAGCTTTGATTTAGCTTTATAATAAAATGTATACATAGTTGTACATGGATATTTTGGCGCGCGGCTATAATCGGAGCCTTCGCAGCCATCCTGTTAAATACTATTTCAAAAAGGTTACCAACAACGCCCGCCTGGTAAATGTCAATCAAGCGCCAAAATATCCGTGCAACATTATATGCACTTATGTTCATATAATAAAGTTAAATCATAAATGTCAGTGTGCAGGAACAATAAAACAAATGACATTTGTCCTTGAAAACGACGTGCGCTTAGGTACAGTGGAGGCGCCGACCATTTAGCAGACAGACAGTTAACAGCAGAAGTTTCAATAAACGCGGGAGATTTTTTAAATCAAAGTATTCGGTACATTTATCTTAGAAGTTGAAACTAAAGAAGACCCGTGAAAAAGATTACTATTCTGGCCTAAGCCTCTTAAAGCAACTACTTTTGCCGTAACTTGCCCATTTGCTACATTTTACACTAAACCATTCATGAAGTGTAAAAAGATACTGGAGTACTATAGACAGAATGGAACGTGACAACAATACAGTTGACAGGATATTTTGAAACGTTTAAAATTTTTGAGTATCGAACGGTCTAAGCTTAACAGAAATATGTTTTTTAGGCAAGGACTTCCATATACTCGTACCTAACTTGTCTGCTACTTCGGACTTTATAATTCCATGCTACTACTAAAGTCATATTAGCTATTACCGCTCAAGTTTGAACTTTATGAGTAGTAAACTGAATATTAAGGAACGCAACATTGTAGAACTAAGTTATAACTCGACAACTCCAATAAAAGTTTAAATACGTAGTTTACCAAGTAGAAGTAATTCTTGCGAATATGATAGTTTTAAAGTTTCAGTCTCCTTTTAAAGTTAAATTGCCAACGAATTATATAAAATAGAATACAAGTTGCCCCTTTGTAAAAGAGAATAACACTGGCTGCATTTCCAGTCCTGCATTGAAGGTACCGAGGCCTTCTTATTGAAAAAAAAAAACAGTGGCATGGCGGACTGTCACTGTCAACATTCTGCCAGGCTGCTAAGCACGTTTTATCCGAACAACAATGAAGCAAATGTAGTCGAAGGAGAAGTACGTTGTCCCCTCTTTAAATGTACATTTGAGACGAAATTCTAATAAACTCAGGGTGGGTCAAAAGTCAGGACCTTCAAACCGCAATTGGGCATGTCACATGTTTACCAACAAACCCTCACAATTCCATTGTAGGTCCGAACCGTCAATCAATCGTTCGGGCAAATCGCCATCAAGGAGCGGGTGTCCTTACTGCACCCCTCGCCATTCTGCATTGTTAGTCCTACTGTGCATTGTCTGTATAATAGCCGACAGATAAGCGCCCAATTATACCCTCGCCCACATGGCCCATACAATGGATTCGTTTACAATGGCACTGTGTAGTTATCCGCATAGTTCTTCTTAGACCTACCTTGTAGATACAAAGATAGTATTTTTATAGTAAATTATGGTTGATAGACGTTGTTTCATTGCTTGTTTCTCACGCTGTGTAGTTAATTCTTTTGGCCCCGTTTATTATGAGTGTTATTTTTAATATGATGCAAAAAATACTTTGAATACATAGGTCATACAAGGACTAAACAATTTACAACATCCACAAAACAATTTAATACATCTTTTTCGTCATTTATTATTTTATCCTTCCTCGTGATGTAATAAGTATCACTTCTATGTCTCTGATATAATAAAAAAAAAAACAATTGACGAGTATTTATTTTTCGTCTCGCTGCGGTCTACGTCCTTCGGCTGGAGTTACACTCAGCCGTATAAATCTTCATTATTCTTGCCCGTATCGGGCACGCCGCTGACCGGCCCTTTTACTCTCAACCAATTTATCGGCCGTTCCGTTCATTGGCTATAACTAGACCACTCGAGTATTATTCGGGATTAGGTATGCCACGGACTACATAAAATGTGATACCGCGGCCGTAAACTGGCGTCGTGTGTGAATGCCTGATGTCTGTGCACGACACGATCGGTGGCGTTGCATTCAGTAAATAAAAAAAAAGAACCCCGTATGTTCAAAATTCGAATGTGTTCGATGTGTTTTGTTTTTTTCTCACGGAATGTAATGGCTTTACAATCAAAATAAAGTAGCAGGAACAATAAAACCGCTTTACAAGTTTGCATAACACATAATATAACTTGTATTACATTAACAGAATATAGCATTTTATTTTATTCTTATTTCTTAACCAACAATCTCAACGACAATCAAAGGTCGATTCACAGACTGTATAACTGCGAAGGAAATAAAATGTGAACACAGATACTTACCTACTTTGTAAGACGCATTTGGCAAAGAATCATAAAAATAAAATAGGATCCCTCGTCCTAGAACTCCTTTGACGAAAGAAAATGTAAGTACTTGAAAGAACAATTTCCATAGTTTCTAATAGAATGATAACAGAGCACAATCTATTTGGTTACTTTATAAACTAGATAGGTACAAAGAATTAATTAAGGTCTCTTATAATGTCTGCTCTGGACTAGTGACGTCTTAACAGTATCTGTATGCAACAGCTATTTAGCTCAAACGTGAATCATCCGTGCAACTACTCATTAACACGACTATTTGAGGACTTGCATGTATCTTTCTTAGGTATGAAGGCGTTAGAAACAGAAACCTTGAGAACGTAGTCTATGCTTTTAAAAAAAAATAACCAGGTCCATTTGTACGTAAACTAGCCAGCTAGGGAAAATACGGAAAATTTTCGCGCCATTTTCACTGGCTTTTTTTGCCCAGACAGGGTATTTTTTCTTTTTTTTTTCTTGCATTGGCATCACTATTCCTATTCAGATCAGTCCTTAGTCTATCCCTGCTTAGCTTAGAAAACACATGGAACCACTAATTAAGTACATATTTTCAACTTGGATACCTGGCAAAACACCTACAGGGTTAACTGATAAAATTAGCTGTAAACTTTTTGTACCTAATAAAAGTTTGAAGCCAGCTGGTCGTTCGCAGTTCAAAGTCAAAAGTTTCAATAACACTAACTCCCAAAGAGCCTAATAAAAACAGACCAATTTCGTTGAATTATTCGGTAACTGGTACCTCGCAAACAACCCTTGGTAGTATTTTTATTTGCCGGTTAAATAAATAAATGTAATGGTCTATCTAACTGTCTGTCTTGCCGAGTAAGCAATTTATACTTAAAGATAATTCGATTATGAAGTCGTAACCATTTCAAGTTTCTATCTTGGCCATATTCTTTCCTTTGGCAAGGAGCATCAAACAGCGGAGGTATCGAGAAGAATCCAGCTAGGGTGGGCTGCATTTAGCAAATTGGACGACATACTGAAATCAGCCAAAATTCCACACTGCTTGAAGACCCGTCTCTATAATCAGTGTGTTCTGCCCACCATGACATATGGTGCTGAGACATGGACGCTCTCACAGGAGGCTGTGTACAGACTCAGAGTAGCACAGAGAGCCATGGAGCGTTCCATGCTCGGCATAAAACTAATAGACCGAGTTCCAAACGTCGAAATCAGGAGACGTACGAAGGTCTTCGATATTGGAAATCGCGTTATGGAACTCAAATGGAGTTGGGCAGGACACATGGCAAGACGTGGTGATGGCAGGTGGAGTAAAGCTGTGACGGAGTGGCGTCCAAGAAATGGAAAGAGAAGTGTTGGTCGTCCGGCGGCGAGATGGGCAGACGACATTGTTGCCATGGCGGGAATATCCTGGATGAGGCTGGCACAAGACCGTGGAACTTGGCACAAACAAAGAGAGGCCTATACCCAGCAGTGGGTGAAGTCGGGCTGTGGATGATGATGATGAACCATTTCAAGTTAACTCCATTTCTAGACGTTGAATTTTTTTCGCCCACAGTAGGTATTCGCTTTTGGCAGTTTCATAAGACCCTTGACATTTGAAGTGATCACCTCGGATCAGCTGACTGTCAAGTCGTGCGATGCTTGTCTGAGCTCGTAGGCATGCTTACTCAACCGAAAAGCGAGCCATAAAGATAAATTTCACTTTTTAAATCTCGCCGGCCAGTGTTCTAAAACTCGTTTTAAAAGTTTAATTATCTGTTTCCAAAAAGTATGTCGTTTAAATCATTTTGGACATCGCTTATCTGTGAATTTAGTGCTTACTTTGATGTAGGGCCATTTGTTGTAATTTTGGTTTGTTGAAGCAATAATAATTGGATGAAATCTAGAGGCCTTTTGTGTTGGTAACTGAAACCGTAACAGTTGACTAGTTTAACGAGACAGCCAGACGGTGGACTAATGAGCGACAAATAATCCGCATTGGTAGGTTTTCTCTTTCAGTGATTAGTTAATATAGATTCTATAGGCGACAGTTTTTGTTTGTCATCATTAATTTTTATTAGATTACTGTCAATAAATAGCACTAGAAGTGTTAGGTAGTCGATACTTCATTAGTTCGTTAGTATAATTATTATTGATATAAATCTAGAGTCGACGTGAGAATCTGTCAGTTTTAAATCGAGAATGCAAGCTGTCAGAGAACAAAAAAGAAAATCAATTTGAATTTCGAAACACAACCGTCCCATCTGCCGCATACTCCCACTGACCCCTATACTTAACTCTTTAAGCCTTGCACAACGAAATAGGCCAATTTTCCCACAGCTTCCTCATTCCTGTCCCCAATTGGGCAGAACACAGCTGACCTTTGCTCCGAGCGACTGGCTGGCTGCAGGTATCCAGCACGTGATGCAAGCGAGAGGAACGGGGGCGGCGTGGGTGCGAGGTCGCTTGCACAACTGCACTGCCGCTAAGTCCTTCGTACTTAGTAGTTCGGCTTTGGTAACTGGAATGCCGTTAAACTGTACTAATTTGTTCAGTAGGGCTATGAAAAAAGAGAAAGGTTTTGTCGCTTCTTGAAAAGTTTTATCACATTTTGCATGAGAAGTGAGCCTGAACATTTTAGTACATCCATGAGTGTGACATATCTTGTGACCCAAGTCATGCGTGTTAGACAAGGTCAGATCTAGATCTAGACCCAAAATTACTAAGACGGTAGGTATCCTGATGTACCTAAGCTTTAATTTAGGTAAGGCACCTGTGTAACTTGGGATTACATTAACGTATGAACGTATCGGAAGTACGGAATATTTAATCGAATCGGTTTCCTACGAAATGTCTGTAGATTGAATGTGGCTTTCACATCGCTCGTAGAGATTACTCTTTGAGTACCTACTGATACACTCACAACTTTTACTTTCGTTTCCATATTTACGTAAAATATTTAATAACGAAACTCACAGAGATAACAGTAGTTGTAGGCCAGAACATAGCCAGAAGCATTAATTTAACATAAAAAGTAGGTACATACAACCTCAATGGTCATAAGACGAATAATGAACATAGCCAGACGACACGAAAATGTCCAATCGCTAAATCATCATCATCATCGTCTAGCCTTTTCCCAACAATATTGGGGTCGGCTTCCAGTCTAAATTATTTTTATAAGCCTTTATTGTCCCACTGCAGGGCAAAGGTCTCCCTTCCCTCCATCCACATTTCGCGATCTAGTGCGATTGTAGGACAATCCTTTGAGAAAGTGTCCAGCTCATCCCGCCATCTCCTTCGGGGCCTGTATAGTTAACGTTTCTATTTGGTATCCACTGGGAGAAAACTAGCAAAGAAAAATTATAAAGCGACAGGAAAACTCTTTCTCATATATAAGTACCTATTTACTTCAAAACACTGGAAACACTTAAATGGCTTTTAAAGTCTCACAAAACCATAATCTATTCCCCCTTTCATACCATTCATCGCACTACGATCGTCTATTTGAATCCGTTCGAAATTCGAATCTAAACTTCTGTTTTACATTCTATGCGGATAAGGCACAGGTAACTGCATTCTATTCAGCCAACCTGACTGGCCCTGGGACTCATTTCGCAACTCTTTAGGTCAAAACAGGTGAACATTGTTGATCTAACAGGTTTCTGTGTTAGATGCAGATCCTTTGTCCCATATGAGGATATGCGACGTAGCTGGGCGTGGGAGGTGTGTAGGCAGCTAGGTATTCTTTAGATAGGACATCGATCAATGCCTTCACTTATTGCAGCACTTCCTAGATAGCTGTTATCTGACGTTTATTTGTGTTTGAACTGTGCATTCATGGCGGAAGGTTATTCTGGGGACTTGGGTTACGATTTGATCAGAAATCAACTTTGTTCAGTTTGGTCTTGGTGATCGGAATTTTTAACAAATAAAACGAAAAAGTAGTATTCAAACTGACTTGGAATAACCAATTCAAACACTTAAGCCACAAGATAATGTTTTTATGGGTTCACTAAAGTTTCACCAAAACTCCATTGACAAATTTTCATTTTAAAACCAACGTTTCGTATACTTTTATTTCGAAAACAACTTAACCCGCAAATGTATTCTTTTATAAACACTCGTTTTACATACATTTATTTGGCAAACAATTCTTTTTAAAAATGCATCAGATGATATTTAATCATCTATACATTTTTCATTTCTCATTTAGATTCATTAGGATAAATCGCGTTTCTACTAAATATCATTTCATTACAATTCAGTCGACGGAGCCCCGCTGCGCGGGGCTCCTATTTCTGTCTACAGGGTTTAAAGGAACCTAACTAACCGAACCTCGGGGTGCCCCTGACGTCGACCGTCTAGGGTTAGGGTTTCTGTCAGCATCTGTTTTTTTGGGGGGTTTGTGCTTAAAGAAAACAAAATTCATTTATTTATTTATTTTCTCTTTTTTTTTTAAAAGTCTAGAGCAATTATACTAATGTGAGTTTTTTTTTTTTAATTACTTTATATTAAGTCAATTTGTGTAATGTCTTTATTCCAAACGTTATTTATGAAATAAAATTAAAAAATAATGAATTGTTTGTCAAATAATACGTTATTAAATAAAAGTTTATCGGATAATTATTTTGCTAAGTGAAATATTTGGCAAACTAGTGGTTGTAGAATGATGAAATGACAAATAATGTTTTTGCCAATCGTTGCTTGTCAAGTAAAAATTTTTGAATTAATGTTTGGTGAACTGACTGGTCACCGTTTGTTTTTATGATTCTCAATAGGTATTAAAAAACTAGCACTTCGCCCGCAACTTCGTCCGCAAAAATTGTGATAGCTTGACTAATATGCATGATATAAATATAATTTATAGCCTGTAGCACCCACGAATAATGTAGCTTCCTGCCAGTGAATTTTTAGAATTGGATCATTCGTTCCGAAGATTACCATAAACTAACATACTTACAAAATAAAATTACCTCTTTATAATATTAGTATATATAAATAAACAGCAATTTTATTGTTAGTTCTCGTACGTGTTTCTACAAGGCAAGTAGTTATTTTAACCATATAAAGCCGTATGTACCTCAACCATAAGAACAAAGTAATTAACATTACATTAAGACATACTGAGTTCATTATTATGGAAATCCATTTTGTTTTAAGTAAAGCAGCAGTCCAGCAATATTATTAAGTCATTAACAAGTGCTTAAAGGGCGTTGTGTTAATACTTCAATAAAAAATGTAATTAACTACAAAGGACTTTATGGTTATAAATCCATTGGTTCACTTCTTTGGTTTGAATTGGTACGATTAACGTAACTTTGCGTTGATTAAAGCCGATGTAAATATAATATGTATTGAACGTTCTTAGCACCTAAATTAAATTGTGTAAACCGTCAATTTAGATATGTACTACGTAGTCCTGAGAGTCATTAAATATCTCATCTCTAAATCATGTCATAGAATAGTCTTTTTTTTTTTTTTACGGATGGGAAATCATCAAATGACTTCTCCCGCTCTGGGTGGAGTGGGAGGGAGTGTCAGACTCTTACTGACTAAAACCCACCCATGTTCCTTCATTGCCCTTTGTGTTCCAGGGCCACGGTATCTCTTTCGAACAGTCCCGCAGCCCCGGGCATAGAATAGTCTTTAGAATCGAAAAAATATATCTTTTACAACAAAAACCTAAAAGAACATGACCTAAACATACATATCAATAAATATAAATCCCCATATTTCCCCAGCTACCAAAACATACTACGCAAGACGATCGTCGTCGATTATATTATCTGTGGAAGTTACAAAGCGAAGCACCTGAAAGCACTAACAGTTCAGTACCCACTTACAGTGAAAGCTAACAGCTGCGTTCAAAACAATAACCAAGTCCTCACAGTGAGTCCTTTGAATAATTTCTGAACGAGTCTGTCACCTTCAAGCTTTGACAGCCAAGTTGTCTTCCCTTCATATTAGGGTTACCATCCGTCCAGGTTTTTCCGGATATTTCCGGGTTTTTAGCCACCTCACTATTCTATATTGACTTTGACTATTCTTGACATTTTGTCCGGACATTTCGGGTTGCGCAGGATACGCTAAGGTAGCCCGCGAAATTCAAATTTTCAGGTGTCAAAGTGTCAGGAGTCCGCATCGCTGTCAACGGAGACAGCGAACAGAAGGCTGGCAGCATTACCACGTTGGATGACAATTCTGACATTTTCGCCGAGAAATAGGTTTAGAAAATACATCATTTTCCTGGAACAACAAAGATTTCAAAGTGGAGTATTTAGACTTTTTTGTAAATGCCCCGATCCATGTTTTTTGTCAGAGCAAGGACCGTCTGGTAACCCTACTTCCACTTTACCTTGGAAGATTTGTGCGTCTTCCATTTTGAGTATCACTTTAGTCACCGTTCATGGAATTGATAACAAGTTTGGTAATTAGAATTAGGTTTATTAATTCTCTTGTGTAGCGAGAGTTTCGATTGTGTAAGGTTTGATCGAAATTAGAAGCATTACATTGCTAGCTTTGAGTATTCCAAGATAAACGATACTTTTTAAAGAGCTTGTATCATATTGACGGCTTTAAAACGAAACTGTCTTCAGAATTTGTGCTACTATCTACTAATTAGAAAATAAATCGATTATTCTATGTCTGTGTCTATGGCTGTTTGTCTACTCATTTTGGCCGAAACTGATGTTGCTGTTTGTTCGCATTTTTCAGTACTTACGAATAAAAGAGTTCATGTGGTCATGAACTCTTTGGTTAACGATTTTTTGTGACGTGTGTCTACGACGTGTGGCTAACCACGTCCTGCATTATATTCTCATTATTAATGTTATACTTACCTTGCTATATACGAAATATTATTGAAAACAAGCAATTATTCCTTCCTCATGCAAATTAAGTTCCTGAATTCAATTAATTTAATATAAATGAAATTTAAAAAAAAATACCACTGAATTCAATAAAAGCTAAAAATAAAATAAGTGGAGGTCGCTGTACTTACATACCCGTTTATACATATTCTATTTCTAGTTACCACGTCAATTTTACTGAAATAATGTACCTATATTTATTTGATTGATTTATATGCTCAAAACCCCTCATACATCATGATTGCCCAAACTTTTACCTTTCTGAACCTAATACGCAAGTTACGTGATTAAATTTCAGCCTAGGCAAACAAAGGAAGGTCGACTGCAGAGAAATTCACAAAGGTATACATTAGACTATGTCTTATGTATTCAGAATGTTTACATTTTACATAACGCGGTATACGTACACTGCTATTAATTATAACGCATCGCATGACGTCTTGTTGTATTTTAGCTAGTGACGCATCATTGGAATCAGGCCACTAAAATACGAATTGCGGTCTGATCTTATTTTGCTGTGGAACGGCCTTTTGAACCTAAAAAAATATTTTATAAATAGTTTTACTTCTTCATAAATTGGCTGGCCGATGTTTAAATACATATTTTCACGGTTCTTGAACACAATAGCAAATGTTGGTCACGCCTTTATATTCAAGAGCGATTGCATTGAGTCATAATATCATTAATAACGAATGAGACTATAAATTAAAACAAACAGCCAGGATGCTATTTATAAGAAACATCTACAGATCGACAGGCTTACTTATTTTAAATAAAATAAAAAAAAAACGATGCCTAAGCCATATAAAAAAACTGATTCAATTTAAACGTTCCATTGATGATTCAAATACAGAATGTCAGTCAGACTTCCTAAACGAAACAAAAATGGCGGCATAATCTAAACGCCAGCTCCTTGTATGGACGATTGTACGGTAAGAGGAAAATAATGTAGATCGCATGAATGAATGCTATGTCCTCTGCTAGCGTGGGCTTACACGGCCTGAGTAACATTTGATTACGCGCGGGACAAAGGCGATGTTACATGATCTGTATTGTAGTGTATCGTTGGCCAAAAATAACGAAGAGACGAAATAACTTTGAAGACAAAATAAGAATCATTTTGTATTTTACTGGTCAATTTATTACACTATAGTAGTAGCGTGAGAAATAAAACCTAGACTTTATCTAATATCAGACAATTTAAGAACCAATAAAAAATCTGTAAACATCTTTTATCTCCTCAACTTTTACTTTCAACATTAATTCACATAACCTTTAATTAACACTTCTTCGCACAGCTAACAATTTCACCTAAAGTCGACATCAAAAGTCAAGTCCACGCATGGTTGGGCGCCATGCTATCGTGTCGTCCACGTCACGTGACCGTCTCGGTCAATTTACGCTGCCCATAGAGCCCACTCTCACCCGCTTTGATATTCGCTATGGTAGACTAGTACTTACCGACGCCATATGTCCGTATTTGGCCATGTGAGAATTCGAATGAATTGCGTAAAATGATTGATTAGGTACCTATAGCAAAGTTTATGATGAGCGAAATTGCTATTTTTATAGTTTCAGTCAAGGAGGTTTCTAAATAGAAGTTACGCTGAGACTTTTATACAATTAAATAGATATTTTTTAAGCTATCAGCAAAAAATTTACAACTTACTGTCCTGGCAAACAAGTTCTACGAAAGTCCTACAAACTATAAAGCTTAAACAATCAAGAAAGCTTTATTAAAATATTCTTCTAGGAACATCTTTAAATACTATAATGTCCATAAAAGTATCAAGTAAGGCTAGGGCTGCTTCATCGTATCCTTAATCGATTCAGAGACCACCCACAACCCTAAAAAGGTGGGTGGGTATCTAAATTGAAAGCGAAAACTACTTGCTACAAAAAAATAAACGTACTTATCAATATTTATTTCGTTTCTCATCCCAATAAATAACAGGCAATGGCAACATCGCTTCCACTTTCAAAGGCCAAATTTTGCTAAGTTGGCAACTCCGCGCCGAAATACCAAATGTTGGCGATCTATTTCTTAAGTAATAAGTTCGGATCACGGAGCTTTCGGCACCAAATCAATCTGACTGAACTAGCGATATCAAAGAGCTTACAAGTTCGGAGATTAAATCCTGGAGTTTGGCAACATTGAGACATTTTCTTTTTTTATCTTTAGGCCACCTTGACTCCGTTGTTGCGTGGTTAGAGCCGTATTCGCAGTGCGTGGGTTCAAGATCACTTGATAACATTGCAACAGCTTTCATTATTGGCCAAATAAATATATTAAGTTCTTTATACTTTTAAAGTTTTTTGCTCCTTCGTTTAAATAAAACGTGGTGTAATCTCTTTTAAACGGTTGTTGCGTACTTTACGGAGCATATGCAGGCAATTTCTTGGCTTATTAAGATAAAAGAGTTCATATAATAAAAACTGAAGAAATATTGTGCAGAATCAACTTTATCTGATAACCTTTCTGCTTGGACTGTATGAACTGCAGAGAATATTTTACGTAAATGTGGAATAATAAATTAAATAAATTATATTAAGAACTTTCGCTACGTAGTCCCATACTTCCTGTTATTTAACTCGCGCTAAATTCACATTGAGTAACTGACAATAAAAAATCAAACAAGAAAAGACAAGTACAAGTGGTATTTCGACAACAGTAACGAGATATACAGAAGTACTTACTTAAAATACTTGAGACTAGGAACGTAATCCGAAGTCCGCAGGCCCGAAACATACCGACAAATCCCGACCCATCCTAAGCCACCATATTACAAACAAATGACTATCCTAACCTTCACCATCTGTACAATATCCTGCACTTAACATATTGACTTTGACACACTTATCATATTTAAATAATATACGTACGTAATACCGCATCTGTACAAACAGTAGGTATCGCGAAAGCGTTCATAGTTACATAATTTCGCCATTCTCCTGCCCTTATCACAATTTATTTAGGATTGGCGCGGCATGTCTTCTTCTTCCATATTTCTCTATTACTCGTCATCTCAGCAGTCACCACCTTTCCAGCTATATCATACTTCTCACAGTCCATCCATCGTTTCCTTGGTCTTCCCCTTCGTTTGTAGCCATCCACATTCATACTAAAAACGAGGCTTTCCTCACTTCAACGTCTGTAACTACAAATTAATAGCAAATGTCTATTAATTGCTATGCACTAGCATACTGCTGTAATAGAGCGGAAAGTAGTAAGAGCTTGTAATTGTTGATTGTAGTGCGTTTAGTGATCACTGCATTTATACTGGCTTTGGTTTCGTGTGGAAGGCACTGTTTTTGCAATGCTGACTCCGGCTAGAGATATTCCATAAATAAGTATCGAAAATATTGATATCTCTAGAAATAGAAAAAGGTTACCAAGATCGTCCGTTTTGCTCTATCATTCTTATTGGGTACCATCATCATCATGATACTCCTGCCGTTATACCAATTTATTTGGGGTCGGCGCAGCATGTCTTCTTCTTCCATACTTCTCTATCACTCGTCATCTCAGCAGTCACTTCCTCTCTAGTTCTATCATCATTCACACAGTTCACCATCGTTTCTTTGGTCTTCCTTTACTCTTATAGCTATCTACATTCATACTCAAAATTTTCCTCACTGCATCAACCTCATAATTATAGTCTGCAGAATCGACAGAATCCTAAAACATCTTCCATACAGTGGATTGTCTCTTGAATGGGTAGCTAGACAATAATTTCCAAAGACCAATTATCTACAAAGGCAATGTGAAAACATCTCTTTAATTACCCTAACAAGCCGAAACAAGCTCTCTATGACCCCTCAATTAAGATTACATAAAACTTTATTTAGTGTACGCTCACGGGGCATTTCCCGCCGTCCTGCATTGTTCTCCAACGGCACAGTTTCACACGCTCTACATATCTACTTACATGGAAAGCGATGTACATACGATGCACATAATGCGCCACTATATAGCCATTTTATACATGAGTATTCATAATTTTGTTGCATGAATGGACGCAGCAGAGAGGAATGTTCATTGTGGGCACGCGTTGTGTTTAGCTTTCAATACATTTATATATTCAATCGGTTTTTACAATACGATTGGATTGTAATGAAATCGTGATAATAATACAAGGGCAGCGGGCTGAGCTTGGATTTCTTCGAAGCCAGTCTTCCTCAAAATATTTCCAGCTAACGGTATTCTAATAAAGTTAATCTTAAACGGAGTACCCATTTCGGACAAGTCAATATTATCTTAAAACAATAAATTAGTTATTTTAAATGGTTAACACTTAATCAAACGAATAAAAAAGACATAAAACAAAATGAATACACACTGTTTTTGAATTTATTATATCATGGCGATAACCTCTCGACCTTATCAACGAGAATAGCTTTACTATCTTCAAAAATGAAATGTTCTACCATCCCGAGCTTTGAATTTATTACCACAAATAAAAATATTAAATTACATAGAGATCCTCTTTGCTTAATGGCAAAGAAAATTAAATGGACGAAGAAATACATAGGGACTATTCTTCATCAAAACAGAGCAATTTCTCAAGGGATTAAAGAATAATATGTTATTGTGGGTCTAGACGAGAAACTTGTTAAAGCCACTATAAAAATATGGACTGGTGAAACAAACTTCGAAAGTTACATAAAGTGGAGGTTTCAACGCAAGTTAGTTCGGGAGGACTGGTAAGATAATGTCAGAACCTCAACAAATAGTAATACGAAACAACAATTTATGTAAAAGACGAGAATGCCTTAATTTCGAGCAACGAAACCATCGACAATTTCGAGCTTTTGGGGGATCTAAACAGCCGGAGCTACTGTCATGTATTTGGTAACGGTATGACAACCAGGATCAAAGGATCAATGTAGGTTGTCTTCTCTCCGAAGCGAATATTGTACATCTCGACTATAAACACTTCGATATTAAAATTATTAAGAGAAACTCTCCATTTCAACTCTACAATTTTATTACAGCATTGAAAAATTGCACTCTCTGGAAGATCTTTAATAAAATCGCTCATTGCAAAAGCAATTTGGACCGCAATCGTCTCAATGCGACAGTTTTTGCTGATAAAGAAGCTCGATGCGATTATTCGCGAGGCCTTCGTCTCTTCCATTGTTTAGACAGCTGTATTTATCAGATACCTACGTATTTACTACTTTATTTTAGTCTTTATGTTGTAGATGTGATAAAACTGCTTTGTATTCAAACGTTTATGAATAAGTATGGGATGGAGACATGGTTATGGCTAATAGCAGTCCACTGCTTGATATATCTTTATATCTTGAAACCATTATAAAAATATTACTTCCCTATTCGATTCGGATTTTGTCAACGATTTCAAAGGTTTTAATTTGTTTCCAAGGTTACCTTTAGTTACTCCTTATAACATCATCTCCTTATCCTTATCTCCAGCCGTTTCGAAGATAAGCCGGAACAAACAGACAGACAATTGTTTTTTTTAAATTGCTATGAGTACCGTAAATACTTTCATATGCATTCAGTAAAAACCAGTCATTTTGAAATCACAAACAGACTCTTCAATTTTATTTATTTGTCTGAATAGATGGCCTGAGGGCATACTACCCTATGTTTGTTGATTTGCAATCGCCACTCAACAACATGTTTTCTCTAACCATTGTCTTCTGCTTGCTTAGTGTATGGGCTATGATGATATGGTTCAAATGAATAGGTATCGTTAGTCAAAGAGTTATCACTGCATATGCTGAAACTTTCTATGTCATGGGTTTTTCTATGTCAAAATCTGGAGTTCTTTTACCATAATTGCGAAAAGCGAAAGTATGTTAACGAACTGTTCAATGTATTGATCATTTTCAAGTGAAACATGACTGTTTTCTGCAAATGAACAGAAGTATTCTTGTATTGTATGACTATGAATGTACACGTAGGTAACTAAGTCTGTAATTTGTCACCCGCTATATTTCTTGTTTCAAAGCACACAGAACTCTTGTTCATTGTTTGACGCTTAACGAAGCAATGTCAAAATGATTTTAAAAGCGTCGAGTTTCTACAAAACTTGCTGAATATGTTTATTTCCAATATATCTCAAATGTTTGCCGATCTCTCTGAAGCTCATCTGAATCAATTTCGCTCAGTCGCGATATTTAAATAACATTGCAAACGAGTAATGAAAACATCTGCTTTATATTTAAAATTATTCCCGATTTGATTCTAAGTTATTTTATATTTTAAATCAAGATCAAGATCAAAAAATACTTAGAAAACAAGTTATTAAAATGAGAATCCTCGGAGACATCAAAACTGTTAGCTCGTGAATTTACAATTTAAATACATTCCTCGGTTCGTTTCTAGTAAACATATGCTTAATTATATTTGATTAAAACGTGCTTTTCCATTTTATTAACAATAAATTAATCTTATAGATAAGCCACAAAGTTTTCTAACCACAACATTGCGGAGTCCTTTTGGACTACCTACATGAATGTGTTGAGTTCAACATGGCCTCAGACTAAAAACGAAACTGTTGTAATACGACCACTGTATCGTCCATCTCACACTAATATTAATGGTCTGTATTGTGTGCCTTCCACTTATCTCGGCCTTGCTTACTTTTTTAATATAGTTTGTGGGTTGTTTATGATAAGTGGCTCCCGAATGACATTCAAAGGTTCCATTAATGGATTACTGCTCCTGTACACAATGGGAGATGATGGCGCTCTGATATAAATAATTTATGAACCGTTAAATTGTCTCTAAAATATTCACAAAATATCAAACCAAAGCTTCAATTTTATGTATGAATTTTACAAAATAGCAACACAAAAATGTTTCTCCTCACAGATTTATGTTCGAATAATATTTGCTATTTTCGACGCGGGTTATGTGTCAATGACATAATGACAGCACATCACTACGACGCCATTTCGATGTTATTGAACCTAAAACATTAAACATTCAGAAACACCGTGATATATGATCAGATTAAAGGATAAAATCAGCGTAACAAGCAAACATAATTAGCAATAAATATTAAAACGGTTTTCCGTATAATAACACGTTACCAATTACTTTCCGCTAGTGTTTGCAGCATGAGTGCGCTTTCGACGCCGCCAGGGTTTATAAACGAGGTTGTACGCTACTGAAAATAAGTCTGTTGCTATAAATTAAGCGATTTAGTAACGAATTATCCAGCCACCGTAACTATTAACCGTCACTACTAGCCTCAAGAGGCCAGGCAGCTAGTCAATCAGTGAAGAGATCAGCGTATGTAGGTAACAATTCAATAAAACTGTACCATTGTCTTTGCATTTACACTAAAATGCTTATACTCTGCCACAACCCAAACGAGCTTTTCCTAGACTTGGAAGGTCATAATCAAAAGTAACGTCCAAATCACCAATGTGCATGTCTGTCACTAGCCGTGGCAATTTTGGGCTGGCTTGTTCATGGTTTCAGTCATCGATCAGCCGTAAGGGCCATGGTCAAGTAGTAGGTAATTCAGCGATGTGATTTACAGATGGCATTGTTTTCTAGGGAATTACCCTCACATCTACATGAAGTCACCAACAACCGTGTAACCTATAAAGTTATCAATTACATAATGTAACCGCAAAGCCAATCTGTAGCTTCAATTAATGATCCGCCGGCAAAACTGGTAGGTACTTAACTAAATGATGAAAGCAAACAGTCTCGGAACACTCTTACTAATAAAATTCTAATTTCAAATGATTAGGTTATAGAAAGCGATTTAGAAAGGGTTTAGCACCCCAGCGGAAATTATAGGCGTGTGTAAACTCCGTGTTTATGGATATTAGTTCGTGCGATGTATGGCGGTAAGCTGCCAGTGTTGCAAGACTTTAATATTACTCCCAGTATGTTTTATTAGTTATGGCAATACCGGTAATTGAATGGTGCACTTATTTGATTGCAGTCAGCTGCTGCTGATTTATTCTTTATTTTGTTTTCCCTGTTTTTTTGTTTATTGCTCATCTGTTTGTGTTAGGTAATGTTTTTTGAATGGAGACGGAGGTTTTTCATAACCATTTTTTGCCGCTTTGCGTTCAAACGACCTTTCACGAACTCTTGTCATTAAAGAAAGGTTAAAGCATAATATAATTACTACCAAAGAGCCGACCCTTATAAGCTCATCGAAAACATATTAAATCAAAGTTATATTGGCAAATAAATAAATGAAAACAGTACATTCTTACAATATTTAGTTCTATAGATATTTGCCCACCACATTTTATTTTTCACAAGATATTTCATGTTTCTTCTATAGGTACTTAATATATTTTGACGTTTTCATTCAAACTGATGTTTTTGACTAAACAACTGACATTTGAGTGACACGAATCACAATAAAAGTGTTAATTTATTCGATATTTTGTGTTTCGAACACATTCCATGTTGATTTATTAGCAGCCTTGGAATCATATCGGGAAACTGAACTCTAATGCTTATAGGTAAGTAGGTGTATTATACTACGTCACGATTCAGCTTATTTCGACACACAATTAACACTGCCTAATGACATCAAATCACTTGTTCAAATAAAGAGGCTCCTCGCAGTAAGATAAAAACATGAGACTTCGTAAAATTGTGTTTTACCGTCTCATTACGTCGACTAAACATAATTTGCTGGTAATGGTTCGC
Source organism: Noctua pronuba (assembly GCA_905220335.1). Lineage (NCBI taxonomy): Eukaryota > Metazoa > Arthropoda > Insecta > Lepidoptera > Noctuidae > Noctua > Noctua pronuba. The sequence goes on from LR999894.1 coordinate 12,374,015, forward strand.
CTGTAATTTCTGTTAGGGAATGATGATCTGCAATTTCTTATCGTAGAGTGAGCGTTTATTTCAGGAATCGAATGAGAGGTTAATGATGTTGTTTTACCAATAAACACCGTAATTGCCAGTTTCGAAGGTAATGAGGTCTTAACAGGCTACAAGTTAGAACATTTTGATCTCGTAATTTTTAATACTTAAACTTTGCACTTGATTTAAATTCTGTCCGACCAGCACGTAGCGACCTGGATAGCTCGGTCGTTCACTTTTTTTTTAATTGGTAAGGTGTGGTTTGTGAATATTGACGTCACATCCCCAACACCAGCCATTGTGTAGATGATTCACGTACCATCACATGCCAGCCACTACCGGATCCGATGATAGAGCAAAACCTTCCTAAAAGTCGTTTCAAAGTCATCGATGCAGGATTCAGCTAATAAGGTGATTACGGAAATGATAATTCAATTATTTTGGCAGCTAGACAGTAATTAACATTAATAAAAACACTATTTACGGTGTCTGGTATTTTTTTAGTTTCCTAATTTGAAATTCGCATCAAGGTCGTTGCAATGCTTGATGAATCAAGCAGTAATTAAAAGCAAATTATACGGAGATTCGCGGTAAGTCTGATGTTCAACGGTGTTAATTTAATTCAGAATCCCTTGGAAGAAAAACAAGCACACACCTAATAAATGTCCAAATCACAGTGTAGGCAGGTGAGTAGTGAGCATTACAGCGAAAATTAATTACCCCGTTCATGAAAAGGCCGAAGTTAAAAACATTTTGTAGGTAAATAATAGTGCAATCCCAGTAGAGTAGTAAGAACACGAGTTTTTACATCGTATACTGTCCACAAGTATGCATATTCATGTCAAGTAGTACTCAAGAGACACATTAACATGTTCCACATGTTTACAAAGACGACAGAAAATGTAGCCACTAATAAAATATTGATCGATTGAGATTGAAGGAGGCACTCGCTTGCTTACCTGTGCCTCAGCAAATAATGTTCGGAACTCTTTGCTTACGAGGGATGTGGCGGGAATTTTTAGGAGTATGTTCTCTAAAAAATTGTAGCTGGCCACTTAGGAAACGGCATGATTTGATTTTGGAACGTGACAATGCGTCTCCATCTGCACTTCTGAATTTGATTGACTAATGTCAAAATTTCACTGATCTTTGCTCTTTCTTATGCTTATAACAATACGGTTGCGGTAGGATTGCACTTGTCAGCGGCCTGTTTTTATGATTGTTCATAATTCAAAACAAATGAAAATCAATTTGGCTGCCGAAGTATGACTACTGCAGCTCTTGAGAAAAATAGACTACTCTACGTCTAAATAATATGGTAGGTATTTCGTCCCATAAGTTTACAGTCGGTAAAAAAATAAGGTTACCTACACAATTTGCTTAAGTAGTACTATTGGGAACAAACAGTCCCATTAGTACCACTAAGTACTGTGGTGGTACTATTGAGAAAGAGATTTCACACTTGTACCACCGGTGGAACAGTTCGGTGGTACTAGTGGGAACAAAGGCAGATTTCAATATTAAAGTCCAACAGAGACAATTCAGTGATTAAGCGTCTAGTCCCTAGGGGGAGGAGAACACCAAATTTTGGTCACGGGCTGTTGTGAACACTACAAGCAGTCGGGGGCTGACTTGCGATGTTGAATTACCCCCTCGAGATCGAGACTCGCCAACACACTGCACAGAGGCGCGACTGGGACTACTAGACTTGCTAGGGTACTGTTAGCTTGAACTGTAGAAACTGTAGGTTCATAAACATCATAAAAATCTTCAGAAGTGTACACTAATATGATGGCAGTGCTAGTAAGTCTTGTTGATAAATAGTAATAAAAACAATAGTACGAATGTTTACTACATGAATATTTTCGATGCTCATTCATCAATAATGTAATACAATGCAACCGCACACAATACAACCTTCACGTTAAGCCCACACGGTTAAATTAAATAACGCCCATTAAATGTTACCAAAATCCTATAATCCAAGTATGACGAGTTGTTAATAAAATGATAACTTATGCAACGGCCCGCGGACGTGTGAAAGTGAAAGCAAGATAAAACCGTCACTATTTTAATCTCCGTAGCGGCGCGAATTTGAAGTTACGGATTTGCTTCCTAAACACGAATTGAATGTTTGAAACTTGCATCGATGTTACCTGTTCAAAGTCAATTTGGAGATGCATTGAAAGAGTCGTTAGCGACTACACATTTGGAGCTACATAGGGAACTCCTTGGGCTCATTACTAACCTTGGACTTGGGTCAAAATAAATATTGGAAACTGTTGCATCGATTTGGACCTGGTGCATTAAACGAGTGTTCAATGACAATACATTAGTTGATCTAGACTAATTTTGACGGACTACCAACTATGCTATGACTGGCATTTGTTCAAATTAAGATTAACCCCTATCTTGTGTAATTAAGATTATTGATTAAGATAACGAAGTTGAATAACATTATTTATATGCCAATAAAATATACGTCTGTCAATCTTCATTTACAGTTACAGTACAAACCTCTTACTAACCACTGAAAAACTATATTATTACAAAAAAAAAAAGGTATCCTGTAGAAAAAAAAAATCATCAATGTCATTTCCGCAAGAGAAGAGTCCTTTGTTTTACTTTGAAAGACAGCCATAGCATATACCTATCGTTGTACATAGAGTAAACTAGACATAGACAACTGGACATGGGTGAAGCTACTCTCGTACACCCGATCAATCAGCCGTCGCACGCTGCGATGCATGAGTGATTGCCACTGCAGGACACGGGCTCTCCCAAAAAGGAAGACAGATTATTCATCACGTAGACTAGCAGGTGGTGACTGGTGACCACTTTTACTATAGCATTATGCACGTAGGTAACTATTGTTTTAGCGATAACAAAACGTAAATGACACATCCTTTGAGTTATTGTCGAAAACTTAGGGCCTAGATAGGGTTGCCATACGTCCGTAATTTTCGCTTAGTGTCCGGAATGCAGCGTAATTGTAGAACATCTGGAATACATGACGTTTTTTTTTTGTTGATACGATTTACTTACATCGCTTATAAACGAGTTTCAAGCTAAGCTATGAAAAGCAAATTTCGATATCTTATGTTACCACTATTATAAATGTGGAATTTCGTGAGGATGGATGGATAGATGGATGTTTGTTACTCTTTCACGCAAGAAGTAAACGGATCTGGATGAAATTTTACACACAGTTTACAACCTGCACGCGTAGTATGCAATAGCATAACCACTGTAGAAACGGGTTTCTTTGACGGAAGAATCGACAAAATGACAGATTGTGTCGACAAAATGACAGATTTATTTTCACAATCTGTCATTTTGTCGATTCTTCCGTCAAAGAAACCCGTTTCTACGGTGGTCATGCTACGCGTGCTGGAGTAACACATAGAATACTTCTTATTCCAGTGTACGATTTCGTGTGTCAATTAGGGCCTGTGCAGTTAATTTGTCTGCGAACAATTTGGAACAACCAATGGACGTCAATCAATAGATGAAAAAACAACAGAACAACCAATAAACAGGATCGGTAATTTCTATCCGGCGGACAAAAGTCCTCGAACTCCAAGCGGGCGAAGCCGCAGGCATAAGCTAGTCTACGATAATACAAGAGCGTTAATAAATAAAAAAAAGCGCGAACTCTTGACCAATTACCGCCACCAAGTAATCAACAACCAAGCAGTAATCTCATACCACCGACCAAAACCAATAAGGAAGGAAGTGAAAGCACTACGCCGCTTCAATTTATTTTGACAACCCATAAATCGACTCTAATCATTCATAATAAGATGGACAATCGTTCAGATTACTGTTATGTAATCAGACATGTGTTCGCTTATGATATTGATTAGTTAGAAGAAAGTTTTTACGTTGGTTTGGATCTCTCTTCCATGCTAATCGGATATTGAGAATTAGTTACTGATACTGATTGCTACGGCAAGTTGAAGGTACCAAGATTGACTCTTCGATTGAATGAAAGGTTTTCAGTCTTTAAATATAGTAAAAAAATAAATGGTGTTAAATGGTAAAATGAGTATATTGCTCTAAACACGTAAATAACACGTAAATAATCTCCATATTAACAGATAATCGCATTTGACTGCCTCATTGGCCAAGTGATCGGAAGCATGACTTTTGGGTTTGATTCACGGGTCGGGCAAAGTGTGATTGAGTTTTGCTATCAGAAATTTCGCAGTCGCAGCCACGGAGTCTAGATTTGTGCCCGGTTGATGGCAATGGGCTCGCCCCCTTACATGGCACTTAGGACATAACTGGCGAAAAGTGGGTTTATTATGTATAAGGTAGGTACACCTCTGCCTAACCCTTCGGGGATTGGCGTATGTTTTTTGTGTTGTTATAAACAAAATATTTGTCGAAGTATACATAGGCTTTTAGTATCTACATTACGCCTAGTTTATCTTTGTTTGCTGGATACGACCTTGTCATTAAAATGGCGCAATGTTATGCAATTTTGACACACTATGCTGAATTTAGTTAGTTAGTAACTCCTACTAACTATATACTATTTGTATACTTCGTGATTTTATACGAATTAACTAGAATGCAAACAGTCCACATATACAATATAAGTAGATTCTAAATAGTACAGGAAAATGTTTTACAAATAATATCATATGACTATTGTTTGTGCATTTCCAATTTGCACAGTCTGACGTTTCGTTTGTTTTCAGATTTTCACATAACAAAGTTTCAGGTTATGTGGGTAATTTCAGTCCTCAAATAAAGGTAAATTATAAGAAGTATGCATGTTGATGTGTTACCCATGTTGATTGATTGCTACTTAGCAAGCCATAAGGAAAAATTCGAATAAAATAAAGATATTATATTGCTATACAGTAACACATACATCGATGACATAATTCCCAACACTCATGCAAACACAATAAAATTATTAAAACGCAAGAAGGTTGCAATAACATCAAGAACAAATAGTACTTAGTCTGAAGTCCTTACACTTAAGTAAGAAACATCAAGAGAAACTGCCGCACGTCAATTACGTTGTTGTCGGACTATATCGGTCATTGACGTATATTAGTAAAACATGTATCTTGTAATAGCTATCGAAATATAGGTTACTGATAACGCTATCTTATCTCTAATAAGCTGAATTATTATCATAGAAAATTCATACTGGCAATGGCTTTATTACGTAGCACAAGTGCTTATTCCAGTACTTACTGAAATATGTACTACTAGCTCAAGCCCGCGGCTTCGCCCGCGCCGAGTTGACGGAATCGTAATACCGGGATAAAAAGTATTCTATGTGTTAACCAGGGGAGCCTGCCGTTTTGCCGAAAAGATTTTGACCAAATTTCATTACCCAAACAAATTTTACCAACTTTTTTTTATACCATTGCAATATTTCGAATGATTTTAGTACGCATATTTTTATTTCGTCAAATTTTTACTTGGCAAAATATTACCAAGTATAATGTCATTATGGCATTTGGTCTTTACTCAAATGGTTTATTACAGCAAACAATCTTCAGACAACAAACGTTTGGTGAATTGATTTGTTAAGACAAAAAATATTAAGGCAAAAAAAGGGTAGGTTAGGTTAGGTTAAAACTGTGACCCCCTACGCACGAGCCGAGCGAGCGCAGCGAGCGGTGCCGCGGTAGCGGCCGGCGAGTGCCAGAAACGACTTTCATTAATAGAGAAAATATTGTTTTTAGTAGGTTACCCGGAACTGAACTATTTAGATTAGGATAATTACTTATTTAAAAAAAAATGGTTAGGTTAGGTTAAAACTGTGACCTCCAGGAACGACTACATTATAATTATAGAAAAAAAAATATGGAAAAAAACGCTACTAACAAAAAAAAAGAATAGTTAATATTCATATTATTATAACCTGTTTAGAATTTGTCTTATTTGATTTTGCGTAAAAACTGTTATTCCAACTGAAATATTTGACTAAATAAAAAATGTTAAAAGTACTTGTTGGTAAACAAGTTATAGTTTAAACGTTCACTTCCCAAACATTAGGTTTGCGTTACAATTTTTTGTGAATAGATTTTTTGCTAAGTAATAATTTGGCAAATGAAATTACGCGAAAAATTTTTTGGGAAGTGAAAATTTGTCAAATGCCTTTCGGTCAAACAAGGGAGACCCGTTAACCAGGTTACAAAGTATCTGTGTGCCAAATTTCACCCAAATCCGCTAAAGCGTTTTTGCGGGAAAGAGGAACAAACATCCATTCAACCTCATCAAGCTTTCTCATTTATAATGGTAGTGAGAAGTAAGGTACAGACTGCCTCGTTGGTCTAGTGGTTGCAAGCGTGACTGCTTAGCATGAGGTCTTGGGTACGATTACCAAGCTGACCAAAGTGATCTTGGGTTATTTCACCATTTTTTCTGGAGTCTAGACTTGTGCCCGAATGATACCAATTGCCTCGTCTCCTTTTCGATGGGACTTAAATAACTAGCAAAATATGGGCGTGCTATTAGGTACAAACCTGACCCTAACCTAACCTAACTCTTCAGGGATTACAAGCGTGATGTTACGTTAGGTTTAACATAGAAAATTCATGCTGAAAATAATTTTATTACATTCAGCACAATGAGCTGTTCTAATCAGTTCTTACAGTGTTTTAAGTGCCTAAATACAGTCTAACTTATTATTCATATAAAATAATAAATTTGTTTGTTGTTCTCATTAATTATTATTCCACCTTCCAGCAGTGTAACGACCTACAAATTATAATAAAGCTTCAGTTATTAGAAGTCGGAATTGCGTGACTTAACTCTATCATAATTCTGCTGAAAAAATATTTTTTCCGTATAATAATGACTAGTTGTATTAAATAAATAATAACTTTTGCCCTTGTGAACTTAATAAACGCAGGTACCTACTTCAAGAAAATTGCACAAGAAGAGCCTCATGAACTCTTGACATTGCTGATGTTCCAAGAAAATATTATTTTAATCAATAAAATCTTCGAGAACTACCCAAAGACTAAAATTAAAAACATAGGCCTTAGGCCCGGGTTCCAGTAAAAGAGAAGGGAGCATACTTGTAATATTCGACCAATAACAGGATAGACGTACGTATGTACGATGTCTCAACTAAAAAGGGTAAAATAAAAATAAAATATAAAAAATAACAGACTTTCAAAAATCACTGTTTGTTTCATTGTACCACCGCGCGAGGTTCCTGAACCAAGTGAAAAAAGAATTACGAAAATCGGACCAGAAATCACCGAGAAATCGGTGAACATACATGAAAAAAAAAAGTGCTGGTGCAATACATATTTAACATCGCCGTTGAAAAAGTGTTAGGTCGATTCACTCACGTCTCCTCACCCTACACCGCTCGTCTCCACGTTAGTGAAAACTTGCCCATAGGCCTGTTTTTTAATGTAATACCAGAAGCAGAATATGTAATGTTAATATTAAAGCTACGGTCGTTAGTTACATCTCACCTCCACACTAAAGAACAGTTCATAAATCACTTTAGCACTTTAATATCACTTTTATAGGATTAAATTGCTGCACAAGGTGCAGTTATGTAATCAACTAGCTGAACTAGTGATTTGGCCACGTTAGTAATAGGATCGCCATTATTTTGCATAATTTTCTCCCAATACCTATTTGATAGTATGCACACATGGGATGCTTTATGAAAGGGAACGGAAAATTTAAATATTAGTCGCGAAGATATCCATATAGATTTTAATTTGGTTCTTTTGGCATTTCTAGAATATTTCCAGGCGGGCGCTGTTGGTGAACATTACAGAAATTGTCCGTAAAAATCGAACATGCGTGTATATATATTTTCATAAACTCACGCCTTTTTCCCATGGGGGTAGGCATACTCCTTTTGCCCCGACCACGTTCGAATGAACGTGGACGAGGCCTGGTCATATACGCACGACGGTTGCGAGTACTACGCACCTGACCTTTCTAAAAATGGAACCTATTTAATTAATAAGATGGCAGTGTTAGGTACGACTATAGCCACCAGCCAAACCATAAGGCACTAAACATTACGGAGGAAAGAGAACAGTACAGCGAGACGTAAAAAAAAATGAAAACCAGTCAGAGCTAATCTAAGATTTGAAAGAGGATAGTCTCTACACAAAACTTTCGTTTACATACAAGTGTCGGCGCGGAGACAAAGTTAACAAAACGTTACGTGACGCTCAGTTGTAAACCCGCCACACAATCGTGAATAGTGAAACTTGTGCACTTACATAGTTTAGCTTGATTTCATGGCACGCCAATGAAAGGTCCCTGAGAACTTTACAAGTGATAAAACAGCTACGTAAGTTTTAAAGGCCGTATCTACCCAGAATTAACTTGAGCTAATGAACAAGATACTAACAAGTTTCTACAGAACAGAATTTGCAAATAAGAGAAAGATGAAATGGACAACAATAATTTGGAAAAACAAAACGAAACGCTTCCATGCATTACTATAATAGTCGTTTTGGGCAATCAAACCGTTTCACAAATAACTTGATAAACAGGATAGGCATTGATAAATATTTATCAACATTAAAATTTCGAGCATGAAACTGTTATTAAAGCAACTGCAATCAAATGAATACAAAATGAAAGAGTAGCAACTACAACATAACATTTTTGAGCCCATAAGACCATGAGATTCATAACATAACATAACAAACTATGTAGAACGTTACCTTCAACGTTACCGTCCAAGATAACGATTAAAATACTTATGGTAATGTCGGTAACGTTATACGTAATACTAATTAACATGATATTATCACTACATAATCGCAGCTATAAGATCATTATCGCTACACAAAACACTTTCTCTTTAAATTCGTTTGGTTACTTTTTTATTTAACTATGTTCGTTTAGAAACAGTGTCTAATAGTTCTGGTAGGACTGGTTGTGAATTTAACAGCCCTAGAAATATTCTAATAAAAGAAAATATGTGAGGACAGTTTGAAACATAACTTTCTACAAGCAAGCATGTTGCTTATTTATTTATTTATTATTCACAAAATCCACTGCTCTTTGAATTTATCTTTTTTATTAGGATTGGTTTATATGTTTTATCTTAAATACATAAACGAATCCTACAGCCAATTACGGATTAATGCTTAATCCATCCAATGAGTAGGGTTCCTTCTTGCTGCAGGACGATTAGCTAGATATTAAACTAACACAATAAAAATTACATTTTCAATCTGTCTTCATATCCACTACCTGATCCCTGGACTCAGCACGTGCGTCAGAATGCAATAAATAAAGAAAGTTAACGACATTAACCAGAGTTGTCCGAACATATCGCACTATTACTGTTTCCGCTGGCCCAGCATCGCGTGAGAACATGCGACACATCGGCCTTGGGTCCTTCGCGTTCGGTGCCTAGCCTAACAACTTCAAATCAACTTTTATTACTATACTATCGCTTCGGACCAGTTTCTGCTCCATACCCACCACATAGGGCCCTACTCGCTTTACGTTTATTTATAGCCATCTCGCTAGACAGTTGCCAACTGATGGAAAGACGAAATGTATGCGGAAGGAGCAACTCTTTTATTTAAAAGAGGCATTGACTTCTCAGAATGGATGTAACGTACGGAGTTGGCAAAGCCACAATTTTGCGGTAATTATTTACAAGAATGGTAATGAAGAGAGATAGTATCGAATATATCCGTATAGTAAGACAGCTGTGGGTATTTAAAAAAAAACTTAATTCAGAAATCGCTTCTAGTTTATTGACCAATATTTTCAGTAGTGTCTTCAAAGAAAACGTCGGGGAGTAAATTTATCGACGTGCCCGACACGACACGTGCGAGATAAAACGCAATTGTTCTGGATTCATGACATTTGGGACTGTTCTCATTCTCGCAACATGTTGCACAACACGACGTCCCAATTACCGACGACTGCACGAACGGTCTCGCACGACACCTATGTCATACGCAACGGCTATGATTGCGAACAATCACTTCCGCCCAATTTGTCGGCCACTTCCGACCGATTATATGTAGGTGATACTGCAGTTTTGGTTTCCTGTGTTTTTATTCACGCAATTCTCATAACCTACATACAACGGACAAGCGTTTACAAACCGAATCCGACGGAGCTGTAGAGATTTATACTGATGAATCTATATTCCTACTGGCCCGGAATCATTCGGATGCATTCGGATGTCGGTCGGCTCTAATCGGCTAACGCTGCTGGGCGTCAGCCAAGCCATTCCCGCCGTTTCGACGGATTTAAATTTGGAACACAATTTTTTTTTCTGTGGCCGTAGTAGTTTGACGAGGTGAACAATCTCTTTCAGTTTAGTAATGTACAAACCACATGTGTTATGGGCATTTGCTGGAGATGGTTGTAAGATAAAATATGTCCCGAATTTCTGTACATAGTAACAATTGTAGTGGGTGCTGCACCTTACCAACCGTGTGACACGAATACCTCGAACACGTATCCTGCTTGTCGTAGTTTATGATTCCAAGTGCGTAAATGTAACGGTTATACGAAAACGCGTGTTTAGGCAACACCTCACGAATTATAAACTTTCGGCGTACTGTTTGCTGCATTTCTTTATTGACCTGTTTTATTTAAGGATATAGCTATTATAGCCATGAGGATAAGTGAACTATTCAATCAGTGCTTTTGCTTGGTTTTCCTGTTACATCAATATTTGAAAATTATTTCTGATTGAGGAAAATATGATCATCATTGCCTACTGTTTTGTTTACCATTCGCAATTACATTGTTTGCAAAAGCATATCCACAAAGGATTTTAATATAAATAGGTTTATTACCATGTATTAAAAAATGGCAGAGAACTGCGCTAGATTCTATAAAAGTGGTATGTTTTAAAGTAGGTTACTTTTCAAAAATAGCATCAATTCAATTGCTATTACAATTTATTCCCTAGAAAAGCCACGTTTAGCCTCGATGACACAAGCTAAAGGATAATAAACAACTGTGATGAATCTCAATTACACAGAAGATGACTGGACACTGTATTCATTTGACAAACACACAATATTGTTCTAAAAGCTCAGCTTATCTATGGAGCACGTTATACGGCGTCGCGTCGTGCATGCGGACCCTGTTCAACGACGAACAAATTGGCAATTTGACAAAAATGCAACGAACCCACTCGTACAATGTACACACTTACATATGTACAGATAGTAAATCAGAGCGCACGCTGCGCTCGATGATTGAATAACATCGAACTGGACTGGTTCATTGGACTCATTCTATTTGACAAGCTCTCTGGATTTGTCATTACATCAATCGACATAGCGCTATCTATGCAACCGACACATGGCATTCAATGATCAACTCTCAATTTTGTCATCTCTTAACATAAAGCAGAAGCTACAGAATTTGCGAAGGCGTATGAAGCAACCGTTTGAACTGTACAAATAAAACTTAGAACGAAATTAGAAGTGGGCAGATATAAGCGGTATTTGCTTGCGACCTTCTGTTGTTGCTCATTATGGACGAAGTCGAACGTTTACAATCCTATTCGAGTGCCTCGTAATACATTCTACTTCATTTACACTTCAAAACAAACATGTTTTTGTGCAGCCCATGTCAAACATTTTGCTTAGATGTTTGCACCAAACAATACATCGTCAACATAACTTATTTTACAAGAGTCTTCATGGAACATGGCAGCTGATGTCACTGTGTACTTGAATCACAAAATAATCGCGATATCTACACAAATAACACCGGCTAACCTGCGCACGTACGCCTAGCTAACCTCGCGCTCACAGCCCGCGTCCGCTGCGTCTGTGACGCGACAACAAACGTCAAGCAGCGCACAAATAATAATTACTGTTTGCTTTGCTCCTGCCCCTGGGTTTAGTTCTCGCTCGGCTGGTCTTTACCCTCGCGTCGTTTTATTATGTTTACAAAGGAGAGTCGGCACCGTGCTAAATAAAAACATACAACCATAATCTAGAGAACATCAGCTTCATCTCACCTGTGCTCTGTTGATGACATCGTGTGGTCCCCGCCAAGTGGTGGCTGCTGGAGATTTCCTTTTGGCTAGCTCAAGTGTAGCTTCACTTGGACATCGTTCAAACATAAGAACACGTTCTGCGACTGAGCCACGCGTGAGGAACGGGCGCACAGGCGTCACTCCTCCCGCTCCCGCTACGGAGGCGGGCTCGCCGGCGCCGGCGCTGGACGCGCGCCGAGCTCGCGCCTCGAACTTGGAGCGTGCTTCTGTAACATGGGAGCCCAGAGAAGCTCGGCGCTCGCCACTGGCGCCGGCAGCCGGCTTCCTACTCGCTCCTGTCTCAAGCCTGTCCTGATATCTACTCTTGGCGTAGTCCACCAGCGACAGCGGTGGCACCACGTCCGGCCTTTCTGCAGTGCGCTCGGCTACCACACCGCCGGTGCGCAACGCCCGCAGCAGGCGCTCCTCCTCGCGGGCGACCTCCAGCCGCATGGCAGCGGGGTCGGCCCGCCTGCCGCCTGCGCCTGCTCCTGCTGTGCCATTCCGCTCCGGCACCAAGTCCGGAGGGAGCATCACCTCTATGGTCTCTCCTTCAGGCTCGAAACTATCCCGGCGTGTGTCGGGTCTCTGTTCTCTTCGGACGTCTGGTCTTTGTTCCCTAGCCGCGTCCGGGCGATGAACCTGTCTAATATCGGGTCTCTGTTTTATTTCGGGTTTTGGTTCCGGCCTAGGTTTAGTCCTCAGACTCTCTGCCAATTTGAGGCCAGGCGTGGGCCTGCACGATAATATTTCCGTGGGCGCGAGGCCACGAGCCTTCCAAGTCTGATATATGGCTTCGGCATGGTCTGAAATCTGTTTAGCGATGGCGGCTATGTCCTCCTCACCCGTGTCTATCTCGCGGCGGGCCGTGGCCGCCATGACCGAGCCGCTCACAGCCTGCGAGCTAGGCAGAGGTGTTGGTACGCACCGCACCGGCAGCTCTAGGGCCGCTCCGTTAGCCCCATCTACACTCACAGCTCACAGAAACACCACAGGATGTGCACTTATAAAACGAAATCACTTAAAGAACAGCACTGCGGCAAGTCGCGGTGCAGCACTGGGAACAGCTGTAGAGCGCGCGTCCAACAATAAACAAAGGCGACGATCGCGGGCGTGGTGCGCAGCGCACACGAGCGGCCGGCGGAGTCAGCGCGCGCGGACTGCGGCGCGGCACCGGCCCGCGCCCGCCGCCGCCGCCTCCCCGCCTCCTGGTTCCCGTTCCCGTCCCACGGCCTCCTTGCTCATTCACTGACACTAATTATTAGGCATGCTGTTTTCAGCTTACAATACACAGCTTTCCTGAAAGAAACCGGAAGTGGTTAGATGATCATCCCAGAACCTCTTAAATTTTTAACTTTTTCGGGATACCTCTGGATTATTAAACCGTTCGAACAACTCTCTGAGATAGTCAACGCGATGGTAGATCTACATAGTTTTTGATACAAATTCCGGCCTTGGGTTCAGTTGTATTGTGCGGAATCAGGCGTAATGCATTTGCATTCGGAGCTGCAGGGCGATGACAAGGACAATACCACAAGTCCACAAAGATTATACAATTCCAGACAGGACGGTATGATCATGAAAATAATCTATGGTTACCATTGAACCGGCTGAAACGCTCTTATTCATAATATTATGAAGAAGAGCAGTTACACGACTTTAATAGAACATTTTGGTGTCAGAAAAAAGCTTTTACAGCATAAAGCTTTTTAGACAGCTATTATAAGAATTAACAAAATCTATTTCGGTCGCCTATAGGTCGTTCTATTTAATCATAGTTTTTTTTAGCACAACATCGCAACGTGCGACTATACGAGTGTACGGTGCGTCAAAATTCCAGTGATGTCTTATCTGTGACGGTTGAATCTGTGGCGTCGCCGCGCGTCGGGCGATGCGTCGCGCACGCGCGTCGCGACACAAATAGCACGCGCCTTGTATTTATTTACACACTCCCTACTTTTTATTTTTTTTATGATTCTACGAAGCAACGACACTGCACCCGGCCTGCCTAAGAACATCCGAAGATATACAGATCGGATATTCAACACGATACTAATTTTATTAGTTTTAAATATAAACAATGAAATCATTGTTTTCGAAAATGCGAACGGCTGGAACTATTTATTTAAAAGTGGAAATAGAATCGCTTGATATCTTAATAGAGGCAGCCAATGCTTTCGCTCTCGATGCTTTCACGACCGTTTTGTGATAAGTATCAATAAATAGAATAATTTACATTTCATAGAAGACTAGCTATCGAATAATATTATCGCAGATAGGTAAGTATTCAGCGGGACGGCCGGCGGCCCCCCAGATAGAAGGAACGATGAAATTCAAAATTTGGCTGGGGCAGATTGAATACGGAAGAAGAAATTCATGGTATTGCGGATTGTGATAAGTTGAATTGTTTGACTGATTGATATAGGTAATTATAGGGGGTGGTAGGGACACCGACGCTAAAACAGTTATCACGTATTCAGTACATCATTCTAATCTAAACAACATAGAAAGAACAATGGCATACCCTTATGGGTTCTGGGGACCACACTTAGAGCTCGCGTACATTCGTAAAAATACTCCCAAAAGGTAGGTCTCGGTCAAATTAAGATAAAAGGTAATCACAGCATATTTTTATAATATTGGATTTGGCTAGAATAACACAATTTATAAATACACTTGTCGCGTGGGCAAAATCAGAACTAACGCCGCCATCTTATTTTTTCAATACATTTCACAAACGTTTAGCAACAGCGCTCTCGCCTATCAACCTCAATGGAGCTTCAAAAGATCCATGTAACACTGTAGGATAGACAACTACGTCAGCTGTAATGTCATTCAAAAATATTTTCATTATTATACAATCCAATTTACCTTATATTTTATTACAAGTACGTAGCATTTAAGGACTTAGGTATTTAGCCAGTGGAACCCACATTTGCACAACCCATCACATTGTCTTATGATTTTGGTCGGCTTATTTTTTAATGGCGCAATTACACTAATCGAAAAACAAACAATAAAGCTGGATGAGTCTGCCCGAAGGCGGACGTACTCGACCGCGTTCATTTACACTTGGTCGTTTGACGAATTCCATGGGCAATCGAATTCGGGCGAACGACGGGGGCAAAAATGAAACATTAATTACAAGTTGGATAAAACATTTATTTTAAGCAGCTTAACATTATAATCTTATAAGAACTTCTTCAAGTAAGTGCGCGACCGGCGGCGCGGGCATGCCATCATCATCGGCCTCATCGGCATCATTACCATAATCACTATATGATGCTCCTCGCACATACTAGCAGCAACTGTACTGTTTATGTTTATGGCATTGTTTTAGCCTCTATCATATCTATACACTTTCACTGTACGTTTCTTTTTTTGTATAGTTCACCACGAAACAAATAAAACTGTTAAACTAATAAAATGCACAACTATCCACAACAAAACCACACATCTAGATTTAAATTGACCAAGACAGAGAAGTGACAATGTTTATGACATTTATGACATATTCTGTTTTCATAGATGACATAGCTTTGAATGTTGCCATTTAAGCTAAATTCTCCAAAAAAACGTTACGTACGTACTTTACATTTTTAATATCAGCAGTCACTAATTAATCATTTATTTAGTAACATGATAATTTAGTATCATAAAACTTGTTGCGAATCTAATAAGAGGCTGACTTAGAAGCAAAGAAAGCATATGTTTCCAAAGATAGGAGGATCCTTACTCAAAATGGCGTAGATTAGATGAGACAAAACAGATAAAATATCGCAGCAATGTAAACGGCTTGTCTTATAATACTAGTTAGCAAACGTCTCTTGGTACTCACTATAACTACCAGCAAAATCATTAATTAGTATTATTATAGAAATTCCATTTTATGTTGAATATGGTAACTCCATTGCTTCCGTCACTATTTCTACGTTTCGATATTACAAATGATTGCGTTTAGATGTTTAGATTTAGTAAAATATTTGTTTCTTCTTTTTTTACTTTGTGCAGCTTAGTAAAAAAAAGATATTACATGGAAAGAAACGCTCCGTTATTGCTTTTTTTTTTTTTTTTTTTTTACGGATGGGAAATCATCAAATGACTTCTCCCGCTCTGGGTGGAGTGGGAGGGAGTGTCAGACTCTTACTGACTAAAACCCATCCATGTTCCTTCATTGCCCTTTGTGTTCCAGGGCCACGGTATCTCTTTCGAACAGTCCCGCAGCCCCGGCAGGCATCGGCCCTTGCGGGCCCCTTCCTGGTTGCTGACATCTCTTTGAGGCGCGCGTGGAACACGAACGCGCCGTCGACACGGCCTGTCGTCATAAGACGGACGGACGGTGAGCTAACCCATTACTCACCGTCCACAGGCCCGCGCCTACGGTGGCCGGGAGCCACCACGTGGCCCCCGACGCCCGGTGCGTCGCCCGCGGCGGCTGGGACGTGAGATTCTCTCCCTCTCACGTCCCGCCACCTCCTTCGCTAGCATGACTGCTTCGCAGAAGGAGGTGACGGCTTCCCATTCCCTCTCGCTCCGGACCATGGCCTGAACCAGGGCCGGGCGCGAGAGGTCGCCGCCGCCGATCGCCGCTACGAGGACACGGCGGAGCTCCGCCCAAGCGGGGCAGACCTCCACGGTGTGCGCCACCGTGTCCTCCGGACGATCCTCACAATGATAACACCCGGGCGTTTCCTCCCGCCCGATTCGGTGCAGGAACCTCCCGAAACAACCGTGTCCGGTGAGGACCTGCGTCAGGCGGAAGGTGAGGGCGCCGTGGCGCCTCTCTAGCCACTCCTCAAAGAGGGGACTTATCGCCACTATTGTGGCGTGCCCTGCACTGGGTTGCGACAGTCGCTGTCTCCATGTCGCCATGAGATCGCGTCGGAGGTCTGTCCGCTGAGCGGTGATTTGCCGCGGCAGCGGAGTTTCCCCCCGACGTAGTGCCCCCGCGCGCCATTCATGCAGGCGCGCGAGGACTATCGCCTCCAGATCCCATGGCGGCAATCCGGCTAGGAGGCTCGCCGCCTCGCGGGAGATCGTGCGGTACCCCCGGATCAGCCTTACGGCTACGACCTTTTGGGGCGCGTTCAGGTAGTGCGCGGCACGCCGCTTAATTGAACGCGCCCACACCGGGGCCCCGTAAAGGGCCATGGACCGCACGACCCCCGCGTAGAGCCTACGGCAGGAGGCGTTTGGACCCCTCAGGTTGGGCAAGAGCCGCTTGAAGGCAGCCCCGGCCCGTTCCAGTTTGGGAGCCAAACGTCGGAAGTGCTCAACGAAGTTCCACCGGCTGTCGAGGACGAGTCCTAGGTACTTCAAAGTCGACTCGACGCCGATGGGAACCCCTCCTACCGTCAGCGTGGATCCCGACGGTGGCGCATTCCGAGGCCTATGAAAGCTCATGGCCTCGGACTTGTGCAAGGCCACCTCGAGACCCAATTGCCGGATCCTCTCAACGACTATCGCAACCCCGCGTGTCATCAGTTCGGCCGCCGCCTCGTGCGACCTCCCTTGTGCCAGTACCAGCGTGTCGTCAGCGTAACAGACTACGCTGACGCCGCTAGGGAGTTCGGCGCGCAGCACCCCTCCGTTATTGCTTCATATAATGTCCATACTTTCATTGATGAACACTTCTGAAATTAACTGAGCCCTAAAAAACCAATCTTCTTTGTCGATTATGAAAAAAAATCAAAAAAAATCTGTTCCCTACAAAACTGCAATACACGGTGCAAACCTACACGGTCCAAATGAATGGAACAGGTGTTTTTTTTTAAATACCGATCAAAAATTTCTATGGGTTCAGAATGATGCGCTGATGATGATGTGCTGAAACCGTTTTAGCGTCGGTGTCCTTTCCACCCTGTATACCAGTTGTACCTAAATTAAAGTAAGATCATAATTATCGAAGTATTGAATCCTATAGAATTAACAAGAATTAGTAAATAACTTATATAATTCTTAGAACATGATTTAAGAATGATATAAGTTAGATTAGAGATAGTTAGTAGAGATAGTGAAGGCAGATTAATGGATGAGAATTTTATTGTGCCAATTCGTGTTTTTTTTTTCTTTAATATTTCTGTGTGTACTAATTCTTTTAGTTTAATTCTTTTTGTTTTATGTAACTAATTAACTATTGTATAGCTTTTTGTGAATACCTGTAATTGGCCATATTGTTGTTATTAGTGAAACTATTGTGTCTGCCTAGCTGAAGGTTTTCCGAAAATAATAAAATAAAATGTTCATCTAAGAAGAAAACGATGATACAAAAACTTCGTCTCTGTCAAGTTTTTCTGTTGGCGTCTGGAATCCTTTGATAAATCTTGATAATAAGTCACTGGACGCAGATAAAAGAGACAACATTTTGGCGTCGCCTTGCTTATTTGTATCAACTCGGTTTAAACACCCTCAAGTCGAATTAACTTGGACTCGCATAATTAGAAGTTTTGCATACTTGAGCTTAGCTTTTGTTTGTGTTTTGTAAAGTCTTTTGAATTAAATTATGGTTATAGAATATGGTGAATATAGTTTGCGGCCCCAAGGCTCAGTATTGATTTAAAGTAAATTAAATTCGTCATAATACGTAACCGAAAACAACTTTGCAGGTGCCTATAGTTTTTTCAATTAATTACTAGAGATGTACCGACTAATAGGGGAAGCAATCCGGCATTATTTGTAGCCGACGACTAATCGGCCAAAAGCGAAATGATTAAAATAAAGTTATAACCTTTATATTATTCCTATAAAAACTCCTTCATTGTTAAATATTGTTAAAAAAAAACCAAAACATTTAAAAATATAAATAATTTTAGCCCACAAGTAAGGAGAAAAAGGTCAAAAAAAAATTCTGCTGTTTCCTACAAAAGTGCAATACCCACACTGTCAAAATGTATGGAACAAAATAAATTAATAACGATTTTTTTTTTAATAACCTATGAAATATTTCTATGTATTCGGGGGGCTCAGAATGATGTACTGAATACGAGGTAAACGTTTTTGCGTCGATGTCTATTGCACCCTATATTAATAAAAAAATTAAAAAAGCCTTTAATTAAAAGGCTTTTTTCATTTTTTTATTAATAGGTATATTTATCTTATGGAATTAAATAAAATTACATAACAAATTTAATCATAGTCATACGAAATTTTAATTTATATTAATACTATGTAACTAATACTCTATGAATATAATAAAAAACATTAATTATTAGAAGCAATTCGATGTTTGCCATAGACGATATATACTGAGCACAATTACAAATCGGTACACAAACACTTTAAATTAAATCGCGAATTTACCGAAACATCACGGTTCTGAGTACAGCGGCCATTCGATACGCTTCTTAATAAGATTAACTCAATGTAACCACAACTTGCACGTACTTGTGTTATGTAAGTTTGTGTAACGAGCTTGTGCTATACTTGGCTGCTTTCGTCAGCTATTTATAGACAAAAAACACGCTAAAACGCTATTAGTAACGCAAATATACACGCTCATAAGATGAACTAGATAATGAAATTAATTCCGGATTGCTTCACCTAGACTCCATTTGCGGAAATATGAACGCAGGTTTTAACAAAAACTATAATTAAACCTTCAAAGGCAGTGACTGCTGTAACCGCCGCGCCGGAACCACTTCCTATTCTGCCCTCTGTGCCCCAAAACATGCAGTCGAAGTGATCTCTACGCTGCCACCACGTCACCGTGGAAGCTACGAAGTTTTGACAAACAGAAGAAGTAACTTGTAAATATTTATTCGCATAAAATGTGTCAAAGGATGTTATTAAAAATGTTTTAGAGCAGAACACATTCCGCCGTAATAATAGCATGCCAGAAACTATTTTTTAACATTACATTAAAATGAAGAAGAAGAAGAAGTTGGTAGTGCCTTTTGTAGAG
Organism: Noctua pronuba; assembly: GCA_905220335.1. Lineage (NCBI taxonomy): Eukaryota > Metazoa > Arthropoda > Insecta > Lepidoptera > Noctuidae > Noctua > Noctua pronuba. The sequence continues at coordinate 12,393,922 of LR999894.1, forward strand.
TGTGTCATTGTTACCAACCTAAGAATGTTTGTAGGAAATTATCCTCAACTGCCTATAGGCTACTTCGAAGTATAGAAATCGTAATAGTTTGGTAATACAACCCTAGAACAACAAATACAATTGGAAGCTAGACTACACTAGTTTATTTGATAAAAGCAGGCACGACATCCTTACTTCCTTACTAATATTATAAATGCGAAAGTAAGTTTGTTTGTTTGTACCTTTTACTCCCGAAAAAAAAGTACTATTCCCGAGAAAAACAACAATAACGTTCTTATGATAAGTAGATGGCGCCACGTGTCTTTCGAATCATGATTGAATTATATTATTACAAGCAGAGTACAAGTCGAATTGATTGTCAAGTTCTAAATTAACGCAAGCGAAGCCGCGGGCAAAAGCTAGTATTTTAATAATTTTACCTGAGGAAAACAACAATGTAGAGATGACACAATTTCTATCAACATAACTACCGAATAAGGTAGCGTTAGGTAGAGCCGAGGAGGAATAAAATAACACTCGATTATACCAAGCAGAGCCGGAGTGGGAGCAATATGTGGGCCGAGGGCCATTTTGATGCCTTGATGGAGACAAAACATTTCTATGCGCTCTCCTAAAGAGCTAACGTTCCAGCCCGCAGGCTTTCAACAACAATGATGCAACCGTTTCTAAAGTCTTCAAAGCCTGGTCCTACTGGTGTATACTTTAGGTAAGTCTTTTTACTACTGGAAAAGGAGATCGCCAAAAAAAACTCAAAATCGCCAGAAATTTCATATGTGCCGTTTTTATAAGCATAATATCTACATCAAACATATATACTAGATATTTATTGATCAATAACAAATATTTTTTAGATTCAGAAAAATCTATTGAAGCCGTGATCTATGAATTCTTTGGGGTCCGTATATTTTACCTTTTCACGATTTAACACTTGAACTTGATTTCGATGGTCTCTAAGACCAGATCACGACCTGGGTTCGAACAGGACACTCGTTCCCGTGACATTATTTACGCAGCCAAAAGTTACTTGCAGTATAAAGTAGCTTTCTTAATCGGGTTATTCCCAGTTGTCCCCACTGTCAACGCCACCACTGGTGACAAATGGGATTTCTTTCCATAAAATGTTCCATTTGCCACCAGTGGTGGCGTCACCAGTGGTGGCAATTGGAATTGCCACTTTTTTTGTTCCCAGTTGCCACCAGTGGTGACAAATGGGAAAAATAAAATGATACGCCTCCATATTAGTACGGTACACAAAACGAGAGAAATAAAACATTGCACAGACTAATCAAGGTTTTATTCACAATAATTTACATATTCTCTACTAAGGATGTCACAGATTTACACTTATGTATACAATTACACAATCATTTACTTCGAATTTTCTAATTTACATCAAATAAATCAGACAAGTCCAAATTTTTTTAATACGTAATCCTGTAATTCCTAGGGTTTTATCACAGAGTTACAAGCTTCAATGATCAACTTTCTTATTATTATTTATCACAGATCAGTATATTATTCACAATAATTGACGTTTTATAATATTCTAACTTACCAGCTATTATTTTACTCAGTTGTTTTCCAAGATGGTCTATCACAGATTAATCAATGCAGTATTTACAATAAATTATATTTCTTTTTTTCATATCACAGATCAACATATTATAAACAATAATTAACTTTACATATTTTTTCGATTTAGGTATTATTTTTATCAAAAATTAGCGCCTTAAAGTTTCTAAACAATGGCCCACTGTCATATTTCCATGCAAGAACTCCATTTGAATATCTTGAATGAACTCATCATTGAGTACATATTTTTTCTTCCTTGTTTGAATTTTATTTGAAATCATATTTTTACAGACAAAATATAAAAAAATATAAACAAGCAAACCACAAATTCACTTTCAAATTTATAATATTAGTAAGGATTTTAGAGATTTCGTACCTATATCTAGTTAGTATAGCAAAAGGAACACTCATTTCATTTTAGTCACGAATTTATTAGATATCATGTGTTGAGCAAGATTCTTTTTGAATACGTTCAATGAGCTTATATTTTTAATAGTTGAGGGTATTTTGTTATAAATCTGAGCGCCTTCAAAAGTATTGATTGTTTTGCCATAATTTATACATCGTTTGACAACATAAATATACTCTTGAAAACTATGTAACAAATAATATAATTTTCAAACAAAAGCTGAAAACTTACTTTGATCTTAATAATTCCTTTACAGTTAGTTTTTCGTTTGGTGCATTCCCATACTGTTAACCCACTTTTGTGTTTCCTTTTGGTATGATATTGGAATCCTGCGCGAAGCAGTATAGTTCCGTGACGTCTTTTTATGTAAACTAACGAAACTGCACCAGAACTGCACGACGCACTTGACCCTGACATTGTTAGAAATATACTGATGAATGTTACGTCACTGGTCTATGAACTGAGAACAGCAAGTGGAGAGGGTTGTTCGACAGGATAGGAGCGCGAAAGTTACGCTAATTTTTTAAAGTATTATACCAAAATCAGACAAATTTGTGAAGTCAATTATTGTGTGATATTATAAAAAGGAAGTAAGTACCTATATTTCTTTGTAACTTATCGTAATCGTCCATCTTGGAAAACAACTGAGTAAAATAATAGCTGGTAAGTTAGAATATTATAAAACGTCAATTATTGTGAATAATATACTGATCTGTGATAAATAATAATAAGAAAGTTGATCATTGAAGCTTGTAACTCTGTGATAAAACACTAGGAATTACAGGATTACGTATTAAAAAAATTTGGACTTGTCTGATTTATTTGATGTAAATTAGAAAATTCGAAGTAAATGATTGTGTAATTGTATACATAAGTGTAAATCTGCGACATCCTTAGTAGAGAATATGTAAATGATTGTGAATAAAACCTTGATTAGTCTGTGCAATGTTTTATTTCTCTCGTTTTGTGTACCGTACTAATATGGAGGCGTATCATTTTATTTTTCCCATTTGTCACCACTGGTGGCAACTGGGAACAAAAAAAGTGGCTATTCCCAATTGCCACCACTGGTGACGCCACCACTGGTGGCAAATGGGACATTTTATGGAAAGAAATCCCATTTGTCACCAGTGGTGGCATTGGCAGTGGGGACAACTGGGAATAACCGTCTTAATCCCATGGCCCTTATCTTTCATTCTCCTGCCCTTATCCATTATTTGGGGTCGGCGCAGCATGTCTTCTGCTTCCATACTTCTCTATTACTCGTCATCTCATCAGACACCTCCTTTCTAGCCATATCATCCTTCACACAGTCCATCCGTCGTTTCTTTGGCCTTCCTCTACTGTTATACCCATCCACATTCATACTCAAAACATTCCTCACGACATTTTCATGGCCCTTAAATTGTTGAAAAATAGCATTTCTACCTTCTTTAGTGGTTTATAAGCCGCGGAATTTAATTTAAAGTCTATCATGGTTTAATTTTTCTTCACAACATGTCGTCGACGCGGTGAACGACCAGATTTCTAAACACAGAGTACCTACTCTAATATTGTTATGGATGACTCTGCCATAACTAATATGGCGAGAGGAAAGTGAAACCGAATGCAAATGAGCGCCGCGAGAGTGACACGCGGCCGCAACTAAATGCAGGCTCAGCTATGTTTTATAGAGTATTTTGGTACCCAACAAAGACATTTGAAATATACATAGTGCGATAAGAACTAGTTTTCGAGGAAGTGTATTGAAAAAAAAAAATCGATCCCGTGTCTCAGTGAGACATGGAATCAATTTTCTTTTTTCATGGAATAGTCGTGCGTGTAAACTTCTTTTGATTATATAAGGTTTCACGAAACCGTTAACCAAGCATTCTGTACATAAAACTAAGAAAAAAAAGTTGCTTGGAAACGACTTTTTTTCGGGGTGAAAAATTACGGTTTTCAGTAGGACTCAATGTAACTTACTGAGTCTGTGATGTACCAAATCCCAGTATGAATACTAACCCATTGTGGCATTTTTCGACTTTTCAGGATCATCATTAGCTTTTGGCCACATTTCAACAACGAATATTTAGGCTCTCCCCCTGGCTAGATCTTAAATGCCGTTTGCCGCTGCCGCCGCCGCCGATACCGCCGACCTATTGAGTCACACGCACGATTTGCCCTATAATAAAGTTTAGGCATCGCTATTAAAAGAGCAATGACAGTAATAACCCTCGCAACATTGCAAAAGAGTACACCAAGGCATTGTTTTCACTATTTTTATTCAAAGTTACCACAGCTCACAAATCTCTACGCGTATAACGAATTTATTACGATATCCGGAGTTCCGGAAATTCTGTTAGAAAAATCCTTATTTCTTTATTTATGTACTCACAAAATACTAAACAGAACAAAACATTAAGATAGAAGAGCACAAAAGTCTACTTAAGTACTAAATATATACTTCCATGTTGATATTTAGTACTTAATTAGGCTGTCCCAGGTGACAGGTGTCAGTCATTCTTAGCAGGCTTTTTTCCAATAAAATTAGGAATCCAAATATCATTTAACTTATGTCCTGACAACTGGTAAACTTCTTAAATAAACTTTTTTTTTTCTAAGGTTTAGCCAAGGGTTTTAGCTAATTGTACTATTATGTATTTTGTGCTTTAGCTAAGCGTTCTTGCGACCGTCGTACAACTGTCAAACGACAAACTTAGTGTAAGAATAAACCATAACATACCTATATTGTCTAATGTCTATTGGTACAGCATAGAAATTCAATTTCTTTCACTTTTTTGGAATTTGCAGGTCAGTGCCAGGCTGTATTTGTACAAAATAATTATAATTCATTAATTAATACAACAAACAAATTGATTAATTAATGAATTGATTCAAATTGAATTGAAGTATTTCATGAAAAAGTCATTCAATTGAGAATCATATTTTAATCAACATACAACCTACAAACACAGTTTACCCACAGGGCCCTCCTGACAATGTCGTTCAAATATCACAGCATGAGCTAAGTAACATTTATAAATCTCGGCCAAAGGCAACCCGCAAAGTTCCTCCCAATAATTAACTGTGTAAAGACGAAGCAAGTTTTATGTACAGAAAACGGAGGGAAACGTAAAATAATACTACCAGCTACTACGTTAATGAAATGTCAAGAGGTACCACGACCGACCACCCTTGCGGGGTGCGGCGACCATTGACCTCAGGTTGAGCGCAGCGGAGTAACGTTAACTAAATCAGGTGGGATAGGTCGGCGTAGTTTTATTTTAAAATTATATTACTTTTCTAGGTATTTTATTTCTTTAGTGACTGTTTTTACCCGACTGTGGTGAAGCCCAAAAGGAGGGTTGTGTGTTTGACCTGTATGTATGTTCATACATTTATTGTATGTCCGTTTCTATGTTCCCTTGTAACTCCTAAACGGTTGAACGGATTTAAATAATTTATACGTCGTTTTTGTCTTGGTGGCGCGAATGTCACTGGCTACATTAAAACAAAGAAAAATGGCGGATTTGGGGGTCCAGATTGTGGAGTTCGATTTTTTTCTTCTTACAAACAATGTTCGCCGACGCCCGTGTCGACTGTTTCTACACGACGATGCGGAAGCGGTGGCCGGTGCACATCTCTGGGGCGCAGGCTCCGGACCACCTCCAATACCATCATGGGCGTATTTGCAAACAGGTTTGATTGTCAGAAAATAAACCATTGTTACCTAACGTATATGTTGGCCTAACGAGAGTCCTCGTCTTTATATGAGTTTAATTTTTTATTCTTAGTGGCCCTCTACCCTGACTTATAACCCCAACTACAAATATCCTGTTAAACCATAATTACATTCATTATGTTCGAAAACTTTGGCACAGGGGTACCTACTTTGTTGATTTGTTCTGTGTATCAGTCACGATCGATTACTGGACACCAACTAATCCACAACAACAGCTAATCACTTACCAGCTGAAGAACCCCAGTCTCAGGAGACAGGGAAACCCAGTCCCCGTGGAATAGCGGGCGCCGGTATTCTGTTATGATGTCCTTAATGATTTTATGGGTACTGTTACTTTGATAGATCATTTAAAGTTTAAGGCTGAGGCCAAACGAGCGTAATTTTTTGAACTGTCAGTCGCGTAAAATGAGTCGCGGAATTTACGCTGCATTCGGTTTCATATTGAAGTCCTGTTTGTACCACACGGCTACGCAAAATGCGTCACCGTGTAGTACAACTAATTTTGCGTCGTACGCTCGTTTGTTCTCAGCCTTAAACATTAAATGTCGTGCAGAAAATGTAACAAATTGCTATATTTATTCTTCAGATATCTTCGTCTAATCAGACTACTGGAAAACACCCCTTTTAAGCTAATTAGTAGGCAGTAACTAATTACTATATATAGCAACCAATTGAAACCAAACCAAAACCGAACCAAATTTTATATTACAGAAACAATCCAATTACAAACGTTTAAAAACTATTTATTTAAAAATTATCTACTCATTGTTCCGATTAAAAGAGTTTAAAATTGCATCAAATAGTTTACTAATAACATGATAAAATATTAAATTATATTATGGCAACTCTCAGCGGTAATGTCAAATCTGAAATACGAGAAATGTCGCGGTGTTTTCAAAAATAATATGAATATAAATTAAAATTTTACCGTAGAAAACTAAGGAAAACGTTTTATATTGAATGATTACCTAGTCAATTTGCGATATTTTTGATATAATTTAAAACAAAAGGATTTATTTACAAAATTGTCTACAAAATCATAAGTTTGTTTATAAAACCAGCGCCACAAGTTACTATTAACAAGTTTTATGGCTCCTGATATTTTATGAAGATTCGTAGGATGAAAATCCTTGTGTGTGTTGAAGAATGAACGTGGAAGAAGCCAGAGCCCCCAATGTGGATCCAGACTGGGCCATCGAGATATTCCTCTTCTCAAACGGCCAGCAATTCTCCCCTCCAAGAAAGTATTTCCTACGAGCTGACGAGCTGATCTCGTGGGAAGCCACACTCAACCATTTGGCAACGTCACATTATGGACTTCAGTAAGCTATTATTACGTTGTTTTTTGACCTTACTAGTTGGCCCGACATACATTGTCTATCAAAATTCTCACAAAAAACAGCATCTTCCTGAATTATTCTTTCTTTAAAATCACTTTCCGGGCACCTTTTATAATTTTTCTCTCCCTAGATAACACAACAACACTTAAGAAAAGCCAATTTAGCCCTGTCGTTCCCGAGTGATTTTCTTACCAACGAACAGTGTTTAATATTTATTTATCCCTGTCGATTTCCATAAATATTTAACAACACGTGCCGAAAAAATTGCAGATGTCCTCGAATAAGTCTGTTCACTACTGATGGGCAACTGGTGGAAGGGCCCCTGGGGCTCAATGGCGGTCAGGCGTATGTGGCCGTTGTAGAACCAGACAAATTTGTTGATACTGGCTATCAGAAGTATCTGATAAGAGCTTCCAGGTAAGCACTCTTCATCCTCTTCACTGTTAAACAATTATTTATTTGTGAAAAGACTCATTAAACTAAGTATTTAGCAAAAGGATTTCTGGGAAATTACTTTATTTTTTCGTGTGAAAAAACTAAACGTAAATGTGCGCAATGTAACGCACGTAAAACATAGTGCGTATTGGTATGTGTTACGGCTAATTTACAGAGAGGGGGCACGGCGCCTGACGCCGTGCGTTTTGCGGTAGGGACCGCAATATTATTCAAACGATGTATGAGAGCGTTTACTGAGAAGCGATTTGACGCGCGTTTGCTTAAAATGCTCGCAGATCGGGTCGAGGCGAGTTGTAGTACACGTATTCCCCGATAGGCATTCACACAGACGCGGGCGCGGGTCGGGGCAGTGCGTGCCGTTTTTGATTTTGTGAATATATACAAAAATACCGGTTTTGCCATGGATCTTCACGAAAATTTTTAGAATGTAAACAGACTTGTAGTTACGAGCCTAGTGACAAAAACTATAAAATGCAGTTTTATGCTGGTTCACCGTAGCAACAGCGGCTCTACGAAATAGGCCGCGCCCGGCCCGCTGCCGACACGCGCCTGCGATGTATGTTATGGCAATGAACAGCACGTCTCGCAAAGGTGTCGACTCAATCCGCACCCGATCCGCGCCGTATCCGCGCCCGCTTTCTGTGTGTTTCGGGCTTTAGTCTCAAAGATCGAAAACGCTCATTGAGCGAAAAACCGACCACGAAGTGAAATTCGTGTCGTGGCTATCTTGATTTTCGACAACAACGCGTTCTGACAATGAAGCAAGCTGACAACGAAATTGTGGGCAAAATGAAAATCCAGGATGACGGATTTGAAAATTCACTAAATTTCGTCATGGGTGTCGTTTTCGGAGTTTTAATGGGTGCTAATGACGAAATGAAAATATTCAAAATGGTGGATGCCTCAAACGCAACACACAAATGCAACGATAAGGCGAAATTGAAGAATGAAACGAACATTTAAAAGTACATTTCGTAACACCAAATAAATAGAAATTTGACCCACGCATGGTCTAGTACCTACTTACAAAAAAAAATAACCACAGTGTTGAACGGTCCCCGATAAACATTGTGGCTATTTCTTTTCACAAGCGAATCTTCGTTGCTTATAACTTGATATAGCCGAGCGTAATTGAGGTTAATTAAGAACCTAAATTACCATCATAATAATCATCTTCCTAGCACAGTGGGCTGCGCTGGGGCGGCTGCTGCAGGTGCTGAAAACCTCAACCGGCGCAAATATAATAACTTAATTAGTAGTTATGTGTTTGAGCCATTTGGAGTTGAAAGACTAGGGCCATGGGGTCCGACTGCCCAATTGCCCACCTTATTTCGGGAAATCGGCAAGCGCCAGTTCTCTTTAGCCAAGAAGAGCGGGATGAGGCCTTTGTCCACCGCGACCACATCTCGATGCATCTCCACGTATCTATGAAATATTCCCTAAGAATGCATATCTCGCGATTGTGGAGAGTTTTAGCGTTTAAAAAGCCTCGACCCCCATACTTCCGCGGGATATAAATAATGTACATTCTTGATTCAAATAAATAGAATACAAGCACGTAGAATTTAAAAAAAGAACCTAAATAACTTTCATAATTAACGAAAAACTATGAATGTTTTAAGGTCCTGGGAAAAGCGACAAGCAAGAAAGAAAATTAAAGGTTAAATTATTGTAAAGGTGTTATTTTAGTATAGTACAAGTATAGTAGAACAGACAAACAGTTATATGCCCTTAGGCCTGCTTTCTAGAAATAATATCAACACAATAAAAAGCTGCCAAATAAACTGTTGTGATTATTGGAATGAATTTTCAACAGTAAATCGCATCACTTTTGACTTAGATTTGATTTTGACGCGGCAGAAACCATTTGTGTTAATGTCGTGGTTCGCTTCATCGTTTATGAATCGTCTGAATATGAACCAATAGAAAAGTGTTTTTTTTTTAGACAGATAATATCTTGTCTCATCAGTAGCACATATCTCATCATCATCTTCCTGCCCTTGTCCTATTCTAAGTCCTTGTCTTTTTTTCATTCTCCCCTGTCAGACGGCATGGCATCATTTACTCTTTTCTCTTTCATATCATTCCTCACGCAATTCATCCATCTTTTCTTTGCTCTTCCTCTCCCTCTCCATCCATCAACATTAACTTCCATCACTCTTTTAGTTACATGCGTTTCATCCCTCCTGATTACATGTCCATACCAAGACTGACTCCGCCACATTCAAACTTCTTCTCATATCCTCATTCCTTACTTTATCCGTGCTTGTCACTCCTCTCACAGTAACATAGATCTACAGAATAAAATATTTACTATCTACACTAATATATTTTACTTTTTAGAATGTATCCTCGGCGGCACATGTTGCTTATGCCCCAAAAAAGATTGTAAGTTTTTTTACTAACGTTCATTTAACTGCAAGAAATGCGAGAGATGTCGAAAGATTTTGTTTGTTCCCAAGTTCGTCCAAGATCCCAGGTCCCGTAATTTTTCCCTAGCTTTAAGGCGTCTGGCAGAAATTTCCGTCAACGGAAAGTGTTTGGCAGAGTTGATTATTAATTTTCAACAATATTCTATACAACATGTATGTAAAACAAAAATCAGCACTCAGACTTTAAAAAGTGAGTAAGTAATATTTTTACGTAACTAGGACCTGATACCTGAAAATTGGCCGTCGGTCGCCGTGTCGGCCCAAGCTAACAGATGTGCATACGTTTACAGTACTTACATACTACTCGATCCCACACATTTTGTTAGTCAGAAAATAAGTAAGGTCTAGCGGCTCTGGGGTCTTGCTCTACTACGTAATTTTTAATATTTTATTACTGCTACTTTCAGGGTGTTGTGATCCCGAAACTTGTTGCGAATGCTTTGAAAAAGAAGGTAACTGCATCGAGAATAAATTAGTTAATTAATATATTTACGAGCTAAAGCACACTTAGTTTGTTTTTCAAACTACTCGGTTCAAAGTGTATTACTGTTTCAGATTCATATTCTCAGTATCTTTCGTTACCTGTTAGTGAACATACGGATTTGAGGCTAGCAGACGGATACTACATGAGCTCTGTACGTGTTATTTCAATATACCTTTTTGTAATTATGTTTCTTAGCAAAGAGAAAAAATTTCTTTGCTACAATCATTATCATTCTTTTGCTATTATCCCAATTTATTTGGGGTCAGTGCAGCATATTTTCTTCATCCATAACTATATAACTCGTCACCTCATCAGTTACCTGTCGTAGTTACAATGTACTACAGTGTTATAAAATTACTAAAATATGAAGCGCATCATCATCATCTTTCACCTGAAAGAGATGTACTGCTATATATAGGCCCTCTTGATGCATCGTCAATCGTCATTTCTTACTTTCCAACCGGATTTGCCTTCTTTTCGTGACGATTTGACAAAAAGACCGTCTAGTACGTATGCACCTGGACAGCTCTATCAATGTTTGCAAATTTCTGAACTATGTACTAACTTGTAAAGTCAGTTTACAGCTGTGAGCTACCGTTTGTTAAGTTAATGCCAGTTTTTGTAAGATTTATCATTTTACAGACACCTATAAAACCAGTCACAACGGATGATTATGGACCCAGATCAGGGGGAATTAGACCTACCACGATTGAACATGAAGTTAGGTCGGGTGAGTATGAAATTAGCCCGGGTGAATACGGATATTCCCCCGTACCAGCTCCAGCGAAACCGGATCAATATGGGGCTGGATTAAGTGTAAATGGAGCAAATCCAGCTAAACAAGCACCTAAGTTGAGTGGTATAGGATCTAGACCGGGCGAACATAGAGCTAGATCAGATGAACCTGGAACTAAACTAGATGAAAATACAGGTAGACCCGGTGAATATGAAGTTAACCTGAGTGACCATGCAGCTAGATTTAATGAAAGTGGAGCTGAACCTAGTGAATATGGAGCTAAACTGAATGAATATGGATCTAGATCAAGTCAAAATGGAGAAAGACCAGAGCATTTAGCTGCATTGAGTAAAAACGAACCTAGGTTGAGTAAAGATGTCGTGAAACCTGGTGCATATGGAGCTAGACCAGGTGAAAATATGCCTAGACCAGCAGATTATGAAACTAGACCGAGTCGAAATGGAGCTAGGCCAGATGAAAGTGGAGCTGAACCGGGTGAATATGGAGCTAAACTGAATGAATATGGATCTAGATCAAGTCAAAATGGAGAAAGACCAGTTGAGCATGTAGCTGCATTGAGTAAAAACGAACCTAAGTTGAGTAAAGATGTCGTGAAACCTGGTGCATATGGTGCTAGACCAGGTGAAAATGTGCCTAGAACAGCTGATTATGAAACTAGACCGAGTCCAAATGGAGCTAGGCCAGATGAAAATGTGGCTAAACCAGGTAAATATGAAACTAAGCCGAGTCGAAACGGAGTTAGGTCTGATGAATATGGAGCTAGACCTGGCGCATATAAACTTAAACCGATTGGAAAAGGAGCTACACTAGATAAACATGGAGTAAAACCAGGTGAATATGATATTAGACCAAATAGAAAAGAAGCTAAGCCAGGTGAACATGAAGCTAAACCGGGTGAATATAAAGGTGGACCGAGTGTTAATAGAGCGAAGCCAGCCAAGCCAGAAAATGTACCTAGAGCAAGTGAATACAAACCTAGATCGAATGCAAATGGAGATAAGCTAAATGAACATAGAATTACACCGAGTGAATATGAAACTAGACCAAGTGTTAATAGAGCGCAGCCAGGTGAGTATGAAAATAAGCCAGGAGAATACGCAGCTAGTCCAAGTAAATATGAAACTAGACCGAGTATAAATAGAACGAAGCCAGGTGATTCTGGAGCTAGACCGGGCAAAAATGAAGTTTGGTCTAGTGAAGATGTAGTCAAACCGATTGATTACGGTTCGAGAGCAGAAATTGAACACACGCGCAGAATAAGTAGGCAGCGAGGCACAGAAATTCAGCAGGGTGGCAAAACGAGTGACCCGACCAGAGAATTCGAACATGGTGGTAGATTTAGCAAGCAGAGAGGAAGAGAAAGTAATCTCGCTAGCAGAACCGGCGGACAAAGAGCCAGAGAGAACGGAGCTAGACTGAGTGAACAAAGAAATAAACTAAGCGATCTTTTACCCAGATTGGATGGTCGTGAAAGCAAATTGGGTGATCTCGAAGCCAGACCTAATGATCATGGATTGAGAACTATCGATCATGATACAGGTTTGGGGAACCCTGCTTCTAAAGTAACGGAACCTAGTTCTAAAACGGCTCCACTTGTGTCTAGACCCAGTCCCAGAGACAGAATAAATTCCAGAGTACCAACTAGCGATTTGGGACAACCCAAATCAAGGACACCTACAAGAGTAGACGAAACTGCTGCCAGGTTAGATGACTCAGGAATTAAAAACCCAGTAGGTCATCCAGGGGCTACACCAGGTAGCGCTGGAGGAACCGCAGAAGCAAACGCTTTACACATATCTGAAGCACAGCAACATGCACGAAGAAGTAGTTTATTTGCGGAAAGACCATCCACTGAGAAAAAACGTTTGCCCATAGGACAAAACCCGTCATTGCTGAAGAAACCAACTCTGATTTCCTCTGTTCTTCGTAAATTAGAAGATAAAAAACCTATAAATACTAAAAAAGAGATTGTTACTAAGAAAACGAATGAAAAACCCAGCGTTGTTCCTGTCGCAGCTTCCAACGACGTTGTTAAATCAAAAACTCTGTCCAAGGCTACTGCAAACGAGCGCACTCCACCTGAGCTCCCATTACCAACCATTTCTGTCCCAAACCTAGAGAGACTAACAACAAATAAAGCTCCTCTTGAAAACATTATCGATCAAACTGATATGCTTATCGTATCAAAACATTCATCTCATATCAAAGAGCCGGAAAGTGAGATGAATACATCTATGAGGTTAAATTCCGTCAAAAACTTTGTCGATGCCATTAATATCTCCCCAAAAGAAACACAAACAGAAATGATGTATGTAGAATGGAGCATGGCGTCTGTTCCTATTAATGACGAAGTCCAAACTATTACAGAAGCGGTCGACACAAAACAACACGTACAAGAAGAGCCCGCAAGTAATAAAACGAAAATCGACTCAGACTCGTTCCAAACTAATAATAAAGCAATAGACACAAAACAACTCGCACAAGAAGAGCCCGCAAGTAATAAAGTGAAAGTCGACTTGGACACATTCCAAACTAGCACAGAAGCAGTCGACATAAAACAATATGCACAAGAAGAGCCCGCAAGTAATAAAGTGAAAGTCGACTCAGATACATTCCAAACTAGTAATAAAGCAATAGACACAAAACAACTCGCACAAGAAGAGCCCGCAAGTAATATAGCGAAAGTCGACTCAGACACATACCAAACTAGTACAGAAGCAGTCGTCACAAAACAACATTCACAAGAAGAGCCCGCAAGTAATATAGCGAAAGTCGACTCAGACACATACCAAACTAGTACAGAAGCACTCGTCACAAAACAACATTCACAAGAAGAGCCCGCAAGTAATATAGCGAAAGTCGACTCAGACACATACCAAACTAGTACAGAAGCAGTCGATATAAAACAACACGCACAAGAAGAGCCCGCAAGTAATAAAGCGAAAATCGACTCAGACACATACCAAACTAGTACAGAAGCAGTCGTCACAAAACAACATTCACAAGAAGAGCCCGCAAGTAATACAGCGAAAGTCGACTCAGACACATACCAAACTAGTACAGAAGCAGTCGATATAAAACAACACGCACGAGAAGAGCCCGCAAGTAATAAAGTGAAAATCGACTCAGACACATACCAAACTAGTACAGAAGCAGTCGATATAAAACAACAGGCACAAGAAGAGCCCGCAAGTAATAAAGTGAAAGTCGACTCAGACACAATCCAAACTAGTAATAAAGCAATAGACACAAGACAACTCGCACAAGAAGAGCATGCAAGAAATAAAGCTCCTCTTGAAAATATTATCGATCAAACTGATATGCTTATCGTATCAAAACATTCATCTCATATCAAAGAGCCGGAAAGTGAGATGAATACATCTATGAGGTTAAATTCCGTCAAAAACTTTGTCGATGCCATTAATATCTCCCCAAAAGAAACACAAACAGAAATGATGTATGTAAAATGGAGCATGGCGTCTGTTTCTATTAATGACGAAGTCCAAACTAGTACAGAAGCAGTAGACACGAAACAACACGAGCAAGAAGCATCCGCAAATAATAAAGCGAAAGTCGACTCAGACACATTCCAAGCTAATACAAAAGCAGTCGAAACAAAACAAAACGCACAAAAAGAGTCGGCAAGCAATAAAACGAAAGTTGACCCAGACACATTCACATATAGTACAGAAGCAGTAGACAAGAAACAATACGAGCAAGAGGAGTCCGCGAGTAATAAAGCGAAAGTCGACTCAGACACAATTCAAACTAGTACAAAAGCAGTCGACACAAAACAACACGCACAAGAAGAGCCCGCAAGTAATAAAGCGAAAGTCGACTCGGGCACTTTCCAAACTAATACAAAAGCAGTCGACACAAAACAAAACGCACAAAAAGAGTCGGCAAGCGATAAAGCGAAAGTCGACTCAGACACATTCACATATAGTACAGAAGCAGTAGACACGAAACAGCACGCACAAGAGGAGTCGGCTAGTAATAAAGCGAACGTCGACTTGGACACATCCCAAACTAGTACAGAAGCAGTCGACACAAAACAACGAGCACAAAAATTTTCGGCTAGTAATAAAGCGAAAGTCGATTCAGACACATTCCAATATAGTACAGAATCAGTAGACACAAAACAACATGCGCAAGAAGACTCCGCAAGTAATAAAGCGAAAGTCGACTCAGATACATCCCATTATAATACAGGAGCAGTAGATACTAAACAACTCGCGCAAGAAGACTCCGCAAGTAATAAAGTGAAAGTCGATCCAGAAACATGCTGTCTCTCTAGTCAAAGAGACCATAACCTCGCTACCGGAGATCCTGATGAAATTACCATACCAATCGTATATCAAGGAGACGGGGGAACATTCAACTTAAAACTTGATATTAAGATCCGGAACATAGTAAAATCAGGAGATTCTTGTCAGAAAAAATGTCAGGGGGTGCGGTCAGTAACAAATATTATGACAACAGAAAAAGAATCTCAGATATCTATAGTAGATAACTTTTTACTACGGCGTGATTCGTGGAATTCCTTATTTCATAAAAATTATTATGGAGGTTATGGGTACGATTTTTCTCCAAATGTGATGGTGGTCCAGTGTGCTGGTTGTGGAAGACTAAACAACCCACCTGGGTGTGATCCGCAGCAGTGCTGTGACAATAATAAAAAGTATTTCGTGTTGTTGACAAACTCAGTGAACGAAGATATGGACGAAAGGTGAGTTATTTTACATCGTTATTTTCTCGTAGGAGTTTAGTCTCATATTTTTATTTTATTCATGGATCGAGTGTCAGCTGCTTGAGATATAATATGACGGCGTAAGGAGTCAAAATAATCACGATTGAGTACTCCTGCCTATGGACAGTAGCTCCAGACTGCGGCCACGTTTAATTTTTTACCTAGTTACGGATCTGCAAATAAGATTGACTGACCACATAATGCGTTTACTGTACATCATGTAGCTTAGAAGCTATGATTAGAAATCTAAAATTCTCATTCATCTTCGTATTTCAAGTTAATTTAATTATTTTCAGTTGCGATTGCAATCCACCATGTCGCCCCAGTGACCTAAGGCACACACAATTAAAAAGGGAAAGCAGTAGCATTCCAGTAAAAAAGACTTGTTCAGATATAGCTTTAGAAACTATTACTACTGTTACGGTATCGGGAGTCCCATTACAGAACAGGGAAATGAAGAAATGCAACATAAAAAACTCTTCATGTCAAACTGAAGAGACACACGAGTATATGATAAGCAAACATAAAGTGAGCATTACAGAGGAATCGGTTACGACGCCGACGAGCGAAATTCAAAAAAAGAGTAGCTCTTCTTCTGTTAGTCTTACGGCAAAGCGCAGCCGCTTAAAAATTATCCAAGAAATATGCCCAGATATGAAGGAATGTCAAGGTTCGCTAGTATGCTCTCAGACTGACCCGGCACCATGTGAAAAAGTACCGTCAGCATGCACAAAAGAAAGTTCACATACATGTCCAAAAGTACAGTCAATGGGATGCCAACAGACATGTCCACCAGTGCAGACACAAGGATGTTCGCCAGTATCCTCCACAAGTCCATCATGTCATCCTGTGCCTCTAGCGTGTATAGAGATACAGACACACGTATGTCCACATGGACCACAAGTTTGTAACATGGAGACACAGACACAGTGGAAAAGTCTTATAGTAAGTAAAAAGCGACTCATCGTCATATATTATTTCTTTTGCCGGCTTGATTTACTTTATTTTTATTTTTTCAGTTGCAAGCACGGCTTCACTGCGACGGTCGATACTCTTTCCATTTGCCGCCGTTGAATGTGTTAAATAATTTTCCGTTTTGACAATATACAATGTGATGTTAAGGATTTTTTTTTATTTGATTTATCCCTGATAGACTACCGCGACCACTTTTCAACCTCATTACTCAGGACATAAGGGTTAAAACTGCTCGACCGTCAGTGTGTGCGTGAGTACATACAAGGTATTTCTTAAAAAGTACCTCAAAGATATGTCTTAGTAGAGTAGGTACGTGGTCTGTGTCCCAACTGTGAGGACATTATAGACTGGTTATCCTTATTCTTATGCGGGAAATCGTAACCGTTTGACAACTTAACAATTTACACCCCTGAAAAGGTTTACCCAAAATATATTGCCATATTTTTCAAAAAACATATCTATATTGTTTCTAATACAATTAGAATTACAAACGAAATATAAATTAATAAAATGAGAGGAGATATGAAGGACCTGGCTGCTGGATTGGAAGCTGCAAGCTGTTGCATACGGTAGGTGATCAGCTTGCGTGCCAGGATGTTCAGCGGCTTCGGCTCCAGGTAGCGGAGCTGCATCTCTGTGATCGCCCTTATACTGTGTATCGGCATTTCTAACATCACCTGTAATAGTTGCCCACTATGTTTGTCTTGTACACGTCTTTTAACCTATCAACATCTACCTAGGCTATCTTCCCAACTATGTCGGGGTCAGCTTCCAGTCTAACCGGGCGCAGCTGAATACCAGCATTTTACATGGAGCGACTTTTAACTCGGTTTTCGGTGCTCTGACCGTGTATTGGAGCGGGGACAGTGATACTTACAGTCTGGTAATCTTCCGTCAATGCATTAACTCACTAGACATCATCATTCTCCTTATTATCCCAGTTCACTTGGGGTCGGCGCAGCATGTCTTCTTGTATGGAGGAAGCAGACATGCTGCGCTGACCCCAAAATCAATTGGGGTACTCGTCATCTCATCAGACACCTCCTGACAATGATCAAAGGTTCATCAGACACCAGAGTTAATTTGTCTGACAGTTGGGTTTGAAAGGAGATCTAAATTATTTTAAACGTCAACCCAAAAATACGCCAAGTTTTTGGTTAGAATGGCCAATAACGGCAATTTAACTTTCACCTGTAACCTCATTGCATAACACAATTACAATTGCAATGCCTTTCAATTTGAAAATTCATCAGCTTTAATTGCGTTTTTACGTTGTCGATCACATTGGATAGAAATCTACTTGTCTTACGCATAAGTGCAGCATATTGCTGAGACTATTAAGGAAGTAATAATAAATTCTTACTTGTGCAGTAATACCGGACATAGCTTCAGGTTTGATGGCACTCAGGTCCCGGCCATTGACCTCGGCTAGTAGTAGACCTAGTCGGGATACTTCGCGCGCACTCCAACTGTAGGACTTGCCTAACGCCTGGTGGAAATATCATGGCAAACAGTTACAGTTACTGATGAATGCGAATCCACAGAATAAAGATCAATAACAGTCAATGAGTCACGTATCTTCAAATGAGATCTTAATCTAAAGAAGACAACCTCGTTAAATTACTGAAACTCCATCTTATGTAACAGGACATTTTTGGTTAACATTTGCACTCACCTGGGTTCTCATCATCATGGCTAAATAAAACCTGCGCTGTAATGGATCACACGCTCGGATGTGGTAAAATATCTGGAAGTTTTAAGTATTAGATAAACATCAAATAACTTAACCACTATGCTCGACAAGATTTTGACACATGACACACCAGCTGAATCGGCGGGGAGATGTGAATTGTCATGAAATTCAAGAATTTTCGTGAACTTTCAGCATTCGATTTTTTAATGAAAAACATGTCGCGGAAGCTGTTTCATACAATAAGTTTATGGTTAATATCTCCTATAACATGTTGATATCAGTAAAACGGCGTCAGTCTATTTCCAAATATGTGTAAATTACGTACCGCTACACCCTTCCAAAAAATAGGTAACTTAGTTGCGCTGGAAATAATGTACATAGAAAAGTTCTCGTTTGCTAAAAAAACTCAAAAGGGCAAAATAAAGATAGTAACAAACTATCTGCGTTCTTATTTTTACCATTATTCATACATAATTTCATAAAAAACACGATCAAAGTCTTGACAAATATAACTAAAAAGTCTTAGTGCTGACCGTAAACCCAAGGTTCATCATTCGATTAAAAAGTTGGATTCAGTCTAATCGATACTCGAATTGAAATCAAGTTTGAAAAAAAAGAAACTCTTTGGTATAATTTCAAAAAATTATTTAAATTTTAAATTAACTTTTTCAAGCTATCTGTTTACATAATTTCATTTAGTAATTATTCGATGTTTTTGGTTGACTTCAAGAGAAGGAGATTTATACGTAGTCTGGTCATAAATACTGTCATAGCTTCCGAATTTTGAATTTGGAATGCAGACGAAAAAATCAATAAATTACGTTCGAATTTTGAATATTTCACGTTTTTAAAAACATAGGTTTTGTAGACTTTTCTTTAGTTTTCAACATGGAGTGGACACAAAAAGAAGACAGAGTCGCTGTAATTGCGTTGCATCGTTGTGGATACGGTGCAAGTGACATTTTCAAACTACTGAAAAACTTAAAAATAACGCTAAGGTTTGTTTATCGCACTATTAAACGGTACGAGGAAGACTCAAGAATAGAAGACAGAGAGAGAAGTGGTCGACCTCGTACGGTTCGCACACCAGCGGTGGTCAAAGCCATCAAGGCGAGAATTCAAAGAAATCCCGTGCGAAAGCAAAAACTGTTGGCTTTTCAGATGGGTTTAAACAGGACCACGTTGAAAAGGGTGTTAAATGAAGACCTTGGGCTACGGGCTTACCGTAAAAGAACTGCTCACTTCCTGAACGATCGTTTGAAAAAAATTAGGCTTCAAAGATCACGCGTTTTGTTGAGACGGTACGCGGGAAAAAAATACCGCGAAATATTATTTTGAGATGAAAATTTTTTTACAGTTTAAGAGAGCTTCAATAAGCAAAATGACAAGGTGTATGCTCACAACAGTGATGAAGCGAGTAGGCGTATCCCGCGCGTTCAACGTGATCATCATCCCTCATCGGTGATGGTTTGGCTTGGAGTGTCGTATTTGGGCCCCACTGAGATGTTTTTTTGTGAAAAAGGTGTGAAAACCAGTGCTCTAGTGTACCAAAATACAGTTCTACGAAACTCCGTAGAGCCTCTTAAACGAACAATGTTCGCAAATCGCCACTGGGTATTCCAGCAAGATTCTGCACCGGCTCATAAAGCCAAGAGTACGCAAAACTGGTTGGACGCCCATGAAATTGACTACATCAGGCACGAAGATTGGCCGTCCTCCAGTCCGGACCTTAATCTCTTGGATTATAAAATATGGCAGTATTTAGAGGAAAAAGCCTGCGCAAAACCCCATAAAAATTTGGAGTCGCTGAAGCTATCCCTCATTAAAGCAGTGGCTGAAATGGATCTCAATGTTGTGCGTGATTCTATCGATGACTGGCCTCGCAGATTAAGGGCTTGTATCAAAAACCAAGGAGGTAATTTCGAATAAACTAATATACATGTAAAACTGTGTATTTTTACCTATCTTCCCACATATAAATTATTATAATAAAATTAAAAATGTGTCATTTATTTTACATTTAATATGTGACAAAACTTATGACCCGACTACGTAAATGATAAGAAACACAGAAATGTGTAATCACAAAAAAATATTGCTTCTAAATAAACATTCTGATGATTATCTTTCTTTTAAAAACTTATAGATAGTCTCCTAACTTTCCGTTGAACTAGTAGCGTGGGATTTGGCAAGAAATAAAGTCTAACAGTTCAAGCAAATAAAAAATCTGGAAATGGATTGATTTTCAATTGTACATAAATACGCACGGTTGCGTTTTTTTTTTGTTTCAAAATTTAAATTAGGAATGCGCTCGCATTTCACATTTATTCTTACTTTATAAGTGTAATAATTTACTATTATCATTTATTGCGAATTTTGTATTGAAATATCTGAAGGTTTGATATAGAATCTTGGTAAAAAAAAATTGTTTGATCCGCAAAAGATATATAAATTGTTGGCAGCGTATTGTCGGTTGGGTTATTGTGTTAGATTAGGACAAAGTTTTTTTCTTGTTTAGCCTATTCTTTACCACTGTTGAGCAAAAGCCTCTTCCATTCCTGTCCTACTCTGTCGGTGATTTGCCTTCTCTGGCCAATCAGCCAAGAACGAGTCCAAATCGACACGCCAGCGTTTCTTGGGCCTGTCTCGGTAACGATGACCGACAAACTTATTGTCTTTTATTTCGCAATCGGCAATTCATAAGCCGTATCCTAAAGAAACGTTAGTTTATTCTTTGAAAGCGGTTCACTATCCGCTCGAAAAACGTCTTTTACAACTGCAAAGTTCAGGTTATCCATCATAGGCCGTGGGCCGTGTCACTTGAGTGAAGCCGTGAACAGCTATGCGACAGAACCCTCATGGCAAGAGCCCTACTCGTATTTGTAGTTTTCTTAGAAATATAATTTCATATCTAGTTTTTTGGGTTGCAACTAAACCAAGCTCATTAAGTATAAAAAATATTTACAATTAAAAGTATTAGTCGGAGAAGGCAAAAGATAAAGAAAATTGGAATGCCATGGGGAGGTCTTTGCCCTTTTGAGAAAGAACAGGATGATAAAAGAAGTATTTGTAAGTGGTGACTCCCACAATAACCAATCCAACCTAACACAATTACTCAACCAAACTAAGCCCAATTTTGTAGACTAAATAAAATTCATCTTAGTAACCAAATAAATTTTTACTGTGCCTAAGATATATAAGATCCTGGGCATTCTATATCCAACCGACCAACAACAATTAAAAATAAAATTAAGAAGTCATTAAAAAAAAAATACTTATTTCGGAATTTTTAATTTTGTCCTATTCTGTACATTTCTGATACCGCATCACTATATTATGCTATTCACCGTTGAGGAGTGTCCTCATGAAAAGACAATCCTAGCTGTAGGTCAAATACGATACAAATTAGGTTTATTCATCAAAATTGAACGCGTATCTATACAAAGTTTCGTGTCTGGGCTATTAACCATTGAGGAGTTCCCTCGTGAGAAGGCGATTTTGGCTGCAGGATGAGGTCATTATAGAAATCATGAATATTCGTCAAATATGAACGCGCATACAAATTTCCGTATCCGTGCTATTAACTATTAAGGAGTTCCCTCATGAGAAGACGATCCTGGTTGCAGGATGAAGTCATGAAAGGAATCATCTATATCTATCAAAATTAAAAGCGTATACAAAGTTTCGTGTCCGCGCTATTAACCGTTGAGGAGTTCTGTCGCGAGGAGACGATCCTGTCTGCAAGACTAATAGTAATGTTTGTCATAAAAATGTATTGTCACCAGAACCAAAGGCATGTGCAAAATTTCAGCTCAATCAGTATAGGGGAACTGGTTTGAAATTCAGTTGCAAGATTTGACCAATACTTACTAACACGGGAAGTTAAATAAAAGCATATTTATACAATATAAAAAAATACTATAAATTATCTAGTAAAATACAATGTAATTTGAACAGCGAATGCGTTCATAACTTAAATTTTTATTTGAAAAAAAAATGGCGCGAATTTAGCCATAGATCAGTCTGTGCTGTTTGTTGTTTCGGTTTTAGTACCTATAATGTACGAAAAACTATTAAAATTACCATTATAAAGCTTAAAAAATATTATTGTATTTATTTATTGTACTTTAAGCTTAAAACAAAATTATTTTAATTTCCATCTATCGATTTTTTAAATTCCTTAATTTAATTTCTCGATTTGATCGAAATTTACAAAAAACGAATCGATTGAAATAATCGCATCCACAAAACGCAGCAATTAAAAAAAAAAATGCTGTCTATTTCGATTACAAATTGAGGAGTGGTAATGAATATTACGAGTTATTGCCATATTGGTCCCGTATTAGTAAATTACGCTAAGATCTGGGCATGTTCATGTTGTTTATAATATTTGGAATGATATTTGTCATATTTGTTATCGAATCTGTTCGCGTCTGTGTGATGTAATGTGAAAAATAAAAATGTAAACACGCACGATTGGCGCGAAACTTCGACTTTAGATATCAAAATTCATCGTTACCACTGCTTATTTAAATTGAACTATGGATTAATTCGTCACATAATTTAATGACGAGTTAATCATTCTCAACATAGTGGAGCTTGGATGTCCGAAAACCACAATTTTTATGATTTTTAGCCTCGGCCGGCACTGCCGTCAAAATGGCGATGACCGTATTTACGCACTTGGATTTTATAAGGATAAATTAAGAAACTTGCGCGCTAAATACTGAAGTTTTAATAGCGATGTCATATGAACTTTTTATCCAACTCTCTTAATTAACGCACACTCAAAGTATTTGATAATCAGAATATTAAATATTTACATAAATAATGAGGATGACGGATGACTTAAACGCAGACCCCTTCGGGGGTATCTACCAAGCCAGCGGAGGTTTATGTGTCAGACCCCCGAAGGGGTACGTACCGAACTTTATGGTTAAAATAAATCATGTCTTTCTATAGGGGACATGCAATATTCTTAATAGCATTCGGGTCGATGAAAAAGTAGAAGCAATGTATCTTTAATGATCTTTTATCATAGTTTTCTTCAAGGCGCCCTTTCTCAGCAGTACTCCTAACACCACAAACCTGGTGCGTCAGCTGCAGGTACGTGTTCTCCGGAATCTTTCTCATGAAGATCATGGGAACTCCACACAGCAAGTTGTTCATGATGTTCAGGTATTTTGCCTCCATCCAGTGAGGGTTCAGTGATATGTACTTCTTTGCCACGACGCCTACCTACAAAACAATGTCTATAGATAACCGAAACTAGAACAGTGTTTACTATATTTGTTTTTACTTATAAGTTTAATAGGTACTTCTTGAGTCGAGAAAAATGTCGAGATTGATGTGTGGAGTCACGAAAATGGATAAAAATAAGAAGTATAAAGAAGAAAGTTTCGAAGTAGCGCCAAAGGGAATCGATTGCTGGGTTGGGTATGAGCATGTGATGAGGAAGGATGAAGCCCACGCATGTAGATAAAAGAGATGAATATAAATGTAAAGGAGAGAAGGATATGAAGAAAGTAAAAATGGATGGGTAGTGTAAGGAATGATATATAAAAAATAAGTCAGAGTGTATGACAGTACCTTGGGATACTGAGTGTTAGTGAGTGACAAAAATAGCCAAAACTAAAGGAGAATTCACACGTACCAACTACACCACATCGCAGCGACAAAACGTGGTCAAGCAGTGGTTACGACGTGTGAATAATGTTGGTGTCGTTGCTGTGTGGCTAGTGTTTGCAGACAAACAGATCGGAGGGTGCAAGCGTGCTGGCCACCGCGCGCGCCTCTTTGCGTCAAGGCAACGTTGTGTTTGGGATGTGGTGGATGTCGCCCACACAGTTGAATTTGTTGGCAAAATGTGCTCCGTATGAATTTAATTGTTCATTTTCATAAAAATTTGTGCCCGCCCACGTGTTGTTGTTGTAGTGTATTTTTGGTACGTGTGAAACAAGCCTAAGAAAATATTGATTTTTGATATAGCATCGCTGTTAAGTATGTCCTGAAGTACAAAGTATTCCCACTTACCTGATGCCTATTTAGATCGGGATGCGTGCCGATAAAAGACAGGATCTTGTTATCTAACAGGTTGAGTCTGGCCATCTCCCTGCCGTTGACGTACTTGAACAGCGGCCGGTACTTCTCCAGGGTCTCGTATGTCACGTCCTCAGTGAGTGTGTCTCCCTTCACCACGGTCCACGTCGCTGCTAACTTCTCGCGTGCTACCCGCATCATTGCTATTGTTCTTGCCTAGAAAACGAGCTTATATGTCTTATCTATATTGTTTCTTTCTTTTTTTACTTAATCGGAATTTTTGGTCCAATCCCAAGTATCAACGGATACTAGTCAACTTTGTGGAAGCGCTTAATCTTTGCTGCCTTATTCCCGTTCTACTAGGCGTCGCGTCGTAGTAACACGAATTTTCTCCATTCTCCCCTGTCAAACGTCACGGCATCATTTACTCCTTTCTCTTTTATATCATTCCTCACATAATCCATCCATCTTTTCTTTGGCTTTCCTCTCCCTCTCTATCCATCAACATTCATATCCTTTATTCTTTTAGTGACATGCGTTTCATCCCTCCTCATGAGATGTCGATACCAAGACAAACGTCAAATTTCAAACATCCTCTAATATACTCATTCCTCAGTTTATCCATTCTTCTATCTCCATACATCCATCTCAACATTTTGTTCTGCGCTTCATGCGATCGTTTTTTGGGTTCCGTACACGACGGGTTACCAACGGGACCCTATTACTAAGCCTCCGCTGTCCGTCCGTCTATCTGTCAGCGGGCTGTATCTCATGATCCGTATTAGGTAGGCAGTTGAAATTTTCACAGAATTTTTATTTCTGATGCTGCTATAACAACAAATAATAAAAATAAATTTAAAATTACAGAGGGCTCCCCTACTACGATGGTTCGGAATCCTTCATGCGCGAGTCCGACATGCACTTGGCCGGTTTTTCATCCATCTTTTTCGGTAGCGCTTAATGTAGCGCACTCTAAATATGGTGCTGATGGATTCATTGAATTGTGCAGGGATCATTGAGGTATTTAAAGTAAAGTTAAAACATTTAAAACTTGTATTTTCTTAAAGAGTGAAAAACTTCGATCTTTGACCTTCAATATCTCCGTAACTAGAAGGTATGGTCAAAAACAAAAATGAACGCTGTGACGGCAAAAACAAGTGCCTCTCGGCTTCGATAAGGGTATTTTTACACTGTTTAGACTGAAGAGGCTACCTATCCACATCGAGTTACACAAAGTCACTTACAGACTGCAGCACATAAGACCCTGGCAACCGCTCCACGTCGGAGAGATCTCCAGAGACGAATATGGCGAAGGCATCAACAGCTGTCTGCATGAAGTCCTTCGTGATCTTCAGCTTACAGTGGCCTCGGTGCATGTACTCCAGGAACGGCAGGTGGACACTGCTCTTGTCTAGAAACGTCTCGGCCCTGAAGATCAGGAACAACATTTATTTAAAAATACATGCAAAACATAACAGAACTATGTATATGGCGTTATATGAACAGTCGCCAACGCATCAAGTTACTACAAGCTGTCAAATTTTCTCATTCGATTTTGAACTTAACCTTCAACATTTTATGGTTTAAATTCATTTGGAGGAATTTGACAGTTTGTGGTTACTTGATGTGCTGGCGACTGTAGAGTAAAATGTTAAATAATAAAATCACAAGAATTAACAAATTAACTTTACGAAATAAGAAACAAAATTACAATAAAAATTCAAGCAAGAGAAGAGTAAGAAAGACTTTGATATGGGATCCCTTCTATTTGCATAATATTCTTTTTCCTAATATTCTTTGGCATAACAATTTTGGCATACTTTGTTTTGCCATAATAATACTTAGCCATATTTTTTTTTGGCATACAGTTTATGTTGGCATAATTATCTTGGAGACTAATTTGTTTTGGCATAATAATACATTGCCATATATTTTTTTGGCATACAGTTTATGTTGGCATATTTATCTAGTCGACTAATTTGTGTTGGCAAAAATTGAATTCGCAAAATTTTACTAGGCATACTGACTATTAGCGTAATTAAAATATTGTCTTAAAAATTCAATATGTAGTGCTACAAAAGTGAGTGACAGAATCGAATCGCTGCAAAACCGACTCCACGTAGTCTTGTCTGCCCTACCCCTAGAGTGTAATTTAAGCCCGCGTAGGCGCGGAGGGGCGTGGCGGTCCCAAGCTCGCGTGGGACCGCCGGAGCCTCGCAGCGCCGGAGCTGTGACAGAAACCATGCCTGCTGCATGTTGCATGCTGCATACTTGCTTGCATGCCTGCTGTATGTTACATGCTGCATACTTGCTTGCATGCTGCATGCTTGCTTGCATACTTGCTTCATGCTGCATGCTCGCTTGCATGTTGCATGCTTGCTTCATGCTGCATGCTCGCTTGCATGTTGCATGCTTGCTTGCATGCTGTGCATGGTGTATGCTTGTTTACTTGCTTCTTACAGGGTAATAAAAACCACATAAAATGTTCACAATCAACTGTTTTATAATGATCAATGTTTTGATTGATTGATTTTCTGCCGTTTAATGACTATCGATACGAAATGTATGCCAAAAGACGACTCTGACTGTGAACTTTCTGCGATAAGATGGTTCTGCTTTTTGAAAATAAGTATTAGTGTCTAACATTTTAGGAGTTAGTTATTATTTTGCGGACTTGTTATGCCTATAAAAATATGTTTTAATATCATTATGCGTAAATAAATGTATGCTTTAAAATGTTATGCTTAATCATTATTATGAGTAGACAAATTATGCTTAAAAAAATTATGCGTAAGCTGTTATGCGAAAATATAATTAGGTTAAACAAAATTATGCCAAGTCATATTAGGTCTTAAAATTGTATGCAAATGGATAGGGAACCCTTTGATATATATATTTTATTAATCATCTTCAATGTGAACTTGTGGCGCCATCTATACCGCCGCATACAAACTAGTCTGATGTCTCCTACATCGCGATATTATGAGCTATCCGCGCGCTTTAAAATGTATACTGAATCCCAACAACAACTGTCGGTCAGTAGCCAACCAAAGTCAACACCCGTCTTGTCAGAAGACCCTTCTATGGAGAATGAGAAACTTGACACTCTGTTCCTCAACCCTCTAAGACCCTCTCTCTTTCCCCTTGGGGTAGGCAGGTATCTCAGTAGTAAGTACATTGATAAGCTACTGTCTCTTTATGATCTTTAATTCCTCTTGCTAAATATCCACATTCACCGATTGTAAGTACGTTACTAATCAAATCTACGTAACACAACATAACATCACGCTTGTAATATCCGAAGGGCTAAGTAGAGGTTCAGAGGTGTACGGTACCTAATGGTTCACCCACATTTCACCAGTTAATTTAAGTCTTATGTAATAGGGGGCGAGGCTATCGCCATCAACCGGGCTCAAAGCAAGACTCCGTGGCTGCTACTGAGAAATTCCTGATACAAAATCTAAATAACAGTTTTCCTGACTCGAGAATCGAACCCCTCAGCAGGACCTCATGCAATCGCTAGACCAACGAGGTAGTCACGTACTCTACGTAACATTTACATATATTTACCACGCAGAAAACACCTAAGGTAAAAGGTTCGCCTCTGTGCAGTATTTGTACTTGTGCGTAAAGTATTATATAAATTCTTATTCTTATTCTTTATTGCACACAAAACCAAAAAATATATACATACCTACAATTTGCAATAATATAGCTTATGTACAATGGCGAGCTTAACCCACAATTGGGTTTTCTTCCAGCAAACCAAATTTTGATTGCGAAATTTGCATAAGATATGATAAGATTTTATTACTTAAATTAATTAATTGTATAAACTAAACTACATACATACAATATAATATACGTAATACATACAATATATATCCCTACAATTCATATTTTAAAGATATGCACGGCCCGACTTCATCTTCACCAGATATAGTAGGTACAATGATTTCTTGGCGTGCGACCAGAATCGGAACTAACGTTGATAGCTTGTTAATTCAATACAATTTCACAATAATGTTGACCAACAACGCTGCCTATCAATATTATTCAAGTGCCAAAAGATAATTGTAGCTCTGTGGGTCGGTTTGTTTTAGTATAAAGGCTCAGACAGAACTTACCGCAACACTTGTCCCGTGGGCCAATGCATCAAGTCTTCGTCGACATTCTCTTTTGTAGTTGATAGCCATTTTTTAATGTCTAGCTGGAATAAATCAAAATGTGTTGTAGCTCAAAAACGAGCAGTCAAACAGAAAAATGTATTTTATAGGTAAAGACAAGGTTTATACCTCTTTTTTTTATAAACCTTTTTTTACATAGGTACCAATAACATTAAAATAAGATGTGATTGTTTAATCAATTAATGTTAGCTGCAATCGCCTGAAACACAGGATTACCTAGATCAGGCACAAAACACGGGTGAACTTGACATAGATTTAAGAATAACTGTAAAATGTTGTATACCTTATATTTTTTGAATAAATTTTATTATTTATTTATATTTATTTGCCATGACATCGGTAATAGCTATAGTAACTATACAGGATGTAAACGGACCCTTCACGAAGCCGTCCAAGCAATGTACATCAAACTAAGTTACTTTACGCAAAAAATATTGCTGGGAAACGACTTTTTTTTTTGGCTAAAATTCACGTTTTACGGTAGGACTCAATTAGACGCACTCAAAACATTGTGCTGATGGATGGATTGAATAGTATGGAGGCCGTGGAGGTTTTTAAAGTAAAAATCTTACATTAAAAACGTGTATTTAAAAAAAAAGTTGGAACTTTGTAACTTGAAGGTTCCCAGGTATGGTCTAGAACAAAAAAATGATAGCAATGACGGGGAGAACAAGTGGCTTTCGGCTTCGTTAAGTTTTATTGTTTTCTGTCAAGATTGTAAAGATACAAGCCCTGTATGACCACTTTAAGTGTGCAGTTCAAGGCGGCGTTGCTTGTTAACAAAATTTGCATTGATATGTCAAACTTGGTACATTTATTTTAGTTCTTTGTTTTCCCGCCTGCACAGATAAGGTGGTTGAAGTGCAAACAAACAGCGTAGGCCTATTATATTACGTTTAAGTAATATATTATGTTTAAGTTCTGTAAAAACAAAGAAAAAACGAAAATATGTTTATTTGGCACATGAAACAAGTGTACACAAAATAATTAAAAAAAACTCTAATCCAATTTTTTTTTTTTGTTAATATATATTTTTTTTTAAATCACGTTCATGACAATAGGCTTGGCTCCTGACACTGGATTGAGAAATTCCTTATGGAAAAACCCAATAACACTTTGCCGCGCCTGGGAATCTAACCTGGGACCACGTAGGCCAACGAGGAATGATGACCTCAGCCTCGCTATCAATCGGGACCGGTAAGTCTGCCCACTTGCCCAGTGCCGTGAATATAAAGTTACATAGCCACCTTCACTGGGTCGCGAGAGCTTTCCCCGACAGGTTCCACAGCATTACATAACGTTGTGTCATTCACATAATTACTGACTATGACGAATTTTTAAAACTTTGGTCAACTTTTTATTCCGAATTTTTACTACGTGCTTTACCTATGTGTTGCAATTTATGTTTGCTTACCACCTATCATACTAATGTGTGCACTTTCGTGTATATACAAATTTGAAATACCTAAATATTAGAAAAAGGAAATGCTATCTAATAATACTTAAAACAAGACAAACGTACCGTATTTTGGTCCATATAAAACTTGATGAAAAACCCTTTCAAATCCGATCAAAGGATCTAAGGAAGAGATCAAAAAAAGGAAATCAATCGAATGCAAAACAAAACTCATGGATCGAATTCAACCATTTTTTTTATCATGCACCAGATGCATCATAATCTATTATGTCCCGAATTAGCAGTTACGAGTTTGGAAATCGGTATTTAGTAACTAATCTATGGAGATCTTTGTTTTTTTTTTTAAATAGTCCTCCTGACCCTTTTCCGTCATGGCGACCAATCTTAGCGAAGATTAGCCATCGGCGCGGGAGATAGTATAGTGCACAAGTGTGTGCGCAATTATTGTGAACTCCCAATAATTCGGCGCTGTTGCAACCGCCATGATCGCGGGATCACTGGAGAATGCGGGTGAAGTTTTTGTGCTTGGCTTCAACCTAGGAGGTTATCGTCTGCTTAACCGGACTATCCTGTCGGTGCATTGAGTGTAAGGCCTCCAGCCAGGGCAAAAAAAAACTTACAAACTAAGCGACTACACGCCTGTGGGGTACGAGCCTCGGCTTAGGGCGTCGCTGGGGGAGGACAGCAAAGTGTCCCTTTGGCTGGATCTGAATGGTGTCATTACTTGGGGATTGATTTTGGACTACAGGCTCAGGCACGCGGGCTGGCTCGAGCAAGGGTCGGGGAGGGTACGGGACGGGGTGTCGCGAAGGGCCTCGACGGCGAGGACGGAATGATCTTGCGGGTGGAGTGTGGTTTGCTGTGACTGTATATCGTGTTCCAGTAGTACGAGTAGCAAAAAACTAAGAAAGAGGGCAACAAATGAACATCACGGAAGATATCCCGTAAGTGACAGTGTTCAAACTTAACTTTGTACAGGAACCAGTCATAAATTACGTAATATTGAGAAACGGGCAAACCTGTCGCCTTCGTGGTGCTGATGGCAACTAAGCTGAACCTTGAAGCCCCGGCCACGATGGTCTCCCCACCTTTGCCGCTCTTGTCCTTCACGACACTCACCTTGACCACGTCTTGGACTGGCTTGGAGTCGGCTGCCATGCCGCATTGGGACTCTAAGAACATACAGCAAAAACTTATTAAGTTACTAAAGAAGCCTCATTGGTCTAGTGGTTGCAAGCGCGCCTGCTGAGCATGAGATCCTGGATTCGAATCACAGGTCATGCAGTTCTATTGGGTTTTTCCATTAGAAATTTCAAACAGAACCTGTGCGTTCCTGGCAATAGGGTCGTCCCTTATTTTTATTACTTTGGACGATAACATAACTTGCGAAATATGGGTGTACTGATGCTCTCGAAATATGGGTGTACTAAGGCACAACTCTGCCTAACCACGTGGTATAACTTACCAATTAACTAGCCTAGGTTATACAATCGTCGTTCTTCAAGGTAAAGCAACGCTTGCCGAGGCCGGTCCGTGGATGGGTGACACGTTATACAATACCGAGACCCCTTTGCGCCTCTGAAAGCACGTTAAGCTGTTGGTGCGAGACTCCGAGCTGTATATTCGTAGATCTTTGGCAATTGTTACGTGTAGTCAGAAATCTGAAAGTCTGACATCCTGTACTGCCCAGGGGTATGATTTTACCCAGCAGCTGGGTTGTGGAGGACAGATAGTCCAAATAAAATACTGGTATTCAGCTGCATCTAGTTAATTTGGAAGCCGTCACCAACATAGTTAGAAAAAGGCTGCGCAGATGATGACGAAACTTACCACTAATGTTCTCATAGCTTATCAATGTGAACAATCTGTTATTGTAACCGAGTACCACATTTACGCATATTATGGAAAATACTGAAATATATTTAATTAACATGTTTCCTTCGTTCAGTATCATCTGACAATTGACTGATGAATATAATTCAGTGAGGCTCTGAAATTATGTAATAGCACAACAGGAAGACTTGGTGGCACGGTTGGCGCAATTGCTGGGCGATTGGCTGCTGCGCTGCGTGTCGCACGTTCCATTCCCGCACGGAACAAATTTTTGTATCGCCTATAGGTAGTTTTTCCGGGACTGGCTGTTTGTATATGAGAGTTTAAATGTTTGTAAACCCACGATGCAAGAGATATTCATACCCATAGAATCGGTCGAATTACCTATACCTATATATTACGCTCATTCTTATTTCCCCCCTTTTGACTAACATTAGGAAGCACCTAAATAAACGCCTAAACAGTAGGTCAGCAGTGTCAGCTCCGGTGGAATCCAATAGAATATTGGAATGTTGGGTTGTTAAAGTCCAACAGTGTGTGCGCTTAGGCATTACTGTCACCTATTGTTCAAGAAAACGGGCAATGGTCTAACTATTGGATATAGCTAAGTTATGTGATTACTTCCCTACAGTACCGTTAATCTGTGCTAGAAAATGTGTATAGCACTTTGGTAAAACACTCACCGCGGAGACTTTTATTGCACGGTACTGCACCGTCCTCGTTGAAGCGATCATGATACTTTGCGGTGATCTGGTCCAGTATATACAAGAGAGCTGAGCTTTACATTGATACAAATAGATCATCATCTGCCTAGCCTTTTCCCAACTCTATTGGGGTCGGCTTCCAGTCTAACTGGATGCAGCTGAATACCAGAATTGTACATGGAGCGACTGCCTATCTGACCTCCACAACCCAGTTAGTACTGGGTAATACGATATCCCTTGGTAAGACTTGTCAGACTTTTCCACCACTGACTACCTAACGACTGTCAAAGATCTACAAATGACACCCGGGACCAACGGCTTAACGTGCTTTCCGAGGCACGGAGGAAACTCGGTATGTAATGGGTGGTCACCCATTCACAGACCAACCTGGGCAAGCACAGCCTAAATCGACCCGAGCGGCTGCTATTATTCAGCCACGAACTCCTCCATTGATACAAATAGATAAATAAATTAAATACTTTTTTAATAAGTATACCTACCTCCTTCATGCTAGAACCCGTAGCACAAACCAGTGACAGCTAGCTTGACAGGAGCCAAGCAAACATTTGTTACTCTTTGGCATTACCACACACCATTCTGCGTAAACATATTTTAAATCAAATGAGTTCTGTAACACTACCCTATGTCTTCGACCACCTCCAGTGACTGTGAGAGCTGCGAATGTTCGCAATGCACGTATTCGTTCGAAATTAATCACAATGACTATGGGCAATGCATGATGAACAGTCGCTATGTCCCAATGTACGCGTCGATGGATCACCCTCTCATATACTACGCTCAAGTTGTAAGTGCAGGTATTTGGTTAATGCTAAGGGTCATTATAATCATAATTTATTTATTTAAACTTCATATACAGTAGTGGTAGGTACATAGGAGTGCCACAAGGCTCTCTCTACCAGTCATCATCTGCCTAGCCTGTTCATAACTACGTTGCAATCGATTACCAGTGTAACCGGGTGCAGCTGAATGACTGTTCTTTACATTGAACGACTGCCTATATGACCTCCACAACACATTACTTGGTAACACGATAGCGCTTGGCAAGACTGATTGCCAGACTATGTTGATGTTAAGGATTCAGGAATGCTAAGTTCTCGACTGACTCAATATTAGATTAACAAGAAGAGGATTAGCGGTCACTTTATTAAAACTAAGTGTTCCACAAATTCACATACAGCCCAAAGGAACAGATTGGTCAGTTATCTCAAGGATAATTTAAAGATGAACTAACGATGTGCCCTGACACAGCCAGAAGGCGACGCGGTAGATCTCGCATGAAATGGCGGGACGAGAACTAACGACCAGTGGTCCACATAAGTCCTAAATCAAAAGATTTCAAAGTCCCGTGTAGTGGGGGCTCTTTGCCCAGCAGTGGGTACAGCCGTTTCTACCACACTTTTCAGGTCTCAAGCTATTAATATTTTCTTGTTGTGTAAGCTTCCGTCTGTTTTCTCGGTTGTGGTTTCGTTCCTTATTCTGTCGACACCCATGCAAACGTGATTAGATTTTCTCTTTTCCCATCAAGTATAAGCTCTGAAATTGTGTACGTAGTTACCTACTTCTCAAACATGTCAAGGTTGCAAGTTAGTTAAATTTTACTGAGAAATCCCTTTGTTATTTGGCAGCAGCCTCTAAACAGGAGGCAGATTAGCGACCAGGCCAAGAAAGACAATCCATTTAAGAAAGCTTTCAAGTGGTACACACAGGTAAACTTTTAATTACCTACCTTAATTCATCATCTGCCTAGCTTTTTCTGGGGCCGGACAAACCGTGGACCAAAATAGCAGAAAACTAGTGCCCTGACACTTTGAGGCGGGATCGCAGCAGGCCACAAAGGAGATGGTGGAACGAACTGGACAGTTTCCTTCCGAACTGGAAGGAGGACGCGTGGGTTCGCGGGAAATTGAAAGAGTAGAGGGAGGCCTTTGCCCAGGAGTGGGACAGAGCAGGCAAGGAATAATAGAGCTCTTTGGGAACTTTGTTAATGCAACGTTTATTCCTTTTCCTCGATTCTACTGCATTATTAACTATTTTGAGGGTCATTGATTTTCTTGCTCGTTCTTTTCGACATCTTTTATAAATATTCCAAATAACTCGAGTATTTTTATCTAGGAGCGTAAAGCGATTTGCTGTGAAAATGAAGTTGCTCCACAAAGAGGCGGATTCGCGAATTGGCTAGACCACAAATACTACGAGTACCTGCGTGAGACTGGCCAGCAGCCGACTTCAAACGAGCCCCGAGCTACGAATACCTGCGTCACAAATACGTGCCAACGGTATATTAGAGTCGGTAGTATCCCTTTAAGACGGACCCTGGATATGCAATTTTATTTCGCAACATTCCGTGCGCAGAGTCCCATCGAAAAATCTATTCAAATTCTGTCGAAAATCCTGTCCAAGTGCTCTCTACAAATAACCCCCTATCTATGGTGCTCACCTTCATTACTTAAGAATCTGTGCGGTTTGTTTTGGGTGGTAGTAATACTCCTAGTATAAATAACTAAGGAATTTGGGCAGAGAGATTTTGTAGTTCCTACCCTTCTCCGATCCCGGCCTCCCCGTGTGTCTCTCGAACCATGAAACTGAACAACTTTTGTTTTACGACTTCTTGAAATTCTCAAAAAACATTGGACTTTCTATAGGAACTGACGCAATCAGCTGATCATAGGTAAAACTAAAGAAAAGTTATGAATTTCCAAAAGTCATAAAACAAAAATTGTTCACTGTATATATTTTTGCATTTCAGCCGGAGACTACCAAAAAAATTTAGAAGATTTAAAAGGTGAGCAATAGTCTGATAACATTTTCTTCCTGTTAAAAACATTCCTTGTCTGTACTTAATAGCTAGCAAACTGGCCATTGCATCATCATCTCATTATCTTCCTGCCCTTGTCCCATGTTAGTTGGGGTTGGCGCAATACGTTTTTTTCTTCCATTCTCCTCTGTCAACCGTCAGGCTATCATTTACTCCTTTATCTTTCATATCATTCCTCACACAATCCATTCATCGTTTCTTTGGTCTTCCTCTCCCTCTCCATCCATCAACATTTATATTCATCACTCCTTTAGTCACAAGCGATTCGTCCCTCCTCAAACTGTGTCGTCCTCAAAGCCTTGTTTAGAACAGGACTCGTCACTTGAGCCTATTGAAGAGCCGTTGTAAGAAGTGACTACAGTTTTTCTCACTTGAAAATCATTTTATCGCACCACTAAGGATTGGTTGGAATCGTTATATACAATGGTCTAAAGTTTCACGAAGCCGTCAACAAAGCATGAAACACATCACACTACATCAAACTAAGTAACTCTACACAAAAATTAATGCTCGGAAACGTCTTTTTTTTGGGGCGAAAAAACACGGTTTATGTTATATTCATATTATTTTTTCAGTCCATGGCGAAAACGGACAATTCCGGCCAATGATTCGGGGGATGTACCTCTGAAGTTAGTATACCTCATGCTCCTTATAACTATTGACACATTAAATGTCCACTAACTACTAAACATAAAAATATATCTGTATGAAAAAGCTGCAACCCCATGCCAATTAAATTATTTGTCAAATTACCTACTGAACTGAAAGACCTACCCATAACTTTATTCCGAAAAAAATGTATGCCTGGTTAGTCAATAAATGTTTCAACACGACCCACGAATACCTTAGTTATAAGAATAGAACATTATTGTAACATCTCACTATGTTCCTATTCTAGTGCAATAATAGCTAGTTAACTTAGTATAAAATAAAAAAGAGTACAGTATAGTTATGTACCCATTTCGTTTCATTGTTATTAGGTATGAGCTTTAGTTATACGTGCTTTAGTTATATTATGTTATGTACCATCTAGCTACCCATATTATGCGAATATATTATTTGATTTAATTTGATTACTATTTGTTAACAGGTGTCCTGATGGAAGCTGGGAATATATTCTAAAACCAAAAGAGTTGTCGCGAGCTGCATCCGAAAATCGCTATCAGTAAGTTCCTACGGCACTATGGCTAACCACAGATTATTATTAGATCTGTTATTTATCGTTTGTGTCTCTTGTCTGTGGTGTGCTAATAAGTTAGCTAAATCTTTGTTTTAGTTCCCCTACATCTGCGGGTAAGTCGAATGCCACTACAATATCGTCACACACGCCATGCAACGCTAAATGCTCCAGAAGATCCCAAAGTCTAAGCGATGTCAGTCGTGAGAAATATGTGTATAATAAACATGTCGAAACAGTACCTCTTACCGTGCAAGAAGGTAGAAATATCAATTGTAACTGTCCCCAGCTACAGATAGTGTATCCACCACTAACAACGTGGAATCAAGGTTATGAATCCCTGCAGCAAAAGGTACCCGAAGCAGTGCAAGTACCATCGAAACAACAAGATGCAATGTATCAGCCGGAACCGCCTTGTACGTGCCAAAAGGAAAAAGTTCCGGCAATAGTGAAAGAACCATCGAAGGAACAATATTCAATGAATCAGCCAGTAGCGCCTTGTAAGTGCTCGCAGGAAAAAGTACCGACAGTAGTAAAATTACCATCACATCACATAGAAGCACCACAAGTAATGGAGGTACAACAGGAAAAAGTACCGACAGTAGTGAAATTACCATCACATCACATAGAAGCACCACAAGTAATGGAGGTACAACAGGAAAAAGTACCGACAGTAGTGAAATTACCATCACATCACATAGAAGCACCACAAGTAATGGAGGTACAACAGGAAAAAGTACCGACAGTAGTGAAATTACCATCACATCACATAGAAGCACCACAAGTAATGGAGGTACAACAGGAAAAAGTACCGACAGTAGTGAAATTACCATCACATCACATAGAAGCACCACAAGTAATGGAGGTACAACAGGAAAAAGTACCGACAGTAGTGAAATTACCATCACATCACATAGAAGCACCACAAGTAATGGAGGTACAACAGGAAAAAATAACAGAAGTAGTGAAAGTACTATCATATCACAAAGAAATACCACAAGTAATGGAGGTACAACAGGAAAAAAATCCCGAAGTAGTGAAAGTACTATCATATCACAATGAAGCGCTACAAGTAGTGGAGGTACAACAGGAAAAAATACCCGAAGTAGTGAAAGTACCATCAAAAGCAAAGGAATCAACGCATGGGCTGTGTTGTAAATGCGAAAAGAAAAAAAACATGTCAAAAGAGGTTCAAGTACCATCTGAAGATCAAAACCCAAGGAATCTTCCGGGACCCTGTTGTAGTTGCCACGTGAAAAAAGTGCCTGAAGTAGTGCAAGTACCATCGCAATGTAGAGCGGTAGAGGGGTACTGCCAATGTTCAGAAAAAAAAGTAGTTCCAGTGTGTGAAGAGACTCAATATGAGACTGCACCCATACCACTGCGTAGTGCACAGAACCATGGACCTTGCAAGCCGGCCCCTCCGCACGCGCCCCAACCGGTGCAGCCGCAGATATTTTGCGAACCTGTTAAGGTAATTCAATAAACCTAGAAATATAAATTTGTACCCGATCATTACAGCAGAAGTATATGATTTAAATGTATTTTAGGAACAAGACAGGAAAATATCAAGCCCTGACATCTGTGTTGCTCCTTCTGTGCAATGTTTTTCACCCAAGAAACAAAAAAAGGTGAAACAATGGACAGCTGCAGCAATTCAATGTGGTGAAGGAATTCAATCAAACGTTTCCTCTCAGTGCCAGCATGAAATAAGTGTATGTTGCAAAGATAACCGCAGCTCGGTAAGACTTGTACTCATTTTTCCTATTAACAAGAGTGACATTATTTCGTTGACGTTACAATTGTAATTTAAATGTTACGTAAAATTAATGTTTTAGTGTAACTGTTACGAAGAAAGGCAAGTGTTTGTTCCTATAAAACGCGCATCCTACTCAACTGTTGCTGTAAATAAAGAAACTGGTGAATACAGTATCGTGAAGGAAGTAGCAGTAGTGAACAAGTTAACTCGCTGTTTGACCTGCGCCTCGAATGATGCCGCGCAAACATCCGATCATTCCATACGATTCGTAAGTTTTTTATCACTTCTTACGTACCTTCGGCTAATTTGTGTGACCATGCCCATGTGTTACGTAATCGTTACAAACTTATGACATTCATTATGTACTTTGTAGGAAAATAATGCGGCCAGCTGTCCATATCCGCTCCTTTTGAAAATTGTCTATGCTGATGTAGCGAAGATTGAATAATGTAAATAAGAAATATTGTATCAGACTGCCAATGTTTTTTGATAAAATATTACTGTTACAATTGTAATCAGAAAATAAAACGAATAATAAATTATAATATAACGTTTACTTCGTATTTTATTTACAAAAGTCTGAAAAACTCGTCTATTTACAAAGCATTTTTACAATAAAATATCTAGGAGTAACCTAAATCAGTTTGGTGTACCGTAAGATGTGGCTGGCTTGTTCTGCGGCAAGAAATTGAAACTGCTCTGAGCTGACTCGGCTGATTGGGAGCTGGATGCAGCTGGTCCAGACGGCACACCGTAGTCCGTTGAAGGAATCAACGCTTGAGAAGACGCTACTGATGTACTCAATGATGATGATGATGCTCCAGAACTAGACACAGAACTGGAGACTAAAGGAGACGTGTGCACAAAGGAGGTAATCTCCACACTGGGCTTGGCTTGCCCGAGGGACACTCCTGACACTAAAGACTGGTAGCCAGCATTACGCGCGACACTATGCTCATCGTCCTTGATGATATCCTGCACGCGGCCGACAACGAGTGTATCCAGAGCATCTCTGTGCGTCTGGTCTTGAACGGTGTTGTACTGATTCGAGTCAGCCTGGTAGCTGGATAGCACGGGTGCGGAAGACTGGAACTGGACCTGGGGCTGCTGGTACTGCACCTGGGGCTGCTGATATTGCACCTGTGGCTGCTGATATTGCACTTGGGGTTGCTGGTATTGCACCTGAGGTTGCTGGTATTGCACTTGGGGCTGTTGGTATTGTACCTGAGGCTGCTGGTAGTTGTAACCTCCTTGCTGTGAGTACTGTTGTTGCGAAACTTGTTGTTGTTGGTAAGCTATGGGTTGGAAGTTCACTTGAGGGGCAGGTTGAGGCTGTGCCTGGATCAGTTGTGGGATCGGTTGGGGAGCAAACACTGGGGCGGGAGCAGGTTGCGCGCGAACGAATGACTGAGGGATGCCGTACGACGTACTAGGTTGTTGATATTGTGGCTGCGGCTGGAATGACGGTAGTGGCTGGGGACGGGGGAGAGGCTGAGGAGCTGGTTGCGATGGGATGTACACTGGTGAGGGGTGGTGGTGGTGATGGTGGTGGTGCGCAGGAGGTGGGGAAGGATGCGAGTGGTGCTGGGGTGCAGGCTGGATGTACTGCGGGGCAGGTTGCGGAGCCGGGTAGTTGTAGCCGGAGTTGGAGCTAAACTGCTGCTGTGGCGCGAACTGCGGCGCAGGCGCTAGGGGTGCGGGCGCGGAGGGGTAGTTGAACACAGGCGCGTGCGCTCCCGGCCGCGGCAAGTGGTAGGGCGCTTCACCCGCTATGGCCGCCACTACAGTCAGTATTACTAGCTGGAAAAACAAATATTAATTTAAGTAGAAATCCACGGTGTCCGCATTAATGAATTGAGTTAAATATGCAAAGTGTGGGTACACAGTTTCACTGGGTGTGTTGTGTGACTTGTGTCTCGTGTCGTGTGTGTGTCGTGTCAACTCACCGCTCTCCTCATGGCTGCAGATGCGTGCGGCTGTGTAATGTCTCGTCTGGGCCGCTTATGGTTTTATACTCGCCACCACTTCGCTCAAATTTGGGGAGCGTCGCTGATCTTACACATAAACAAAACAGTATCTATTGTCCGTTTATGATTTCGAAATGCATGCGTTTATTCGCTTTGCGGTTTTGTCGTTTACTTAGCGGATTGTTTCTTTTTTTGTTTTATTGTTATTAAAAGTTTAAATTAAAAATAAAACATAAAAAATTACAATAAATTGTTAATTATGTATCTCTTATGTTAATTGCTTCTAATAAAATTAATCGATCTTAGATCGTTCTCATTTTGCAATCAAATCAACTGAATCAATTCAATGTTTTCTTTTCAATGATTTATTTAGAAAGTTACTGAAAAAAATATATACTGTAACCTGAACAAGACAAGCAAAGTAGGGTAAAATTACTAGTATCTTCAACGCACCATCTATTACACAAATGCGTATGTTTGCTGATATAATTTACAGGATAGCGATTGACAAAGTTACCGTTATGTTATCGCTATCACAATTCCCATTACCTTACGGCAGTTACTATGATTATCAACAAATTAGGATTTTTACCTTTAAGTTAGGTAGATAATCTAAAAATATGGCTCGTTGCCGTCGTCGTAGCGTTCTTTGTTTTTTTTTAATACAGATTAGAATAGATCTTCAGAGCAGAGCAGCCCTTTTTGTTCCATTTTGTTAACATAACACTCATGAGAAACTAATGTGCATTTCGCCAGTTATAAAGTCCCATGAAATAAGAGACGAGCCAAAAATTATCTCATTAACGTATGAAAAAGCATAACTCTTGTGACTGTAGAATAGATATATTAGACCGTGGTACCTAAATAACTGAAATATGATTTTCATTTCAAATTACGTTCTCCTAAATCCATTGACCATATTTCTCGTTTCCCTTCTTAAATTGAATACCGCAGGTTATGCCCGTAGCTATTCTAGATATGAGTTGAATTTGATACCAAATACATCATTTGAAAATCGGTTTTCACGACAAAATCATTCTGCACATCAGGAAAACATTTTCCCAAAACACTTCTTAAGCGGTATCAATTACAATGAAGTAATATTTATCCGTCTTCTGTCTTCACCTCTGACTGATTGGTTTCTCTGCATCATTGATCATTTAATTAATTTCAAAATCGTGTAAACGAATACTATGTCAATTAATCAGGTTATTTTTAGCATGATATCTGTCGATTCGCCAACGTTATAATACTTCATCAGACGGCCATTCAACACGTTGTGCCGCCATAGTTCAAGGGACGTTCTGCAATCAAATGTGATGAATAGGCCTAACTGTAATAAGATTAGGTAATAGGCCAATAATGTGTTGCAAATCTTCGTCTAAGGAATTTGAACAAGCATTCAGAGAGTGCGTAGATAATAGATGCTCTTAGAGCTTTATACCGGACGGTTTCAGTAGAAATTAGCCTTAGTTTTCTTGCTCAATAAGACCATCATGTTTCCGTCCATTGCTGGTCAAAAGCTTCTTATACAGAGCAGCCACGAGCTTTCATCACCATGCTTGCTCATGGTGGATTTGCAATTTCAGACTTGATTTCAGATTTCATGCCTTAATTCCAGGCATTAAAAATTGTTTTGTAAGTAGATGAACTGGTTTTTCTGGTTGATGTTAATCTCGAGGATTTCAACGTGCAGTATGTATACCTAGTTTAAATGCCAGGCCTAAATAATTTAAATTCCTCTTTAAGTCGTATTATGTATGACTTTAATCTAGAACTGGACCCTCGCCAAACGGATGGCTTACAATGAAGAAGTCGTAATTCTCTGACTTGTACTTACAAAGATAAT
The DNA here is from genome assembly GCA_905220335.1 of Noctua pronuba. Classification (NCBI taxonomy): domain Eukaryota; kingdom Metazoa; phylum Arthropoda; class Insecta; order Lepidoptera; family Noctuidae; genus Noctua; species Noctua pronuba. The sequence goes on from LR999894.1 coordinate 12,436,282, forward strand.
AAATTCCATAGTCAAAGGCCTTAGACTATTTTGCATAGAAAGGGAGGTAAAATATTTAACGTTTAAAACAGTGATGTGTTTAGGACATGTTGAGACACAAATAGTTGCCTAATTACCGAATATACGTAATGTCCAATTGTACAACAGTTTGGCGTCGCAAATGGATGGCAGCAGCTCAATTAGTAACCAGCACAATAGCACTAATTAGTTATCTATGGCCATTGAATTATTCTGCACAATGTTGCGTTAGCTATGCCATATTACCTACCTACACTGCTTTAGTTTTAACCATTCTGCTTTTGCAAATCGTGACAGCAGTAATGATTGTTTAACTTGGCGTCAATTGGCCTGAAATAAGTTTAAACTTTGGCTTAAGTTTTGTCAATATTAGTCAACAAATTAAATGTTAACCACAATATACAAACCACAACACTAAGTGCCCATTTACGGACACGCGGCGCGTCGGGCGGCGCGTAGCGCGGGGCGTCGCGCGGGGCGTCGCGCGGCGCGGTGCGCGTTTTTTCCGTTTACGGAGAGGCGGCGCGTGCAGCGGCCCGCGTTATCACACGCCCAAACACAAACATATGGCAATGTCCGATGTTGTTTACGGAGACGCGGGGCGTGCCCCGCCGCGGCGAAAGCCGCGGGCGACGCGGCGGGCGACGCGGCGGGCGATGCGGCGGTGTCATCTGCCATATGTTCGTATTTGAGCGTTTGCGCGTTCGCCGCCGCGTCCGCCGCCGCGTTCGCCGCCGCGTTCACCGCCGCGTCCGCCGCCGCGTTCGCCGCCGCGTTCGCCGCGGCGGGCAACGCTGCACTTCAAGCAAACGCGTGTAAAAACGCTTCTCCGTAAACGCTCTCATACATCGCCATATGTTTGAATTGAAAGCGGGCCGCGCCGCACAACGCGCCGCCCGACGCGCCGCGTCTCCGTAAATGACCACTTATAGCTTTCACGGTTTACAATTAAACTTATACTGTCACTTACGGGATATCTTCCGTGATTGTTCATTATTTTGAGCTCCCGATATTTCGACGCTGTTGCAAGCGCCATGATCGCGGGTTGAATCTCGGAAGATATCCCGTAAATGACAGTATATGTTTAGTTGTAAACCATGAAAGCTTAAAACACTATACCACTAACTATTTACAATACAAAAATCATGAAACAGTTTGAGGCAAAAGTGTTTCAAGATCAAATTCGGGTTCAAACCACGAAATTGACCTATGAAACATTCTTGGAATGCGTCGATTGAATAAGTTTCCATCAAACTTTCGAAATGATAATAATTATAGTATCCAGTAGTAGTAAGTTTTATCGTAACTATCAATGGATGTAACCGCACCCAGATTAATTGTCGGAATAATTATCATAGATCATACAATAACGCGGATAAACACGTATAGTAATGACCTTCATTTCGGACTTCGGCTCTTTACTTAGCGTTGGTCAATGGAAGGCAGTCGGTGAAGTTAGGAAAGAAATCAAATACCGTATTTGCTCACACTTGTGAACAATAATGCAACTTTAAGTTAAACAGTAGAAATATATTGAAGCTTAGAAGGTTTTTTAAACGGTAGTTGATTATGATCATAATAAGAAAAGTAAATAGGTTGTATGGGATGGGTATACCATGCATAATGTTTAAATCTGCTAACTAAATAGACTCAGGTAATGCTTGATGTTGTCTCATAACAATAGCCTCCAAGTTAGTAAGTAGTGGTACTAAGTAAGTACCTTGTAGCATCAATGCTTGTAGCCTTTAGTTAGAGTTCTGCACTTTTCCAGGATTTTGTTGCTTCGTAAAATGGGGGTTAAAACTCTCCAACTTGTCTTGCTCTTAAAATAAAGTTAATTTGATTCTATTCTATTCTAGAGTAGTGTTCCCATTTTAAGTTAACCGCTTGCTACAAAATACATTGTTAGCTATGCAATATTTACTTAAATAGTTTACAGTTAGGTATATTACATTAACTAGTAAGTTTCGGAAAGCATCGAATCGTCTTGCAATCTTTTATTACATAAGTGAGTGCATGGTATTTTCTTCTGTTGATAAACATCCATGTTTGGCATTGTTAAATATTTAACCAACAACTTACTCATTTCTGTATTTTCCATAATTTTATTTGTCTAACTAAACCTTATTTCATAATGGATTGGAAGTAAATAAATAAAAGGTAATATGGCATCATATTGGCTAGCCGCTGTCATGCGGTGGGTAACCCATTTAGAGGTTCTGTGCACAAACAATGAGGTAAGAGAGAAAAGTGGTCAACTCCGTCACTTCACACCTCTGTTTTATCTAACAATTTGATACATCAGTACATCTCCACAATACATTTTTTTCTTAGATAATATCATGCGTAAGATGACTTTTACAACGCGCGAAAGTATTTTTATTTTCTCAATGAAAATAAACTTTTTTGTCTGCCCATTTGTCTCCGCCCCCGCGTCATTAGCATTTTTATAAGGTTACAAATCGTTCATAATTTTAAGTTATCAATAGTTACCTGCGAATTTTCATAATGGAGGAACATCATGTAGGCGTGGAGTTATATTTCCTGGGCTGTCGGCTGCGCTGACGGAAATCTTAATGAGCTAAAAGCTAATATTTGCTTTGCGGTTAAACTGTTGGAAACAGAGATCTACTAAAAGCTGTAATATCTCTTTGACTAATAGATTTCCAATGAGTTAAGCCGTGTCAAGTCAACTTATCGTTAGAAATCGGCTCAGCAGTTTTTCTTCGAATTATAGATGACACTTTATCAATAACAAAGGTCAATTTAATTTGAATACAAACACCCATCGTTAATATCAATTTACGCAATCATACGCATATTTTAACGACCTCTCCAAAGAACGTTAAATTGCAGAAAAGCACGACATTTCTATAGTCCACTCTATGCTGTCATCTTATGTGAGAAAAATGCCCGAGGCTTGGACAGAGCCATTTAAAATCGGCATAATCATTAAGACGGATGGCATTTAATCAATTATTTATAAATAATTTATCATTATTACGTAATTAATAGATTCATTACAGAAGCTTCCTAAAATAGGCCTTGTGTTATGAGAATTAATAACACTTCAAGTTCTTGTAATGGGTGTCTTGGATAATGGATCGTTCAGATCCAAGTGACCCGACCTGACCTATAGAAAACGACACACTTCCCTGTCTTTTGGTTGAAACTCTTGTAACATTTGAATCATTGTGTTTTGGCCGTCACGTCACATAGGTGTTAGGCCTCTTTGCCCTCGGGCCTTATAACCTTTGCTGTCATATGTTTTGTTCTATGATTAGCGAAACAGCATGTAAGTTGCTTGCTAAACACGCTAGTACCTACAGACTGGTCCGGGACTGGGACCGAACTCCGGACTATGAACAGATAATTTACTGAAGTATCTGTCAAAATCTGGTGTTCGCAGCTAGTCCGCAGAACGGTCCGGCCGGTTTGACCGAACCTTTACAGGGCTATTGGTTCTTGAGTTTCTATTGTTTTGTGGTTTCTACTATCTATGCGGTTTGGTCCCGTAGCATTTTCGCTTTATAAGCCACAACCGCATAGTTATGCTTCACCGGAAAACATCGCCTGAATTCGGTCCCCAAATACGGCTTCGCAAATCCTGTCATATTAGTCATTTTTCAGTAAATTATTTAATTTCACGACGTGCCTTGGACATTTTTATGACAGACATGACTGAATCCTGCAACCAGGATCGCCTCCTCACGAGAGAACTCCTCAACGGTTAATAAGCATGGACACGAAACTTTGAATACGCGTTCAATGTTGATAGATAAAACACAATATTTTTCTGTTACTACATTAACCATTATTATAAAAATCACCAAAATGGAAAATAGGAAAAGTATCTACTGTGGTACCAACAGGTGATGCACTTACAATAGTTATGTCATTCATTTTCGTAATCATCATCATCAGCTGCCTGGCCTTTTCCCAACTATGTTAGGGTCGGCTTCTAGTCTATCCGGATGCAGCTGAATACCAGTATTTTAGATGGAGCGACTGCCTAGCTGACCTCCACAGCCCAGTTAGTACTAGGTAATACCCCTTGGTAAGACTGGTTGTCAGAGTTTTTGGGCCACTGACTACCAGTAACGACTATCAAATATCTACAAATGACAGCCGGGACCAACGGCTTTTTCATTTTCGTAATAAAACATCATAAACTTAAATTTAACTTACAGGATATCTTCCGTGATCGTTCATTATTTTAAGCTATCCCGTAAGTGACAGTATAAGTTTAGTTGTAAACCGTGAAAGCTTAAAACATTGTTAAAAACATCATAATTCATTGCATTGTTTCCGTTATAGAGCACAAAGCATTTTCTAGAAAGTCCTTCGAATTTGGATTAATTTGTTTTACCGCCATCAGGGTACAGGTTAGTTAAGAAAGTAGTTTAATTAAGGTTATTTCGTTTATTTCCAATATGTTCATATTCGTTTTCATCTATAATCAGAGGACTAGGCTGATCTCTGTCTACTTCCTAATAGGGTAGTCCCTAGGAGGCGTCGGCGGCAGGATGTGTCCCTTGCCGGCCGCCAGCTGCGCCTCCCGCTGTTTGCGCTTCGCTACTATCTTCTCGTGAGTGCGCTTCATTTCCAAGATCTCCTTCATTTCTTCTTTGTCTTCATCCTTTGAAAAAAATATAAGTAGTAAGCGGATAAATGGTACATAAGTATAGATTGTGTTCATCAGGCAAGACTTGTAGAATCCGTGTCACCCAGGGTTTTAAAAATTAATTTCACAAAAGCTAGAAGATACCCGTATGACGTACGTACTTACAACTTGACGACGTTATTTTAAATAATAGCTGGTGTAAAGACACCTAAAATAAAAGATAATATATGCGAGAGTATACAAAGGTGTGAAGTAGCACAATTATTAGATTTTTGATACCTGTACAATAGAATGTGGCAATAACTTTTTGAATCGCAAGAGAAATAAAAAATTATTGAAAAGAAAGTTAGAAATCCTTATAAATTACAATTAATACCCAGTCATATCGCTATGCCAGGAATCTTTTCCAGAATCGTAGATCGTCTAAAACTGCTTTAACTGATTACACCAGGCCACTTGTACTTCCATTTAATCTTTGATAGTCATACGCACTTACCATTTGTCTTCCACAATTGGCTGACAAACAGTGCAAATAACGACAAGTTACCTTTTGATTTATCCTCAGCACTAGTGCTCTCTTCCCATTGGCCATCGGCTGACTGTAAGTCATTAGGTTCTTGAGCCGCTGCGCCGGTGGTACCCCTCTTTCCACCACCAGCACTATCCTAGCCCACTGGCGCTGCCACTCGTTCCTCGTCTCCGCTATCTTCTGATACGTGTTCCCCATCATGGCGATCAACATGTTCACCAGTAGTATGGCCACTATGATCATGTATACCACGAATAGGAGCTGCAATGGTGTTGCAATCTTTACTAACACCATAACTGGTTTCTTAAAATTATTATGTTTTAGGGAATTTGAAACCTCTTAATCGCAGAAGGTATGCGATTAGTTAATACAGAATTTATAAGTGGATAACCGAAACTGGTTCTATTAAAATTGTATCAGTAGCTACATATTGCAGTTATCAAGATTGCTCTGAATTTTCAATGAAAAGCACACAGCAGGGAACTATTAATTTAAATTCGTTTTAGTTTCACAAATTATCGTCTTCTAATCTCTTCTCAGTTCATATTGTAAAGTTAACTAAGGAACATTTCATTTCATATCGCAATGTACTAATGACTTTACCGTCTAGAGAATCTTTGTGTGATAAATAGATTACCTAACTCCCAATGTGACAAATAGCCTAGTCTGTTTGACTCATTAATATTCTTTCAAATCTCTAATACTAACTAAATAGCGCTGACTCAAACCTATAGTTGATGTGTTAGCAGAAATTAGCACAGTGTCATAACTCGGCAGTGTCGGCGTTAACCAAACACGATGGGGCGTCAGGCGTCGCATAGACGAGCATAACCTTTAGTTGACATAACGCTACGGGAGAAATATCTGTTCGTGAATAGTGTAGCCTCGATAACTGTACCGGATGACGCAGATTAGCAGTTGACGAGAGTTTGCTGTGGATGTATGGGTGTGACGTATCCATAGATGTGTGTGGCGATCCTCAGAAAGGGAAAGCTGACGTTTGAAATGAATAAAACACAAAACAATTCGGTAGTGATGAGTTTAAGGCATCTCACCCTGGGATTAGGTTGGAGGCTGGCACAATGGCTGCAAGGTTCAATTCATGAGTCAAAACAAACGTCGTTTTTAAACACAGTGGTTCTTAAAATCAGCTTTTTGTTTGCCTTTGACCGCTAGAAGACCTACATGACGGCGGAAAATCTAATACTGATTAAGAAATACCGCCTTGAATGCTAATGAACATTTACGGAATATTGATTTTTCTAATGGAAAATTACATTGTGTTTAATACAGTCTTAGGACGAAACTATGTCATAACGTCAAAGCTACCGTTTCGTAGTAGCAAGACGTAATATGTTTACCATGTTTTAGGGTCCATGTCACCGTTTGCGAAATGTGTGAAAATCATACTATTTATACATATTGCGTAGAAATAAGTATTCTACCGAATATAAGGAAAGGGATCAAGGACGATCACAGTTTCTGTGTAGAACGTGTCAAATTTCGACACTAAATTCAATGTTATGGAAACTTGGTAAATGCCACTAGGCTGTTTAGTTATTTATTGAACAAGATGCGTGACATACGTCTGTAGTTCAAAGAGATCCTTTTGTCTTGTAAAAGCTTGTTAATAATAAATCGTTTCCTTTTTTGTCTTGATTGTTGAGACTGTGCTGTCTGTCTTTGATGGATAAAATAAGTTAAAATTAAATATAATTTTATTTTAGACTTAAGTCCATAGTTTTGTCAGTATTTTAGTTTTAGTTACAATAGTGCTTAGGTAAAAGTATTGTTAGTTTTAAGACTATGAACGCTATTTTAATAGAAAATAGGGTAATCAAATCAAGCTGTTTAAGCCAACATTGAAAATTCCAGGCTTCTAAACTAGAAGAAACAAAAACGCCAGAAACATCCGTTTGTACTTCCCGAAAGGATCTAGTCTAGACTATACAGTTAATTCCTTACTTCCGTTTCGGAACAAAATTACAAATCAATTTAGGGCCCCGCATGCTACCTTGCGCAGACTCACATAACCTTTGCATTTATACTTGCTTCAAAAGCAATGCAAGGGCAAAAGATAATTTGGTTTTTTCCATCGACTTTCTCAGTAGCAGCCACGGGTCTGGATTTATGCCCGGTTGATGTCAATAGGGTTGACCCCTTATTACAGGGGACTTAAACATAACTGGCGAAATGTGGGTGTAGGTACTATTATTAGGTACACATATGCATACCCCTTCGGAAAGGTCAGGTGTGCTGTTTTAGAAAAACTGATCGGTATTTTATTGGAAACAGTGACTGGGACCAAAATGAATGACTTTGTTACCATTTTCTGAATATACACATAACGTACCTTGGCCTCAATCTCATGATCAGTGCGATCAAACGCTCCGTAGTAGTCGGAGAACGAGGTGAGAGACATGAGGAACATAGCCATGATGCTCTCCATGGGAGACGGCATGGGGTTCGACACCGAGTCGTCTACCCCTTCGGGGGTGTTCGGGTTGTCGAATGATAGGAATATTATGTAGTATGCTACGGAAAAAAAAGTGGATTAATCCAAAATTCCGTACTTAATTTAGAATCTGTCATAACAAAAGATTCTCGTTATTTTTACTAGATCTTCAGTCCATCTGAACGAAAACAGGCTGTAACGCCCTTTGTTTAGAATACTGCTAGACGAAGGGCGCTTACCACCCCGTTTGCAATCGCCACTCCAGAAAGCTCGCCACTCAAGATTTTAATTGATCCAGAAATTACCTCTCTATGCTTTTTACCTTGTGAAAAGCCCATGACAAACACCAGATAAATGCAGACGAACCGAAGTAGATCACCCATCACCATTCTGTAGATCATCACTACGAATGGACCAACAGTCTTGAAGCCTCTATCAAAAAGAAACAATGGAAGATAAAAATTAATATTATAATGACTGCTACTCCTGTCCTGCATGAAAAGGACAAAAAGTAGGCAAAGAATTTTAATGCTATCTTGAGCCCAAAGTTGAACTTTGGATCGAGGAAGAGAAGATGAAATTTGAAAGATAATGGAATGCCTGCAGCATATTCACAAGATTATAAAATATAATTTTAACGAATTAAATACGAGGATAAAGACGGTAAAGTAAAACTTACACGACAGCACATAACAAGCGAAAGTGGAAGAGATAAGGGAATACCCAAGTGGATTTTATCTTCTGCCGTTTCCGCTCCGTGCTTTTGGGTGCTCCGTGAGACGGATATTATGCTTTTTTATTATAATTTTATTTGAAACTTTTCGCGTTTTATAACTTTTGAGCAAATTGCCCGACGTTATGTTCAGTGGAAACAGCCATTTAAGTCTGACAGCATCGATTCGCATTTTATCTATTGAAAATGGCTATTTTGTTTGAAGATGAAGAGGGAATTGATGTGTACGACATCAATTCTCTTTTCCGCATGGATTCAGCTTTCACATTTTTGTGATTCAAATGCATATTAGTGTAGCACTAGATTTTATATGTTAAAGGGTGCTTTTAAACGTTAACGTATGGGAACTGATGCTTGCGCATGCGACTTAACTCAGCTAATTGCATCTGATCAGTTGGGGGCTAGGCGACCGAGGGGAGGGAGGGGACATTGCGAATTAAAAATATACTGTTTACCGACTTCAAGCAAGTTATAGCATACGATAGTATCCTATTGAAGCTCAAGCATACGATAGCGATCAGTAGCGAAGGGTAAATTTTTGTAAGATTTTAGCTGGAGTACAAATATTATCTTTAATGTGATTATATGATAGCCATCTATTACAGCCTTTGACTCACGATACGAATAACTAAGTGTGTAACACCCAACTAAATGCGAATCGATGCTGAAACATTGTGATTTCACCCTAAAAGTGTAAATCACAACAAAAAAACTAGAAGGACGAAACCCAAGAATAAGAATGATAGAAAATGTAGAAGAGTCCGTTGCCCAAGAGCAGGATATTACAGCTCAGCAAAAATTAAGACAACAGAAACTAGTGGTAGTTAAATAGGGAATAGCACCTGCAAAAGAACAAGAAGTAGGGTGCGGTGGTCAGCATGATGATGACGGCTAGATGATCTTCCTCCTCGTCGGCACACCACAGACGCAGTGTTGGAAGTACTAACATCAGGATGCAGGAAAACAGGAACATTACCCTGGGGACACAGTAATTATGAAGACAGAATTGGAATTTAGACAAATATCGATACACCGAGGAGTTATAGTCCGGTCTAGTTAGCTCAAAAAATAGGTAAGGTTACAATAAATCTCATAGATCTAAAAATTTGATTGGTACGAATTGCAGGTGTGGGATCGGTGGGGACTTTTCATATGTCATTGATAATGGTGTTCCCAACATTCGTACCAATTTTCAGTTTTATGCGAATTATTGTAACCTTGAATGTCTATTTTTACCGGACTATCAGCCAGAGGCCAGGTTTGAAATTCATACAAAATATCTGCAGCACGCTAGCAAATGTTTTCCCGACTCCGATGAAAAGGTCACTTGTCTTTTATCGTAGATCGTAGCTACTTACCGTGATGGGACTGTACTTAGGTTCTCTATAAACATTTTAATTCCCAAGAACCGAGCTTCTCTTAACGCGGCACCCACATACGCTAACGCACCCACCCATAGCAAAAGCTCGGCAGATATTCTTACCTGAAACGAAAAAGTTAAGCAAGGAATTATTAAGTAGGTAAGAAGTATATTAATGTCCTAGAAGTTTAGTCAAGTACTTGATTGCAAACAAACTTGGATTACTTCAAGAACTTACTTTTGCTTGCCAAGACTCAAAGTTCATCAGTCTACAGTCTTCAGTGAGATCTTCCCACCAACCTTCCATATCTGATTCTCTCGGCCCTGGAAATACAAGGAACAGATGAATTTACAACGCAATATTACAAACTGAAATCTTCAGTATAGTGATGCACCTCGGTTCTTTGGAACCATGATACACTATAAAAATGCTGTACGAAAACCAAATAAGCATCCAGCAGATAAATGATATTTTTCCGGGATAAATTAAGACAAACTCATAGAGTATGCAGCAGTGGCTTCCCTTTGAAAAACGGCACACATTAACGATATGTACTCCGGCTTACCTCTTACAAAAATTGATCCTTCGCTACTGGTATGCAGCACATTGTACTAGTCATCATCAACTCCTGCTCATATCCGATTTTTTGCTACTTCCATTCGTATGTAGTTCTCTATTAACCGCCGTCTCATGAGTCATCCCCTTTCTAGCCAAGAGAGAATATAGTTTTACTTACGTTTGTCCTTATCTTTATCCTTTCCGTGACTCTTGAAGCGCGCACACTGCGCTCCATCAGGTTTGCTCCCATTGATAATCTCAACAGCCCCCGGATCAAACTCCGAGCCGTTCAGCGGTATTGTACAGTTCTCTACAATACAAATCAGCTTTCATGAACCAATGAAGTTTTATAAAGGAAGGAAATGAAACAGAATATTATGTTGAAGATTTTGCAACACTACATTTTACAACCGATGACGAAATGGAAGCGGGTTCTCTTGATTACGAGAAACAAGATCGAGTTCCGGTGATTCAACTTGACCCTTCGACATTCTGTTAAATTAATTCAGTTAACACGTTATATAAATATATAAGTACCAAGCTAAGCTTAAAACCTTCCTCAGATAATAAAGCATCAAAATGTGAAAGTGACAACAAAATGATTGTGTTTTATGGTTTTCGAAAATGAAAGGTCAAAGGTTCGACCATTTATTATAGCAATAAAACCTATACCTTCGTCAAATGATGTGGTCTTTTTGAAAACTTTGTGTTTATTATGTAATACATAGGATACAAATCATACAATACAATAAGGAACAAGTAATGTGAAGGGCCTGCCGTAAATCTACCATGTCTAGAAATTGGCCCATGTTTATAGACAACATAACATCACACTTGCTTTCCCCGAAGGGTAAGACAGCAGCATACACATACTCAGGTATTAAATACCTACGTCAACATTTACATAACAGCAGGCGAGCCTATTGCCATCAATCGGGCACTACAGTTCTTTTTTGTTAGTAGAGAAATATGGAAAACAAGATAATGTATCTAAAAAGTAATCTGTCGATAAAAAAAATTAACAACAAAACAGTCTATTCCAATCGAATTCAAATTCATTTATTGTTTGTCACAGGTGAATTATTAGTTCTTATGATTATTATAAAGGATCGCTGTAACATACCTTTAAGGTGTACAATATTTAATGGTGCTTCCATGTTTATTTAACATTAACATCATTGTTCGTCCTAAGTCAATGTCCATCATTGCATCATGCATTAATACGGGGTGTAAACAGACCCTTCACGAAGCCGTCAACCAAGCATTCTGGACATCATACTAAGTAACTTTACGCAATTTTTTTTGCTGGGAAACGATTTTTTTTTTGGGGTGAAAAATCACGTTTTATGGTAGAACTCAATGTAACGCACACAGAACATTGTGCTGATGGATGGATTGGATAGTACGGGGGTCGTGGAGGTGTTTAAAGTAAAAATCTTACTTTAAAAACATGTATTTTTATAAAAACTTGTGAAAAAGTTGGAACTTTGACCCCCAATATCTCCGTAACTAGAAGGTTCCCAGGTATGGTCTAGAACAAAAAAATGATCGCATTGACGGGGAAAACAAGTGCGTTTCGGCTTCGTTAAGGGTCTTTTTACACCCTTTATAATTTGTTCATTCACAAGATCAGGTTAAAAAATTAATAATAAATAAATAAAAAATAAGTCAAGTAATAGGTACATTGATTTCATACAAATTAGATTAAAATTGATTTCATTAAAATTAAATTACTCATTGATGTTCTCATGATGTCATACCAATTAAATTGTTCATTGATGTCATACAAAATTAAATTATTCATTGATGTTATAAAAAATTAAAAGAGAAACAAAAAGAGTCTTATAGTAACTGATAGCGACTTACCAACTTCTATTACCAGATCCGTATCATTGACAGGTCCAACAGTAGCGTTCAGTGCCGTAGTATTCAGGGCCCTGTCAGGAGGTCCCGGTCTCAGCGTGAAACAGACCAGAGAGATCAAGAAGTAGCACGAGAACAGTATGAACTGCCGGTAGAAGCGGAACTTGACGAACGTGTCCCATTTGGTCTTTAGGAGGTCGATCAACATCCCTTCGAGGAGGCCCAGGTGTTCGTCCTTCTCCTGTAAAAGTTTGGATGTGGTTTGGTAAAAGAAAAACATTGTAAAACATCCTAAGAAATCGTCTTTATCAATATCAAAAAGCAATAGTATCACAATCTCTGGATATGTTCCAGAAATCATATGTGTATCTAATTGAATACAAAATTATTTCCATTATTTTTCTCTACTGCGGCGCTGCCCAAAAGGAAGGTAATGTTTTTCTAGTAATCCATAACCCAAGACTGTGAAACTGGCTTGCCAACCTAGAATTTTACGGAATTTCGAAACTTACGCCAAACGTCACCAAATTCAACGCAGAATCCTTGCAAATGCACCCCGTCTCCGTATCGATAGTATCGACCTGCCCCAACGGGTAGGCAGCACACGTGGTGGCGCCGATCTGCCAGTAGATCTCGCGCTCGATGTTCAGGATGTGGAAGAACATTTCCGTCCGGGCTAACTTCGCAGCTAGGGTCAGGGGTGTCAGGTTCAACACGTTTTTGATGTTTAATGAGGCTCCCACTTCGAATGCCATGTCGAATGTTTCCTGTATTAAAGAATCTGTTATTATAATAGTCACTCTACTGTTGTTGACTTTAATAGCCATAAGGCGTTCACGTGTTGGTGTTGCTATTGGCTGTACGTGTACAGACGCCAGCACAACCACCTACCCGAAACGAAATCTATTAAAGAAATTTGACAGATTGAATGATGTTTGATTGATGCGCTGGAGCCTGCACAACTTTTCTGAAACTTCCAACATCTGCTATCACGATAAGTGGTTTACTGATCAATAATTTGCTGGTCTCTTCTTGCTCTCTTACTTAAATCAACACATTATCTTCAAATTACACCATTAATTGCACATCTTTCGGTATCAAATTCAAAGTTTGCTGACAAGCATTTACAGCATCTATAATAGGTTGGTTGAAGCCCTGCTGTGCACTCTGTAGAGTAGCATCGTCTACAGCTGCATCAAGAAATTCAGTATAAAATCATTAATTAAAAGCTCATAGTCACCATCTTCTCATATATGACGAGCATGTGCAGCACGGTGTTGCCGTTCGTGTCTTGTTTGTCGGGGTTGGCGCCACGAGCGAGGATCAGTCGATAGCACTCCTCCTGACCCAGACACGCAGCGAAACTTAAGGGGTACTCGCCCCAGTATACGTAACTGTAACGATATTGATTTCGCTAATGACTCTTTTTTACCAGTGAACTAGACTACAAAGCAATGTTTAAATGCTGGTTTGGCAAATAACTGGTTTATCGTCTGTTCTATCAAATCTAGTTCGAGCCATACTTTCCTATGAAAACTGTACGAGCAATTCTCACTTCATCATGGAACACCAAATCAGCATCATACTTCTAATCTTACTATCAATTTGGGATAGGCGCAATATATTTTATATCTTTATCACCCGGAGGAGTCGTGATCAGTCGTTATCTCAGTGCTCACTTCCATCCTAGCTGCATCATCTATCACACAATACATCCCAGGGCATCCTCCTTACTTTAGTCTCTAAGGTCCGATTTACACTGGTCAAGGACAGATGGTAAGTCACTGTTACTGTTAGCTTATGTCATCCCACAGCTAGCCAAAGGCCTTTCACCATGACTACCAAATCCTGCGATCCAGGGCCAATGTGAACCACTGGTCGTTGGTTCTTCCAGCTCGTCCCGCCATCTATTGCGAGAGTGCGAGGTCTATCTAGGTCTAGTGGCAAGTAGCGAGTACAAATACAGTGGCGAGTGGCGAAAACCTGGAGAGTGTCAGTTGACTCACTACTGTCAGAATCTACTTCCCTGTGCACTTGACCAATGTAAATCAGGCTTAAGACAAATCATCCAGCTTCGCCTTACCCGTTATAATTAGTCTCCGGCTGTACATTGACCCACTCATGGTCAAAGGAGTCATTTCGTGAAGCCTTCTGATCTTCAGGACACATGAAGTTGCCATAACAACGCTCATGGTAGTTCGCACCGGCGTCTAGGAGGAACTTCACCATTGTAGGGTCTTCGTTTACTATTGTTATGTGGAGTACACTCTCCCCTATAAAAGAAACAAATCATTTATCTGGGGATAAGCCGTGCGCCTTACTAATGGGATTTCTCAATTTGCAGTTATGACGAACTTTCATCCCCTAGTTAAACCCTTTTGGGAGTAAATTTCAATACAGTCGTCAATAAAATATATACTGTTTAATATGTACACGGTGTAAACGGACCCTTCATAAAGTTGTCAACCAAGCATTCTGTATATCAAATTAAGTAACTCAACGCAAAAACTATTGCCGGGAGGCTGACTTTTTTTTAGTGTGAAAAATCACGTTTTTTTTGTCTTACGACTGAATGTAACGCACTCTCAAAACAGTGTGCTACTGGATGCATTGAATAGTATGGGGGCTGTGGAGGTATCGAAATTAAAGTTATAAGATAAAAAACTAGTATTCAACAAAAATTTTGTAAAAATTGCAACTTTGGCCCCCAATATCTCCGTAACTAGAAGGTTAATCCCAAGTATGGGCCAGAACAAAAAAATGATTGCAATGATGGGAAGAACAAGTGTTTAATTGAATAGTATGGGGGTTGTGGAGGTATCGAAATTAAAGTTATAAGATAAAAAACTAGTTTTCAAATTTTTTTTTGTAAAAGTTGCAACTTTGGCCCCCAATATCTCCGTAACTAGAAGGTTCCCAGGTATGGGCCACAACAAAAAAATGATTGCAATGATGGGAAGAACAAGTGTTTAATTGAATAGTATGGGGATTGTGGAGGTATCGATATTAAAGTTAGGCATGTATTTAAATCGATATCTGAATATTCCCGTTTTTCGAACAAAATATTTCAAAGTTAAACCAAAAATACTGACTTGCACACAAATTATGCACACTAAATAAATCAAATTCAATATATTGTTTAATGGTATTTGCAGAACTGTTTTACTGAACGAATAACTATTATCAAAATAGTATATCTAACAATTCCTTAGTTCAACAAACATATTAAAACTTTTTTAAGGAAAACCATCACCTAATTTACTTTTAGGAACATCGTTTATTCTAAATAAAACCCAATTAATTCAGTCTTTATTCATCTTTATATAATTAAGTACACAAAACACGTTTGGTTTCTGTCACGGCTCCAGTACTGCGGGGCTCCGACGTTCCCACGCGAGCTTATCGTCGCAGATGGGTTTTACGTTCACCACCGCAGCTTCGGCTTGCTGGCCGGCTTGAGCCGGTCAGCCTCAGCCGCGGCAGCGAGCGTTAAAACCACCTGCTCCTCAGCTCGCGGGCCGCCTCGCCCCTCCGCGCCTACGCGGGCTTAAATTACACTCTAGGGGTAGGGCAGACAAGACTACGTGGAATCGGTTTTGCAGCAATTCGTTTCTGTCACTAACTTTTGTAGCACAACATATTGACTTTTTAGGAGAATATTTTAATTTCATGAAATTTCAAAATAAATACGTAAAACTAACTCAAAAGCGTTTTTATTGATAATGGAAACTTACTTTATTGTGACATTGTGCCTTTAGTTATCAGTTTTAGAAATTCCGTAGTATGATTGTACAATTTAGAGTGCAAGTTAGTATTTTTGATAAACAATTCGTATTTTAGGTGTGAATTCGATAAAAAAGGTCATCTCGTTTTGGTTGATTTTTTTGTTTTTTTTGTAGGACACTTTTTGTTAATTAATTGGTTTTTTTGCACAGCATTCATTTTTCTGGTATGCATTCAGTTAATTAGTGGAGTTACCTAGTGTGCTGAAAAAATATACAGATGTGCATTTAATAATATCACTTAAAGTTATAAGATAAAAAACTAGTTTTCAAATTTTTTTTGTAAAAGTTGCAACTTTGGCCCCCAATATCTCCGTAACTAGAAGGTTCCCAGGTATGGGCCACAACAAAATAATGATCGCAATGACCGGAAGAACAAGTGTCTTTCAGCTTCGTTAAGGGTACTTTACACCCATAATGTAGATAGACCTACAGATGTTACACCCTCGACCATTTTATCCATTAATTGGGTTGAGGAGGTCAGATAAGCAGTCGCTCCATGGAAAAACTGGTATAGCTACATCCAGTATGACTGGAAACTGACTCCAACATAGTACGTTGGGAAAATACTAGGCAGATTATAGAACAAAGATAGGACCTTGACCAATTTTGATAAAGTATGAAGTGTTCTAAGTACAAATAACTGACCTTAAAATTCGATAACTTTCATCATTAGGTAGATGGAAAATGCCTGCATTGTAATATTGTTGTAGATAGGAATCTTCCTAAAGTAATTAATGGACGGGATAGAAGCACTAAATCACTGTCAGATTAATTTTGGGCCTTGATAGACATTATCAGGCGCTCTATCTGATTGACTGCGCGAAATTATGGTAAAATAAGCTTTTCGCGCTGAAGTAAGGTACTTGCTAATGTTCCTAAAAGCACTTTCATCTAAAAATAACCAATATTGCCGACTCATCTCTGACAAAAAGTCTCTTATTGGGCTGGGCCGATTACTATCAATATTACTGAACAAGTAATTTGGTAAAGCGTTATTCCTATCATTGACGGCACCGTTGGCGCAGTGGCTGAGCATTTGCCTGCTGCGCTGCGTGTCGCGGGTTCGACCCCCGCACGGAACAAATATTTGTATGGTCTATAGATAGTTGTTGCGGTTGTAGTGGTGTGTATGTGAGTTTAAATGTTTGTAAAGCACCCACGATATAGGGGAAATTCCTAGTGTGGGGCAACGTTTAGAAAAAAAAACAAACGAACAAAAAAAAAACTGTGAACAGCCAAATACGTCAAAGAAAGTGCTAAATAACATTTACAGATATCGACCTTAGATTATTACGACGAAAGAGAACAGCTTGTGGATCAAGAAAACATTTATTATAGGCGTCTTTAATCAGAGAAAACTTATGAAATATCAATGTCCAGTCGTTATCACCGACGAGCACAAACGAGCACAATATATCTCATGTAAGCACTGTTTGAGCACAAATCGATTCCGTACGTGACTCCTTGCCTGATCCGAAAGTAATGAATCCTATATTGTTGGATTTGTACTGACATTATGCGGACCAAGCACAGACGCCTCGGCGCCAAATCTCGCCGATATTTTGGTAAGACAACATATTTTACGGATTATTAGGAATAGGATTCGATTTTGTAGAAATATCTTTATTTTGCAGTACACTATCTTATATATCTTGACATATGTGCATGTATAGCTGCTAGACGAGAGGACTATCAGAAAGTCTTGTGTAGCTAAGCTTTAGTAAAAAGTTTCTACTAAGTAATAGGGATCTAAAATTGTGTAATGCTTACCTCTTAGCTGAGATAATATTATTTTTTTAATCCTATGAAAATAGACACAGTGGTGCGACCACACAATGAAACAAAATGTGGACAGTATTATTATAAGTACTTCTTTTAATATAGCATTAGACAAAACGAAAACAAGGTGTTACGGTAATTTTAATGTTATATAAAAGGCGTAAGTGTATTTAATAAAAAAGTCGATTACAAAATTAACCTCAAAATTGTTAAAAAAAATCATCATCATCATCATCATCAGCCCATAGCAGTCCACTGCTGGACATAGGCCTCCTCAATTGCACGCCACTCAACTCGATTCTCAGCAACTCTCATTCAGTTGCTACCAGCCACCCTGCGAAGATCATCACTCCACCGAGCCTGAGGGCGTCCCACCTTACGTTTGCCGATTCGCGGTCTCCACTCAAGAACACGTTTACCCCAACGGTCATCGGTTCTACGGCTAATATGACCGGCCCATTGCCACTTCAGCTTGCTGATTCTGTGAGCTATGTCGACAACTCTGGTTCTCTGCCGGATCACCTCGTTTCGGATGCGATCCCTCAGAGAGACTCCAAGCATAGCGCGTTCCATAGCTCGCTGAGCGACCTTGAATTTATGAACCAGCCGTACCGTGAGTGTCCACGTTTCGGCCCCGTAAGTCATAACAGGCAGGACGCACTGGTTGAAGACTTTAGTCTTTAGACTCTGTGGAATACGCGACGAGAAGACCCGACGAAGCTTCCCAAACGCTGCCCAGCCCAGCTGAATTCTTCTGTTAGCCTCCCTCTCAAAGTTGTTCTTACCAAACTGCAGAGTTTGCCCGAGGTAAACATATTCTCGAACAACTTCGAGAGGACCGCCATTGACAACAACAGGTCTTGGGGTGACGTGTTCGTTGAACATAACCTGGGTTTTGTCCAAGTTCACCCTGAGACCAATGCGTATTGAAGAATCAACTAGGCCATCCAGCATCTGCTGCAAGTCGTGCAGCGATTCAGCCAGTATGACGATGTCGTCTGCAAATCTCAAGTGTGAGATGTACTCGCCGTTGATGTTAATCCCACGTCCCTCCCATTTTAGCGTCTTAAACACATCCTCCAGTGCGTTGGTGAACAATTTCGGGGAAATTACATCCCCTTGCCTCACCCCCCGACGCAATGGGATATGTTTTGTTTGCTGGTTCTGAGTTTGGACGGTCATTGTGGCGTTTTCATAGAGATTTCTCAGCACTTGGATATATCGCCAATCCACTTGGCATCGCTGCAGAGACTCCAGAACTGACCAGGTCTCGACAGAGTCAAAAGCCTTCTCATAGTCCACAAATGCAAGACACAGCGGCCGATTATACTCTTCGGACTTCTGTATAATCTGCCGCACTGTGTGGATGTGATCTATGGTGCTATATCCTCCTCGAAACCCAGCCTGCTCCGGTGGCTGGAAGTCATCGAGTCTTCGCGCTAGACGATTTGTGACGACTCTTGAAAACAGCTTATACACGTGGCTAAGGAGCGAAATGGGTCTGTAGTTCTTTAATAGGGTTTTGTTCCCCTTTTTAAAGAAAAGAACTACCACGCTCCTTTTCCACGCTTCTGGAGTTCTCCCAGAGAACAGGACCGAGTTGAAAATCTCCCGAAGCTCTCTTAATACAGGGCTTCCTCCCGCTTTCAGGAGCTCAGTCGTTATCCCATCCTCACCAGGGGCTTTTCCATTTTTAAGCTTTCTAAGAGCCGCCTCGATTTCGTCTTGGCTGACTTCTGGCAGGTCTTCTGTGAAATGGCGGGTTAAGGTGGCTCTGGAATCCTCATTTTCGGGATCAGGTCGAGACGCGTGCGATGCGTACAACTGGCCGTAGAAGTTTTCGATTTCTGAAAGAATATCCGGCTTCGAAACGACGCTATCCCCACTAGATTTGGTCAACTTCGTCAGGTGGCTCCTCCCAAGTGATTGGACGAACACTTTCGACCCCCGGTTTTTCTCAATCGCTTTTTGTATTGAGCGTGTGCTGGAGGATCGAAGGTCGCGTCGTACCAATTTCCTAATCCTTTTATTGAGTGCCTGTAGTCCTGCCGAAGTGATGGGTGGGTTTTCACGTCGTTCCGTCATAAGCTCCAGAGTCTCCTCCGAAAGTTTGGACTTCTTGCCCGTACGCCGCATTTTACAAAAACGCGTCCCTTCCTCCCTGAGAATTTCCACAACCACACAACCACAACAAAAAAAAATATTAATAGAAAAAAAACATAAAAAAGTGTTTAAATACATCCTGCCAATCAAACTTAATCAAAAGAGACATTGCGTTTTTATCCTTAAATATAAATTTTATTGAAATATTTGGCATAGGTATTTTAGAAGAGGCAATTAACATCGATGAAGGAAACAGGAACTGCACCACTTGTGATGACCAATTTACTTACAATTACGAGCTTTCGAAAATAATATCATTCGATTTGAATGGCACTGATAAAAATTCTCTTACTAATGTTCCTGTTACCATAACAGTAAAGAACAAAACCTACAAAATCTTGGGCGCATCTGAATTCATTCCAGCATTAATTCCAGGCGGTCTTGGCCATTACCGATGTCACTGTTTTATGAATGAGCGTTTCTTTTGCTATGATGATCAACATCTCAAACTTATTGAAAGTATTGACCAACAAATATACTTACATTCATTAAGCTACATCCAAATGTAACTTACTTAAATAAAAGTATTATAATAAGTGATTAGTTAATTTTGTAATCTCCTTTTTACTAAATACACATGAGCCATGTAATATAGCATTAAATTACCGTAACACCTTGTTTTCGTTTTGTCTAATGCTATATTAAAAGAAGTACTTATAATAATACTGTCCACATTTTGTTTCATTGTGTGGTCGCACCACTGTGTCTATTTTCATAGGATTAAAAAAATAATATTATCTCAGCTAAGAGGTAAGCATTACACAATTTTAGATCCCTATTACTTAGTAGAAACTTTTTACTAAAGCTTAGCTACACTAGACTTTCTGATAGTCCTCTCGTCTAGCAGCTATACATGCACATATGTCAGTGGAGGTGAGGATTGAGGGACCAGTTTTAATAATCGCTATCTTCAAATTGCGTCAATATTCTTTTACCATTTCTTTTTACAAAATGTATTTAGTATTTTACTATAACGTTATGTAGAAAAAGAAAGATTTTATTTATTTGATTTGGTAATATTCACTAAAATATTTATTTTTGTTATGTGGACTGAGGGACCACAGTTCAATCGTTATATTTTTTTAAATCTTTAATGCTGTGTGGTCTGTTATTTAGAAAATATCTTAAAAAATTCTTTACTAACTGTCTGTATTCACAAAACGTTCTTTTTTAAGATACTTTCCGAGATCTGGCTGATCGTCTGTGAGAACTGAGGGACCACACTTTATGGGTCGTAGTTTTTAATATATTTGTTTACAAATTCCCAGATTTGTTTTACAATTGTTT
The DNA here is from genome assembly GCA_905220335.1 of Noctua pronuba. Classification (NCBI taxonomy): domain Eukaryota; kingdom Metazoa; phylum Arthropoda; class Insecta; order Lepidoptera; family Noctuidae; genus Noctua; species Noctua pronuba. Next base: position 12,457,437 of record LR999894.1, read on the forward strand.
TAAGACTACTACTAACTCCTACGATTTCTATTTTGCGACATATCAGTGTGGTCCCTCAGTTCACACGCACATTTCCCAAACCACTGCAACTCTTGAAAGCCACCACCAGTGGCGACCACCAGAAAAGCGCGGAGACAATGAAGTTCGACGAAGTCCCAGTGGATCCCGCATCGAAATTAATCAGAAAAGAATACCGGGGGAGTAGGAAAAACATAATTTCCACCGATAACCTGTTATTAATTATAGTATCATCATGTTTTTGTCATCCAACAACGCTCCCTGTAATTTCTTTTATCCCTCATTCGAGCGCCAATAAATCCTTGTACAACTACGTATGTAAAGGGTGGTGCAAAAGTTACTTTCCCTTTTTTTTTGTTGAGTGGGAAAATCCTCCTGGTTACCCTCCGTCTGGGGCGAGCGGAGGGTTATATCAGACTCTAACGACTAAAAACCCACTGTTCCTACTACTACCATGTATCGGGGACCCAGGAGATACAAGTAGGTACAGACGCCAGCACATCAAGCTACCCGAAACTGTCAAATTTTCCCAATCAACCTTGAACCTAATGCTTTAGCGATAAAGTAGAAAATCTATTAAAGAAATTTGCAGATAGTAGTAGCTTGAGGTGCATTCGTTACTACCGTGCATTATTGTTCTGCTTACCGCAATACTCATCACCCATGTAGACGTCGTTGATGAGCTTGGGATAGAACCGTAGCAGTCTTTTAGCCAAGTTAGCTAACAGCGAGGAGGCGTTCAGCAGACATAGGTGGAGGATAGTCTCTCCTACAGCTCCTCGTTCCTACAAGCAAAGGTTAGACCAAAAAACTTCATCAGCAAGATAATTCTTACTTTGTCTTTAAAGTTTGATCTGTGCGTTTGATCGATATCATCATCTGCCTAGGCTTTTCCAAATGATGATTTCGACTAGCTCTTAAAGCAAAGGTGTACCTCATGGTACACCCTCATTTCGCAACTTATCTTTGAGTCCCATGTAATAGGGGGCGAACCTATTGCTACTAATCGGGCACAAATCCTGACTCCGTGGCTGCTACTGAGAAGTTCCTGATGGAAAAACACAGTAACATTTTGCCCGACCTGGCAATCGAACCCAGGACCTTATGCTCAGCAGTTGCGCTTGCGACCGCTAGACCAACGCGGCAGTCAGTCTCGAAATAGACTGTTTATGAAAACCTTATATTCAAGACTGTTTACAGATAATGCGTTTTTTTAAACAAAGTAATTTCACGAAAAGCTGAGTTTGCAAAAAAACACATCTGGGCGAACCATCCTGATGAAGCATTTGTTTTTCGTCACCTTGAGGTCCCAGCAGAGTTCCCTGTAACCAGATGGGTTGGCGTCATACTCCTCCTGTGTGACCAGGGGCCAGTCTTTCTCCACGTCAAAATCTTCATCTGGGTTCTCCATACTCCGCAAAGGAGGTAACTGTGAAAAGAGAAGTCATTTCTTATCATGTTTCTGACATGGTCAACCAAAAAGTGGTAGAAGAATGGTAACGTGTTACTTAGTCACGGTAAATGCAAGCTCAATCAATATGATCAGGAATTATCGGTACTGCGGTTACGAAAACACCTATTAAATGTGTTTATTACAGGATTATACTCCAAGGATCACTAATGAAGTCATTTATATGGATACATGGCACATAAATGCTCCTCCGTGGACAATTAAAGTTAAGTGAGCATTTTTTCTGATTTTGTATTTTTCCTGGAACGAAACTCTCCAAACGTCCGATCAAAGTGTTAAAATAAATAACCCATCGGAAAACCTGAGACTAGAGATGCCGTGCATTCTACCAGCTTCTACGACAAATCTTTTACAGTCGAAGCAGTGCGGCTATGGAATGACTTGCCTGAGTCAGTAAGGCACGCCCAAACCTAGACCACTTTCAAAATATGGTCAACAACCACTTCCTCTCTCCATATATACATGGTTCTCTGCTCTTGATGATTTTTATTTGGTATATCTATAATATAAAAATGAATCGCAAAATGTGTTGGTAAGCGCATAACTCAACAACGCCTGGACCAATTTGGCCAATTTTTTTTTTAAATGTTCGTTGGAGTTCAAGGATGGTTTTTACGGCGAGAAAAATTCAAGGTAGGGTAGGTAGGATAGGTAGGGTAGGTAGGGTAGGTAGATAGGGTAGGTAGGGTAGGTAGGGTAGGTAGGGTAGGTAGGGTAGGTAGGGTAGGTAGGGTAGGTAGGGTAGGTAGGGTAGGTAGGGTAGGTAGGGTAGGTAGGGTAGGTAGGGTAGGTAGGGTAGGTAGGGTAGGTAGGGTAGGTAGGGTAGGTAGGGTAGGTAGGGTAGGTAGGGTAGGTAGGGTAGGTAGGGTAGGTAGGGTAGGTAGGGTAGGTAGGGTAGGTAGGGTAGGTAGGGTAGGTAGGGTAGGTAGGGTAGGTAGGGTAGGTAGGGTAGGTAGGGTAGGTAGGGTAGGTAGGGTAGGTGGGTAGGTAGGGTAGGTAAGTAGGTAGGTAGGTAGGTAGAGAAGGGTAGGTAAGTAGGTAGGTAGGGTAGGTAGGTAGGATAGGAAAAAGGTGCATTGCAACGCATGCCGGGAACAGCTAGTATTCATATAGATTTGAATAATATGCTTTATGAATGTATGTAATTGATACACCACAGACTACCTGCTGTATTGTCTTTCCCCATTCCTGTAATCCATCTAAAGGTTGTCTTGAACAGATCGCTTTTAGCGATAAGACCGCCCATTGTGTCACTCTATGTGAAATGTTTTCTTTTGTGAATGTTACTTGTACGAGTATGGTGTACATAATAAAGAATATTCTATTCTACCCCAGATCTTTGATGACAATATTAACCAAAACATTGAGTGCCAGTCTTCTTATTTAGCAATAGTTTTAAATTTTTGGATAAACTTGTCGGATCCGGTAGTACGTACTTGAAATGAATCGCAAGTACGCCAGTAATGACATCACGCGACCTACTTACAAGTCTACTCACACCAGAGCATGCTTCTACAGAGCCCTGATGTTTACAGCTCGAGGCGAGGATGACACGGAAGGTCTGATCGCAGCGGAGTTAAGACGTCTTGGAACTGTTCATTGTGCCCCGTGTTATATTATAATTTCAAGTAATTTGTTAGTTTAATAGAAACAGTGTATTGCACCCAGTGTATTTTCATTGCGAGAAACCCATCTTCTACCCACATGATGTACTAGCCTAACGGAATAAATCCTGGCAATCCGACAAACATATTATGCAGTGTATTTTACTAACAGTCAACCGATAAGTGTGTCTTACCAACTTATGCCTGGAACGCTCCTTGTTCCTCAGCAGCACTAAATGCGACACGGGGATGTATCGGCCCCGTCCCTTGTTGTACAGAAAGGGCTCCACCTTCGTCTTGATCGCGTGATCTATCTCTGCGTACTGCTTGTTCTGGAGAGCTCGCTTCATCATGTCTACTAAGAGACCTCCACCTGGTGACAGCAAAATCAAATTGACATCCTGACCGTAGAAAATCAACAGTACGTTTTTGTATAGGCAACAGTAGCTAAGGGTCATTTTGTAAGAAGTAAGCCGGAGTACATATCTTTAATGTGATTATATTTTTATTTGTCTATAGAATACTGACTGTGCCTTTTTCAAAGGGAAACCGGTACGAATCGAGTTGTATAGAACCTTCGCCACTGATAGGCAGTCCCTATTAGTAGTGTCCATGGAGTTTCTTGCCCATTCTTCTCCATAGAGATCTACGCTTTGGAATGGGCAACAACAGTACTTTCACAAGTTGTTATGCCTTGTGTCTGGGACTGTAGCTTCGCCTTCTTTGTTTTTCTGACATTCAAAAGTGCCTGTAATGATCTAATTGAAATAAATGCTGGTCGCTTAGTGGTTTTGAAAACGCGGGTAAAAACCGGTTTTTCGTACAAGCCATAAACATCGCATCTATGACTATTGATATTTTCACTACAAACCATTTACCACCTACTAACCAAACGAAATTAATACTGTCTTACCTTTGATATCGACAAGTTTGTATAACTTCTGCTGCGAGGTCCCTGCTTGTTTCTTTACACCGCTAGTTACATTACTTTCGGTATTACCCATGGCTGCTAAATGTAGATATTTTTTATTATTTCTCTCTTAATTTCTTCACTTCAGCAAAACTAATGGGAAGTTATCGCCAACAAAGCTTTACTTATCGACAAAACATTATCCGTTGCTATAACAATAGAGTCTCGGTTGTTCTAGCAACCAGTGAAACATGGTGAAGGAGATATGATGATGATAATTCGTGAGTAAAAATAAAATATAATGAGGATGATTGATTTTTGAAATTTTATTTAGTGTTCGGTGGTCGAAGAATAAGATAGAAGACTTCCAGCAAACTCAAGATAGAAGCACTGAAGAACAGTCCAACGATTCCTCCGACAGTCACTGAAATAACAAGCAATGCGATAAGAATCTATTCACTGAAATAACAAGCAATGCGATAAGAATCTATACAAATTAATAAAATTGAAGTGTCTGTTTGTAATATCTAAATAACAGCTTTTTACTGAATGCATATGAAAATATATATGTATACGGCACTTATAACAAAAACACATTTTTTCAATTTTTGTCTCTCTGTCTGTTTGTTCCGGCTAATCTCCGAAACGGCTGGACCGATTTTGACAGGACTTTTACTGGTAGATAACTGATATTATAAGGTGTAACTTGGGCTACGTTTATTTTAGAAAAATTATTACAGTTTCGTACATAAAAATTAAAACCTTAGAAATTGTTAACGAAACCCGATTCAAATATGGAAGTAATATATTTTTTTATAATAATTTCACGCGAACGAAGATCGCGGGCAACAGCTGGTATTAATGAAAATAAAATACGATAATTTGAAAGTCACCAATGGTTGTGTTGGGATAGGTTCTAAACTTTCACTTAAACATGCTAAAACGTACGCAAAGAAAGAAGGTCAGACTCACCGACCAAATCCAAATTGTCTCGTATCAAGTTCCTCTGGTACCGTAGTGTAGGCAATGAGACCATTCTGACTTCCACAAGAGTACCTGCACCAGGTTGATCCTTTACCCATCTCCTGTAACAATTAAAAGTCTGAAACTCATGTAATAAGATCTTTTCTGAAAACCCTTGCAAGTTAAAAGCTTGAAGAAATGTGTACAAGGTTAGGAACCTCATCATCTGCTTAGCCTTTTCCCAACTATGTTGGGGTCGGCTTCCAGTCAAACTGGATGCAACTGAATACCATTATTTTACATGGAGCGACTGCCTATCTGACCTCCAGAACCCAGTTAGTACTGGGTAATACGATACCCTTTGGTAAGACTGGTTGTCAGACTTTCGCGCCACTGGCTGTCAAAGATCTACAAATGACACCCGAAACCAACAGCTTAACGTGCTTTCCGAGGCACGGAGGAACCTCGGCATGTAATGAATGCTCATCCATCCTCGGACTGACCTAGGCAAATGCAGTTTAAGTATTGAAGACCGGCCCGTGTGGCTGTTATTATTTAGCCACGAGCTCCTCGGATCTGTCATAGCCTATACCTTACTGTATGTAAAATAGCTTACTTTGTGTAATGTATAGTTTTAAGTTCACTCTCGACGCATGAAGGCACGCAGTCGTCTTTAGCATTTTTATCCACACCTGCTTTAGCTTTATGAGCTGAAGATTAAAAAGGTAGTTTATTAAGTGATTTTATTAATTTGATTTCATTTATCACATTAAATTATGTAAGTCTTTGTGCTTGTATATCATACCTTCATATACATTCCAACAGTTGATTCCAGTGTAGTTGCAGAAAATCTTTTCATCTGAAATGTATAATATTCTACTTGGAATACAATATATTTGAATGTCTTTGTTGGAATATTATTCCAGAAATAATTTTATGGAACATATCAATTTCAGACTAAAAAAGAAAGAAAGAAAGAAAAACTATTTATTTGTCGCAGGGACATGACGTGCATCATACAAAATGACAAAAAAATACAATAAACATACAACACATAACAAATATTTATAATTTCAGCAGGACGGGACAAAAAAAAGAAAAAAATACTTTATCATCCCGTACGTCGTGACTGCGACAAGCAGGTTACCACTCAGCGTGATGCTGTGCTATGGGGAGCCCACAGCACAGTGCTGGTTTTCAGTGGTCACCCTGAAAACCAGCGCTGAGTACTGTTTTAACAAAGTATATGGTACCGTGAAGCCGGCTAAACGCGATGCGCCAGCGCCTAAACCGTTACATTATCAATATATTAAACTCCACGTAGTCCGCGTTTGCTATAATGAGTGATTCAATGCTGATAGTCACAGGCGCTATTATACTTACAGGAAAGATCTCGAGCAGGGTGTACGCATCCGCAATGTTGATAGAACTCCTTAGTAGTTTGAGCTAAACGGCAGGCTCCATAAGAGTACACCTGAGAACACACATGAACAAAGATCATATAGGTACATATCATTGTTCTATGGGATGATCTTTCACAAACACAAATGCGAAAAGATACAGGGATGAATTGATAAACTTAATAACACAGAGGTTTATCATGACGGGAACATAATGATAATGATGTTTCATTGCCATCAAATTCAATTGAAAGAGTGCTGGAAAATCTGATTTTCCTCTGAGCAACGATTTACATGAGATGGCTACACTATGGATGTCCATAAAGAGACCGGCAATCCTAATCCTAACTAATATTATGAATGCGAAAGTAAGTTTGTTTGTTTGTTTGTTAATTTTTCACGCCTAAACCAATAAACCGATCATCCTGAAATTTTGCAAATACGTTGTCAGGTTTACAGAAACGGACATAGAAAAGCTTTCATCCCGAAAAAAGCTACTGTTCCCGGGGAAAACAACAATAACGTTCTTATGATAATAGATGGCGCCACGTGTCTTTCGAATCATGATTGAATTATATTATAATTGTCAAATTCTAAATTAACGCGAGTGAAGCCGCGGGGAAAAGCTAGTATTATATAAGCTGACTTTCATGGTCTGAATTAAGTAAGTACAGAAGTTTTAGCCACTCTTAAAACCGTCTCAATTTACCGGATAAGTATGCGTCAGCCCACCAGGCACTTCATGCAGGTACCGGCACCCCCTATCCTCAATGCTCTCCCGCTGCAGCTGGGCATCGTTGACGATCTCGACCACTGAGAACAGCAGCCCCACCCGGTTCTCGCTGTACGTGTGAACGGTGTGCTTCAGCTTCACATCCAAGTTGTTCGTCGATAGCTCTTCGGGACTGTGGATGGATATCTAGAATGGAAGTTGGTTGATGTACAATTCTTCTTTTTCCTTTTGCTCATGACTGAGGGTCGTGGCCACATGAGGTCGTTGCCTTCTCCACCAACGCTCTTCATGCTGGACGGTTTTCGGCCATGCGGACAGATGCCTGGAATTTTTTTCCTTCAGCACATCTGTCCATCAGTTTGGTGATCTTCCAGGGCCCCTTTTTCCTTCCACGTTACCAGCCACAATAAGCTTCTCCAAGCTATCAGGCTCCTTCCTTGCCACGTGTCCGAAGTACTGTAGGAGGCTTTTCATGCAGATGATCGATAGGCGAGATCTTTAATGCTACTTCTCAATTTTGATGCTGTCTTCTTATCTAAGTATTGGTCTTTTGTCCAAAGATGCAGGTGCATTCAAACCGAAGCGAAGTTACTTTTTGTGTAGCAACATTTTGCAATATGATAACACAAAATGTTTTTGCTATTATTTTTTTAAATTCATTGTTGCTTATGCTAAACTGTTGTCCCCAAAGAGAAACTTATGTGTGCACCCTAAATTACAAAAAAAAAACATATAAAACTAAGTATCAAGCAAATAATCAATGAAGAGAGATCACGAAAATCAAGAAAAGCCACATCAAAATCTACTCCTATAATCCTTACTTCAGCATTAGACAGCAACCGGAACATCAGCACCCCAGGTCCAGTAGTCATGTTTACAACGAACAAACTGTTTTCTCCCCTAAAACAGGTAAACAAACAATATTCCGTAATTAGGCGCCGTATCAGCTGGACGATGATCTTATCACTGTATAGGTACAGATTAGATTGCTCACTAACTCACTTGTGCTGTAAAGTGTTGAAGGAGAAGCAAGGCCCGTACTCTGAGTCCACTACACGAAAATATTCGCAACATGGAAACACGGCATCGTTGTAACTGCAGTCGGATACCATTTCTGAGCAGCTTTTGTGCACCTGGAGGAACAGCCATGAATAACCTCTTTGAGAATTTGAAGGTACGTTACAGCTGTATTAACTAGACTTTAGTTTTAAGTGTTCAAATGTTTTGACCAAAATTAAATTCGGTAAAATTGATCAATGATCACTTTGAAGTTTGAATTAAACAAAAAGGAAACCGGAAGTGTCTTGATAGTATTTATGTACAGACGCCAGCACATCAAGCTACCCGAAACTGTCATTTTTTTCCAATTAACTTTGATCCTAATGCTTTAGCGATAAAGTTTAAAATCTAATAAAGTTTGGCAGATTGTTGTAGCTTGATATGCTGGCGTCTAAAGCGATCCCAACATATTTTAAAAAAGGCTAGACAGATCGTCGACATCCGTGTCTAAACACACCTTGATTATAAACTCAAAGAAACATGACTTCCTGTTCCTACTGACTCACAAAGTTCTTGGGTTGTATTGGCTGTAGATTTATTATACTTAGACCATTCTTCCGATCTCTTTCTGTGAGCAGGTTGTAAGTTACCTATGACATGTGTAATGTATATATATCCTATATGAATCACATCTTTACTGAAGGTCATTAGAACGTACTTACCCTTAATGGTCTGATATTAACTAATAAAGCAACTCCGCTATCGATTTAGACAATATACATTTTCCTTACTTAGCGACTCACAATGGATAAAGGCCAGCGCACACCGGGCCGCGGGGACGGCAGGGCACAGCATTTTAACTTTATCCAACGTAAATGCATTCACAGCTAGTAGTAACAAGATACAGATTCCAATGTTTAGAGATTGACCCCAAGGCATCAATGAGAGTAAATACAAAATGCTCTTCCCTGCCGCCGCCGGTGTGCGCTGGCCTTAACCAACGCTTTAGTCACTGCGTTTGGGAACAGCAGTCAGATTCCAATGAGAGTCATACATAGTTCAGGAAAACAAACTCAACTGAGCACGATCAGCACATCTCAGGGATCTACGCGGCCTGGACCACAGCTTGTCGCATGACCGGCCGCTATGTTGAGTTAAACTGATTGGATGACCGGTTGTGCGACTAAACTTTCTGTCTGGTTTTAGCTTCTGCGGCCAAAAGTCGTGGTCGTAGCCGCGTGGGTGCACGAGGTCCCTAAATCACGAAAGAGCAGTGTCGCTGTTTTAGAATATTGAGAGCTCTTGAACAAGATTTGGAACTGGATGTCCTGATCGCGTTCAGTTTCGCTACGTAATTCATTGGTGATTAGTGCTCTTACATGTTCGATGATGGTCCTCCACGGTACGTCGCATGCGACGGTCGTGCCACAGGGCGCACAATGCGAGCTGCTGCACTCTCCGCGTGCAAACAGTACGTCCGCCAAGTACCGTCGGTGATCATAGTTCAGGGGTTTAAGTAGATCCGCTATTGTATGAAAGTAATTTCTTGTTGTGAAAATATGGGTAGTAAAATACATAAAAATCAGAAATTATTGTTTCATCAAAACAATCAACATTAACAAATAACAATACAATTTGGTTCAAATTAGGTAAAGGCTGGTAAAGCTAGAGGAGGAACACAAAATAGCTGGATGACAAATGTCCGGAAGGACATGCAAAAGCTTGGCCTTATAGATGACGATGCTTACTAATGAAAGATTAAATTAAAACGATTAAATTACATTGCGTATTTAATCATTTTGTATCATTTTATCATTTTTTTTTTCATTTTACAGCGTAGAGTAGGAGTTTTTTGACGCCATTTTTTTAAGTTAGTTAATTTAGGTTATTTTAATTTATTATTGTATTTAATATTTTCATGAATATATTTAATTTTTATATGTTATAATTATTTAAATATCAGCTACTTATGTCAGTATTATAATTACACACATAAAATGTCATAAATGGTTACAAGTAATTTAAGTATACAGGGTGATTTTTTTAAGCGGGCGTGGTTGGCCAAATCCGAAACTGAGGAATAGCGTAAAATCCACAAAGGAGTCTTGAGCCTGATTTTTTCGCTCTCTAATTCTCTACTGTAGGTACTAGCACCTAGTTACTATTTATAGATAACTTATTAATTTGTAACATGAACAAAGTTCACTAAAAATACTTAATAATAGTCGTGGTACGTTTTCATGTAACACATTTGTTTACATTTCAATTTCAGTCGAGTTCGAAATTCATTAATCAAGCGCGCCATTACGTAAAATGTCCACAGAAATATTGAAGCCATTGAACCCTAGTGCCATGTTGAAAAAGAATTGATAGTATTTTATTAAACCGTTCTTGACTGAGTCTTGTTTACGAGTTTCGCTAACATAAAAGAGTTGCAAGAGGTATAACTCGGGGCGAGTTTCGCCAATGTAACTGAACACGATCAGAGACCTAGCACGAGTTTTAGCGTTTTCCATAATGTTAATACATCGATTTTTAAATCGAAAATACAATTATCCTACAGCATTTTAATTAAATTGTTTGCAACAAGCACAAGCAGTATCATCCATAGATACTCGTATGAATAAGTTCTTAAAATTAAGAAATATATATTTGTGAAACGAGTATTTTAAATTTTAAAATCAACGTATTGTTATAGTTATAATTACGAAAAACGTGCTAGGGCCTGATCAGCAAATTAGAAACACAATCAAGATCTGTAAGTGTCATGATTGCTATTGAAAAAAACAGGCCCCAGTTCAAATGTAAATGTGCTGATGCCGTCCTTTTTCATTAGCGATATTTGCTCTAACATAGTCCAATGGATAAGAATGTAAAACTGCAGTGTCCAAATCAAAACGCATAGGTACTTTACGTGTAATTTGCATAGTTAAATATCTCATTATGGTATCGTAATGAGCAACAATTACCTACTTATGAGTCAACAGTTCGCCCTATTTGTATTGGAACCGCAACAATGCGAACTGCGAATTAGCACAGAAACCGCGTAATCTAATTAATGACGTAGGTATTTATGTCAAGATTGCCCACAAGGATGAATGCGAAGGTTCCCCAAAAGGCAATTTGTTTTAAAGGACAATGCACATACACTAACCGCAATCAATGACTAGTAGAACAAAACTCGTAAATAAACCCAAGTGCCTACTGTTCGCCGATAAACTAAATTAATTGTAATTAATTATTTAATGTCCTTATCGGCGACGAACTAAAAAGGGATTTAACCTAACATAACATCATGCCTTTTCATTAATGGGGGATTTGGACCATATCCCGTCGCGTTGTTCGAAAGCAGGGTGTACCACGAGCAGGTGAAGTTGGCTTGAGTTCCTAGACTGTAATTGAGCACCCCTTACAACCCTAGAGGCGTTTTTGAGAGATTGGCCAGAGAAAACCACACGGAGAGAAGAGTGGAAAGCTATGGGGGAGGCTTTTGCCCAGCAGTGGGACAATAGGCTAAGTAAAAAAATATATATATTACGCCTGTGATCCCCGAAGGGTTAGGCAGAGATGTACCTTACAGTACAGCCATATTACGCCAGTTATGTTTAAGTCCCACAAATCTAGATTCCGTGGCTGCTACTGAGAAATTCCTGATGGAAAAACCCAATAACATTTTCCCGACCCGGGAATCGAATCCAGGAACCTCAAGCTCAGCTGTGGCGTTAAAAAGGGATTTAACCCTTTCCAAACTTGGTCCTGGTTCATCCCTATTTCCCGAATTTTGCGTATCATCACATTTTAGTTGCACTGCTCCTACTGGTACTTACTTCTAATATACTACGGACTATACAGGGTGTAACAAGACCCTTAACGAAGCCGTCAACCAAGCATTCTGTATATCAAACTAAGTAACCTTACGCAAAAATTATTGCGGGCAAACGACTTTTTTTTTGGGTGAAAAGTCATGTTTTACGGTAGGACTCAAAGTTACGCACAAAAAAAATGTGATGATGGATTGATTGAATAGTACGGGGGAGGTGTTTAAAGTAAAAACCCTACATTAAAAAAATGTATTTAAAAAAAACTTGTGAAAAAGTTGGATTTTTACCCCCAATATTTCAGTAACTAGGTTCCCAGATATAGTCTAGAACAAAAAAAATATCGCAAAGACGGGGAGAATAAGTGCCTGTCGGCTTCGTTAAGGGTCTTGTTACATCCTTTATTAGGTAGATATCTAAGGATATCTTATCAGATACCAGCTCTTCTCCATGGTCAGCTAGGCCTAGACTTACTTATCTATGTATTAGTACTCTTAGGATAAAGAAATACTGATAAATATCGTCGTCTATAAGTACCACTTGAAACTACTTCACTGACCATTTGTACAGACGTGGCATACTTACGATACATAGCATCAAATCTCCGCAAGGCATACTTAGTGGCATGCTCTTCACACAACGTGACTCCTGGGAACGTAGTGGTCCAGTTCAGATAGCGGGTGTCAGGGGTGAAGTTCACGTCTACTCCGAGGTCCCCTGTGTGCTGCATCATCAGGTAGAGGCAACCCAGAGACGCTATCAGTATCAACAGCCAGAATAACCTGGAGCCAAGAAAGTTGATGTAGAACTTCAACTGTTAGGTTAGGACATAACCTAACCTTCCTGCAAAGCGGAGACCAGACTTGCAAGATTTGACCAATCACAGGAGAGACGAGAGACGCGATGTGGATTTCAACCAATGTGGTTGGTCGATTCCCGCACGTCCCTGGCCGTCTGGCCATAATCGGTGGAATTATGATACAATATCCGATTTACTGAGATAAAGACCCAACAAGCGATATTACACCATTGAGCTTGTTCTAATCTCATGTTATCATTATCAACATTGCAAAAACAGAACATGTATAAAGATACTCAATCAATCGTTTATTGCATTCCACAATATGTCCTTATACATACTTAGACTTTGTGGACTCTGCAATTTTTACTGGTACAGCAAAAATAGCAGAAGAAAGGAAGTTTTAGAGAGAGAGAGAGAGAGCAGAGAGAGGAAAATAAGAATTAGGAACACAAAGAAACCGAGGATATATGAAGGTATACCTGGACAGCAGACTTCTATGGCCCTCAAACACATAATGCAGACCATGTACGCCGCTGTTTCTTCCAAAGAATATAAATCTCTTCCTGAGACGTTGTACAACTTCAGCGCCCCGCATTTTCGTGACAAGGCCCAAACAGTTTACTACACAAGTGTAGAAACACTAAACTTGCTAACCTAGTGATTTATTACTGTAACTTGTATTAAAGTATTGCGTGCTCACTAAGGGTATGATTAAAAAACTCTGCAATAACTTTAAAAGCTTTAATAGGTAACGATTATGTGCATGGTAGCTTGTTAATATAAATAATGCTACTGTAACTACTAGTAATTAAAAGTATTTAATTTGTTGAAGTACATAAATCACCCTGTAATAAAGTAAATGATTTTAGTGTGATCATATTCTAAAAATTTTAATGAATAAAAACCAATTCAGTAAATCTAAAGTAATACTTTTATTAAAACTGTCGTTATATTTAAAAGACAATAATATTTTTATGAGTATCAATAGAAAAAAAAAACAATACAAATGCAATCGTATAAGTAGATATAATTACAAAACTAGAATATCAGTACATGATCAATAAACTACAGGCAAGCGACGAAAGTTGTTCAATTTGTTAAAACAATCGAGATCCTTCTCTTCATTCTTTATTTACAAAACAACACTGGATACTGGCCAGCCCCAACAATCTACAGTCATCCCCAAAAAATGTAAACACCAAAAGGAATGCATTAGATTGTCTACAATTTGTGTAAAATGATTTGTGGCTAAAAATTGTTACAATATTGTGGTACAAAGATTGTAGATAATGAAATGATTTTTCTCGACGTATACATCTTTTTGTGGCAGACTGTACCATAAGCTATGTTACCTAAGCTACGTATATAGTTCTTCTTCGGTCCCGCTGCTTAGCAGTCAAAAACCTTTTTAATTCTAGCAATTTACTTTTCTTAAAACATTTGGCTTTCCTAGAACTTTACATTACTAAATAAGCACCTACATAATAACTTAAAAATACATAGTCGTAATTATAAAATTAGTTTTCAGTCAGTCCCAAAATTGTATCAAGTCTTGTCTTCAAAAAGGTTTATATGTTTTTCCTGTTTACCCAAACCATCTTTGGAACCAGCTCTTTTGCGTGGTGGTGGTAACAGCATCCAATACAAGACTCTTGCCCATGGGGTCCGCGTAGGACGCAGAGTTTGTGGTAGGACCAGGAGAGGTTGTCTTATACAACCTGTCTAAACTGAACCCCCATTGAAGGTCTGACAGTAACTCGCGTTGTGGCTGACGACGCTCCCATTCCGTTGCTTGAAAGAAAGAGTTTTTAATTATTATTCTGTTTGGGACTATGGCCTCCTTGCACCATAAATCATTATCAGTATTAAAAAGTAAAGTATTCAAAACATCATTCTTCCACTGTTTCCTCATGATTTACATTTCGAATGATGTTTTAACTTCGTTAATGATTTGTGATAGAAACGGGCCTAGTGTAGACCTTGTGGTACCCTGTCAGTATCTGTGTTCCCACTACGCCCACAAACATTTATTTATTTATTCAGAAATACATTCAAAGCTTTCAGTTTTTTACCACGCTTAAAAGCTAACAATAACAAACAGCATTCAAAGCAGAACTGAAAAGGGATCTTGTAAATACGTTGGTTGTATCGTAGACTTAATCTAAATCGAGTTATCATTTACACCAAAATAAAATGTGAAAACAGATTATCAAGTATAGAACCTAGACACTAGCTTGTGGAGATCAAATAGATAGTCAACAATGTACCATATTATTTAGCTGCATCCGGTTAGACTAGAAGCCATATCATATCTACTAATTGGGAAAAGGCTAGGGAATCATTTCTATCATATCACCAGATGGGCAGGTAGCAATCCTGAGATTTTTCCGATTAGTATTAATCGGAAAAATCTTATCAATTCCGCGTGTCATAATGTATTTGCAGTTGCAAGAATAACCGTTATTAACCGAGTACTTGGCACGCTAACGTAGCGGAAATCATTACATGCCCTTGATTATTATAACAGATAAAACGCGAGTACTTCACTGCGATTAAATAAAAATATCTCACATTTAATTACTGATGCTTTGAAAACTCTTTTTTTTTGTATCGGTACTTAAACATCGCATGTTGTTTTTTATAACGAGAAGAAGGAATATGATTTTTGAAAGGGGTTTGAATTTTGTTATCCTGCCTAACTTCCGCGATTTTATATTATTTTCAAAATAGCAGCCACGTATAAATCCTATAGGGTATCAATTCAAACAAGTTTTAGGTGGGACAAAATTTGCTTTTGATGATAAAATCGTGTTAAAGATAAGATAGAACTTACGACAGTAAGGCACCTTGTCCGTGGTGAGCACGAAGTAGGATCCTTTCGCGCGAGGCACTCTGTCCAGCCCGATAGCCCTGATGCCCATCTCCGAACATGAGTCCACTCTGTCACAAGCCGCTTTTAGACTCGTGTTTACTCTGGACGACGAAAATAATACAAGATCAAAGAGAAGTAGCAAAAGACAAATGACATTGGCATAAGAGATTTGAAAGACGAAGTCTAAAAATGGCACCGGTGACTGAATAGTAGGGTGGTAATACTGGTAATCGATAATGGTAGACTGAGATTGAGATTGGTGCGAAAGAATGAGGAAAAGGTCGTGAAGAAAGTTTTGTATAGCAATAAGACCAAAAAAACGATGGTAGGACTGTATGAAAAATAATATGGCTAGAAAGGTGGTGACTACTGAGATGGTAACTAATGGAGAAGTATGGAGGAAGGAGAATGATCAGGATTTTGATATTAGGACATCAAAAACCGTGCAAAGTCATCCAGGAAAACCTCACGGGTTTCAAACTTACCCTTCGTAAGTCAAGTCCCACTTGTGTCCTCTGAAAGTGCAGTTTTTGTTAATCAACGACTCAGTGAATAGCAGATAGGCGCGTCCATGACTGCAAATAGCCTGTTGCAGTTCTGAAATAAGACAATTTTTTTCAAGAACTGACTATCAAACAATTTTTGTTGAAGCCTACTGCGACGAATCAGCATCGCTTCTACTCGAACCGTACTTTCGATGAAACTCTACACTGCAATTCACACTTATCACGTAACGGCATCGCTATCAGGATCAGTTAGAAAAAATGAGATGAGGCGATGCCGTTCGGTGCAGTGTTTATACAATGTCCTTTGAACTGTTATCGTTACTCCAAAATTGCTACGTATGTCTGTACAGGCAATCTAAAGATGTTCTAGTGCGTCGTAGGATATACAGCTCTTAGCAAAGCCGAACACGGAAACTTACAGTTAAATCGAAATTCGATAAACTTACTTGCTGAAAATGGCAACATTGACCAAATGCTATCATTCTTGCAGCCCGGCTGCTTCATGCCACCATTTGGATAGAAATCTGCATGACCTGAAATATAAAAAAAAAAAACAATAATTTTGTAGTTGGAAATATTGTGTAACCAGTCAAAAACCTCGATATCTTCGACCAGGTCCTTGGTCCCTTTAGGAAAAACATTGGTTGATAAACCCGGCAGGAAGTAAGTTATAATAGAGAAACCTTTACCATTACGTTCAGGAAAGCCGAAACCGATCCTTGACAGTAATCGTCCGTTAGTGTGGATGATGTCCACATAATCTGCGTCAGTCGCATCCAGCCTCTCAGTATCGTCGATGGTCCTAAAGCAAGGCTGAGCGGGGTCCAGACCTGAGACAAAAAAAGGCATGGAAGAATACGAAATTAATATTAAGTTATTTTTGAGAGCGTTATTGACGAAAAAACCTGCTGATAACTGTTGCAGAAAAATTTAAAGTATCTAACTTGGTAAGGGATATGGTCATGCAACGAGGAGAGTCAAAACGCACGTGACAAATTAGTGATAAATAGAGATAGAAAGAGAGAGAAAGATGGCAGGGGAGAATGGAAGAAAGAATCATCGAACATGTTGCATAGAGCTCAAGAAACATGGGACAAATTCAGGAAGATGATAAACAGTTTTATCAACAAGTCATGAGAAAATTAAACAGAGGCACTTTGCAAGAGGTTCACATGCACGAACATGCTTACCTGTAATTCTAGCAACTTTTCCCAGGTGATACGATGCATATGATACGATGTGCGCTCCTAAACTGTGCCCGACGAAATGCATGTCTTTTATCCTCGCTCCAGTTACTTTCATCACCTGGCGCATGAAACTGAAAAATGTAAAAAAAAAACGTAAATTTTATTAAAATAATCTACCAGTAGTCTAATGGTAGGTACATATTTTTATCATTTAACAGTCTAAGGATTGGACTGTTTGGCGGTCAGTAAACATTGACGCAATGACTATTGGAGCTTTACAAGGCAGCAATTCCAAATTCCAACACGCTGTTTGTAATCCGGCTCGAAGGACCACAAACAGCATGTTGGAATTTTGATCATGCTGTTGAAAGTGTCTCTTGTGTGGTGACAGACCATGAAACTGAGCAACTTTTGTTCTATGACTTTTGTAAATTAATTTTTTTGTTAGTTCTACCATACATATGTATGGTAGAACTAACAAAAAAATTAATTTACGTTAGTTCTACCATACATATTGATCAGCTAATCCCGTCAATTCCTATAGAAAATCCTATTTTTTTTGCGAATTTCAAGAACTCATAGAATAAAAGTTGTTCAATTTCATGGTCCGAGACACCACACGAGAGGTCGTGCGTTTATTATGTTAAAACTTGTATACATGGTGTATTTGTGGTGGATCGTTGTTTAGTACCCCTTACCCGACAACATCGGAGCCAACTCTTCGCGTATTCGCCACTGCCCTCCAATACTTCCAGGTGTTCCCACCTCCGCTCCAATCTACGGCAATGACATTAACGTCCGCCTGAAATTAAAAAACAAAATGAAGAATGTTCGATGTCAGGATTAAGAATCTTCATGGGGTCTAGACCAGTGAAATCACTTTCAAAGTGTTTCATATTTCTACAGCGACTTTCAACAGACATAAACTTTACGGTAGCTTATGTCGTACGATAGCTTTATCGGTACCAGTCATTTCAGACATAGTTTCCCTCTGACCGGAGCAATGCGTAGCACCCTCATAGAAACGAGAATAAGGAATACCGTGATTCCAACTAAGGGGTCGTCCATTAATCACGTGATGTTTTTAGCAACTTTTTAACCCCCGTCCCCCCATGGTGATACGTGTTGAGGTTTTAGACTACACCTCCCCCCTAACCAAAATCACGTGTATTTTTTTGGTACAAAGTATCTTAAAAAAAATCAGCACCGTGATAAAAATGTCAAGATCTCGCACCGTTTTTCGGTTTAGAAATCTCGCGTTCAAAGAAAAAATAAATACACGTGATATATCACTACAACCTCCTTTCCCCTTGTGATATTTCGTGATTTTTTCCGAACCCCCTCCCTCCCTTTCGAGCCCCACATGATTAATGGACGACCCCTAAAATGGTAAGAGCATGACTGATTAATCGGGTTTACCGGTTAGACCTCTAACCCATGTTTGATTACTATTGCTGATAAACCAAAATGAAAAAGACAAAGCACTAAACGCGGGCTAACTCCGTCACTGTCTTGCATATTTTTTATGAACAAAAATTAACTATGTTTGTGAATCAGTTATTTAGGCTTGTTAACCCTACAATAAAAGGTTAACCTCAACTCTAGGGGTTTTCACTTAATCCTTAAAAATAACTCTAACTATTAAACCTTTTCGGTCACTAGGTTAGAGGTAAAATAATTGTGAATGGACTGTAAAAAGTCTAGACTCACAGGACAGATGAAACTTTGATATGAATGATGAAACTCAACATACCCAAGCCAAAAATGCTTGAGCCATATCATTGACCCAAGACGCGTTGCTGTGGCTCATAAACCCATGAATAATCATCACCGTCTTCCTGTTCGGCTTGAAGTCAACCCACTCGAGGCCGAACTGAGGTCCGGGCATAACCTGGAAACAATTAATCTTGTAGCGTGCGTTCCTGTCTTCTGCCCTTGGGTGGTAAATTAAAGTTGTCGGTAACGAAGTAAAGAAGCAACGGGGTAATTGTGTAACACGCTCACAATGGCAATGCCCTTCATTTTGACAATTCATTGCGTTATTTAGGTTGGCGGAATGGATTAAAACAAGCAAAAAAAAAACTACAGATTGTGAAATTGTGATTGAAAGCGTGTTACGAATTAGTGTTACGTTGGTCTTCACAATCAACAACGTAAATTCCAGCAGGATCTTACGTTATTGTAGATTGTACGTTCATGTCATATTCTTGTGGTAAGTGAGTCAAACCATTTATCAAATCATCGAAACAATTTATGAAGCAAAAAATAACAAATTATGAAAGCAGTCTTCCTTACCTGTACCCTCGTACTCATATTTCGTGACATGAAGTAGAAATGCGTGTTAACAGAGCTGACGGAATCTGGCTTCATGTTGAAGATACTCATCACCGACCGCGAGAGTGAGCCCAGCCCGAAACAGTCCACTAAGTCGGGCACTGGAAGATTTGTCGTGGTTTCCTGGATAGGTAATTTCACGTCATGTTTAAGTAATGAAATAAGAGAACATTGTAACCGAGCTTGTCAATATTCAGTTCCACTAGGTGATACATTTAATCAATGAAAGAGGTGTCTTGGTTTTGCAACGCTCGGCTCAGCACTGAAAGTCGAAATCTCCATAGTGCAATGATACATAATTAATCCATTTATTAAGATATGGCTTAGTGTTACGGGAAACGGGCTTTGAGTTATCACTTATAAGTCGAGTAGGTGTTTTGAAGAATATCGGATGGGAAATCATCAAATGACTCCTCCCGCTCTGGGCGGAGTGGAAGGGAGTGTTGTACTGACTAAAACCCATCCATGTTCCTTCTTTGCCCTTGTGTTCCAAGACCGCGGTGTCTCTATCGAACAGTCCCGCAGATCTAAGGATCTTCTCTCCAAGCAACTTATCAGTGCAGACAAGAACACGAGAATTAAAATAAATGTACGAAGTTTGACATATCAATATTTTTTTTCTTGACAAACAGTAGCGTTACTTTGAACTGCAAAATTTAAAGTGGTCATACTGTACCTAATTCTAGAATTATCTAGATAATACTGGATGGCTGCCATATTTTTTCTATATGTTTTTGAAAAGACTAGGCACATTATTTACATTGTTATTTGCATCTATTTTGTATTAATGTATTCTTTAATCATTTTGCATGCTAGTTTTAGCGAATTGTGTGAGCAACTTTAATAATACTCGACCATCTATAATGTACTAAAATTCTAGCATTTAGCAATAATTTCATTCATTCATTCATTCGCTTTGATTCTAAAAAAAAAAAAAAAGGTGGGACATACCACGGCATCAGCAGAACCTGAGAAACGATCGGAGAGGTCGTCAGCTTCTGTAGTGGTGCTGATGTTCGTCTTCATGTGCAAAAATTCCTGCAAGTCCTCCGGGTTTATGTGATTCTCCACTGCATAAACAAGTTTTTTAAGATTAAAAAAATACCTTGAAAATAGGTGAATATTACGTAATTAACTTAAGACTCATATCCTAAAGTAGATGGGTATTTTCAGGGAAAATGGACACTGAGTTTGTTGTTTTGGTTTTGATATGGTTTCCCCCATAAACAAAGATTAAACATGCGTACAGTGGGAATTTCGATCCTTGAATTTCGCAGGTAAATACATACAGGTAAATATATACCTGCATTTATTGACAATGCAAGTAAACATGTTGGTTCGGGTAGATAGCAGTTTTCCTTAATTTCAGTAAAGGGTATCATTACTTAAAATTATTAATTAATGTGTGTATTTTAATTAATTATGACTCTATAAAATTGATGCATAATTATTATGCCTCTATTTCATAGAGTCTGATAGACCAAGGGGAAATTGTCCAACACACCGCTAAATGACTTCGATGTTTACAAATGGGTATGATCTTAAAGAACTTAAACATAACATCACGCCTGTCATCCCCGAAGGGTTAGGCAGAAGTGTACCTTATAGTACAACCACATTTCGCCAGTTATGTTTAAGTCCCATGTAATAGGGGGCCATTCCTGATGGAAAAACCCAATAACAATTTGCCCGATCCAGGAATTGATCCAGGACCAGAATCTTAAAGAACTTAATAAGACAATTATTCAAACTACACACGACAAGGGTCATTAAAGTCGCCCATTAAATGGATTATCTGTCAACGCTGTTTGTTCAAGCGCGGTGGGAAATGTCCTAGCGGAAAAACCGAGTCAGTATGTGAAAGCATTACGAAGCCATCGTACGTGACAGTTAAACCTGTATCGGCAGTATCAGGCCCGGATCTTACCAAATCAAACGGAGCGAAAAGGAGTCGTGCGGGAAACCTATCACATTGGTTGAAATCCACATCGCGTCTCTCGTCTATCTAGGAGCTCGTGGCTAAATAATAACAGCCACTCGGGTCGATCTTTAGGTTAAGCCGTGCTTGTATAGGTTGATCTGTAGATGGGTGACCACCCATTACATACCGAGTTTCCTCCGTGCCTCGGAAAGCACGTAAAGCCGTTGGTCCCGACTGTCATTTGTAGATCTTTGACAGTCGTTACAGGATGTCAGTGGTCCAAAAAGTCTGACAACCAGTGTTACGCAGGGGTTTCGTATTACCCAGTACTAAGTGGGTTGTGGAGGTTAGATAGGCAGTGGCTCCATGTAAAATACTTATATTCAGCTGCATCCGGTTAGACTGGAAGCCGAACCCAACATATTTGGGAAAAGACTAGGCAGATTATGATGTCTCTCGTCTATCCTGTGACTGTTCGAATATTACACATCTCCGCACCGCTTCGCTCATCTCCGTTTTGTTGAAAACCGGGTCTCATCGTTGCGTGGTCGTTTTATTTCCATGCGTCCTTGTATGAAAACGAGCGCAGTTTCCACGACGACGGCTCGACATTTTCCTGACCTCGACCAAGTAATGCCGTGAAGACGTTTTGAATAAGGACAGTTTCCCGCGAAGTAGCTTGCTGCACGCCAGCCTGACGCACGCGATGCGCTCGTACGAGTTTGTCTTCGAATAGACAGTTTGCGTTGCCGCGACCCTCGCAAAAAGGAACCAGTATGCAGTAATGCGAACAATTTTGCAAGTTTATTTTGAAACGGCGGTCGAATTTCATTGGTGAAAACTGAACCTGATCAACATAATTATCTAAACCGCATTCAATAACTGCCAGCCAGACGACGGCTCTTGAACGCGGTTAAACGGTGCTGATCGCGTTCATTTTTACTGGTGTTTGCTCTATTTAGCAAACGAGACAATGCTTCGTAAACCCGTGTTTTTGTGCAAATTCAAAATGTGAACACCCTGTGTTAATGTTTACAACTTCAGTATTTTATGGTGGTTGTGTTTGTAAGTAGATATTAATACGTATTTATGTGTACTCACACAATCAACGACTATCGTAAAGCATCATGAGACTGTGGCATGCCATGAATAAAATTAGTGTCCTACAATACACTAACTACCTATAGGTACCTACCTTTATAGGCTATACTATACGTAAAGAACGCTATGGCATAAATACTAGACACTTCTTGTTTATAGTTTTTATTAGCACTGAAAACGGTATCTGTTGTGAGTCATTTTAGTGGCAGATAAAAATAGGACTGTCTGATTCAGCTCTCTTTGTACTCACATCTATCTATGAATTTTTTGTTAGTTACAGTAACGTTTTTTAAGTAAAAGTTGGTAACGAATAAACAGTTTCTGGGATGGCAATTAATAAATACAATGGTTATTTAAATTAAGGCCAAGGTTTAATTAGTTTCTTCTTTTGTTAACTGTACCTAGGTACCTACACAAAACAAGTAGAAGTAACTACTGATAACGTACCTACTCGATCGAGGTGTTGTCTCGGAAAATCCCTTGGATACCAAAACATATTATATAAAAGTTGCTTAACCCGCTAGAACTACTTACCTCCGTGAAAACAAAACACAGGACAGAGTAAAATGATTGCAGTCACATCTTTAACTATCATAATTTCTCATAATTACGGATAATTAACACTAAGTTCCAATTCGATGACATTTCGCAAACCACTTGACAAAACAAACAAGTTTAAATCTATACACAAGCACGACTTTGTAAACACAAGATTAATCCTACACTGCCTTTAATTATGTGAAACCAAATTAATTCATTTGTTATGCAGTTTCTTCTCAGCTCGTAAGAAGTTAAGAATTATCTACACGAAACCCAATCATGATCCGGACGTTCCCTCTAAATTACGGTAGATTAACATTCTTATCATGTTCGATAGACGTATATAAAATCAACAATAATCAGTCGCCCCACCGATGTTCATGTCAAGGACAACTAATGAGGTATTGTGGACAATAATATTAATTAATTAATTACTAATACTTAGTTACTTACATTCATCGGTAGTCATCCACATACGTTGAAAACTTTCTTCAATATTTAACAAAAACAGAACACCAACCAACAAAAAGAAACGACCAGAACACTCCATTTTTGAAAATTTATTTTTCTTTTTAATGATGTACTAAAGGCGGCCCACCAGTACTGGCGAAAATGTTCGTGCAAAATCGTATTTTTTTTAAATTGAATAAATTATAATTATTGCACAAACTCGGGCACGAGTACGGCGCTGCCTGCCTTTGACATTGACTACGAGAAACAAACGCTTATATACAGTGATTCGCATGAGACACCTAGATAGGTATTTAAAGCTCTTAATATCAGCGTCCTTCAGGACATCGAGGTATTGGGCTCGATATGATTACTCAGCGAATATTGTCTGGTTAATACCAACGTCAACCGAGACCTTAAGGGAAACCCCTAGGCCGTATAAAATTATTAAATTTCGAGCGATTTGCAAAAAATTCCATCGTAGTTCTGAGTTCTGACAGGAAGCTGACCGCGAGATAAAACGGCTAATGAATCACTATAATTTCAATGACTGAAATCTACTTCTTATTAAAATGTAAGGTAGTGAAAATTGGACTGCGGGACTGTTCGAAAGAGATACCGCGGCACTGGAACACAAAGGGCAAAGAAGGATCATGGATGGGTTTTAGTCAGTAAAAGTCTGACACTCCCTCGCTCACACCCAGAGCGGGGGGGGGGGGGGGGGGTTATTTGATGATTTCCCATCCCAAAATTTTTCAGAATACTCTTAGGTACGTCTAAACTTAACTTTGATTAACGTTTACGTTAGATTAGAACTAATCCCTTAAACAGTACCTAAATAAAAAACTTCTGCAAAAAACCGACTTTCAAAAAACACTCAAAAAGTCCAAAATAACTTTACCTAGTTTCGGAAGTCGGTGACTTTGTTTGTTTCACTGACTTTTTTGCAGAAAGTTTTTTTTTACCCTTTTTAGTTGTAGCCACACTAATTCTTGTCATTTTAACTAGAAGTTATTAAGGGATCATCATGTCATCAACATAGCCCAAGAAGCAAAATACGTATTAAAGAGAAAAAAACCAATGACTGAACCGATTTTTATGAAATTTCAATGGGACCAATTGAAAAGTATATCCTGTCACATAAAAAATACAACCGAATTAATAACCTCCTCCTTTTGTTGAAGTCGGTTAAAAAACTAGTTGATTTGGATGCCAAGAAACGAGTGCAAGAAAAGTAAGATTTTATCATACACTGCATAGTGTATGATAAAATCTTCTACAAAATGATTAATGTGCACAAGGTATTCGTACGAAGAAGTATTTGTACTTCTGGAGTTTCGGTTGTTTTTTTCCCAATAAACTTATAAATCAAACTTTAACAAGCAAAGCAAAATTTATTTCTGTCTTGCTCCCAACTTGGGAACTCCCAGAAAGATTCGTAGGCTTTCACTTACAATTTAGACTCCGAAAAAATACTAGTTACAATTTCAAGATCGAAAAAACCGACAAGCTAAGTAGAAGTAACATGCATCACCGTAAAAAGCCCCTAAGTAGCCGACTTAGGGGCTTTTCACAAAATTAATTTTGACGCATGATGAAATTCCAATCTCTATAACATGAGTTCCAACAGGAAAACCTCGAAAAGCTATTTATATTTCCTAAATTCCCACTCGGCAAGTCACAGTGATTGAAAAGTTTCCTCAAAAACTACGCACTTTGGTGACATAACATGGCTTTCCCGATCATTCGTTTGACCCGCATACATTTTGTTTTCAATAGCAAGATTTTATTTTAGGTGCCATTCGGTGGTTAAGACTATCTGTTTTGCTTGCTGCTTATAAGCGCTGCTTATCCTTTTACCCAAAAACTAGGTTGTGGAGGTCAGATAGACAGTCGCTCCATAAATACTGCTATTCAGCTGCACTCAGACTGGTCGATGCTCACATAGTATTTCTATTTAGAAGACTAAGTATTTCTCTCAAAAGAGAAAAGAGAGTAGGAACTAGCAACACCTTCTACTAGTGTGTGTATGGGCGCCGGTAGCAGGGTGAAAATACTGACGGGAAAGAAATTACATAGGTCGAAAAGATTTAGATTTTTTTAATTAAGTTAATGTGCAGTGGGACACTCAACAGGCCAGCGAAGAAAAAAAAATATGTGTGTGAATAAAAACTTAAGGCGTCTGGGTTGCTGTCCATATTTATTGGTCACCTTGTCAGTAAATTTAGTGTTTTCCTGTGAACACAGCATGCACAGGCCGCTCACGCATCGTGTCTCAGATCCTCGCCCGTCGGGGTCGTAGGCAGGAGAAGGGTGCAAAATCTCGGGAATCTATAGAGAAACTAATCTATCCGAGGCGGAAAGCAAAAGTTTTCGAGCTTGCTTCGCTCGCTCATGTACCTTATGGGCTTTGCGATCATAATCTATATAGAGATAAAGCAGAATTAGCCATATTTCTACAATAAAGGAAACCTATCAAATTCGAGGTGGGGGCAAAAAAGCCCGCTACGCTCGTTCTTGAATTTTTTTTTGTATTATTGATAAACTTTTCCCCTTATAAATTGACAAAGTTAGGTACTCCTTGTACGAATTGACAAACGAAAATTCAACATATCCGAAGAGGAATGCAAACAATTTCGAACTGCTTTCATGGAGTTGAAAATGCATCCCCTCCTGGAAATAATCCTGCCGGCACCCATGTGTATGTAGGCAATGTTGATTCAAATTATCTGAATATCTTTATCTAGTCGAGTGCAATTGGCAAAAAAAAATCGTTATCGGCTAATCTTACAAGCGAAGCTTCTGTTACAGAAGCATGGGCATACCCAGCATTTTTTAAGGGGGCTAAATCTAGCTAAAATTTCGTTTTCAAATGTATGTTGTGCTTCCAGAACCCTCTTTCTATGCACACTCATCATACAGTTTTCTGTCATTGTTGACCTTAACCAAATTTTTATTTTAATGTGAAAAATGTTAAAGTATCTACCCGAATTAATATTTAATTTTGTCATTATTTGAATTTTGCCTAAAAATTCTTACCTTCGTGTCAGAGAGTAGGCTGGGGCAAGTGCCCCACCCTGCCCCACCGTGGGTACGCCCATGTACAGAAGGATGAAAATATGTTATTCAATGGAAGTTTTCAGACGGATACCGCCACAGGATAATAGATTAATTACATTAGCTACTTGGAGATTATTAAAATCCCTTTAGTTCTTATAACAGGAAGTGAGCCCACACCCACAGCGGATATGGCCAGATAAACTAATTATAGTAAGTTAACGCATCACATTCGCAAGTACAAATATTAATGTGTAAACAATCGCGTCACACTCAATATCATTGGTCACACTACAATTTTAAAACAATCTAAGTAGCTACATTACATTACTTTATTAAAGCCAGCAACTAGTCTAGATATATAAATATAACCGTGACCTACTTGAAGACAATTCAATGGGTTATCGAGAAATCTTAATTTTAAGTCCAATAAAAAAGAACCTATTGAGATATTATTGTGTCCGATGAATGGTGATAAATATGTATTTGATAAACGGCAAATCGGCAGCTCTGCTTCTTGTTGATTATTTCCAATAGAAACAGGAAAACTACCCATATCTGGTCAACCAGCCAGACTACATGCTAGAGACAAGGAGTAAGGCCCGGTTTCCACCAAAGCGGAGACGAGCGGAGCGGAGAGGAGATGTGCAAGATTCAACCAATCACAGAAGAGGCGAGAAACACGATGTAGATATAAATTAATGTGATTGGTCGGTGTCCGCACGTCTCCTCTCCGCTCCGCTCGTCTCCGCTTTGATGGAGTCCGGGCCTAACAATGTACATATCTAGCAATAGTAGACTGATATTAAAGTTAGTCATAAAATTCATAAGGTTTAGCACGCACTGCGTTTAACCGTAGGTACGTCTGAAACCGCAAAAAAATGTACACAGCTTTCTATACAAGCGCACGCATTAGCGACTTTTTTCAGTGACGTTTTGTAAGCGCGCAATTTTTATGTGTCCCATAGTAGTAGTATGGTGGCGCACGCACAGCGTGTAACCGCGTTGGGTTTTTATTGTATTTTAATTTATCTAAAATACCAATCGACGTTCTGTAGTAATTAAAAAACTTATCGGGATGTTGTCGCACGTCGTTGTACATTTTGCAAAAGTATCCTTTCAGATATTGTCTTTGATCTGTTAATGGATGTACCGAGTACTTATGGCGGCAGCATTGTCTAGGTTTTCTATTTCTTAATTTGAAATCCAAAGCCACAACACACGCTACCTACTTGCCAGAAATCCATGGTGGTACTGAAATAAAATTAAGCAAAACACCAGCAGCATTGCGTGGTTGTATGCGGTTTTGCGTTTTCAACTATTCCTAAACCGCTCGCGTTTAATCGCAGTGCGTGGTAATTAAGCCTAATACCTGGGTTCTTAAGACTTTAAGACCGCCAGGCCATTATCGGCCAAGAGTAGAATGGTGAACCCGTTCGAGTTTTCTAACTATTCCTAAACCGCTCGCGTTTAATCGCAGTGCGTGGTAATTAAGCCTAATACCTGGGTTCTTAAGACTTTAAGACCGCCAGGCCATTATCGGCCAAGAGTAGAATGGTGAACCCGTTCGAGTTTTCTAAAAGCCTGATAACATTTCACTTGAAAATAATCACACATTTCTAAATTATGTTTCGCCCTAAATTATAATATTCCTGTCACAGAACTAAAGAAATGCAAAAAAACCTTTTACATTACAAAAAGTAACGGGATTTTCAAAAGCAGTTTCTTTACCGCTAAATTAAAATGTTAAATGTCACTATTTCGTTCATTTTGCATGAGAAAAAATGAGACAGGTATATAAAACAGTTGCGAAAAGTGTTGCAAGAAAAAATTGCTGCTCCTACTAATTTTAAATTTCTTTATTTTTTTTTAAGTTTTATAAAACTTAAGTGGGTTTTAAGATTACTAAACTTAAAAAAAAAAGGCTCGCCCCTCATAACATGGGACTTAAAACATAACTAGTGAAATGTGGGTGTACTATTAAGTATTGGGCGTATTAGGCGAGATGTAATGTTGTGTCACATAAGTAACATAGACATAAAGCGAAAATTGCATACCTACTACTTTTTACAGTATTTCTTTCATACAGTCATAAGTTTAGTAGTAGTAAAATACATAACTTACAAACTATAAACCACCTTTGATAAATTTACAAACTAAATATTTACAAAAAAATACTTCTTCTTTCTTCTTCATTAAAACCAAGTTCATTCAGTAATATAAGAACAATATGTAATTTTATTTAATCTTTCTTTGCTTTGTCAGACGAAATAAAAAAGGAAACATTTTTGGTAGAAATCACAAAATTGCCAGTAGCAACTTGGTAGAAAATGCTATTCTGCTATTGGCCGAAAAACTCAAACCGTTCAAACAGCCTTCAAAGCTGCTTCAAAGTTCAAACGTATGGCCGTTTGAAATCTCCTTTGTGAATTTGTCAACAATCATCAATAGTTTATTGTTATTCATAACTTTATTTGACTTGTAATTTTATATTTTAAGCTAGTTTAAAATGACGTCGATCAAAGAAGACGAAAAGAAGGAAATTCCGGAAATTATACACGATCCCCAAACGACCTGCACCTATCAGAGGTTACGATTTTTCGGCAAGGTAAGTTTCAATATATTTCTTTCAATAATTTCATTAGCATTTGTTTTAAAGAGTGTATATTTAGAATATAACAGTATGTGTGAGTAATTTGTGCAATCTCAAGTCAAAACTTCCAACGCTGTTCGCACCTGGCATGTTACAAAAATCGGAATTAATGTATGAAACCGTTACACGTTAAAATATCATTAATTGATAAACTCATTAGTCCTACGGTCTACTGTTGTGTTTGAAAGGTGATCGTAATTATGTTCTTAGTTGCTGTTGTTGCTGTTAGTGAGAAAAAACGTAATTGTCGGTTACATTTCAAATGCAACACAAGTTGGGCAACAGGTGCAGCCAGTTAACTTTGCTAACCAATACGAATGTACAATAATAACATGCTTTAGGGCTTTATTTCAAGCTTCCCTTATATATTATTATCTTGGGAGTGTCTCTGTAAGTGTTATGGGCAATAATAAGCTTAGAAAAGATATGCTACTTACACCTCATAGAAAACTCAAACTTTATGATACGTTATTGTAACTAAGGTTAACAGGAAATTGCCTCAATTAAAAGTTCTCATTTAGCTTAAGTAAAGAATTGTTTAAGATTATTATCTTTTGCAATCAGCTGTAATATCTATCAAATAAAAACTACACATCAATATAATTGTTGCATAGCATTCATTCATAAAATTCACTGCAACAACTAAAACCAACCTTCATACTATCTTATGTCATACATAATCAAACTCTGAAATTTCTAGGGTGGATTTGCAAAATGCTACGAGATCCAAGATATCCAGACAAACCAGGTATGGGCGGGGAAGATAGTTTCCAAGAAACTGATGGTGAAATCAAGCCAGAAGGAGAAGATGGCTCAGGAGATCTCCATCCACCGCTCTCTGCAGCACAAGCATGTGGTCGGCTTCCACAGCTTCTTTGAAGACTCGCTCAACATCTATATCATACTCGAGTTGTGTAAGAGACGGGTAAGTTTAACTAACTTGATTTTTCAACTACTTTGTATTCAGTCTGCTGCTGTTTATAAGAACTATCATGCTCTAGGTATGGGACATCTAATTTAGTTAGTCAAAAGCAAATGTTAATTTTGCTATAAAACAACAACTTTTCCTTACATGTTCACTTCTAATTTTAGACTGATCTAACCTTGGTAAAATTGAATGTAAAAGGTCTAAGATATGTAAGTAAAATAAATGATAACACAAAGTTTACCAGCAACACAAAGTAAATAAAAACATCCTGAGATATTATTTATATCCTAAAGATCAGAAATTGATTTATTCATACATAGGTTTATATTTTATAGGATGTTGCAAAAGTTTTAATTTCATACATGTATTTATGTTAATTTTAAATACAGTCAATGATGGAGTTGCACAAGAGAAGAAAAGCAATCACTGAGCCAGAGACAAGGTTCTACATGCACCAAATACTCCTTGGTGTGCAGTACCTGCACAGCAAGCGCATCATCCACAGGGATCTGAAGCTCGGCAACCTGTTCCTGGATGATGACCTTCATGTTAAGATCGGAGACTTTGGACTTGCTGCCAGGATTGAATATGAAGGTTTGTATGAGTTGAGGTCATTTACATATTGTTGATATTCAAGGCAACATTGCCTTCGTAGTTCATTGACCTGAACATAATAAATTGCTTGGCATGTTGTACTCAATCAGGTTCTGTTATTTTATTGTGACCTTTTATGTTTATTAAACCACATCATACTGGACTTTTATGCTTTATATGAGCAACATCATTTTAGGAAAGACACATGACTGCATTTATGTGAGGAGCTTGTGGCTTAATAATAACAGCCGCTCAGGTCGCTGTTTAGGTTAAGCCGTGCTTGCCTAGGTTGGTCTGTGGATGGGTGACCACCCATTACATACTGAGTGATTTCTTCCATGCCTCGGAAAGCATGTTAAGCCGTTGGTCCCGGGTGTCATTTGTAGATCTTTGACAGTTGTTAGGTAGTCTGGCCCATAAAGTCTGTCAATCAGTCTTACCAAGGGGTATTGTATTACCTAGTACTATCTGGGTTGTGGAGGTCAGATAGGCAGTCGCTCCATGTAGAATACTGGTATTCAGCTGCATCCGGTTAGACTGGAAGCCAACCCCAATATAATTGGGAAAAGGCTAGGCAGATGATGACATGACTGCATTTTGTGCAACATACATAGTGCAATTTTGGAGATAAATAAGTCTCTACATCTATTTATTCACATTTGAAAATTTTGTATTTATCTTCATTACAGGAGAGAGAAAACAGACATTGTGCGGCACGCCCAACTACATAGCGCCGGAGATACTGACGAAGAAGGGACACTCCTTCGAAGTGGACATCTGGAGCCTGGGCTGCATCATGTACACGCTGCTCGTCGGCAAGCCGCCGTTTGAGACGTCCACACTCAAGGACACCTACAAGAGGATCAAGCAGTGTGAATACAGGTACATGCACAATAAATAACATCACACTTGTAATCCCGAAAGGCTAGACTGAGGTGTACAGTCATGACCACTAACAAATATACACTTAGCAACTTTTAAAAGTGATTTTCTCTTACTGTATTCATTGTAATTTGATGTGTCAGTGCTTGTGACTGTACCTCTAATAAACCTATATTTCGTTGGTTACTTTCATGTGGTTGCCATCAACCAGGCACATTTCCTGACTCCACGCTGTTACTGTGATATTCCTGATGGAATATCCAAATGGCCACTTGACGTGAACTCGCCTTAGTTTGTGCATACAATTCTTTGACAACACTCACCATGTTGATCTTATTATATCCTTTTGGTTAATCCAAGTATCAGACACAATGCAACTTCAAATAAATAATTCATCACCTATCTTACATACATGTTGAAAAACCCTTGTTACTACATTACCCTATTTGGCGCCAATTTTAACAGGATTAACCACGATATAATGATGAACGCTCTGACGGCGTTTACGCTCTTAATTATAATATTGGGACTTGGCAAAACCAGTATGTGTATACTTAAGAACATATTATATTTTTTTAATGTGAACTAAGTAACATAAGTCATAATTTGTACAATTGAGTAAAGCTCATTATGTTTTCTTTGAAAATAATTATTCTTTTCAAACTAATGTTTTAAATCTGGAGATTGTTCTTTACTTCTTAAGACAATTATGTTAAAGACTTTCCTGTTAAATTTTACAAAGAAATACAGCAACTAAGGACCTACAAACAAATTAGTTTATCAGCCCATTTAGCTATCGACAACCCCACCATTCAACTAACTTGTAAAATAATGAAGAAACACTTTGTATTGTCAACTAGCGAGGGAGTGCACCTAGCGATGAGCGTGTGTTGCACGGGCCCCTGGCATTCGTTGGGTAGTCGGTACGCGAGCGCGTTAGTCAACGATAATACCGTCAACCAGCGTTACAGGTGGTTACAGCACTTACGGTGATGGTATCGCTGCTCGTTTGTAACGTGTAACAACCACAAGATCATACTGTTGCTAATTGGCGAGAAAGGCAATTATTCTTGTTGCTTTGTTGATGTTGTGCATCTAAAACTTTGTAACTTCATTCATCAGTGTGATGTTAATAAGCTTATGTGAAACAAGTGTCTAATTTTTAATGTTTATCATTTTGTTGACTTTAAAACTCTCAATGTCCATTCTCTCATTGACTAATACACATGAATGTGCACTTCCAAAAAAACATACAACAAAAGCTAACTCGTCACGCAGGATCCCATCATCGCTCCGCAAGCCAGCGGCATCAATGATAGTACTGCAACTGCAGTCCAACCCCGCGCGGCGACCTTCCGTTGACAAACTCCTACAGCACGAGTTTTTCGCGGCCGGCATCATGCCCGCCGCGCTGCCGCTCTCGTGCCTCACCACGGCGCCCAGGACCGACCAGCTCGAGGGCATCGCGTTGCACCGCAGGCCGCTCAACGAGGTTAACTCTAATGGTAAGTATACAGATATTGATGAACATTTCTGTCTTATAACAAAACAAACTTCTATAACATAGTTCAAAATACAAATCTGACTCGAAGTTCTATAAAGTTACATCTAGTTTTGTAATAAAACTGATAATGGTTCTTAATAGTTTTAGATCCATCTCATAATCCATCAACGGTCCATCCAAAATATAATATAATAATCGTAATATTTAATTAAATTCATCAAAAAACCTACTACACTTCACTGAGCATCATCATTCATTAGTATAGAAGTTCATCAACTTTTATATTATCCATTGAAGAGAACACATACAAAACATCCAAAGTTCTAGATCACGTGGCGATGGCGGTGGACTCGCCAGTGAAGCGCGACGTGATCGCCGCTGAGCCGCGCGCTGTGGAGCCCACGTCCCACAGACAGAACCTCATCGCACTGCGCGATCAGCTCAACACGCTGCTTGTTAGCAAGGTAAGAACGTGACACCAACCATCAGGCCTAGACAAGCCGTTTTTAAAGTTTGATTTTCAACACAGCATTTATTTACATAAGCTTTTCGATATAAACTTGAGTCAGACCCATACATTTGTGACTTTTGCATATTCTTAAATGGCTCTCTGGCTGGATACTACAAACAATTTGATAGAGTTTGAACATCCTGCCGTCTTGGGCAAAGGTATACCTTAGCACTATAGAACCAACACCTCTGCATAGAGTCTATACAGAGTTGTAAAGTTCAGCCAGTTATGCTATAAATAAACATTGACCTCATTTATTTTCATCATAGTCGTTATTGTTATTTATTGAGAACAATTATCACTTACCATAATATTGTTGTTTGACCCTAATTCAAATCACTGAAAACTAAATTATTTCTAAGAAGACTCAAGACGGTTCTAATTTGAATAAAGAATGTTGAAGGTTTCCGTAGAAGACGATATTGCCGCCTAACACCATTTTATGAGTTACACAGTAAACAGTGGCGGCGTTACGTTATCATTTCGATTTGTCGACGTGGCTGCTGCGGATTGTTATAATCATACGAAACAGCACATAAATACTATAATCAACCGTCTAACAACTACACTTGTATTTTGCCAATAAAAGCAGCTTGACTAAACTAAAACTCTTTCCACAGCTGAAATGCCGTCCAGAAAGCTTGACAGACGAGCTGGGCGATCCCGCGGCCCAGCCACTGGTCTGGGTGGGCAAGTGGGTGGACTACAGCGACAAATACGGCTTCGGCTACCAGCTGTGCGACGAGAGCGTCGGCGTCATGTTTAATGATACCACCAAACTTATCATGCTGGCTAATGGACTGTGAGTATGCATATAGAAAATTAATAGTTACGTGAATCTTAATTTTCAGAAGTTATAAATGAAATTACGCAACGAACTTACGGCAAGTCGCAGTGCTTTGTATCGACTCTTCGGCTAGAAATTCTCCCTCTATTTTAGAGAACAGACAAATGGTTCGATCTTAGTTCGTCTATCTTCTAGCAGTGTTCCTATCGTGTTTACGTATTTAAGTGTTGATATTATAATGTAATCTACAAAATGTCGGTTCGGACTAACAGTATTCTCTATCGTACAGGAACGTGCACTACATCAACCGGCAGGGCCAGGAGCAGTACATGACGATGCGCGAATACCCGCAAGAGCTCGACAAGAAGATGAAACTCCTCACTTACTTCAGAAGATATATGACTGAGCACCTCATGAAAGCTGGTAAACTATCACTACTTTGCATTCATAGAACTTAAAAAACATCATGCAACCTTAACACTTGGTCACAAGGTAAAAGCTGAACAAACGAAATAGAGTATGCCAGGCCCGAGTTACAGCGACGGACGAAAACTTGGCGCGCGCGAGCTTCTGCTTCGCAAGTCTCATCTCCTGAACTTAGCACTATCTTTGGGCACCTCTTTGATAGCCATTTTGTCCTGAATCCATGAGTAATGATGTGTTGTTTATTGTAGGTGCATCGGTACCAGTGAGAGAGAGTGACGGACTGTCTCGACTGCCGCATTTGCACCAGTGGTTCAGAACCACTCTGGCAGTCATCATGTACCTGACCAATGGAACACTACAGGTAAAAAATATTTACTTAAACTTCATGGTAAAGAGACAACGTTGTGACGTGATGGTTCTGCATAATGTTGTTGTTCTCGAAAAGTCTCTTGCAATAATAGTTAACCCTGCAATATTCTAATTATCCCTTTGACCCAACAGATAAACTTCCAAGACCACACAAAGATAATCCTGTGTCCGCTCATGCAAGCCGTCACATACATTGACGTGGAGAAGAACTTCCGAACGTTCCGCTTCAGCACCATCGAGGAGCACGGCTGTGATAAGAAGTTATACACGAACCTCACGTACGCATTAGAGAAACTCAACAGTGTACTAGCCAACAAACTCTGCTAGTAGCCACTCGACACATTACAATTAATTAAATGAATTTAATATTGCCTACACTTAATTAGACAATCTCGCGCGAGATTCATGTTTTACGTATAGGGTTAGTACACTCAAGGTGATTCTACGCCCATTGTTTTAATTGTTAGTTTATTAGCCACATACATGATTTTGTTATAGTTTATTTCGTCTCAAAAATCAATTTCAGTAGGTTTTTTTTTTCTAAAGAAATACTTTTATGTCCACCAATTGTATCCCTTAATTATTTATTTAGTAGCCTTCTAACATATCCTGTAAGCATTGTCAGTGAGAGGGCGCACTAGGCGGCGACGGTCAGGACTGGTGTTGGTGCCGACCGAGATGCGGACTAGCAAACCAAAGTATTTACACAAAGTTTGACCGCAGCAGGGCGGGACGGCAGACGTTCGAGTTGGTTGTTATGGCGTCAGATTGGTCCGTGCGGCCATTGGCCGTGGTCGTGGCCGCGTGGAGCGCAAGGTCCCTGATACTAATTTAATTTACCTTCACTACTAGAGCACTGCTGCTCAAACTTAGGACAATGTATTCTGTCCACTATCCATCTTAGATTTTGTATGTAATATCTAAGTAGATGTAAAAATATATGTATTTAACTTCACTATTCCCGTCTGCCTTGTTACCTTAGGAGCTGCACAAACCAAGCGCGATGCAGTGCGGTGCACTTGTGTACTATTGATTTTTCATGACTACCCAAACCTTTGATTTTATAGGAAACGCTAAAGCAAGCCGCTACGCGCCGCACCGCGCTTTGTGTGTGGAGCTCCTTGTTAGGGGTCTAATTCATAACATGACATTCTTATGATGGACACATTGTTGCGTTCGTGAATACGTTAGATAAGTAAAATTTTAGTAAAACCTCTTGACGTAAGTGGTTGATTGAGAGCACCATGACTGAGGGCTGCGGTGCGAGCGGGTTGCGTTTGGAGTTTTTTTTTTATTTAGTTTTATAACTATATTTTTATAACTTGTTTCCGTGCTTCAGTAACATCGGATAAAAAACGTGATTACGGACACGGGCAAATCAAAGCGTTCAACTTACGCATAGTGAATGCGTTAGTATGACCGTACCTTTAGTTGATTTACACAGTTACATACACCATCGAGAAGACAATGTCACACCGTATATTTCCAAATTTCTCCAAAACCTCACAAGCTGGAGATGCGAAACGACAGTATTATTTCAAATTCGATGGTGTTGAAGCACTTGTAATTTGTAACAAGTTTCTCAGGGGTCTGTTACCTCACTCATTGTATAATATAATTACAAACTATTTGACAATAAAGTTATTAGGAAAATAAAACTTGTTCATATTTCTTTCATATTTTTATTCATTCCAGCCTTATTGATGTTATTATAATGTCAAATTGTCGTATTGCTAATTTATGAGACAGCAATGAGTTGATAAATTATAGTTTGTGCCATAGTCTTGCCAAAAAAATTGGAATGCATTGATGTTGTGAGTTTAGGAACTTTGTTGCTGTCATGACTACTCAGAATTGAGAGGAAAACAATAGCAAAAGACTACCACAAACAAATGACTTGGCAGAATGTCCTTGTGCCTCTCACAGCTACATTATCACTGAGGGTTTGTTTACTCTTAAACAAGTAAAACATGTTTAAGTTTTGACCAGAAAAATCTAACATTTTGGTATTAAAACTGAAATTAGTGAATCTTGAGATAAGTACAGGCATGTAGACGAAACTACATCAGTTTGTCCCTAATTATGTACACGAGTGTTTAAACAAACCCTGATTATAAAACCTAACAAAATTACAAAACATTTATTACACAATAAATAATAAGTTACAATTATAATTCTGAATGTATCGCGTGCTGGTGCGGTAGTAGTTCACCGGGGTGGATGAAGAGTCCTTCTTTGGCTTGCCAGTCGGTGTATGCGCCGTACTGAGAGTTGATGCCGACAATCTCGCCCTGTCCGCTGATTGGTCGCCCAAATGTACGCCCAGAGCCAGCAAGGTACCTGTAAGATAGAAATTGTCTTGTTTAATTGGTCCCCAGAATAATCTCTTTCATAAAAAGGAGAGAAAAGAAAAAAAAGACTGATTCTTTACTACATCTCACAATGAAGGGGTTTGTGAAAATTTTACACTGAGGTCAATTCCTACATAGGAAAAGGGTTGACAGCTGATGATAACTTATTTTGAGTGGCTTTGTCCAGCTTCTATAGCTCCACAAGTCTTGTGATATCCAAAAAAACTTATTTGATCTAATTATACTCAGAAGATGAGATACTTACGCTCCGGTATCAACATGCCTAAACTTCACAGGAGTGTCTCTCCTCCAGAAGTCATTATTACACACCACAGTCCAGTGGTCACCGCTGTCTCCTTCACCATCTTCGTCACCATAGCATGACACCTCCTGGTTGCCTGACAGTGGGGACGAGAAGTAGTGGGAGTGCAGGTTCTTCTTGGTTGATGCATGCTGCAGGCGGATGTTGGTGTTGCATTTTATGGGAACCCTGCAATGTAATTATTCAGTCAGTGAACTATTTCTATTTTTGTCAAATAATTTTAAGAAGCAGAAAGTACATAATGAAAACTTAAGACAGAAATATGAGAAGGCACACACTAATGTGAAATGCAATGCGAAAAAAACCTATGCTTTATCAAAATTGAAAGAAATTATTTGCAGCCAAGTTATTTACCTACAACCAGCTGTAGGTTGCATGTTAGTAGCACTTACCCGCGTTTGCACGACTCGGCCATGGGCGCCCGCACCAACCAGTGGCTGTTGTAGTCATCAGATACATCCACCGCCGTCACCGACTGCTGGCCGGAGCCCGAGCCATACTTCACATCGTGTGAGTGAAGTCGTAATCTTAAGTCCGTGTTTACCATCTTCAGAATAGTGCCGCATGTTACAAATTCTGCTTTTGATCCTGAAAAACATAATTTAGCTAAGTTAAAAATCTTAATTATATATGCTTTAATTCATAACACCTTGTTTTTTAATCTAAATCTCGTATCCTCCCATAACAAAAGGCCACGTAATTTTTTAACAATCACTGCGGTACGTTAGAAAATGGTAATAAAATTAATTGTAAGAAACTATACCTTGTGAGATTTGTACTGACAAAAGGGTGAACAATAAAATAGGTAAAACACTGCTAAATACGTGGAAATTTGTTGAAAAAGCCATAATTTCGCCTAAAAAGTTCTCACATCCACACACCAAAGTTTGACTTGTACAGACAGAGATAATGCTAATGTCAAATTGACAAGCTATCAGGAGTATCAGGCAATGTTGCCAGAACAAACTATGGTTAAATCTGACTTAATGTGCGCTACACATGAGGCCAGTGTTGACAATTCCCTTCAGTCAGTCAGTACCCACTTTTCATCTGCCTTTTCGCCTCCAGTGTAATCGGTTAGTGGCCCCTAGATATGTATTATATTCTTAGAGCTTACATTGGCCTCGCATTTGAATACGGTCAGTCTAAAATCTTACAGTACTACAAGGCCAAACCAACCAGCTTATTTTTATTGGCCACTTTGTGCCTGATGCACGGTCTATGGGGCCTTTTTGTTATCCCCACCTGCGTCACAGTGAATTCTTAAACTTTTCTGCGTAAGGCAATAAAGTAGCTTCGATTATTTAATGAACAGCTAATCTATTCGAGGCAGGAAGCAAAAAATTCGCTTCACTTGCTTGGCTAATATTTTACATACAGCAATAATAAAGTGCCCAGAAGAAGTCCCTGGACCACCGTGCACCGGCTTTACATATAAAGAAATTTTCACTATCTCTGCTTATGATTGTCAGCTGTCATTCTGATTCTGTCAGTTTTCAATCAATCATAATGTCAAAAACTTGCAAAGTTTACTGAAAATTGAAACTGTGCAACATTTTGCAATATTGCTATCTTTGTAGCACATTGTAAAGATAAATTGGCCCAAATTAAAGTGCCGTAAAGTGTTTTTGAGATTTCATTGACAAAATGAACAGCAGCGGTTATACTCCCAATACAGGTGTTACAGGTACGTAACCAAAACATTACGTTATTGATAATTAAAAAAATAATCTTATTGAATAGCGATCACAGCCTCGTAGGATCATCTTACTAACAAACTGTAATTTCTTTTTCCAGCGCCAATTGACCCTGGTTGGAACGACCCCCCGAAATTTGCATACAATGCGCAGATCACACCGAATAAACCGCGAAATATTTTGAATAAACGAGTGGCATTTCCCTTATCGAGCGCCACGTCTAGTCCAGGAGCTCTACCCCCAGCGAACCTGCCACCAATGCCAGCAGGATTCCCTCCTGCACCGCCGGTACAGATTCCAAGGATAGATCCACAAGAGGTGGATGTGGACAGTGAGAATACTCTGAGGGAAGTGAAGGGAATACTTCTAGAGCTCTTAGACAGCAGTACAGAGCTTGGTGCCAAATCAAATGATATCAGAAGAAGAATAGGGGTGATGGAAGAAATGTGGTCTGCTGGGAAATTGGATAGTAGGATATTTGTGCAAATGAAGAACCTGGCATATGGTGAGTCCTTATTCTTGAACTAAAACAAATCTTTGGACCTTCTTATGTTGTTTTTTTGTCATATCTGTCATTTCTTAGCAATCTTAAGAGTAAAGTATCATTAATTAAACTGAATGCTGTCAGTGTCTATATTCCAAAACAACAATTACACAAACAGCTCTTGAACATAGTTTAAATTATACTAATCATGTTCAGATTGATTGGTGAAATTCACCCAAAATTGCTGTTAATTTGAGTTCACCGTTATTGTAGTGAGTAATCGGTACTGTTGAGTCATAGTGTTATTGTTACGGCTTAGACCTAAATTCATGCACACTGCACATCTAGAGCATTGAGCATAAAGCAGTGAACATTCATGTAATGTTCCATTACTTTCCCTTTCAATAGAGTTATGTAACTAAATTCTTTTAACACTCATTGTAAACAATACAATAGCTCATCAATATTTAAATAGAATACAAATTAGTTTATCTCTATGCATTGTACTATACAAATAAGCCTTTACCAAAAAAGGAAACAATGAATTGATACTCCATTTATTTCTGCAAAAATCTTTATTATATTGCCTCCGTTCAGCAGTGTAAAGTCAGAAAAATGAATGGCTAAGCATATTGGCTGCCGGCTGGTCGGGGGCCACTGTAGATGCGGGCCTGTGGACGGTGAGTAATAGCTAGCCCGCCGTCCGGCCGTCTTATGATGACAGGCCTCGTGGAAGGCGCGTTCTCAAAGAGATGTCAGCAACAAGGAGGGGGTCCGCAAGGGCCGATGCCTTCCAGGGCTATGGGACTGTTCGAAAGACATACTGCGGCCCTGGAACACAAAGGGCAAAGAAGGAACATGGATGGGTTTTCATCAGTCGAAGTCAGTAGAAGTCTGACACTCCCTTCCACTACGCCCGGAGCAGGGGTCATTTGATGATTTCCCATCCAAAAAAAAAAAAGCATATTGGTTGCCAACATAACTAATCCATAAATTCTAATCTCAATTTTTTTGAAAGCAGTTTGACATGGCTTTAACAATATAAAATTGAGGTACCAAGGGTATCAATTTCATTATTAATTAATTTCCTTGCCTTGAAATAAAGCTGATTTTTATGATTATACAGATATTTAACTGTATTAATTATTTGGTTACAGCACTCCGAGATGACTATCCAAGGAAAGCAGATGACATACACAGAGCACTGATGATAGACCATGTGAGCTGCGTCGGCACGTGGATGCCGGGCATCAAGCAGCTAATACACAACTGTATAGCTCGCTCCGACCTGCTCTCTATCGACAAGGAATAGAATAGACATAGGAATTAAGCCTTAGTGTGCCGAAACACAGATCTTAGCAAGATATAATGAAATGGGATTCGAACTTTTTTCTTTGCAGGCATGATCACCCCACTGCCATTTTGATTGTTCTTGAAAGTGGTGGCACACAATGAAACTATCATTTATGAGTAGAGTATATTTAAACCAACAAAAACTGTCCAGAGATATGGTTGCCTATAGTGACGTGTTGCCGAAATATTGGCAATACTATAATTATAGCAAATTAAAAAAACATATCATTTCAAAGATTGCGATGAGAATTGATAGAAACGAGATAGAGAGAGATAGAAGAAGAAAAACAAAATGGTGATGGAGTGACTGTTCCACTTTGGGTCTGTGCCCTTCAATTGTGTCTGTAATTACATTCATGAGGTTAACTCTCAGCAGCTGTTTTCCTAATGCGCATTTCAAATATTCAATTGCCTATAGTTGCTTCCATTCTCGCTTGAAGACTGCTGTATAAATCTGTATAACTTAACCTAATTTCCTAAAAATAACGTACCTATTAAAAATATAACTTTAGAAGAAACAGCATCACGAACTTTTCAGTAAGATAAAGTAAACTTGTTTCTCCCTAAGAGCCAAAACCCTATATTTTTTAGTAGAAAAACAGATTTATGGGATAAGTTAATACTTTAATTAACCCTGCAATCGAAATGTATACTTATCATATTTTTAAGAAAAATATTGTGATTTTTAAATTAAGTTGAAACTTCTAAGTTTGCCATGTGGAATATGAGGTACAATATATGCTGTGTGTTGTAAAAGTTGTAAATAAAATAAAAATACTATAATTATATATCAATACTTTATTTGTTCTTATTTCTAGGTCAACCATAACATAATATTCGTGAATCTGCTGTGAACACTTTTACAGTCACATAACAAAATATAATATTTTTATGAGATGTACTTGATTCTTCACTGTATTTCTCTTTATTACAGTTATCTCGCGAAACGGAATTTCAGTTATTTACGAAGAGTTATTTTACACAACTTTCCATTCAGATTAAGAACTCCTCCTTAAAATACTTCTGAGGAAGGTCAGGTAACATAGCAAAGTGCCAATCTGACCAATGAGGTCAAGCTATATAAAATGACTAACAGATTTCCAACCAATGACAATGTTTGAACTAGCTAGCCCATCGCCACAGTTACCTTCCCCATGGACGAGTTCCGTAACGAATACTTCTCCCCTATTTCCTTTAATGTCTATGGTTTATATGCCTCGTTTGATAGGCTTGGGCGCGACAGTGACTCGCACGGCGCGGCACAGTTCGATGAACTGCGCTGGCTCGCGGCCGCCGCCCTCTTCGACCGCAAGGCATACTGAGATGTCCACGCCGCATGGCTCCGTCCATACGCCGTGCGATATTAATACCTTGGTTAGAAGACGCACGTTCTGGGTGCCGTCGTCATCTGTGTGAATAAAAAATATGATTTAATTTGATCATCGCCTTATTCTGGGCTGATTTAATTTAGCTTGCCATCGACACGCTAAGAAAATTTAATTTGATACACAAGATTAGTTATGGTGTTTGCTAGCTGGGATGTCGAGTTTTTTTTTATAAACCCAGCATAACTGATTTATTTCTAAAATTAAAAATTTTGATTATTTGATATTAAATTGAATAAAAAAATGCATTGTCAGTTTGC
Source organism: Noctua pronuba (assembly GCA_905220335.1). Taxonomy (NCBI): domain Eukaryota; kingdom Metazoa; phylum Arthropoda; class Insecta; order Lepidoptera; family Noctuidae; genus Noctua; species Noctua pronuba. The sequence goes on from LR999894.1 coordinate 12,500,629, forward strand.
ATGATTCCAAAGGATAGCAAAAGAAAATAACAAATAGTGATCTATTTAACATGGAGGATAATAGATTAACTTTGACATTATTTACTTTGACTTTAATTGACAATTTAAGAGACATGTAATTTTGAACTTTAATGAATTTAAATTTTTAATTCAGAGACTAACCACGTTCCGAACTAAATGTTGCATGCCTAGTGCAGAATATGGTGACAAGTTAACAACTTTCCTGTTCTTCAAAAACCCACATGTATAACTACCCATATTTGCAATAAATGAATTTGAATTTGAGGACAGTGATAATTATTGTTACACTCCTGGGGAAGAGCTTCTCCCCATATCCGTCAAACTTGACTTCTTCTGGTCTAGGGCTAATAATAGGTTCGTTTTACTCGTTCCACCATTCTAATGTGGCTGACCCAGCTATAGTTAATATCTCCTACTCACTAGTATTCTGATGGTCGAGCGGGCGCAGATGGTCCTTGTGCGGCACGAGCGCGTGAACGCGCGTGTCGGGGTAGGCGACGCGCACGCGCAGCTGCGCCGGGTTGCGCACGCGCAGCACCTCGGCCTCCAGCGCCACGCCGGCCACCAGCCCCGCGCTGAACCGCACCACCGTGTCGTTGTCGGCGGCTGGCTCCAAGATGCTGGCTGTGCACATGCGGATCTGGACATACGAAACATTATTTTATTTTAAAGCAAGTTTATTTGTTCCTGATGGAAATTTTCTCTATTGTGTGCTATCATATGTTACCCTCCAACTTAAAGGAGTCAATTGTGTTATATTCCTAGCTACTAAAACCTAGCGATAAGCACAATCGATGGTGCGAAATTCGTTCACGAATTCAGCTTTGTAAAAACTAGCAGCTACTACTAAACATTAAACAGTTAGTTAATCGCGCAGTTTCTTGCTGGTTCTTCTCCGTAGTATTATATTATCTGTGTCCATAGGAAACGGCTAATTCGAACCGTGCAACGTAACGTAGCTCCTGACGTCATAAGTGCACATATAGGTTTATGCAATATTTAAAGAAATATTTTGAATTGAATTTGATGGCGTAAGGCAGAAATATTATAACTCCTTTCTTGCACAAGGTCATTTTTGTAAGTCAAAATAACATACCTTGATATTAGGTTTAGGTATAACAGGCAACGGCGCAGACTGTAACAGCGGCAACACAGCCCGAGCGAGCGCGGCCGGCTTGTGGTCCGCGTTCATTGACAGTTGCCGGAACACGGCGATCGTGAACGGGTCGGGTTCCACTCCTGCGTGCGGAGAAAATAGGGCATTATTGAAAGTCTAGTATGTAATTGCATGCAGCTGAGATAAGAATGCTTAGAGGGATCGGCTTCCAGTCTATCTGAATACCAGTATTTAACATGGAGCGACTGCTTATCTGATCTCCACAACCAAGGTAGTACTGGGTAAAACCTTATCCCTTGGTAAGATTGGTTGTCAGACTTTCGGGCCAGTAACTACCTGTAACGACTGCCAAAGATCTACAATTGACAGCAAGGTCGACCGGCTTAACGTGATTTCCGAGGCACGGAGGAAACTCGGTATGAAATGAATGGTCACCCATTCACGGACGAACCTAGGCAAGCGCGGCTTATCCTGAAGAGATCGACCCGTGCGGCTGTTATTATTTAAGAATAATAAATGAATGCTTAGAACTAGAAGGGTGTGGCTATCAAAATACGGACCATCATCACCAAATAGGATCCATCATTACTAAAAAATAGTGTTCATCTTCACCAAATAGGGTCCATAATCACCAAATAGGGTCCATATTCACCAAATAGGGTCCATCATCACCAAATAGGGTCCATCATCACCAAATAGGATCCATCTTCACAACTTTAGTGCAATAAGATAGACCAAATTTGGATTAGACAGTGTTAAATCCATTTCAACATCATTTCCTTTAGCGTATTCTTCATATCGACCGCATGACGGTTGCGGTAACCAACAAGGCTCCATACCATCTCAGATCAAAATTGTAACACACCAGTAGGAGCTAGTAGTCTATAGCAGACCGTTGGACTCTGCAGCGCTTTTTTTAACTCTCGAAATGACTACAGTCACTGCACAAGGTAAACCAAAACCTTACCTGCAGAAGCCAGCAGTCTATCCAACAGCTCAGCGTGATGCGTGAGCGCTGCAGCGGCTGAGAGCGCAGCAGCCTGGCCGGCCACCGCGGTGGGCGCGCCGATAGCCACGTGCGTGGGCGCCACGTGTGTGGGCGCCACGGCCGGCGTGGGCGACGCCGCCGCGCACAGCCGCGCCGCGTGCGCGCGCAGCGCCAGCTGCCACACGCACGCGCTTTCCTGTTCGGACACGCCGCTGAATTGGTGCTGTAGTCTGGTGAGATAGGAATGAAGATCTCAGCAAGTTTTCCTCTAAATTGTATAAGTACGGGTTCGCCCGCGTGATGGGCGGAAATTATCCCACAGGGACATACAACCGGGATAAATAGTATCCTATGTCCTAACCAAGATCATGGGGTAACAGTGTGCCAAATTATCTCGAAATTCGTTTTGCCCTTAAGGCTTGAAATGGTGATGCATTCATCATATTGGGATGGATGTTTGTAAATGCCAATATCTGGCATAATTGAACTGATTACAAAAATTCTTTTGCCGTTTGAAAATTATATTACCGTGTGCAATAATTTTTATGCCAGAAAGAAAAATACACCGTTCCTATTGATTCAAACGACAATAGCAGTATGGTAACTAACCTGAGGCAGTCAGTGGTAAGATGTGCGAGCGCGTGCGAGGGCGGTCCGTTGGTGCTGTGTAGCGCTGTGTTCAGAGCAAGTACGCAGCGCGCGAACACTGACGTGAACTGCGCTGCGCCCGATACGGCGGGCTCCATCTCCGCGAGTCTGAGGAAAATGAAGTCGTTTTATGAATAAAAGAAATTAAGGCGGATGTTCCGATGGTCTGTCCATATATTTTTGATTAGGATTATACTCTAAACATAAATTGCTGCCTAAAATATTAGAAAATTATTTTTATTTCACGTCCTGGTTTGAAAGAACCGGAAGTCAAGGAGCGAGGCCTTCGTCCAGCAGTGGGACGAGTAGGCTAACAGAAACTTTTTGTTTTGTCATTATTTATTGTCAACTGTTTCATTTGTAAAGTTTCGTTAATCAATTTTAATGAATCATGTACCCAAAGAACCCCACTTTTTTGGATGTAACATCCGTCATATTGGTTTTTTTCACATAAAGTATAGCCTATGTCACCCGGACCATAGTAACGAATCGATTGCCACCTCATTAATCGAAATCGGCTCAGCAGTTCACGCACATATAGAACAACACATACACATGCAACACATACATATGGAACACACACATATTTACATACATAGACAGATAAATTCATAACTCTTACTTTTGGCTTGGTATTGTTGGGTTGTGGCCATAGTCGGGTAAAGAATCTCTTGACTTGTTAGAATGTACCGATATACTGACTTGTTAAGCTGCTCCTCAGCAGAGTGCAGCATGTTGAGGCGCACGCCGGTGGACAGGGTCACGTTGTCGATGTGCTGCAGCACGGAATCGAAGAAGCGCCGCACCGCGCTGTCGTCCATCGCAGACTCGATCTTCTCTGCGCTCGACTGTTGGGCGTCACCTGACATAGACATTGGGAATTACTGTAAGTGGCAGCAACATACAGGATGTAAACAGTACCTGCACGAAGCCGTCAAGCAAGCATTCTGTATAACAAACTAAGTAAATCTACGCAAAAAATATTGCTGGGAAACGACATTTTCTGGGGTGTAAAATCACGTACTCAATGTAACGCACTCAGAACATTGTGCCGATGGATGCATTGAATAGTACAGGGGTCGTGGAGGTATTTAAAGTTATAACATTAGAAACTTGTATTTAAAAAAAAAAATTGTAAAAAAGGTGGAACTTTGACTCCCAATATCTCCGTAACTAGAAGGTTCCCAGGTATGGTCCAGAACAAAAAAAAAATCGGTTGTGGCACTGCGGTTTGTGGTTTGGGTCGGTCGCTTTTGAAATCATCAAATCACCTTCACCAACCTTGTGTTCATATCCATGAAATATTTTATAGGGAATCAAAACGAGTGACTATTCTGCAACTACAGTAGCCACGATGACAACTTAAAAATAAATTACAGTTTGCTTTCTTCAAGGCAGAATGAAAAAAAAATACATAACCTCCTCCTTTTTTAGAAGTCGGTTAAAAAGGGAACATTCCGACAAGAAGGAATTCCTACTAGATTGTTTTCATTTACTTTACATGTTTTCGTGTATCAATGTACTGCTCACCTATAGGTAGATAGGGCACGAGGTGCGGCATGGTGTCTCGCAGATACGTGTAGTGCTTGATGGTGTGCTCCTCGAACAGCGGCAGCATCGTGGTGCAGTGCTGCGCCGCGTTCAACACCAGGATCAGTACGCACATGTCTGATCGTTGGTCAAGGAATTATGTGTATGAAATACTTTGTACTATTTATGTTTATTTTTGAAATACTTTAGTCCTGAAGTACACTATTGTCCTGGATGCTTCCTAAAATTTTGAAATTGAGAACACTGTGTTGTTTCCTATGGTGAATGCTGTGTATACCTATAATAGGCATACATACCAGCACTTATATTTTATTTTTATTGTTTCAAATTAATTCTTAGTATGTTTTGCTTTTGGTGTACCAAATAAATAAATAAACATACATACATTTAAAATGTTACTTGTTATATTTAGTTCAATATTATTAAATTACTTCATTGTTAACATTCAGATTAGCTATTTCGAGATAAATTTTAGAACACATCTGTGTGGTCAGTTCGAAAACCGATAGTTTGTTTTCAATTAAAGTTGTCACCAAAATTGCATATTTATACAGATAGGCTATTGTTTATTGTACACCGAAAAACTAAAATTGCAAATTATTTTTGTTAACACCATATCAGATGGCCGATACAATGTTAACAAAAATAATTATCTGTTATTATAATGTTTTATTATAAAGGATACATGCTGGGTCTTCTACGTCAGGCTCGGGCATGTCGAAGAAGGGATGCACGGCCAGCAGGCGCGTCGTGAGCGGCAGCACCAGCGCCGCGTGCGAGCTGCCCAGGCGCTGCACGCAGCGGAATGTCGAGCGCTTGTCCTGTGGTAACATTATCATGCAATTAGTCAACTTTTGTTCCAAACGTGGGTAAATTATAAAAAAAAAAAAAAAAAAGTAGTTTTTCGGCCACCAAAAAGTAAAAATCGGCCTAAATGTGCTTAAAATTTTTATTGCGCAACAAAAAAATCCCGGCTGAAATATATTTAAAAACGGGTTGTCATTGGTATTAAGTTCTTCACAAGCAAAGTTCTTACATACATTACATTATATTTAAAAACCTTTACAAGATGAATGCAAACGTCGAAAAGGGGCGATAAAATTGAACAGAAATTAAATAGATATAGACTTACTTGTGGGTACCTCTTGAGATTCTCCAGTATCTTGTCGACGCACATCTCGAGGCAGGTCTTGGACGCGACGGTACAGGAGCCCAGCATCCGATGGAGCCCTTCTCTCACGTCCATGGAATAGTCCTGAAAATTATATTACTAGTTCAGTTTTATTGTTCGTGGAACTTTGATAATAGTTAGTCATTCCGTCATGCATGAGTGTCTATCCGTGATCATATCTGTCAATGACAGACGTGAGTCTGAATGTATGTTTGAGATCACGTGATTGTCTACCTGTGACCCAGTCTACCCGATTGCCTGAGATCCAGTGAGTGTCCATCTGACTATGCGAGTGTCTGAAATCACGTGAGTGCCCGTTCCATCAGTGACATGATTTGTGCGAGATGCGCGTGAGACTGTCGACGGTACACTCACACATGTACAACATTACCACTTGCTACCACCCACCTCTAAGGCTCCCAGTATAGTCTCGAGCTGGTCTTCTCTCAGCACGATGTGGTGTGCGATGCGCGTGAGACTGTCGATGGCGCGCAGGCGCACGTCCTCTATCTCGTCGTTGAACATGTCAACCAGGAAGTCTAGCGAGGTGGTCGCGAACACAACGTTCTCCATCGACAGTTGGCAAACTGCGTCCACGGCTGCTGTGCGGACCTCTGGATAGGGAGAAGAAAGTTAACATTAATTTATTAATAATAGTCCTCCTATTTTTGGTCACGGCATCCAGCTGTTAGTAAGTTTGCCTGCCATGACATAACCCTATCGGTACCATACCCATGAGCTCGTCCTCCAGGCCGTGCACGAAGGCCCCGGCTGCGCCGCCCGGCAGCAGCTGCACGGTGGCGCTGTGCAGCAGCTGGCCGGGCGCGTCGTCCGCCCAGCGCCGCCCGGACGCCCACGCGCCGCTGCGCACTAGCTCTGCGCCGCGCTCATGCGCTGTGCGCTTTTTCTGTAGGTATATGGAGCATACTGAAGTCATATTTAGACCAATTAGGAAGGAACGATACATGAAAAGATACAAGAACCAAAGTATTTTTTTAAACAATGCAAGTAGAGCACTGTAGTGTTCCAGGTCAGCCAAATTGGAAAAACCTCCAGAAGTTGATTTGTTTCCTTGTACCCAGAGACGGTGTGGTAACCAGAGAGTAATTTTTACCATTTAGAACAGATCTAAACTACAAAACTTAAACAATTTTTACGACAACTTTCTAACCTCTTCAACTTTTGTACAGAAACGAGCTAAGGGAAAGATACCAACCTTCATGTTACTCATCAGCTGTTTATCCAAGGTCTGCAGTAAGAAGCGGTCGGACACACCGCGGGTGGTACCGAGCAGCGTGCATGCGAGCGCACGCACTTGCATGCACAGGTCGTTCACCGCCGAGCATATGCGCACGAACGCGTCGTCCACCAGGCGCATTGTAGTCTCGCCGTCGCAGAGGGTTATTGTGCTGGGGAGATAATTAAAATTTAGTCGTGTGGGTGATGGTCAGGGATCGAAATATTTGCATAAAACTTCAAGGAGTAAGTAACATGTGGATTATACCTCCCTATAAAATCCCGGAATTATTTTAAGGTTCGAAATAATGCTGTTAAATTGGAGGTATTATCCACATGTCACACTTCCTTTAAGTTCAGACAAATAAACTCTAAAGGGTGTAAAAAGACCCTTAACGAAGCCGAAAGGTACTTGTTCTCCCCGTCAATGCGATATTTTTTTTGTTCTAGACCATACCTGGGAACCTTCTAGTTACGGAGATATCGGGGGCCAAAGTTCCAACTTTCTCACAACTTTTTTTTTAAATACATGTTTCTAATGTAAGATTTTTACTTTAAACACTTTCACGGCCCCCGTACTATTCAATCCATCTATCAGCACAATGTTTTGAACACGTTACATTGAGTTTTACCGTAAAACGTGATTTTTTTCACCCCAAAAAAAAAAGTCGTTTCCCAGCAATAATTTTTGCGTAAAGTTACTTAGTTTGATGTACAGAATGCTTGGTTGACGGCTTCGTGAAGGGTCTGTTTACACCCTGTATATATTCCGATCTCTAGCGATGATGACGGAAATTCTGTAAGTGGCTGTACAGAATAAAGTGGAATTATATTTATTTGTGCAAGTAGAAAATCTCTGTTTCATTTAAATATAATCCTAAACCTTAGTATCAAAAAATTTAAGATTTGTTGCAAAAAATTTACTGAAGTTTACACATATTTATACTTTAATTATTTGTCTTTTTGTGTTAAGAAACTTCAATGCATTTTATGTATTAAATACACATTTACGATCGACCTACAATACATAATATAATAAATACAATGATCTACAATTCTACATAATGCGCCGATCAAAAAGAAAAAAAAACGTGAAAATTAAAAAAAAACCTTATCTTTTGGAAATTCTGAGTTTTTTCAATAATTTTCTTTCATCAATAAATTATTTGTGGTGGTACTCAGGGCTTAAATCACAATGGCGGCCTGACATTCCCCTTTTAGTCTGCTTTTATTCTCCTCATTTATTTACTACCAAACTGAAATCGAGCGGTACAAAATTCAACACAAGGCACGCCTAACCATGCACCCAAACCCACTAGTAACTGAACTGTTGAACCCGACAGCGGTGGTAAAAAGGCTGAAGAGGAACCACCTTCTATAAGTGGGAGGCGCAGCACTGGCTGCTCCACCACAACGCCATATAAATTGCAACAAATTCGCTTATGGTCTGACGACCGATTGCAAATGTTTAAATAATAAAAAAAAAAAAAAAAAACTTTCTTGTAGCGAAGTTGTGTGATGGAACAGAGTATGTGACGGAATGAAAAATACCAAACACAAAATGTGACAAATTCTTATACACACAATTTTTTTTAACTACATTTGAAACACTTACTTCTCAGGATACTTGTTGCCCAGCACCCACACAAGCTTGAGGGCCACCTCTCTCACAATCTCATAGTCATCAGACAGAGCTATGCATACCAAGTCATACAGGTCTGCGCTCAGTGTCTGCCCCCTCTCATGCATTGTGAGAAGAGACTGGAATGCTCCTGAACGGACTCTTGCATCCTGAAAGAAAGAAAAAAGTTTATGACACAATAATAAGAGCTGATGCAAAGTCCTGCAGGACAACATTCAGTGGTTAACCAATATCTACCTTGTGGTACTGGAATAAAGTTGAAATTGGTATTCAATCTGCCACATATGTAATGAGTATTAGTAGTACTAACTACAATGATTAATAGAACTTCAGTTCAGTTGAGCGACTTTCTTTTTACTAGAGAAGCCAAAAGGAAGGGATATGATTTTAGCAGTCTATGTATGTATGTATGTATGTATGTTTGTATTTACGTATGTTCCTCTGTAGCACCTAAACTATTCACCCGATTTTGATGAATAAGGTGTCAATCGATTCGTTATTATGGATCCGGTAAGATAGGCTACATTTTAACTAACTTCAACAATAGGAGGGGTCGATTATACCTTGTAAACCCCGAATTTAATTGGAGTGTGATTTTACAGTAGTAGGGTTTTTAGTTGTAGTTGTATACCACACAAATTCTTGTTAAAACTTAATATTAAAACCAATAACTTCATGCTTTGAACAGTAATTTCAAGGTTACAAATATTTACTCACCTCAGCATGTGAATAGTCACCAAGCAGTTTCACAATAGCATCAGCTTCAACTGCCATCTCCGTAGTCCTCTCCGACTCAGCATATATAGGGTACAGTTCACTGATCAGCTGCAGGCACCGGCACTTCACCTGATGGCTGGTGTCCTTCAGGTTATCCTTGGCTACGGCTACCAGGCGCATCATGAGGATCTTGTCATCACTGAGCTTATTGCCAAGTTTGAGTAGAGTGGCTATGCCTTGTGCTATAACCTGTTAGTGAAATTACAATATTATAGGAACCATTTTGCTCATTGAAATGATTTGATGATGATGTTAACATAATTTTATGTCAATTTTCTTTAAGATTTGGGTGAAACTCTTACCTTATGAGAAGTTTCATTTTTAATTAAATGAGCTGTCTCATCAATCAGATTGCTCAGATTAGCTCCAGGGCACTCCAGCCCAATATCACAGAACAGCCACAGTATTTTCACACGCACCACAGCTTCCTCTTCAGACTGGAAGTGTTCGGACAGCTTCTTTATAGCCTCTTCCACATCAGACTCTTGGAACTGTAGACAATCTGAGATGCGCAGTAGTAGTTGTAATGCCTCGTCACTAGACTTACATTTCTCTAACAGGCCAACAAAAGCAGCGGCCGAGCTGCCTATCAGCGGCTTCTTAACGAGGTGCAACTTCTTCGTAGGAGGACCATCCTGAAAACAAGTCGTTAATAGGTAATAATTTTAATAAACTTAAATAACCAGACAGGGTAAGTGCAGCCGCAAGCTGAGGTTAGGTGCTTACTTGGAAGGATTTGTTGTACTCTGCCAGTGCTCTCTTTTTAAGTACCGCTGCCATTTTATATTTTCAGGTCCTTTTAAATTTGTAAACTCGTAAATGCAATAAGAAAACTAAATCAAAAACAGTTTAGGTCATGTTTATATTTTAGTAAAACTGACAGGCGACAGCACATACTCACATAGCATAATTTAGCCACGGTGCTATAACTTAGAACAAAAGTAAGAGAATATTATCCCACCAGTTAAGGTAGACTTCTGCTTTTGGAGATACACTACTCAGTTCAACAGATTTTTAATTTAGTCGTGTAGTAATATCAAAAGTTTAACTTACTTATTGATAGATGGCGCAGTTCTCAAAATGTTCAAGGCTTTAATCTAAACACACGCTCCATTTTACTCAGATTTTCTTGAAATAACAACTATTTTTTATTCTAAATACAAATATTTATGGAGTTGACACAGTTTCTAAATTTATTGTGTTATCATACAACGTTTGTTTAGATGGATAAAATCATCCAGTAATGAAACGCTAATTATTGAAACTGTTTTTTTAAACGTGGAAAAGGAACGTAATTCGCGTAAATGTCAAAATAATTTGAAGGCACAAAGGCCCAGAAGCCATGCCAAAAATATTACTTTAAAAAAGATCAAAATAAGTTGTTGTCAAACTTTCAAAATAATAATAATCCGTTTTTCTCTTTCCGAGCGAATGGATGCGCTTCGATTATTTTGTGGATTTTTCTTGACGACTTGGCTTACTATACGGATTTTGACGATTCTGCTTCTAAACGTTGACCTGGAAAAGTATAGGATACCGACGACATCGCTCTATTTGATTGACCCTTGCGCGAAAATTTGGACTGTTTGTACGATGAACGCAAGCAAGTGTTGTGTGTTGAACTGCAAAAAGACTCGTAAGTACAAAATAATTACACTGTTAATTAATGTGTGTACGGAGGGCTTCATCAATTGCCTACCCCAGTTGTAAGTTAATTTTAATACAAGTGGGGTAGGTACCCAATCGATGAAGCCCTCCATACAAGAAATAACTTGTAAGTTAATAATATTTTAGTTGATAGCTCTGGATTTCTACATCAGGCAAGATGGATGACCGTATCTTTAGTTAGAACACATAGATGTGCCTTGAGTAAATATAATTTTTGGTCTCTTTTCAGGTCCAGATACTATTTTGCATAAGTTCCCTGATCCAGAAAAGGAGTTGGATAGATTCAATAGGTGGATTTATGCCATTGGAGGAAATGTATTAGTGGTAGACCCCAAGTCTGTCTTTAAGAATGGAAGAGTCTGCCACTCACATTTTGATCGTAAATTCAGTACTGCAAGCAAAAGACTTAGCAAAAATGCAGTTCCATCATTGTTTTTATCAGGTATGATATTCAATTTATGCAATATGAAACTGTTTCTAGACTTACTATTAGCAGGAGTAGTTGTGTAGACAATGACTGATAATGGTTTAAAACTTAAATTGCTCTGAAATTTTAATCTTCTCACAGGCTCTTGAATGTTCATATATGCCTAGTGCGTATCAGCTGGCCCTTCACAAAGTTACAACAAATCCATAAAATCTACCAAATTGCCTACTACTTGTATAAAATTTTTGATGGACTTGTTGGTATGTCATGATTACGGCATTATTCACTAAGTTTATTTACTGTAGCAGTTAGCAGGTGATCATCACTTGAAATAATTGTGAAATATATTAATAAATATATTCAATTCTATTTCAGGTATCCACTCATCTTTGCCTTTACAAAATATAACCAACATAACAGGACAAAGTATCTTTTCGGGTCAAAGATGTGAACAAGTGTTGCAACCAGCTGTTATGTCTCCAAATCAGCCTGCCCCATCAATATCTGAGCAACCTGCTCCATCAACGTCTAAAGGTACCTATAAGAATTATTTTGTTGCTGCTTAAAGCATACTGACTAACGAATGTTTAAGTCCCATGTAATAGAGGTTGAGCCTATTACCACCAACTGGGCACAAGTCCAAACTCCGCGACCACTACTGAGGAATTTCTGATGGAAAAACCTAATAACACTTTGTCCAACCTGGGAATCAAACCCAAGACCTCTTGCTCAGCAGTTGATTACATACTAACAGTTCTTAACAGTGATGAGTAATGACTCTATTATTTTATTTTACTACTATACTCTTCTTGCTGCCTTTGTCCCATGTTACTTGGTGGGTGCTGTTAAATATATTTTTAGTTATAGTTTACTATTATGCATTAATTATACCATTGTTTTAGAAATAACACTACTGCACATAAATGTACATTTTTGTAATACTTTTATAAATAAATTATTCTTATTCTTAATTATTCTTATTCTATAACCAAACAATCTGCCTAGCCTGTTCCCAACTATGTTGGGGTCGGCTTCCAGTGTAAGCTGATACAACTGAATATCATTATTACCATCAGTAGTGCTGTTCCATGACGTTCACAATCTCACTTCACCCAAGTGAGCACACAATCGAATCCTTGTTAAAACAAGTAAATCATTGTGGATCCTCAAAGAGACGTTTGAGTTTCGAATGTGATGTTTAGATAATTTCTTTTATTGTCTCATTCAGAATCTGCGTTGATTTACTTTAAAACAAAAAGTTCAAGCATGTGCCTCACTTGGGTGAAGTGACCTTGTGAACGTTACAGAATAGCACTACAGTACTTTTTAGTTTTACTAAACGCAACTATCACTTATACTAAAATCAAGTCATAATTTGTACTTGCAGGCAAACAAGATGTCAAGAGAACAATTTTCAGGAGTTTTGATTCAGACACAATTATGCTGAAAAATAAGATAAGGAAATTGCAAGGGCAAAAGGATTCTGCAATGACAAGATTAAAGAAAGCTTTAAAACTTTCTGAAAATGAATCATTCAAGAAAGCAGTCAGCAAATTTTCACCAGCAGCAAATATATTTACTATGCTTCAATTTCGAGAGGCAGGGAAGCATAAATTAGGTTGCAGATTCACAAAAAGTGAAAAAATTATGGCTTTAGCCCTATATAAACAGGGACCTAGAGCATATAGGTGGCTAAGAAAATTTTTTGTACTGCCTTCCCCACTAACACTCACCAGAATGATAGCACGAGCTTCATTGCACCCAGGGATTAACGAAAACTTGTTTAAACATTTAGAAAAAAAAGTGAAAAAAATGAAAGCATTGGAAAAGTTATGCATATTACTTTTTGATGAAGTTGCACTTTCCCCACATTTTGATTACAATAAAAGAACCGATTATGTGAGTGGTTTTGTTAATAATGGCACTACAACATTAGAAAAAATTGCAGATCACGCCCTGGTGTTTATGGTGAGAGGTGTGCAAAAGAATTATAAACAGCCAATTTCATACACATTTTGTGCAAGCACCACACCAGCTTTAGAATTGGCTTCACAAATAAAGCTTGTAATAAGAAGATTGCACGCAATTGGGCTAAAAGTTATAGCAACTGTATGTGACCAGGGTGCTACAAATGTAAGTGCAGTTAATTGGCTTATCAGAGTCACCATGGAAGAATATCTAAGAGAAGGAAAAGTGCAGAAAAATAAAACATTTGAGATAGACGGAGAAGAAGTCATACCACTGTATGATCCTCCTCACCTTATCAAAGGAATAAGGAATAATTTAATTAATAAGAATTTAAAATTTAAAATAGATGGTCAAGAAAAAATTGCTAAGTGGGGTCACCTAATGGACCTATATAATGAAAATCCTGCTTACAAGGGGATACGACTGATGCCTAAATTGACTGACAGACATGTTGTACCAAACAAAATTTCAAAAATGAAAGTAAAATGTGCCACGCAGGTTTTCAGTCGCTCAGTTGCAGCAAATATGGGATACCTAGCAAGTAAGTACATAATTAAATTGATATTTCTTATTAGTGAATTCAAAAAACAATACTACATGATTCCTTCTAGTCAAATAAAAAAAAATGTTTTGTCATTTAGATTCAAATAGTGTAATTAATAAATAAATATTAATCAAAAATAATCTTACTACTATTTTATACATGGAAGTTTGTGAGGTTGTATGTTTGTTACTCTTTCACACAATAACTATTGAACGGATTTGGATGAAATTTGGTACACAGATAGTTTATAACCTGGATTAACACATAGAATACTTTTTATCCCGGTATGACGCTCCCGTGGAATAATTACCGTGTTCACGCGGGCATAAACCAGTGTAATTATAATTAAAAAATTGATTGATTAATTCGATGATAATAAATTTATATTTCTTTTCCAGGTATGGGAATTCTGCCAAAGGAATGCCAAGAAACAGCAGATTTGCTTATATTTTTCGACAGTTTGTTCGACTCCGTTAATGGGAGCTACGAAAATTCAAAAAAAAGGGCTGGGAAGCCTCTGCTTGGACCAGTAACACCAAATTCAACACATAAAAAAGAGTGGGCTGAAGCAAAGAAAATTATCAGCTCTATGAAATTTTGCAGTAATAAAGGCAAATTTGGTGTAGTACCATCAATTACCAATTGGTTGCACACAATTGAAAATATTGAATATCTTGTCGATGTTTTAGCTAAACAATATAACTTGACGTCTCTATGGATGAGACATTTTAACCAGGATCCCCTAGAGAATTTTTTTGGGTGTATTCGAAGCCATGGATATCGAAACACGTCGCCTTCCTGCGCTGGCTTCGAAGCAGCATATGCTTCCCTACTAATTAATAATTTTAGTAATACACATTCGCCGGGGTCCAATTGTGAAGTTGATAAATGTTTCAATTTTAAATCCCTTAAGAACATATTTTTTAAGAAAGCTGAGGTGTCAAGTTATATTGTGGAAGTTGATTTTGATGATGTGAACAGTGACAATATCTTTGTAGATCTTGAAACAAAGAGACAAGACCCAAAGATAAGAGCACAATTAGAGTATGTGACAGGATATGTTTTGCGGAAACTGAAAGTAAAAAAATGCAAAGATTGCAAGAATTCATTTTATAATGAAAATAAAGAAAATGAGAGCTACCTTCTTTTCAGGGAATATTTTAAAAATAAATCGAGTCTAACATATCCTTCCATCTCACTAATGAAGTGCTTCTCAAATATACAAGATGTTGTCACTGGTATATTAAAAAAAGATTGTAAAAAGAAAAACATCCAACAATATATAAAAACAATATTTTCAGTTGTATTAGATTATAGTTTTATTAAGTGCAAGGAACATAAAGTGCAATTGATTTCAAGAATTGAAAATTTATGTATTAATTTATTCTTATTTAGTTGGTGTAAAGACACAAATAAATTATTATGTGGATCACGTCAAGATTATGATGTGGAAGACAAAATTCAGGAGTTAGCCTTCAATTATTGTAAAAAAAGATTGAAATAAAATATTTGACATTGTATTTGATGTTTTATTTTTTGTTAGTATAAAAATCTACCTAAAATAAAGGAAATAATAAAATAGTACAGGACCTACTGCAGAGTTGCGTAATGGAATGTTGTTGTTACTTGTTGCTAGAGGGCGCTATAAAATGTTAGAGTGACGTCTCTATCTCAGTATATAAAATGTACTCTGTGAATTTAGCTATGAAATTCATTCATGTCATTTCATTCAGTCAGTAATCACAGATTATAAATAATGTGTGGAAATGTTTGTAAAAGTTGCTAGTTTTTTACGTTAATTTGTCTCAGGTTGCAACGAGGTTGAGATGACGAGAAGTAGGAAAGAAGAAGATAACAAAAGATATGCTGAGCTGACTCAAATAAATTGGGATCAGGGCAGAACAATGACGATGATGATGACTGCGGTTGAAACCGTTCCATCACCTCAGAGTACACATGAGACTCCAAAACTTTGCAGAATGAGAAAACATGTCAAATTGTCTCATAAAGTCTCATTGTCATTGTGCTGTCACTTGTCAAATTGCATATGGTTGGGATGTTCGCTTTGAGTCAATGAAAAATATTTTTTATTATTAAATTTAAAATAACCAATAACATAACTTTCGCTTATTGCTCAATTAACTCTAAAATAATAGTGTTTTAATAAAGAACAAGTGTAGATGCCGTGTATAAAAAAATAAGAATGAAGCCACTAGCTCTTCATCCTACACGTAACAATTTATATAATTTAGTTATTAATTGTAGTTCGTGAAAGGTAAGGTATTCAACTATTATGTAACTAAATTGCCTAAATTACTATCTATAATTTACTTTGAGGTATGTGCACTGAAGTTGTTTATGTTGCACTCACTCATTCAGTTTCGATCTTTATCACTAAATCAATCTATTATTACTGATATTTACTTTCTTGATAGACGTTGTATTTGAAGCAAAAGTATGAAAGTGAAATAACAGTTGTTATTTACAGATCATGGAAGACAAAAAATAATGTCATGTGAAATCAAAGGGCAGGAAATGTCAGAAGGGCATCTCCTGGAGGGCGCGTCTCTCGGGGAGGGCACCGTTGCCGTTCCGGCCGTGCGCGCGCGCATGCCGCAGCACTGGAAGGAGTTTGTGTGTGGAGGAGGCTCTGCATTCTGCAACATACTGATCAGCTATCCACTGAATAAACTCATATTTAGACAGGTAACTTTAAAGCTGATTCATCTAGTCCTATTTCTATACCTACTTACATACACATACAAACTAAACAAAAAATTAATCATAATAAAGAAAACTTATTTAATTTGAAAAATCTTTTGAAAGCTTTTGTAACGATCAATGTCACAACACTCATATTTTTGTTTGCTTAGTCAATAGTCATTATTATTCTTAATGTTTAAATATTTTCCAAAACTGCAACCTGTCTTTAAAAAAACATTACAGCATGCATAACAATGCAAAGTATAGTTTAAGACAGACCAAAGGTATTTATCAAAACTTCTGGGGGCATGTCTTATCACTACAGCGATAAGGTTATCTTATCAAAATTTACGTATGCATACTTAAAATTTTAGCAATTAAAGAAGACTTTAGTCTTAATATGTTATAATTTTATTATATTTCATTCAGCAAACAAGTATATGGCATGAGAAAAGAAGCTTGTACTTTTATGTGTATATCAGGGACACCAACATAGCTATAATGGTGCTTGTGTTTCATGTTCCAGATGATGCATGGAGTTGAAACAACATTTGCGTTACATCAGTTGCAAAAGGAAGGCCTGGCTTTCCTCTACCGTGGCATGCTGCCTCCATTGATGCAGAGATCACTGTCCATGTCCATAATGTTTGGAGTATATGACGAATGCCTACAACCACTGTTAGACAGCCAAGTCAATCCTTACCTAGCAAAAACATGTGCAGGAATGGTGGCCGGGTCTGTTGAAGCAACACTCATGCCTTTTGAGAGGATACAAACCTTACTTATACATCCAAAGTATCACAAAGAGTTCAAGAACACTGCAGACGCAGCCAGTCATATCGCCAAGCACTATGGTGTCAAAGAATTCTACAGAGGATTAATACCAATATTATTTAGGAACGGCCCATCCAATGCAATGTTTTTCATAATACGAGACAAAGTGCGTGATAGGCTACCAGTGCAGGAGAAGGTATTCTATCAAAGTTTACAAAACTTCTTGGCAGGAGCTACAATTGGTGCAATACTCAGCACACTATTTTATCCTTTGAACGTTATTAAAATTGCCATGCAGTGCGAACTTGGTGGTCCCCACAGGACAATTGTATTTGAATTTAAATATATTTTACGCAAGCGAGGCTTTAAGCTCGCCAACTTCTACCACGGAGCGCTACTGAACATCTCCCGTGCATTTCTAAGTTGGGGTATCATAAATGCTTCTTATGAAGTTCTAAGAAAAATTTTATATGCCTAGTCAAGTTGTTTAATCTTGTACAGATATTATTTAACTGTGTTTCAAAATATTGTTGAATCAAATTGTTATTTATTTTGTTTCTAAATATTTATATTTCTTGAGAATACGTGTGTGAATATTCAGTATGCCATCTGAGCACAAAAATGACAAAAAAATATCTTCTGCTATATCATGTCAGTGTGTACCTTGTTTCGTGTATGTACTGTATACATCAAAGGAAAACAATGAAAGTGAACACGGGAGTCAATGTTATGAATTTCTGACTCTGTTGTCGTGCTACAGTTTACTAAATATTTCACTATAATTTTCATCCACGTAAAAGTTTCAATAACTTCAGTTCTTAGTCTCAGTTAAACTGTGTACATTACAATTATGTATAATAATTCTGAAACGAAATTCAATATTGGAGTTGTTTTAATTCCCCCTATATAAGTTATTTATTTATGAGCTTATCTGGGAAAACCAAGGTTTAAATCTGTTAAGTGCCGTTATAGTTTATTTACTGTAAATGTTATTTTTAAGTAGACAATGTTTATTTATACATTTGGAAGCATTTACATGAATGTTGTTATTAGAACATAATCTGAATAGCTCTCGATCATGGTTATTGTGATCGCTCGTGTATGATATTGTGTTAGTGTGGCTCTGCGATTAAATACCGTATGTTTGATAATAGTACAGTCGACGCTTGTAGTGCATTGTAGCCTATTTATTACATTTTGCAGTATTTTACGTGTCTATAGCCAAACCCAAATACATAACAGTATATTGATCTGTGTTATATAATAGCTGAATTAATTAATGTAGGTTCCCACCTATCTGCGCAAGTTATTCTAAAAGAAATAAATGCAATGAAACAATTTGTGTATTTGTTATTTCGAGTGCACTCCTACGTATTGTGATGTGAAATCAAATATGTTATAATTATGGATATTCTTGTATACCTTTATGACTGTGTAAATAATAACAAAAACGAGACCAAGGAGTCAACCTTTACCCTGTACGTCTCCATAGGTGTAAAGTCACAGCCACTTTATTCCGAAACTATTAGGGCTACACAGTTGAAACTTGGTAGATAGATGTATTCTGTAAACTTCTTTACGATTTTTATACAAAAATAAAAATAACAGAGATTAAAGAGGGCTCCCCGTACATGGAACTGCAATTTAAAAAAAAAGAAATCAAGCTGGGTGTCTATAGATATAGGTCTTTAAAAATGACATTGAGGTTCCTAAAACCATTTTTTCTCAAAGTCAATCGTTTGAAAGACAGACACTTCCTAAGTGGTAAAATGTGTGTCCCCCTAATTTCTAAAGTAAAAGGAAGAAAATTCTGAAAAAAATGTAGGTTTGCAGAAGTAAAAAAAACTTTCCACGAAAATTGGTTTGAATAAGATTTGATGTTCAGTTTTTGAGATATGGGACTTTTTCATCAAATTGCAGCAGTAACATGGTTTTCATTAACATGGTACTAAGTAAAACAAATTTAGTTTTGCTCTTAAATATAATAAAATACAACATTATGAATGAACCTTCAAAATAGTTTTATTATATTGTTTGGTGCTACGGAACCTTGTGTGCGTGTGAGGACGACTCTCGTTATTTATTATTTGTGTCGAAATTAGTATGGATTTTCTTTACATAATAAATATATTCAATTTAAATACCAATCTATCGAGTTATTGGTAACATTTGTATTAGAATAGCGTGTGTAACATATTCAAGCCTATTATCAAATCATTTCTACCTTGACGGTTATGGCCTTGTTCGAAATTATTCAGCGAGGAGCTAACATGTACTTATCTTAACTATTCAAAACAAAACTCGTTCGTCAGTCAATAGAAATTTACATAACGTATATAGGTACATAATCTCCCGCCTTTTTCTCATGGGAGTGAGAAGAAACCATAGACCACCTGCTACGAGCCTTAAATACTCCTTATGCCTCGTTCACGTTCTTAAAATTAGATGAAATGAAATGAGTTTGTGAGTGAATAAGTTGGATACATAACTTGGGATAACAACAAACTCCATTTCACTGTTTTAGTAGGTACTGAAACGGAATCTTTAAACGCCAGAACTGTAGTTTCTGTCTACCTTCATGGGTTATAGCGTCTTTTTTATAAGATTTTTGGAACAATGCGATTTTATGTCTCTCTATACCTAATTAATCACTAACATTAAGCGAAATCTAAATGAATACCTAAATAAAAGCAACCATTTGGATTCCTTATCACAGCTATTTTATTTTGCGATCCGTTTAGTTGACACTTAGTGTTAGTGTAAACGGTCAAAGCGGCACCGCGCGGTAGCGGTACCGGTTTGCGGCTGTAGTAGTATATGTATATAGCATATAACATAACATACATCCTGTAATCTGCGAAGGGTTAGGCAGAGGTGTACCTAATAGTACACCCACATACGTTTAAGTCCCATGTAGAAGGGGGCGAGCCTATTGTCATCAACCGGACACGAATCCAGACTCCTGCTGGCCTCGGCTGTTACTGAGAAATTCCTAATGGAAAAACCCAATAAGACTTGCCCGATCCGGGAATCGAACCCAGGACCTCACCGCCTCACGCTCAGCAGCGAGCCAGCAAGCATTCTGTTATGTATATGTAGTATGTAGGTAAAATGCTCTAATCTTAAATCCAATTGCGATAAGCTATGTTTCTAATGAGCTAATAAAGCCGAAGCCAGACAAGTGGAATCCAATCAGGATGAGTAGGTACATAATACAATCCTAACAGTGTATATCTGCGTTAGATTTTGTGATATACTTTTTCCTTCACACTAAGTACGTTTATATTTTTTATCTTTGTCCCCAGCCATTATGTGCCTCACGAAAGAATCGACGATTTGATTTACAAACTAGCTTATGCCCGCGGCTTCGCCCACGTGAAGTTCGGTAACTGTCCCACGGGATCATACTACAGCGATAAAAAGTATCCTATATGTTAATCCAGGTTATAAACTATCCATGTGCCAAATTTCATCCTAATCCGTTCAGGAGTTCCATCCATCCATCCTCACAAACTTTCGCATTGATAATATTACTAGCTGCGTATGGTTAAGAATACTGGGTAAAACAAATATTGATGGTTACTGAGCGGGAATCGAATCCGCTATACCTTGGAAAAAGTAACCTTATCCAAAGGTGCTGGGTATTAAATGGGTTTACCTTGAAACTTATTGGGAACCTTGGACTACTGAAATTAAAATAAATCTTCCAATAAAGCATTTATTATTAAAAGTAGTTAGGTACATACAATGTTATTGAATACTTAAAATACGTTATGCAGTCACATTCATATCAATAAATACCTACTTGCTTGGTTTAGTAGTCAATTATGCAAGTTTCTTTAGCAGCAAATTTCTTCTAGAACAACCAGGTACATGCTAGATGAAATTGTACTTGAGAATACGTAGCATACTCAGCTTATAATGTTCCCACTGCTGGGATTTAGGTCTGAGAGGGAATGGGCTATAATTAATCCACCACGCGGGCCCAGTGCGGGTTGGTAGATGCCACAATATATTCGAATTTTTGGTTCTAGGACATGCCGGTTTCCCCACGATATTTTCTTTCACCGTTTTGAGAACAGTGGTGATGAAATAAACGCGAAGTAATGCGTCTGCCTAGGTTCGAACCCACGACTTACTGCTCGTAAGTCAGGGCCGCCACCACTGGGCCACCGCTGCTGCTTATGTACCTAATTGAGGTACAATTTACCCCCTTTTCTAGAAAGTGCAGTCACTGGCTCGGCAGTACTTGGCGATGAGGCCCGGGCATGGTGGGCTGATACCAGTGCGCACAAATGTACATAATTGTATCTCTCGGGCCCTCGACTCGTGATAATAGTAAGAAACAGTCGGGTTGTGGTTGGTTAGAGTCCGACATGATCCTCCGTTCACCTCAGACGGAGGGCATACTTAAGGATTTCTCTTCAAAAAAGGGTACAATTAACAATATTTACACCCTATAAAAATGCGTCCTCTGCAGGTTTTTGGTCACCGAAAGGATTATATTTGTTCAGGTTTAGTTTCAACGCCTGTATTGTGAGGATCCAGAGCCTGGCAGCTTGCGCACCATCTTGGCATTGTTTTGATGGCCTGGTCACCGCGCAATCACTGAAACAGAAGAGAGTTTCTCATAAATAATAATACCAGCCTGTTACTGTCCCACTGCTGGGCAAAGGCCTCTTCTCATACAGAGAAGGCACGAGCATTGATCACCACGCTTGCTCAAGACGGGTTGGCGATTTCAGACTTATATTAATTATAAGTCCAGGTTTCCTCACGATGTTTTCCTTCACCGATGTCTGTGATGTCCAAGATAAACTTTGAAAGTACATATGAATTGAAAAAGTCACATTGGTACTTGCCCGTATTTGAACCCACAACCTCATGCATGAGAGGCGAGGCCTTAACCTCTGGGCATAGTTCTGGGTTAGTTTCTCATAAGTTTTTTTTTAATGAAAACAATCCTAGCTATTATGTCCTAAACCCGTTGTCGACTGTCAATATAAGATGTTATTAAGTATACCTATACTTGAAAATTCTTGGGTTTTTCCATTTGGTATTTCTTAGTGCCTACTAAGAAATACCAAATGGAAAAACCCAAGAATTTTTGCCTGACCTGGGAATCAAACCCAGGACATCTTCCTCAAAATTATCGTTTACGACCTCTGGACCAACGGAGCAGTCAGTAATTAAATTTTCTTCTCCTATACAGTAGGCAGGTCGCAGCTCGCAAGATTCCCTAGTGAAACTACAGCCGCAAGAAAAAAAAAAAGCTACTGAAATCTTCACCTATAATAAAGCCCGCTCTCCTCCGCACAGGCATCATCTACCGCACAGTAGATGGAGGTCTGCGCGCCACACCGCGGCGATTTCAGGAACCCGAGCCAGCCCAACACGTTGTTGAACAAGAACGACGTGCCATAGATAAGTGTCTCGTCGAAGTGACGACTGATCTCCGTGCGAATGACGCCCGGGTGCAGGCTGTATGTCGTTACGTTTGATATGTTATGTTCCTGTAGTAAAAAGAGGAATAATATTGGTGTAAAATGTCTGCATAGTCGAACATGAATATTTTGGCGCGTGGCCATAATCGGAGCTAACGCCGCCATCTTGCTCTTGCATTACTTCTTTTTCACAGACAATTTCACAAATGCCTATCTACTTCGCTTTCCTGATAATGTCAATCAAGAGCCAAGTACAGACGCCACCACATCAAGCTACCCGAAACTGCCAAATTTTCCCAATCACCGTTGAACCTAATGGTTTAGCGATAAAGTTAAAATCTATTAAAGAAATTTGTCAGATTGTAGTAGCTTGATGTCCTGGCGTCTGTACCTAGTACTCTCTTTATGCTGATCTAAGCACATTGTAATACTAGCTGTACCCCTCGACCTTCGTCCGAGTGACATTGTTAACAATTTCAAGGGTTTTAATTTTTTTTGCACGGAACCCAAATCCTTTTTCTAAAATAAAATAGCTTAAGTTACTCCTTGTAACATCAGCTATCTTCCAGTAAGAGTTCCATCAAAATCGGTCCAGCCGTTTCGGAGAATAGCCGGAACAAACAGAAAGAAAGACAAAAAAAAATCGTTAGTGCCGTATATATACTATACCTGCATTCAGTAAAAAGCTATTATTTTGAAATGACGAACAGACACTTCAAGTTAATTTATTTGTTTAAATAGATGTATAGATTAGACTACATAGCCCGGTGAGATTAGGACGGCTGTTTTGAACCCGTAGTCTTAGTGAATTTAGGAAAGCATTAATTAATCCTCAAATGTCTCGCGAAACGAAAACCTTAAGAAAAATAAAATTTCGCGTTCTACCAAAGATCCATTTACAAAGATAAATTAACTGTGTGTACCTATTTATTTTTACTGCCGTTCAAATCTGATACATTCTTTCAAACTTTACCTTCAGTTTATCGGCAAGAGCTCTGGCGAAGAGTACATTGGCAGCCTTACTCCTGCAGTATGCTTCGAACGCGTTGTATGGCTTCCGCTCGAAATTCAGGTCATCTAAGTCTAGTTCATGTTCTGAAAGCAAGAAATAAAATGGATGTAGGTTTTGAAGTTAGTTTTAAAAGGGGAACCGCTATCACTAACTAAGACATGAAACGGGGTTTAAAAGGACCCATCACAAAGTCGTCAACCAAGTATTCTATACATCAAACTAAGTGACACTGCGTAAAGAATATTGCTGGGAAACGACTACGAAACGACTTATTTTTTGGTGTGAAAAATCACGTACTTCGGCCATTCTACGAAGTGGCCAAAATCCTGTTCGCTCTATATATCTCCTTTTTAAATATATCTACATTTTAACGATAATGTGTATTTTGCTTTATTTTATGTTATCTATCATCACGTATTTGAATTAATACATAATATCTTTCATTTACGAAGATTTTGCGCGTTTCCTGTAGACCAAATCACGTCCTGTAGACTGTTCGCGACATAGGTTACCGGGTCCAGAGATGTTTAAAAAATACTTTCTCATATTTTGAAGTGCCTTATGTGAACCTATCATATTGCAAATATAATAAAGTATATTTCCGTGTAATTTAAAAAAATTACCACGTTAACATTTCAAGTTACAAAAGATTCTACGGTGTTCGCAAAAAACGAATCACTGCTGTAGACAAACATGAAAAATCCGGTATTTTTTTAAATATTTTGTATAACAACAATATTTAGTTTTGCTAGCAACAATTAACCACGTAGTTATCATCGACTGTCTGTTATTGTTGGCCATAAGACATTATTTCCGAGTTATTAATAAGATTTGAGTCATTCTACAATGTGTAAAAGTTGGTGCGTCACTTCTAAAGTCGCCAAGAAACAGTAAGTTCTTAATTCAAAATTATAATTTTACTATGGTCTTGTTAATTAGCGGTAAAATTATCGAACGTGATGGAAGCCACGTTTTATAACTTCAAATATTCCCCTCGGCATGGACTAAACTATTATTCACACACTTCTGTCGAACTCATTTCTGTCGACAACCTGTCTGAAGATGAGGCGTATGCCTGCAGATGTGAGACTCTTGCGAAATATATCTTACTTTTATTTGATAAAGATTAAAATTGATTTTAAGAAAACCTTTGTTGCTCAATATATGCGGTTTTTGCTGAGTTTAGTACAGAATACAAATTAGTATACAGATGTGACGTATTTCTAAACATTATGCCATGTATTACTACTGTTTTCTATTATTTTAAAAATAATAGAAAATTTATATTTTACTTTTAACAGTTCCCGCTTGGTTTACCTGAAGCATTATTCATCTTTAAGTTAATTTTCTGCAAAAAATCTGCAAATTACCATCGTTCTTTAGAAATGACGTCTGCATACCGATTTGATTTGATGCTTTAAATTTTTTTTCCAAATTTTGATCCCAAAAATGGCAGGAAACAAAAAAAAATACTGAAGAAGAAAAGAAGAAGCGCCGTAAAGAACAAAAAAGGAGATTTATACAAAAAACAGGACAGAAAATGTCGGAAGCTGAATTAGAGGAAAGGCGCAGAAAATACCAAAGGAAAAAAGCATCAGGAGAGATCAAGACGGTTAAAGAACAAACTCCAAGAGTACAGCAAAAGATAAGGAAGGGATGGCGTGAGCGTGCCAAAAAAATTGCCCATTATAATATCTACAGAAGTGAAGTCACATCTGTAGACATAATTTATATATTTTTTATTTTGTAAGTGTTGGTTATTTTCATGATAATTATACCTAAGCAAGTGAGAAGACACTTAATTTTTTAAGTTTATAACTTTGATATTTTCTAGAATTGTATTAATTTTCGTTATTTCGTAATATTGTCTATTCTGTCGATAATGGCGTCACATCTGTCGACAGGGAAAAATCTTAAAAGTGCCATAAATGCTAATTTTGTGATTGATGATCTCTAAAACTATTTTTAGATTAAATTAAGGTTAATTTTAATACTTCCTACCTCAATAAAAACACCTGATCATTGAATTTGTTTTCATTTAAAAAAAAATATAGGTTCGTAGAAAGGCCGACTTAGTCGATCATTTGGTTAGACTGGAAGCCGACCCCAACATAGTTGGAAAAGCCTTGACAGATTTTGGATATTCACTCTTGGATATTTTGTTCTCTTCAAACTCACTCGCATGAACGTATGATGAAACGAACACAACCCTTGACGGGCCGTTCTGTATGAGAAGCGGTAGCAGCAGTAGTGTGAGCAGCGCGTGTCCGAAATGGTTGGAGGCGATGTGCGTCTCGAAGCCGTCGCGCGTGCGGCCCTCGGGACACATCATGACGCCGGCGTTGCACACCAGCCCGCTTACGCGCCCCCCGCGTGAGGTCACGCGCGCACAGAACTCGCGAACACTATCGAAGCTGCACAGGTCAAGTTCCTCTATCACTAACTCTCCAGTTCCCTGCTCCGTCTTTGAAACTTTTTCAATATCCTCTTTAGCTACTTTAGCTTTTTCCACGTTTCGGCAAGCCATTATTACGTGCGCTCCTGAAAAGAGTTGCATTTCACAATTACAATACGGTACATAAGTAACTTAAAAATGTGCCTCGTCGTTCCTGTCTACGGAAAACACCAACTAACTTACCTTCTTTGAAAGGCAACACAACACACCACACCACATTATGCGGGGCATAGATACCTAGGTATACCTAATTATGCTCTCTCTACAATGCGGGTATTCCCATACCCAACGCTGAATAATATTGTGGCAATTAACAGAACGGGAAAGAAGATGATGACACCCTTTATTCGCTCCAGATTACCCAGATAAGTTACCTAATTATAATAATTATTTATGCAAATCATAACTTACCTCTTTTGTAAAGATCCAAAGCAGTTTCTTTGCCGATGCCAGTGTTGCTGCCGGTGACGATGACCGTGCATCCATCCAGGCGTTTCCGGCTCTTGCACCAGCCGCTTAGGTAATCCATCATAGAAAACTACAGAAGTGTATCTAAAACAATGTTAAACAACGAAAAGTAAAGCTGATTCATTCGCGCATGACATTCACGATAATATAATTGAAAGTCACAATTATCTTACACTTTCGTTTATTGATAAAACTGATCCTGGACACTGTTGCGCAAAAACACAGATTGGTACCTATTTATTACCTATAATATCAATAAACACAAACACAAACTTATCCGCTACGCGTGCCATGTCCTACTGGACTAAAGCGCATCGCAAATTACAAGTTGGTATGAGTAGTAGCACTCGCGACTATTAATCGTAGCCTCGTAGGGCTTGCTAACGTTAACGCTGCATAAACATTAGTACTAAACACAGCACTATCTACAGATCTGCGTGTGTTATTTGCTTATCTGCGTAAACGATTGCGAAATGTGTTCCCCTCCAAATTGTTTGATCAAACGTCGAGGTCGTGACGCGGCGACAGCGGCGACCTGTCGGCGAACTAGGTGTGTCGCGGGCTGCTGGATATGTCGAACAACGATGTACGAACTAGGCAGGTCAATGCCATATTGGCAGCGAACTACAAAGTTCTTCTACATTAACCCCTTAATTGAATTAATAACTTACGTTATTGAAATAAAATGAAATAAGTACGTACTTACGTGGACCACGACTACGTATTATGACTATTGTTTATAAGTTTTAAAACCACTCTGCACTTCCGTAATATTATTATGCAGCAAGTTACGAAGCGGAGACACCTTATGAGAGACACTATAACAAGCAGAGCAAACACAATGAGGCGTGAAGAGTAACTGAGTTGAGGAAACAGATCCAAGGATATCAAGTAATATACAGATAGGGCCTTGCACTTTAAAATCTTGCACTTCGGAGTCCAAAGTTGTGCTGACATATTTGTGCATCAATTAATTCCTCATTGAAATAAAACTATCACCTTGTTTACCTTCCAAAAGAGAGAGACAAGATCCTACAATAGTCGAAATACAGTCACAAAAAATAACAATAATTGACCTGTATTTTACTACTGCGGGTCAAAGGTCTCCCTCCATCCATCATCACAAATGTCCGCTTAGCGTAGTGGTTAAGCGGTTTGCGATAAACGCACGGCGGTCGCAGGTTCGAACCCCGTATTTGGCTACCGTTTTTTGTCACATGCTTATATGCAACAGCGGCATATGAATAGTAAGTACATTAAATTAATTAAAATGAATTTTAATAGTTTACATTCTTTGTACAAGACCATTTTTTTTCAAATAACTTACCAACTTGCTTAAATAATAATTGTATACGATAGAGGTCGCTCAGATCCCCCTTCTACACGACAAAGGCACCCCAGCCGTACGTCGGAACTTAACAAAAGAGTTCTGAATCGCGCAATCAACATTTTCTTGCGACTTTGCATACAAAGTCGACCAAAGACCTCTTACATCGGGGTCCGTAGTTTCGAGGGAAACCAGTCCCACCAAGCTGGTCTAAGTTGGTGGTATACGCCGGGATTTGGGAGTACAAGGGTATAACAAAAACTAACTTAAGAGTAGTAAAGTTACTAATCAAGTTAAATCATTCAGGTCAGTCAAATCGCCTTCACACAGTGCACTCAATTCAAGATTCTCACTAGTCACCCTTGGCCTCAGGATGCTCCAAATCATCACTCATGCTACCTCCGAAATTACGTCAGAACGAACCGTCTGCTCGACCCCTCTTTTGTACTATTATTCTTACCATTTATACACTAGCTGTGGCCCGCGACCTTCGTCCGCGTCAAATATATTATAAAATTAATTTAAACTAATATTATAAAGAGGAAAGATTTGTATGTTTGTAACGAATAAACTCAAACACTACTGGGCCGATTTCAAAAATTCTTTCACCATTATAATGCTACATTATCCTTGAGTAACATAGGCTATATTTAAAAAATAAATGACCATCCGTGCGAAACCAGGACGGGCCACTAGTACATAATTAAACAAAAAAAAAAATGTTCTTTGGATTTTTTAAAATTAATATTTAAAAATCTAATTAATTTGTAAAATGATTAATAAAGGAAATAATAATAAAAATATTACGAATTGAATTTTGTTAACAATTTTAAGGATTTTTAATATTCAGAACCATTCAACTCGACCATTTTGAAGGGAGCTAAATGATCTGACACACACGCCACCATCAGTGAAACATTTGAGTGAGCATGACGTACTCAACCGCCGGGGGCATTCAAGTCAAGAAAAGACGCTAATGAAGATGCTAAAATGCTTATGCAAATAATAATATGCATTTGTACATAATCCGGTTTCAACTTTTCAACAACAAGAAACAAAATTTGGGAAACTTGTATGTTATCATGAGTACAGTCACGTGTTTAAGTATCGGTCACTAATTACCAGTCACCAAAAATAGTAACAAAATAAAATATAATATTATACTACGTGAAAACAGTAACTTAACCATTTTTTGACTACAATAAATATTGTCGTAAAGTGCCCTAATCTACGAACGACTAGTAGCAGTAACCCATAAGTATTTGAAATAACTTTGATTTCGGTTTGATTTCCAGTTCGGGCGTTTATTGCGTTTT
Organism: Noctua pronuba; assembly: GCA_905220335.1. Lineage (NCBI taxonomy): Eukaryota > Metazoa > Arthropoda > Insecta > Lepidoptera > Noctuidae > Noctua > Noctua pronuba. Next base: position 12,529,886 of record LR999894.1, read on the forward strand.
TCGATCAGGAATAAATTTATCAGTAGCAGTCCGGTACTCAGGATTTCAGCCTTGCTGACAGCAATATGTTCGGTGATTTCAGACGTTGTGTTATGTTTACCTTTCAAAATATATTTAGGTGGTATGAGGATACTACAATAGTCGAAATACAGTCACAGAAAAAAAACAATAATAAAATTAACCTGTACTTTAATACTATGGGTCAAGGTCTCCCTCCATGCATCAACACAAATCTCCGCTTGGCGTAGTGATGTAGGCAGTTTGCTGTAAACGCACAGCGGTCACAGGTTCGAACCCCTGATTTGGTTACAGTTTTTTGTTTCACATAATTATTTACAGAAGGGTCACATTAAAAGTAAGTACATTAAATTAAGTAAGATCAAAATTTTAATAGTTTACATTCTTATTACCATTTTTATCAAAAAACTTACAAAACTTATTTAAAATAATAATTGTAAACGCGGGCCACAGCTGTGTATAATTTTTCTAAAATAATAAAAATTCAAAAGAGGGGTCGAGCAGACGGTTCGTTCTGACGTAATTTCGGAGGTAGCATGAGCAATGATTATGAGCATCCTGAGGTCAGGGGTGACCTGTGAGAATCTTGAATTGAGTGCACTGTGTGACGGCGATTTAACTGATCTGAGTGATTTAACTTAATTAGTAACTTTACTACTCTTAGTTAGTATACCCTTATACTCCCACATCCCGGCGTATACCACCAACTTAGACCAGCTTGGTGGGACTGGTTTCCCTCGAAACTACGGACCCCGATGTAAGAGGTCTTTGGTCGAGTTTGTATGCAAAGTCGCAAGAAAATGTTGATTGCGCGATTCAGAACTCTTTTGTTAAGTTCCGACGTACGGCTGGGGTGCCTTTGTCGTGTAGAAGGGGGATCTGAGCGACCTCTATCGTATACAATTATTATTTAAGCAAGTTGGTAAGTTATTTGAAAAAAAAATGTCTTGTACAAAGAATGTAAACTATTAAAATTCATTTTACTTAATTTAATGTACTTACTTTTATTGTGCCCCTGTTGCATATAAGTATGTGACAAAAAAGGCAGCCAAATACGGGGTTCGAACCTGCGACCGCTGTACGTTTATCGCAAAGTGCTTAAACCTCTACGCCAAGCGGACATTTGTGTTGTTGGATGGAGGGCGACCTTTGACCCGCAGTAGTAAAATACGGGTTAATTATTGTTTTTCGTGACTGTATTTCGACTATTCTAGGATCCTCAATTCTTCATGCTACCTACATATATTTTTAACCGACTTTCCCCAAAAGAAGAGGTTCTCAATTCGGTTCTATAAAGGGTGTAAAACATAGAGAATATAACCACATAGTCTTTGGTGTAAAAAGACCCTTAACGAAGCCGAAAGGCACTTGTTCTCCCCGTCATTGCGATATTTTTTTTTTTGTTCTGGACCATACCGGAACCTTCTAGTTACGGAGATATTGGAGGTCAAAGTTCCAATTTTTTCACAAGTTTTTTTTTTAAACCACTTTTTAAGTTTTTAACTTTACTTTAATTAACTCCAGGACCCGTATACTATTCAAAGCATCCATCAGCACTAAGTTTTGAGTGCTTAACATTGAGTTTTACTGTAAAACGTGATTTTTCACCCCAAAAAAAAAAGTCGTTTCCCAGCAATAATGTTTGCGTAGAGTTATTTAGTTTGATGCACATAATGCTTGGTTGACGGCTTCGTGAAGGGTCCGTTTACACCCTGTATACCTGGGAACCTTCTAGTTACGGAGATATTGGGGGTCAAAGTTCTAACTTTTTCACAAGTTTTTTTTAAATCCATGTTTTTAATGTAAGATTTTTACTTTAAACAACTTCACGACCCCCGTACTATTCAATCCATCCACCGGCCGCACTTACTCGTAGGTATAACCGGTTAGAACTAGGTGTAACCTTATTTCGCCTTTTAGAAGTAACATGTACAACAGGTCCCGGTATTCCGGATCTTGGCGTTGCTGATGGCAATATGTTCCAACTACAGGCGTGATGTTATTTCATGGCTCCCTAACCCCAAACAACTTCGTTCGAATAGTTTCGCTGTGTCCTGTGTGAAAGGGTCGTAGTCGCGCAGATTCAGCATGTCGATGGTCACGTTCCACAGTTTGTCCGCCTCGCTCTCACTCTGGCATTGTCTTGAAGTGAAAGTCTTTGCACAATCGCTGGAAAAAAGAAAATAGGTAAGTAGTGTAATGTTTTTTTCAACATGTTCTTATTGCACCGCTTTTAGGATCTCGAGACAGCGTATATAATGTCAAGCGTGTTTTTTTTAAAGATCTAAATAAAACGAAAGGTATTTCTTCTATCTGTACCTTTTTTAGTAAACACACCTGTAATAGAACCCACTCTCACTCTCGCACTTCTCATCAACAACGCAGTAGATGCTGGTCTGCGCGCCACACCGGGGCGTCTTCTGGCACCAATAACGGAACAGATGGTTCTGGGACAAGTATGTGATGATGCTCCACGCCGTCTGCGGGAAGTGCCGCACGATGCCCGTCTGCACGATACCCGGGTGAAGGCTATACGTTGACACACCTTTTATGTTGTGCTCCTAAAATGATGTTATAATTAGGTACCTTTAGGTATACACCTTTTACACAATCCTTGGATTAATAGGCGTGATGTTCAGTTATTATGTTTCCGGTTAGGAATCTCAATTTATGCAAGCTTTTCTTGTCTTTCTCAAAAAAGTATTCTGCGTAAAGTCTTTCGCGGAAACGTTAATTTTCAAATAATTGAGTGAAATGATTTAAGTTATAGAATCCGGCGTTACTTTACGGAAATCCATGACCTTAAATGTCATTCAAAATATATATTGGTTTGGGTGCATGGCATGCTAATTACTACTGCTTTTCCTGCATTTTTTTGAGAGAGCCCTTCTGACCTGATCTGATGCAAAATGCAGTACCGCCCGGTAATGCCTGGATCTTTTTCGCGGAATTAAAACTACATATTGAATATTCAAATGGGGTTTTGTAACGCGATGTCGGAATATGCGTTAAATTGTGTACATACCTTAAGTTTCCGATCCAAAGCCTTGGCAAACAGAATGTTGGCTATTTTGCTGTTTGAATACGCTTGCAGTGGAGTGTACTGCGTCTTCATTAGATTGATGTCATCTAGGTCAAGTTTGTACACTGAAACAATGTTATATAGTAAGATGAAACATTGTTTAATTATGAATCTCTTGTAATGCATGGCAATGGCAATAAGAAATCCAGAAATCAGCCTGATCTATTCCTTTTATGTTTTTGTATTCGGGGGAAAACCTTCAAAAGGTGTCTGGACTTTGAGAATAAGACCGAGGTTGCGGGATTTTTACCGCACTTAAACCAACCCGGTGATCACCGTTCATCATCCCCAGTAACATGTGGAAGGGGGTAACATACGTCTGAAAAGACCGATCCGAATGCGAATCCCCACCTGTGTCACGCCTGTGTTAGGGCACACCTCTGGGGAGCCTGTAAGTAAAGGGGTGTCCCCTTTGTCCTACTGTACAAGTGTGCACCACTATGTGTCGCCAGTATGCCGCTCTTTCCTGCGGTCACTCGATGCGCGAGCAGAGACCCCAGTCCCTACTCCGGGATCAGCCCCCTCAGGATTCCGCTCAGCAGCCTCCTTCTAGACCATCACGGTCGTAACGAGGCATTAATTTTAAGGCATCTCCTTTCAATTTCCGACTCCGCTTGCATACACCCAATTACTTCTACCGTTAAAACAACAACCTTTCATTAAAAATTAAAAACACTAAACTCATTAATAAAACACAGCCGATCCCCATAGTACCTACACATTGAAACATGTTGGCTTACAGTGGTGAACAATGGACGAGACGAACACAACCCTCGAAGGGGCATTTTGTACGAGAAGTGGCAGCAGCAGTAGTGTGAGCAGCGCGTGTCCGAGGTGGTTGGAGGCGATGTGCGTCTCGAAGCCGTCGCGCGTGCGGCCCTCGAGACACATCATGACGCCGGCGTTGCATACCAGCCCGCGCAAGCGCCCCCCGCGTGACGTCACGCGCGTACTGAACGCGCGAACACTATCCAAGCTGCACAGGTCGAGTTCTTCTACCACTAACTCCCCCGTGCCCGCCAGTCCTCGGGCGGATAGCTCTATGTCATCTTTGGCTTCCTTCGCTGCAATGATGTTACGGCACGCCATTATCACGCAGGCGCCTGCAGAACAAAATTAATAAAAATTCTTGCTTTGGAATTAAGAGCTAAGATCGATTCCGAGTAATGTAACTCAGGCAATAGTGATTAGAATTGAATCCAAAACTGAAACCCTCGAGGTTATGCGTCACTTTTATGTAAAGGGTGTAAAAATACCCTTAACGAAGCCGAAAGGCTCTTGTTTTCCCCGTCATTGCGATCAGTTTTTTGTTCTAGATCATACCTGGGAACCTTCTAGTTACGGATATATTGGCAGTCAAAGTTCAAACTTTTTCACAAGTTGTTTTTTTAAATACTCATTTTTAAAGTTATAACTATACTTTAAATACCTCCTTGACCCGTTTACTATTCAATGCATCCATTAGCACAATGTTGTGAGTACGTAAAAATAATAAATAATAATTAGCAGCAATAATTTTTGCGTAGGGTTACTTAGTTTGGTGTACGGAATGCTTGGTTGACGGCTTCATGAAGGGTCCATTTACACCTTGTATGTGAGGTGCCACAAGATTAAAATCAATCATTTTCTTAGGTAAGTACTCAATCAAGCTTCACAACTGCACTTACCTCTTTGGTATAAATCGTCAGCTGTCTCCCTGCCCATCCCCGTGTTGCTACCTGTCACTATGATAGTGAACCCCTCCAGCCGTCTCTTGCTTTTACACCAGCCGCTAACGTAATCCATTATTGATTCTTGAACACTTTTAAATATTTCTTCACGCTGTGTCAATTAGCAGATGATGTTCATATTATCATCCTTAGTGAGTGACTGAAGCCTTTATATACGAATCTGGCGGCAGTTAAGGTGCAGTTACATCAAGCAATTTAAAATAGGTAATTTCAGATGAAAACCTGACTACGTAAAAATTACGCTCTGAAAAGTACGCAGCAATTAATGTAGTATCAATAGAGAGAGTAACAATTAGTTTACAATTGGAAAACGAAGATCATATTCTACTATTAGAATGAACGCGGTCGAGTCCTTATGGCATTCCGAAGATGTTAATGGACAACGAAGATCGGCTGTTTAGGGCTCAGTTAAATTCAGATGTTAATTGACAAATTTGATTCCCCGATGATGAACCACTTCATGCAGGTGTTGGTGAGGCACGAATGATGCATCATCGATGATATTGAAATGTCTGTTTGTTGTTTTGTGATGTTTTTTGTATGAATTTTCTGGGAGCGTAATAATATTATAGGTACACTAAAATAGTTTTTTTAAGTTTTTTGTAACTAATCCGTGGATCATTGTTGTCTGAGCAAATAAATTATATTATTATTATTTCCTTTAAGTATTTGTTTTCACACATATTATTTACATTGTGTTCAGCTAGTAATCTTACTAAGTACTTACCTATTTAATGTTATAAATGCGAAAGTTTGTGAGCATGTATGGATTTCTGGAAGTTTACTCTTTCACAAAAAAACTACTGACCAGATTTGGATGAATTTGGCACACAGATAGTTATAAACTATAGTTATACTTGGATTAACATATAAGATACTTTTTATCCCGATAGTACGTTCCTGTGGGACAATAATCGAACTCCACGCGAGCGAAGCAGCGGGCAGAAGCTAGTATTTATATAAGTACATACATATTACATACGTGTATTTGAAATATGCTAATTAAATATATTAATTATTTTCCTTCAAGCTAATTGCTCACAACTTAGGACCCATTAATGATAATATTTATCCGTGGTGGGCAACTAGGCTTGTCTCTTCGTGCCTATTGGCCTTGTTTCGTTCTGTCTCCTGCTGATATGGAGGGAAGCGGAAATTATGGTGTTCCTACTCCTCCGCTTTACTTTTCTGATTAATTTCGTTGCGGGATCCAAGACAGTTAGATTATTTCTCCGGGACTTCGTCGAGCTTCATTGTCTCGTCGTTTTTCTGGTGGTCGCCACTGTTGATTCTGGCTTTTGCAATGCAACTTCGTTATCAGTGTGAGAACTATTTTAATTGTCCATTGTGCTTATAAAACACCCACAGGCAAATTTAACCGGACGCCCGGTTTTTCTAGATTTTTGCAGAATTCTAAAAATAGGTGCCACCTAAGCGGGTATTTTTTAGTAAGACTTGCTGACGCAATAAAAACAAGTGTTAAGTAAATTGGTTATGTTCTTACGTAAAGTATTATCTGTATAAAAAAAAAACAAAGTATTATTAACAAGAAACAAGTAAACTATAAGCAACTATCTTTGTTCCTCCAACATCGGTTTCTGCTCATCAACGCTTGTATCGAGTATACCATCAAGTTCAGACATAGCTAGGCAATCAACTGAACCCCGAAACCCCTGGGGTTGGAAATTAATAGATAATACTTTGGAACCAATTCAAACTATACTCCGGAAAAACTCCTTTACATTATTTTTTGCAATTGCAAAAAAGGTTGTAGTGGCTGTAGAAGAGTAGGGTTGTTGTGTTCACCAGCGTATACTTATTGCCAGGGCCAGGCTTGCTCGAATGTTCAATTGAATCCAATAGACGAAGATTTATGTGATATCGATGAAGGGACAGCTGATTCATCTTCAGTTGAACATTTTATGAACATCCAGCAAGAACAAGAGGAGGAAGAAGAAGAAATCGAAGAAGACTTTCCTGTTAAAGTCGAATTTGAAGAGTATGAATAATATTAAAATATTAACAGAAATCAGAACTACAGTTTAAATCAATCACCTATATCAATATCAATAATCATCATGCAGTAAATACTGTATTCTCCCATAAAACTCCGTCATAACCAGGTCATAACAGATCGTGGAGTAGGCCTACCGGAGAAACCACGTTAAAAAAACGCGCCAAGTACACTAACTACCTCACAGGCGAGGCGGTATGGAAATGTATACATATCATGTAGAATGTAACACCTTCTAGGAATGGTGATTGTTAGGAAAAAAAGTATTAGGATTATTTTTGTAGATGATAATTGTATGATCTACAGTTTTTGTCTGGGCTATATTTTTGATAAAACGTTTTCGAGAAAAATCCAAAAAACCGTCGTTTAAGGTCCCCTATAGTTTCTTTGGGTTTAGGGTCCGGATTGCTCGCTGGCCATGGTAAAGTTTGAATTCCGACCTCCTCGAGATAGTGAGTGACGAGTCTAGCGACATGGCAACGTGCATTATCGAGGATTGGGATGAAGTGAGACGTCCCCCCAGTGTCGTAGCGTGGACTAATCTAGACGTGGACGGAGTCGCGTCGGCCCTTTTCTTTCATTAAGACATAAATACAGACGACAGTACCATCTACCTATTTGCAAGATCAATGCGGAGTTCCTACCATATTTTTGTATCACACATCACATTAATGATAGTGAAACATGAAAAATTGAAAGGCATTTTTTTTTTGCCTGCGTTATCTTTTAAAAATATAATTCCCTGCGGTTTTTTGCTTTGGTAAAGTCCTGTAATAAGGATTTATAGTTGTTTTTGAAGCTAACTCTTCTTCGATTGACAGTCCCTAAAATAGTCGGTTCTTACTCATACTATTCCTCAATAAACGTGAAAAAAATAATAACAGAATTCAGATAAAGTTGTTTTTTTTTTTTTTTTTGGTATTTCGATACATGTAATTAGTTCCTTTTATGTATATACATTCCTCAATTAATCTATAGTACTAATACTAACAGATACTAGTGTAGCGGCGCACTACAAAAAGTACTACAGCAATATTAGACAAAAAGTACTACAGCGCCATCTATGACACAAATGAAGAACTAACATCAAATTCCTAAATCGTGCCGTTAAAGTTATCCGCGACTTACTATTTTTGTATAGAAAAATCTGACAACAACTGTCGGGCAGTAAAAAAAAGAAAGAAAGAAAACATATTTATTTGGCACAACAGTAGCCCACCAGACACAATTTAAAACCCGTCTGGTCGAAGGATCCTTCCTTTTCTATGAGGGATGAAGAACTTTACACCCTGTTCTTCATACCCCCAAACTAGGGACCCGCCCCTAAACCGCACGGCGCCACCTATCGGGTCCAAAACTGTCCGAGTTGACGCAATAAAGCTACTTTATGAGTAGTCAAACAGTGTTATCTAGGTTATCTTTATCGTGATGGAAGAAATTAAAACAAGTCGTGAGTTCATAGAGTGTGCTGCCTCCCCCCCAGCAAAATTAGTATCATCTGATTAATTGATTCCCAAATTATGAGGCCATTAGTTAATTCATCATATAATTAGTAACCTGTGTTATCAAACCGTTGTGTTATGAACGTGTCTTCCTTTTAGAGACATGTTCAGATTGAATGCAGTATTGTAAGGCGCCTATTCTCATATTCTACGAGCCTCAGATATGAGCGAGCTCTATGTTCATACAAATATAGGGATCCCCGGATCTACGATTACTCCGAACCAGGGCAGAAACTTTGTAATGGCACGCTTTTATCCAGCGATTATGATAAATGATTTGGATGGTAGTTTTTTTGTGACTGGAAGAGTAATAATAAAAATAACACATTTTTTAATTTTACTCTTTATTACACACTTGCTCTTCTCACACGACTTTGTCTGGGCGGATTTCGTATAGTTTTCCCTATGGAACACCCCCTCCACCACCTGACCTCGTGGTCAGCCAGGAGCATTGCGGAAATTGGACCCCGTCACCCACCTCCTGCAGTACCGTCCAAGAATTTAAATCAATACTGATGTTGTTTAACTGCCTAGTCGGTCTGGTCACAAACACTACTGTTGACCATGAGGTCCTGGGTTCGATTCCCACGTGGGGCAAAGTGGTATTTGGTTTTTCCGTTATGTTTTCTCAGCAGCAGCCTGGAGTTTGGTTTTGTGCCAGGTTTATGCCAGTAGGCATACTTAAACATAACTGACGAAATGTTGGTGTACTATGTATGGTACAGCCCTGCATAACCCTTCGAGGGCTTGGTGTTATGTGTAATGTAAATGTACAAAAATACATTAACACGGTATAATAATATCTGCCCTGATCTTACAAACCCTGTAATATTTCAAGGTTAACACCTGTCTATCTACATTCATAAAAATCGCTCTTTCCAATTCATTTTACATATCCACTTTAAAAAAAAATTCACTATAAATTACGCTGCTGTTAAAGTAACTTTAAAAAAATCTTAAAAATATTTGAAGTTCTATTGGCGAACTGAACATTACGTGGGACTAGAACTAAAGTAATTTGTCCAAAAACACATATACATATAAATATATATATTAACATGTTTAGAATCTGAATTGTGAACGCGGATTAATTCTTCAATAGTTTGGCTGAGTCTTGTGTGAAAGGGTCGTAGTCGCCCAGGTTCAGCATGTCGATGGTCACGTTCCACAGTTTCTCCGCCTCGCTTTCACTCTGGCATTGTCTCGAAGGTGTTGTTTTTGCACACTCGCTGTAAAAAGAGATCATAATAAACAAGTTTACTTTATTTAAAAATATTAAACAAACTTAACTTTATTTAAAAGTATAAAAAACCCGGCTACAAATTGTATTATAAAGGGTGTAAATAGACCCTTAACGAAGCCGAAAGGCAGTTGTTCTCCCCATCATTGCGACCATTTTTTTCTCCCGGAGCATACCTGGGAACCTAGTTACGGAGTTATTGGGGATCAAAGTTCCAACTTTTTCTCAATTTTTTTTTTAAATACAATTTTTTAATGTTATAACTTTACTTTAAATACCTCCATGACCCGTTTACTATTCAATGCATCCTTAAGCACAATGTTTTGAATGCGTTTCGTTGAGTTTTACCGTAAAAGGTTATTTTTCACCCAAAAAAAAAGTCGTTTCCCAGCAATAATTTTTGTGTAGAGTTACTTAGTTTGAAGTACAGAATGCTTGGTTAACGGCTTCGTGAAGGGTCCGTTTACACCCTGTATATGTTACGGCTAAAAGCTGAAGTAAGGTTACACCTAGTTCTAGCCGGCTATACTTAGGAGCGGCCGGTAACTATCCTTTTTATTTCCAGGACACACCGACCAAAAGGATTAGGTTGGATTAGGTTAGAACTGTGACCAAACGCGCGCGAGCCGAGCGAGCGCTACATTCAAATTGGTTGCTATATAACGAACTACTCGTATTACCGGCCGCACCTAAGTACAGCCGGCTAGAAGTAGGTGTAATCTTACTTCAGCTTTTAGCCGTAACATATTTGTGTACTTATTTGTAATGTTCTTTTTAATTTCCTTCATTTTGATACGTACCCTACTCGATACCGATCGGTTCGTTGAAAAAACAATATTAACTACTTACAATTTCGGCCATTTTTTTTAACACCTTTTGTTTCGGTTTCGGTTTTTAAAACGAATGTAACGATACCTTAATTGTGTGTCGAAATCCATCCAGCCGTTTGGAAGATACAAGGTAAAAAAGAAATTTACAAACATACAAGATACGCGCGAAAAACATAATCCTTCCTTGGCAGTCGGGTAATGAGGACAGGCAAAGTATAACAACTGCAATTTTTTTTTTAGTCTATTGAGTGACTCGCTGCTGGGCAAAGGCCTTTCTCCTTTCTAGCCTCTCTATCCTGTGCAATATCTGGCCGTGTTCCCCCCGAAAACAAGATCAGATCGTCAAACCACCTTC